>CM077083.1:58832018-60034101 GCA_039513925.1 Platanthera zijinensis | reverse complement strand
TTGGTAATAGAGTCCTTATATTTGATGGACTCAACATGGATATCTAACCATGGTCTTCAGATGACCAACTTCCCTCACTTTAAGATAAAGCAAAGATGATGTCTCATCCTGCTGGGAAGTAGCCAGCTGTAAGGAGGCAATTTTCTCAGCTAGTTTCTTAATAAACAACTTTATTTCCTTGAAAGCTTTCAGAAGTGCACCATAATTTTCAATCAATTGATTGATATCATCTTCTATCATAGGACCGTCATCATCTCTTGATGAGGATGCATCAGAGTCTAGACTAGACTCATATACAGATACTGAGGGTGAGCATGATAGGGAGAGAACCTGATCTGAGCCAGGCTGATCTTGCCAGGATTCATCTTCTATTATAGCCATCAGCCCATAACATCTGTTGTCAACAACCTCATCATCATCCACCTCTGAATCATTGTCTGTGTGTGAAAGAGGGTCCCTGATCTTTAATCTTGCATTTGGATAGATATTAACTTTACCATTTTCTCTGAACATTGAGGATGGTGGGGCTCTGATTCCTATCCTGACAGCAAGATAGTCTTCATTATCTACAACAGCCGTCAACAGCCCATTGTAGGTCTTTTATGCTCTGTAGAGTTGAAACTACATTGAGCTCCACTACTTATGGCTCACCACTTGACTCAGAAGCACAACCCTTTTAGCTATCCTTTGAGATCTACTCAAACTGTTTAGTCCTTTTTGAGTAACCCCCCTCTGATACCACTTCAAAGTCTTTAGTTTTAAGGATAGCTAAATCACCTAGAGGGGGTGAATAGGTTATTTATCTCTTGTGACTTTCTTTTATTTTCCTCCTTAATTTCTTTGTGAGTTAGAGGTATTCTGCTTAAGAAACACACAACCTGTAAATAAGAAACAACACAAAGCACACACAAAATTTATTGTGGTTCCCCAAATTATAGGTACGTCCACTTTCCCTCACACCTTTCTAACTTCTTGTTAGACATGGCACTTCTCCAAACTCGTCTCCTAAGAGCTTACAACATGACCCTGCAGGACCACTCAGTCTCCTCCAAGACCAACATCTCAGGCACAAGGCCCTATAACTCAGTGATTCCGAGATCACCTACCTCAGGCCCAAGGGCCCTATAACTCAAACTGGGTAGACAGCCCTACCTCAAGTCCATAAAGGATCCTACCTCAGAGAGAATGACTCTCCTACTTCTCAGGTATAAAGCCCTTACCTCAGATCCAAACTGGATCCTACAACTCAAAGAGAATGACTCTCCTACCTCATACTTAAAGTTCTTACCTCAGATCCAAACTAGATCCTTCTCTAAGTGATCAACAGATCACCTACCTCAGATTCTCTACAGAATCCTCTCCTCAGATCTGCACCCAAATCCTACACTCAGGATAAATAGCCTTATAAATCAGATCCAAACTTGGATCCTACCTCAAAGCCAATTTGCTCCTACACTCAGATCTAAAAAGGATCCTACAATATGGAAGTGGGTGTAGTTGATTTGTCTCCTAAGAAATTTCTCTGAGCCTACCTACTTCTGTCCTGAGTTATCTCAGTCAAGATTTCTTATACACAGTCCAGAAAATTTCTTTAGGCAAGCTTGGCATGAACTGTGTATTGACTACAGCTAGGGTTGGCCCTTTGCTTCTTCTTCTTCATCAGAGGTTTCCTCTGAACTTGTTGGTGCTGGAGTGGATGGAACCAGCTATCTTTCTTCAGCTTTCAGCTGCTATAGTAATAGACCTTACTGCTTTCTTACAGATCTGTTGTTCTGCTTCTTCCTGAACTGACCCATAAGTTCAGTCCAATATTCTTCTCAGCTCCAGAAATTTCTCTTCAGGATTAGGCTTGCTGGAGCTATGAAGGACTGTAGCTACGATTAGCCCTTGCTGCCTCTTGACAACAGAAATAAGTTGTCTCTGCTTCTCCTTGTTCCTCAAAAAGTATGCTTTCTTACCTTGATGGTGCAGGTGAAAAATGACACAAGCTATCTCTTTTGACACTTAGATCTGAAGCTTGAACTTCTTCTTTAAGGCTCAGTAACAATGGCCGAGGAAGAAGATGAAGTCCAGACCTTTTTCCCAAAAGTTACTTCTTCTTCCTTGATCTCTACCTTTTATTATTAGCTGATCAACAGCTCTTTGAACAGTGGGCCCCACCTTTAATTAGTTGGTCGCTACCAGCTTTTGCATTAATGGCTATACTGAAGGCAAATGGCGTCATTTGTCGAGTACTAGAGCTTTCCCGCAATGAATTCAAATTCTGTTGACTTTGCTAACGTCACCATCTATGGACTTAGCCTAAATCAAGTAACTTTAGTATAGGCGTTGAGTCAGTAAGCATCACTCAACACCAAAACACTAAGAAAGATATTTTGTCATTAGGCGTTGAGTGAGTAACTTTCACTCAATGCCAAAACACTTTGAAAAAATTTTCTGTCATTAGGCATTGAGTGAGCAACCTTCACTCAACGTCAAAACACTTAGAAAATATTTTATTCATTAGGCATTGATTGAGTAAGCTTCACTCAATGCCAAAACACTTAAAAAATCTTTCTGTCTTTAGGCATTGAGTGATTGAGCTCTAGTCAACGCCAAACTGCTTAACTGGAGTTCTGTCACTTGGCGTTGAGTGAGTAATCTTCACTTAATGCCATAATATTTAGATTTGATTTTATTCACTTGGCATTGAGTGAGTAAGCTTTACTCAACCCCAAAACAAAGCAAATTTTCTGTGAGTGAAAACACTGGATCTGACTGGCTAAGGTTCAGTCAATGCTTTTTATCACATGGCGTGGAGTGAGTAAGCTTCACTCAATGCCTATGGACTTAGTCAATATCTACACAGATTTTCTGTGGCATTGACTGTCTGAGTAATACTTGATGATTATGGAGTATGGCATTGAGTGAGTAGACTTCACTCAACGCACGTGGACTTAGCCACATTCTTGTTGTTTCTTCTTAAGCTTTGACGGTCTTGGACTGTCTCACAGCTTTTTGATGTATGGCGTTCAGTGAGTAGACTTCACTCAACGCCTGTGGACTTAGCCAAATTTTAAACTTGTAAATTATTTGGCTTTGACTATACAAGTTGAACTCAGTGCTATTAGTCATCTGGCGTTGCGTGAATAGACTTCACTTAACGCCTGTGGACTTAGACAGTTTTCTATCTTTCCACTAGCTTGCCTAGTCATCACCTCTCTTGGCCACTTGAATCAACATGTCCAATCAATGCATAGAAGGTGCCTTATATACATAGAACTTGTAGGACACGTAAGATTACAACATGTGTATACCATTGTCTACAAGGCCTTCTTCAAATCTAGGACATTGGTATCAATGGACCCAACAATCTCTAACGACAGTGCTGAGGTTGAGTAGGAGATTCACTCTGAACTTTCTGCTCAAGATACTGTGTATGATAATGTCTCCTCTATTTTTTACAAGGACATTACTACTTCTGATGTTCAATTTGAGGTACATTCTTCAGAATTAATGATGGCTAATTCAGAAGATAGGTTTCTTGCCAGGGATAGAGATGAGGTGGTCTGTGACCAAGACACATCTTCTAAAGCTTATCAAATGTCATCCTACTTCCTAGCATAACTAAATGGTTTACTAGATGATCAGAGACGAAAACTAGAACACTACATTGATAACTCCATCAAGGGAGTGAGACAAAATCTTTCTACAAAAGCCAGCAGCTCCATGACTAATACTACATCTGAAGAAGTCAAAAAGGGGGAGAAAGCAATGATAAAGGCAATTATTGAAAATGTTGTTTGGATTACAAATATAATCAAAGGCTCATTGGAACTTGAGCAACTCTCATATGAAAACATTGACCCTGCTCCAATACCTAAAGATATGTATGGTGATTAGTATGGTTCTAAATATGGTGATCAAAGTGGTGTTCAATATACAGAATAAAGTGGTGCTCAAGTAGAACATTCTTGAAGATCAATTCTTGGAGCTGTGAAGAAGAAAGGACTGAGTTATCTCACTTCAGGAAGAGGCAGACTCAGATATATCCTCTCTTGAGTAATTCAACATCAACTACCAACCTTACTTTCTGTAGGATCTTAATTGATCTGAGTGTAATCCTAAATTATAAAGGCTGAGGTGGGATCTTTCTATAGATCTGAGTTATAGGGCATTAGTGCCTGAGTTGTAGGATCCTCCTGTGGATCTGAGGTAGGGCTTGTGTGCCCGAGCTATAGGAGAGTTCTCTCTGAGGTAGGATCCAGTGGTGGATCTGAGTGTAGGGCTAACCTCCTAGCCTGAGTGTAGGCCTTTGAGTTAAAGTCTGAGGTAGGGCCTGTGTGCCTGAGTTATAGTATAACATATCTTTGAGTATAGGGCCTTGGGCCTAAGTATAGGACTTGGACGAGTCTACGAAATCCTAATGGATTTGTGTTGTAAGATCTTGGAGCTGAGTTTAGAGAAGTTGGCCTTGTCTAACAAACTATTAGAAAGGTGGGAGGGACAGTGGATGTACCCATACTCTGGGTAACCACTATAAACAACTTGTTTTCTAATTGTGTGATCTTGAAAGCTAACTTAAACTAAAACACAACTCACCAAATCAGAACAAAGTATCAAAAAGATAAAAAAAACCTATTCAAAACCCACCCACAACCCCACCCCCTCTAGGTGTTTAGCTACTCTTGAAACGAAAGACTTTCAAGTGGTATCAGAGGGAGGTTTTTCAAAAAGGACTTAACAGTCTGAGCTGTTCTCCATGACTAGCTAAAGTATATTCTTTATGGGTTCAGGAGAGAACCATAAAGAGTTGGGCTCAATGAAACTTCCAATCTACAGGAAAGAAAGCTTTGTGATTTGGAAGGAGAGAGTCAGATTGTTCATGGAAGCATCTAACCCCAAGATCTTCATAGCAGTGCAAGAATGACCTTTCATCCCTATAAAACTCTCAGCTCTGGATGTCAATATCCAGACATCTAAAATGTATTCTGAGATGACCAAGAATGTGTTTATCCTGGCTATAATGGACAAGTGGGCACAAAACATTATTGTGAGTGCCATTGATGATTTAACATTCCAGAACCTTGTCAACTGCAGAATAGCCAAGGAAATGTGGGACACTTTTATTATGTACATGAATGGTGATAGGTTGTAAATATATGCATTTTTTCTATGTTTTTATTTTGTTATTTTAGTTTAGTTTTGTCTTTTTCAGTTTGTTTTATTCAATAAATTGTTTCTTTTTTGTAAATTTTATTTCTAACTTAGTTTATTTTGATTCCAGAAAAAGTCAAAAAAATTGACTTGACACGCCCGTGTCACGCATCCGACACGCCCGTGTCATGCCTCTCGATGATCGTCGGGCTCATCCCGGTACTCGATGCCTCGCCTTCGTCAATCCGAGCTCAACACGCCCGTGTACAAGCTTGATACGCCCGTATCGACACTCAACTCTGTCGACACTCAATGCCACTAAACGCTTTCATTGTTTACCTCTCAATGCCACTCAACGTAGTCGCCACTCAACGCCACTCCCGCTAACTGTTCAGTCACGCCCAGCCTACATGCCCGTGTCTAACACCGGACACGCCTGTGACCGCCACGTGTCACTTCTCGAAGCCTCCAGAAGCAATCCAGCTGCCGGATTTTGCCAAGTCAAACACGCAACCTTCGACACGCCCCCTGTCATGCCCGTGACTAGGGCGTGTCACACCCAAAAAATTTGTCTATAAATAAAACTTTTCTGTGAGGTCCAAGGGTTCACTTTTTTGAGCCAATTTTGTGTCTTCTTGTGGGCTGCCCTTGGTGATTCCATCCAATGTAAGGAGGCTTTCTCCCCCCTACCTTTTCATGTTTGTTTTAGCTTTTCCTTTTGCCTTGTAATAGCTTTGTAATAGTTTCATTATGGTAATAAAAGTTGTCTTTTTTCCCTCTCTACCTTGTATGAAAATTCATTTGAGGTGGCTCATCTCTTTCCTTTTTGTCCTCTTATTTTACCTAGTCTTACCCTTTATGAAAATTATCAATTAGTGTAACTTGTTGTAATTTTTCATGCTTTTAAATTATTGTCATATTAGGTTTCATTATAGGTTTTTATGTAAAAAATGAATTGTTATAATGGCAAAAATTTTGTTTAAGTCTTCTTTTCAAAATGAAATGTTGTATTGAAAACTTTTTAAAAGTCTTATATTTTCATTCCTATGAATTGTAAAAGAGGTTTTAAAGTGATTTTTTTAATTTTTTTTACTTAGCTTTGTTTTAGGATTGTAAAACTTTTTTGTCCCCTTAATTTTTATTTTCACTTTTTCATCACTTTTATGGAATCTTAAGAATGATAATATAAACATTTTAAATTTTCAACAACTTTGATTTTAACTTGTTTTCAAAAAACTTTTGCTTCTTTAACTTTTAATTCATCTTTTTATGTGTTTTTAGCATGTTCTAAGAATAGAAATAAAGTCGTTTTAATTTTTAGGTAACTTTGTCTTTCTTGTTTTTACTTAGTGTGTGTGAGTGTGTGAGTTAGGGTTTTCATTATGTTCTTTTAATTTCATGTTAGTGTGTGTGAGTGTACGAGGATAGATTTTATTGCTTTCATTTCTCCCGCCCACTCATTTGAGTCGGGACTCGCAATTTTATCGCTTTCTCAATCTTGTAGAGTGCGTGTGTGTAGGTGATAATTTTATTGCTTTGTTTTCTTGCTTTCTTTAGTTATGAAGAGTGTGTGCGTGTGCGTATTAATTTCTGCCTACTCGTTAAGAGTTAAATGGGGCGGTTTCATTTCTCGCCCACTCGTTTGAGTGGGACTTGTCTTTTTATTGCTTAAATTTTCCTCCTACTCGTTTGAGTAGGATTTGTCATTTACCGTCTACTCATTTGAGTATAACTTTTACATGCATTTATTTCCGCCTACTCGTTAATAGTTAAATAGCACATTGTTTTAATTTACCGCCTACTCGTTTGTATAGGACTCATCATTTACCGCCTACTCGTTTGAGTAGGACTTGTCTTTTTCATTATTTATGGTTTTAAAGTGTGTGTGAGTTTTAATTATAATTAGCATTACAATTTTTCTAAATGTTGTTTTGTTTATGTCTCCTTCTTATAACTGTTTAGTGTTAAATTTCGTACTCACACCTCGTTAAAACCACAAAACCGTCCCCATGCCAATGAGTGGCTAATTGTTATTAGCCCTCGACATCGAAGAGCATTGGGACATATAAAATGATTCAAAATAATTAAGGTTCTTTATTTTTATTTTTATTTAAGGACTTAAGGTTTGCCCCGGGTTAACAACGCATAGGACCACATAATCGATGTGTGGGCTCTATTTCTGTTATACATACGCAACGCCCAGAGGCTGCACGTATGGACCGATCCCCCTTGGGTAAATAGAATTGCGTACATACCGTCGAAAGTGGACGAGCGTTGTTCTACCGAATTGGGTTCCCCACCAAATAGCGGGGTTCTTAGCGTAAAGCGAGCATTAAGAGGAATCCTTCGTCAATTAAAACAATCAGTCGAATAGTCTTAATGTTCAGGTGAGCAATATTCCTAGAGATAAGTGCGCTATATTTATGGAACCTCCACGGCCAAGTGCCTTTTATTAATTTAAAAACTAAGTTCAATAATTATTAAGAATTACTTTAGTCTTAATCCGATTCGATGCCGAGCGTTAACCCGTCATCGAATAATCTAAGAAATTTTCTGCCTTCTTTTTATATTCGTTTTTTGTTAAACAAAAATCCAGCTTACTTTTAGTAAAATAATAGTCCTGCCTGACGAGTAAGAATAATCAACACGACCCCGAGAACAATACGACCTCGGTATTCTCCCGAATATCGAGTACTACATGCAATAGGTGCACTTGCCTCCTTTCATTAGAAACTTCGATTTTCTAGCAGTCCGGGACAGTCGACTCATCGAACAAACCACAATAAGAGTCTGATCGCGGGCCTATCAAGTTTTTGGCGTCGTTGTCATGGAATCTGGTTGTTATTTCGAATTCCGGAGTCTATTACTTTTACTTATTTCTAAAAAACTAAAAAATATCTAAAAAATCTTAAAAAAAGAGTTTATTTAGTTTTTATTTTAGGGTGTATGACCCGTGGATAACCCTCGGTGTCTGAAAATCTTGATTTAGACCCTGAGATCGAACGCTCACTTGCGCGTATTCAATCTCAACGTCGAACTCTTCTTTTAGACCCCGACGAATTTATCGGAGAACCCTCTATAGCTCATATGGCCGACCAGGTTCCAAACGTGGCTGCGGAGCGTACAATGTCTTATTACGCCCAGCCAAATTTGGACGTTACTGGGTCGAGTGTTGTTCGCCCTATGGTGGCGAATAATAATTTTGAAATAAAGTCAAGTGTAATCCAAATGATCCAAAACTCCGTGCAGTTCGATGGACTATCGGATGAGGAGCCTAATGTCCACTTGTCAAATTTTTTTGAAATTTGCGACACGTTCAAGATCAATGGTGTCACTGATGACGCCATTCGTTTGCGCTTATTTCCCTTCTCCCTCAAATCCAAAGCCAAGGCGTGGTTGAATTCCATCCCGCGAGGATGTATCACCACCTGGGCTGAGTTGACAGAATGGTTCCTAACGAAGTACTTTCTGCCCGAAAAAACTGCAAAGTTACGGGCAAACATTTCTTTGTTTGTGCAAAACGATTCTGAGTCTCTAAATAAAACTTGGGAGCGGTTTAAGGAATTCCTCCTCCGGTGCCCGCACCACGTGCTGCCAATGTGGTTGTAGGTACAAATCTTTTATAATGGCCTTAACTTCCTGACGCGTCAAATGATTAATGCGGCAGTTGGGGGCACCCTTAACAATAAGACCCCCGAGGCCGCCCAGACTTTATTCGAAGAGATGGCTATGAATGCCTATCAATGGAACGTCCCGCGAGGACGCCCAAAGTCGGCGGCTGACCTTTTTGAAGTGGATTCCACTGCTCTGTTAACCCTTCAAGTCGAATGGTTAACAAAGTAGGTGGCGGAGATGACTACTACCTCCTACACTCCGCCTTGTTTTCTTCCCCCCTCTAACGTCTGTATAGTTGATGAGTTCGTGGACTACATGGGAAATCCGGTTCGTCCCTCCTTCCCCAAAAATAACCCTTATAGTAATACCTATAATCCGGGTTGGAGGAACCACCCAAATTTTTCATGGAGCAACCCGAACAATGCGCAGCGCGCTCCTCCTCCTCCTTCTTTTGCGCCTGCGTTTCCTCCTCCCCCTCCTATGAAGCTGTCCCTGGTGGAGGAAAATTTTAATAAATACATCGCGTCCAACGAGTCCAATATCTGAAACATCACCAGATCGCTAAAAAATTTAAAACTACAGGTTGGACAGTTGGCGTGAATCATGTCGGAACGCACGCAGGGGGCACTGCCAGGGAATACGGAGCCCAACCCGTGGGAGAACCTCAATGCTATAACCCTGCGTAGTGGTAAGGAGGTGGTCGATCCAAAATGGACCGACCCTCAGGTACATATCTCTCCTCCGACCCCTCTTCCCTCTTCTTCTTCTACGTCGCCCTTACCGATTTTAAACAAAAAAATTACTTTAAACAAGGCCTTGTCGTATCCTCTTAGGTTAGAAAACGAGCGTAAGAATGCACAATATGAAAAATTTATTTTATTACTTAAACAAATTCACATTAATGTTCGTTTTTGCGAGGCTATCTCGCAAATGCCCAAGTATGCGAAATTTTTAAAAGAACTACTTTCTAATAAACGCAAACTCGAGGAAATTTCGCATATATCTCTCAATGCTGTCTGCTCGGCAGCTCTTACTAATAAGTTGCCCACAAAACAAAACGACCCGGGACGGTTTTCCATCCCGTGCCTTTTTAGCAATATATTAGTAAAATACGCCTTAGCTGATTTAGGGGCTAGCATTAATCTGATGCAGTTCTCGCTCTTTCAACGTTTAGGTTTGGGTACTCCTAGTCCTATGAATATGCGCATCCAATTAGCGGATCGCTCGGTTAAGTTCCCTATCGGGGTAGTGTAGGACATCCTTGTCTGAGTAGACAAGTTTACCTTTCCGGTAGACTTCGTCATCTTAGACATAGAAGAGGATGCCGAGGTACGAATAATACTCGGTCTCCATTTTCTGGCCACCTCCCGCACACTAATAGATGTTAGTTATGGTCTTCTTCTCCTCCGGGTAGGAGATTATCAAGTTACTTTCTCTATTAATCCCTTGATGGACAATTGGTCATCAAGCGATGATTTCTGATACTCTTTAGATACCTTTTTTGGAGATCGTTCTTCTCCCGTTTTCGAGTCTGTATTTTTAAATGATGATGTTTTTGCGCGCGAAAATTTTTATTACGACAAGGAAACCTCTATAGACTTTCCTTTCGAACTAATTGGTAAGAAAGACATAGGATTTAAAACCTCCCTAGAAGAACCACCCACCCTAGATCTGAAACCCTTACCCGAATCACTCAAATACGCCTTTTTTGGAAAAGGGGATATGCTTCCCTTTATTATTTCTTTGTACTTGAGTGATTCGGAGACTTCCGATTTATTGGAAGTTTTGTTCAAACATCGCCACGCAATTGCGTGGCAAATCTCTGACTTAAAGGGGATTAACCCCTCATTTTGCACCCATAAGATATTTCTTAATGATAATTGCCGCAAAACGATTCAGCCGTAACGTTGTCTTAACCCAAACATGAAAGATGTCGTTAAAGCCGAGATCATTAAGTTGTTAAATGCGTGGATTATATACCCTATTTTGGAAAGTGCATGGGTTAGTACAGTGCATGTCGTGCCCAAGAAGGGAGGTCTAACTGTAGTGGCGAATGAGCACAATGAGCTCGACCCAACTCGTACTGTCACGGGTTGGCGTGTGTGCAGCGATTATCACAAACTTAATGATGCCACCCACAAGGACCATTTCCCACTACCGTTTCTGGACCAGATTTTAGAGCGTCTTTCCGGTCATCCGTACTATTGTTTTCTTTATGGTTTATCGGGGTTTTTCCAAATCCCCAATTCCCCCGATGACCAAGAGAAAACAACTTTTACTTGCCTGTTCGGCACCTTCGCCTACCGAAGGATGTCATTTGGACACTGCAATGCGCCGGCTACATTCCAAAGATGTATGCTAGCGATCTTTGGCGAGCTAGTAAAATACATTATTGAAGTCTTCATGGATGACTTCTCTATTTTCAGACACTCTTTTTCCCATTGCCTTCAAAATTTAGATCGTGTCCTCCAACGGTGCGAGGACACAAGCCTTGTTCTAAATTGGGAAAAATGCAACTTTATGGTTCGAGGAGGTTTTGTCCTCGGCCATAAGATTTCGATTAAGGGGATGGAGGTAGATAAGGCCAAGGTAGAAATCATAGAAAAACTTCCGCACCCAACAAACGTAAAATCTATTAGAAGTTTCTTAGGCCATGCGGGCTTTTACCGACGCTTCATTCAAGACTTTTCAAAAATAACAAAGCCGCTAACTCACCTCTTGGAAAAGGAATCATGCTTCATCTTTAGTAACGAATGCGAGTCTTCCTTTAATTTAATAAAACAAAAATTTATCACCTCACAAATTTTAGTGGCCCCTTATTGGTCCCTACTGTTCGAAATCATGTGCGACGCTAGTGATATTGCCTTAGGTGTCGTTCTTGGCCAACACGTAGAAAAACATTTTCATCCAATTTATTATGCTAGCAAGACGTTCACTACCGCACAAGTGAATTACACGACGACAGAAAAGGAACTCTTCGCCGTCATTTTCGCTTTCGATAAGCTTCGCTCGTATCTAACGTTATCTAAAGTTATCGTTTATACCGATCACTCCGCCCTTAAATATTTATTAGCTAAAAATGATTTGAAGCCCCGCCTTCTTCGATGGATTCTCCTCCTACAAGTGTTTGATTTGGAGATCCGAGATAAGAAGGGCGCGGAAAATCTAGCGGCGGACCACCTCTCCCGCTTAGAAAATCCGGGTGCGGAAGCACTCGTCGAATCTGAAATAAATGACATATTACCCGAGCAATGCCTCCTAGTCATTCATTTATCTTCGTCATCTTCGCCTCGGTTCGCAGATTTTGCGAACTATTTAGTCGCGCGGGTACTTCCATAAGAATTTTTAAGTCATCAAAAGAAGAAATTCTTTCTGACTTGAAAATTTTCTTTTGGGAGGACCCATTTCTTTTTTGTATCTGCGCGGACCATGCGGTCCGAAGATGCGTTGCGGGTGTGGAGTGCACGCAAATACTTAGGCACTGCCACAAGGGTCCTGCTGGTGGGCATTATGAAGCCAATCAGACCGCTAGGAAGGCGCTAGAGGCGGGCTACTTTTGGCCCACTCTCTTCAAAGACGCTCACAATTTTGTGCGCGTATGCGATAGCTGTTAGCGGTCGGGTAACATCTCTCGTCAAGACGAGATGCCCCAAAACATGTTTTTAGAATGCGAAGTCTTCGATTTATGGGGCATAGATTTTGTTGGCCCCTACCTCCATCTTTCAAAAATTTGTATATTTTAGTGGCGGTCGACTACATATTAAGGTAGGCGGAAGCGCAAGATCTCCCCACCAACGATGCGCGAGTCGTCGTTATATTTTTTAAAAAACTATTTTCTCACTTCGGCACGTCTCGCGCAATTGTTAGTGATAGGGGAACGCATTTCTGTAATGCTCTTATGGCTAAGACGTTAGCTAAATATGGAGTCACACACAAACTTGCCACCCCCTACCACCCGCAAACAAGTGGCCAAGTTGAGGTAGTAAATCGAGAAATTAAACGCATATTAGAGAAAACCGTTTCAAATATATCATTCTTCATTTTCTTGCTATCCAAAAATTTTGTTTTGAGTTTATTTATATGAGAATTTTCTTAATTTTTTGTTCACTATTCATTTGTTAATTATTGATTGAAAAATTTAAATAGCTGGGGTTAAGTTTTAAAGAATTCATTATGCTTTGTTAAAAATAGGAGACTTATTTTAGGCACTACTTCTAATTTTTCATAGATAGGAGCACGTGTATTATGTTCGAAAATAACGACTATAGAATTCAATTATGCTTACTTTTAGCTTTCTGAAACATTAGAAAGTACAATTTATAATGGTTGCTACCCTTGGTGATTCCATCCAATTTAAGGAGGCTTTCTCCCCCCTCCCTTTTCATGTTTGTTTTAGCTTTTCCTTTTGCCTTGTAATAGCTTTGTAATAGTTTCAATATGGTAATAAAAATTTTAGTTTTTCCCTCTCTACATTGTATGAAAATTCATTTGGGGTGGCTCATCTCTTTCATTTTTGTCCTCTTGTTTTACCTAGTCTTTCCCTTTATGAAAATTATCAATTAGTGTAACTTGTTGTAATTTTTCATGCTTTTAAATTATTGTCATATTAGGTTTCAATATAGGTTTTTTTGTAAAAAAATGAATTGTTATTGTAACGCCCCAAAATGTTGTAGGAGCGACGGGGATCGCTTTTGGCTAAGACAGTTTTTTGAGCAGGTGACACGGGTCCCGACACGGCCGTGTCGGAGGCCGTGTCAGCCGTGTCGAGCTGGCCGTGTGGTCGACCATGTTAAGGTCGACGATCGTCGGGTATGGAACACGGCCAGGCACACGCCCGTGTCCCATGCCATGTAGCATCGGATCGTTTTGAACTTTTCTGAGGTATTGCACACGGGGCATGACACGGGTCTGGACACGGCCGTGTCCCAGGTGACACGGGCGTGTCAGGGGCCGTGTCAGAGGCCGTGTACTTCTCTGACTGAAAATGTTGAAAACGGGTGCCGTGACACGGGTCACGACACGGCCGTGTGGAGCGAGACACGGCCGTGTCGAAGGTCGTGTCGAAGGCCGTGTCAGGAGCCGTGTGCTGGTTTTCGAATCGATCGAGACGGCGAATGGCTAACACGGCCATGCACACGGCCGTGTTGCAACCCGTGTTCGGCCTAGATTTTCTAATTTGGGTTCCGATCGTGGCCTTTCGTTCTTTTCCTTGGAAGATCCAACGGTGGGGGGGCCTCCCTGGGCGGTTTAAGGCCGAGAATAGGGTTCCAAACCCTCATTCCCCATTTTCTTTTATCTCTCTAAGTTCTAGAGAGATGGGAGAGCAAGGAGGCCAAGTTCCGGCCGCCGGCGAAGCTTCGGAGGTCCGTTTCGCGAGAGAAGTTCAGATCCGCGAAGGTGGGAGCGTTGCGGTGGTGTTCGACCGAGCAAATCTTCTCCATGGCTAGGAAGAGGGGACGGAAGGTAACGACACTTCTCCTCTCGGTTTTTAGGATTTAGGATGCATGAATAGCATCCCCTTCCTTTCGTATTTTGAGCGCCGAATCTCTCAAATGAGAGGGATTCGTGTAGCGGTTCAAGAGGAACCTCCGGGTTGAGTATGTTCATCCCGGCATGCTTGCATTAGAGATCCGCTCCGTTAGCGGATTAGGCATTGTGGGTGAAGCCGTGGTCGCGACCGATAGTCCGACCCGGTGATGTTGCATAGTGAACTTCGGTAGAAAATCCGTTGCGGCAATACGCCGTTGTATGTATGCGTTTTTCCCCTTTTGTTTGAGTGAGTACTCGCAGTCAGAACCAGACAAGGTTAGCTCCGCTTTGTGCGGTAGATGGTTTCCTTGGAGCGCGGGAAAGATGCGGTACGAATGGTAATTGGGGTGGGGAAACCTTGTTTTGTGCTGTGCAAAGGTGCGGCTAGGTCTCCGTGGTCGGCTGGCTATCCCGTGACGCGCAAGTCATGTGGGTAAAGTGTCCCAGCGAGACTAGCCCTTATGTGAGACTGACGAGAATGCCGAGCGGAGGGCAAGCCCGGGCAATGTGGCCATGAGCGGGTGGGGTCCAGCAAGGCTTCTTAGAATCGGTCAGTGTGAGACGGAACCTTGACGTGCGAAGTCAGAATATGCGGGCAAGCCCGAGGTTTAAGACCCATGTGCGGGTGGGGCCATTGCAAGGTTCCGTGTGACGGCATGTGTGCCGTTGGGGACATGGTGTCTCCCTTTTGTTTGCGGCTTTAAGCCAATGGGGAAACGGAAGTACCCAATGTTTGATGTTGTGCTAGATGCATACGAACTAGGGTTCCTTGGGTGAAACCCGGGTTGCATTCATGTTGCATAGTAGGCCCCTTTTACTTTGTACAAAACATAGAGAACATGTATGCTGTATGAGACATCCAAGTCTGTTTTACCGCTTTAATATATATGTTCTTTTGGTATACCAAGTGTTAAATTGCAGGTGGAGTGGTACCCCGGGGTCCGTTAGGGACGGCCGAGAGGAGATGTGTTTGTTACACAGTAGAGGTCAGTCTTTGCTGACCCACGTTACTTCAAATCCTTACAGGGCAAGGATCTCATGCAGGAGCTAGCGCGCCGGGCGAAAAGCCCTAAGCCTCATGAAGTGTTGTTGTGCTTGGCTAGTTTCTTTTCCTTGTTTTGCTGATGTTGTTTGATCATGTCCGGCTTGCATGCCGAGGTAGCCTAGGAGTGCTTGGCACATTTATATTTTTGTTTGGACTATTATTGTGTAAGGCCTTAAGGCCATTTGATACTCTATTCTTAGTGGATAACTTCTGTCGGTTTGTTCTGTTTCCGCTGTGTATATCTGGAGTTTTGAGGTTGGGTAGTTTCATATCATCTTTTAATACTAAAGCTGTGGTGTCCGTAAGTTGTGGGGCCCCGGCCGGACCCATATTATATGGTCTTTACAGGGGAGGTGTTACAGTTATAATGGCAAAAATTTAGTTTAAGTCTTCTTTTCAAAATGAAATGTTGTATTGAAAACTTTTTAAAAGTCTTATATTTTCATTCCTATGAATTGTAAAAGAGGTTTTAAAGTGATTTTTTTTATTTTTTTTACTTAGCTTTGTTTTAGGATTGTAAAACTTTTTTGTCCCTTTAATTTTTATTTTCACTTTTTCATCACTTTTATGGAATCCTAAGAATGAACATATAAACATTTTAATTTTTCAACAACTTTGATTTTAACTTTGTTTTCTAAAAAAAATTTGCTTCTTTAACTTTTATTTCATCTTTTTATGTGTTTTTAGCATGTTCTAAGAATAGAAATAAAGTCAATTTAATTTTTAGGTAACTTTGTCTTTCTTGTTTTTTACTTAGTGTGTGTGAGTAGGTGAGTTAGGGTTTTCATTATGTTCTTTTAATTTCATGTTAGTGTGTGTGAGTGTATTAGGATAGATTTTATTGCTTTCATTTCTCCCGCCCACTCATTTGAGTCGGGACTCGCAATTTTATCGCATTCCCAATCTTGTGGAGTGCGTGCGTGTAGGTGATAATTTTATTGCTTTGTTTTATTGCTTTATTCAGTTATGAAGAGTGAGTGCGTGTGCGCATTTAATTCCGCCTACTCGTTAAGAGTTAAATGGTGCGCTTTCTTTTCCCGCCCACTCGTTTGAGTAGGACTTGTCTTTTTATTGCTTAAATTTTTCTCCTGCTCGTTTGAGTTGGATTTGTCATTTACCGTCTACTCATTTGAGTAGAACTTGTACATGCATTTATTTCCGCCTACTCGTTAAGAGTTAAATGGCACATTGTTTTAATTTACCGCCTACTCGTTTGAGTAGGACTCGTCATTTATCGCCTACTCGTTTGAGTAGGACTTGTCTTTTTCATTATTTATGGTTTTAAAGTGTGCGTGAGTTTTAATTATAATTAGCATTGCAATTTTTCTAAATGTTGTTTTGTTTATGTCTCCTTCTTATAACTGTTTAGTGTTAAATTTCATACTCACGCCTCGTTAAACCATAAAGCCGTCCCTATACCGATGAGTGGCTAATCGTTATTAGCCCTCAGCATCGAAGAGCATTGGGACATATAAAATGATTCAAAATAATTAAGGTTCTTTATTTTTATTTTAATTTAAGGACTTAAGGTTTGCCCCGGGTTAACGACGCATAGGACAACATTATCAATTTGTGGGCTCTATTTCCGTTATCCATACGCAACGCCGAGAGGCTGCACGTATGGACCGATCCCCCTTTGGTAAATAGAATTGCGTACATACCCTCGAAAGAGGACGAGCATAGTTCTACCGAATTGGGTTCCCCATCCAATAGCGGGGTTCTTAGCGTAAAGCGGGCATTAAGAGGAATCCTTCGTCGGTCTAACGATCGGTCGAATAGTCTTAATTTTCAGGTGAGCACTATTCCTAGAGATAAGTTCCCTCATATTTATTGAAACTTCACGGCTAAGTGCCTTTTATTAATTTAAAAACTATGTTCAATAATTGTTAAAAATTATTTTTGTCTTAATCTGATTCGATACCGAGCGTTAACCCGTCATCCAATAATCTAAGAAATTTTCTGCCTTCTTTTTATATCCGTTTTTAGTTAAACAAAAATCCACCTTACTTTTAGTAAAATAATTGTCCTCCCGGAGGAGTAAGAATAATCAACACGACCCCGAGAACAATACGACCTCGGTATTCTCCGGAATATCGAGTACTACATGCGATAGGTGCACTTGCCTCCTTTTGTCAGAAACTTCAATTTTCTAGCAGTCTGCGACGGTCGACTCATCAAAACAACGACAATAAGAGTCTGATTGCGGGCACTAAAGAAGTTAAGGATGACAGGAAATCCAAACTGAATCAGGAATATGAGGCCTTCAGGTAGTGCAAGAAGGACAATATAGCTGAGTTCAATAAAAAGTTCTTCAAAGTGGTGAATGAGTTGAGGACCTGTGGGAGGGTCTTCAGCAATTATGAGCTAAATGACAAGTTCCTCAGATCTCGAACCAGAGACTGTGACACCAAGATCAATGCCATCAGAGAGGTGGTCAAGCTGGTTGAAACTCCTCTATATCCATTGTTTGGAAAGTTACTCTCCCACGAGATGCAGCTTTCTGATAGGAAGGAGGAGGAGACCACCAGCAGATCTCAAGCTAAGGAGAAGATAGTGGCCTTAAAGGCTGAGTGCTATAAGAAGAGCAAGGAGAGGAGTGTCTCTCCTCCAAGAAGGCTTGATTATTTAGACAGCTCTGAGTCAAGTTCTTCTAACAGCAACATGTTAGATGGGAAATTTGCTTCCTTCTCTAGGAAGTTCTAGAAGATGATGAAGAGGAGGCAGTGGAAGAACATTCCTTCCTCTTCCTATCAAGAAGGATCATAATTGATCCAAGAAGAAGTTCTCCAAAGGAGACAGGTATGAAATGTTGGGTACATTGGAAACTGTGTACCTGATTTTGAAGAAGCCTCACTTAACTCAATGGTATACATCAATGTGTATTTGATGGGATGTTGAGTTTCAATGTGCAGGTTAAAGAAATGCAGAAAAATATTCTAAGTATCAGTGTCGACACTTGTGAAGGAAATGTGTCGACACCAGAAGCCATATTATGTCGACACATAGGACTTATGTCGACACACAGAAATTCTGTCTACAGCAATTGTGTCGACACACAGGACTTGTGCCGACACACACAAGAATTCTGTCAACACCAACTATGTCAATACTAGAAGCTATTGTTTAGACACACAGGACTTATGTCGACACATTCTACAGAAGCTGTGTCGAGAAGATAAAGAAGGGTTGTTTCGATATTGTGTGAGCTGTGTCGACATCATCAAGAATTGTGTCGACACATGGTCTATTTGTGTTGACACATATGAAGTATTGTCTCGACGCTTTTCTGCTGAGATAGAGTATAATGAGGTATCAGGTGTCAAAACTGAAGAATTGACAGCTATCATAACTAACAAAGTTGTCGGATCTGTCAGAGCTGTCAGAAGGCGGTTATGAACCGGATCAACCAGTAACCTCAGATGGGATCTATATAAAGGCATGTTCTATCGTAAAAAGGTAGAGATCGAAGAAGGAAGGACTTGACATTTTTCTAACAGTTGAAATCTACAAGTCATCAAGAGAAGGCAGATCCTGAACAAGTCTGCAAGAAGAATTCAGATCTAATTTTGAATAGAAGAAGGAAGCTGGATTGAGGATCATCTCCAACTTCATACGAAGATTAACCTTACTTTGTTCAGATTCAAGAAGCTTTGAAGAAGGTAAGACAGGTTGGATCTTAAGTAGTCATATCAATCAAGATCTGATCAAGAAGCCTTCGCCCCTTTCTCTCTCTACCTGGGTGAAGGATTTATCATCTTAATAATCAGTTTTTCTATAAGATCTTTTATAGATCTGAGTGTCGGAGAGTTATCTCTCTGAGTTGTAAGCCTAAATTTATAAAGGCTGAGGTAGGGCCAAGTTCCTGAGGTAGGATCTTTGTGATCTGAGTTGTAGGCCTGGTAATAAGAGCTGAGATAGAGTTGTTTGCCTGAGGTAGGATTCTTAGGAAGAATATGAGTTGTAGGACTTGAAGAAGTATGAGCTGTAGGAACTAGTTGGGTTCTGAGTTGTAAGATCTGAGGATCTGAGTTAGTGGAAGGAAGTTTAGTCAAATCCAGCTCTCAGCTGGATAGGTGAAGGGGGAGAGTGGACGTACCCATGAATTAGGGAACCACTGTAAAACAATGTGTGTTGTGCTATATTTTTCTATGCTTGTTTTATCCTGTGCTGTGATATTTGTAGCTTAATTAGCTTTGCTGAGATTAACCTTTTAATTACCTAAGTTAAAAATGGATTTGAACCTATTCACCCCCCCCCCTCTAGGTGTTTTGGATCTTTAAGCCAAATTTTTCAAGTGGTATGAGAGGGAGGTTCACTCAAACATAGACCTAACAGGCTGAGTTGATCTCCAAGGCAGTTATCTGTTAGCCAGAATGGGTTCAGGTGAAAATTAGAAGGAACTTGGATCCATGAAACTTCCTATCAGTAGGAAAGAAAATTTTGGCATATGGAAAGAGAGGGTGTTCATGGAAGCATCTGATCCAAGAATTTTTATCAAAGTTCTAGAAGGGCCATTTATTCCTATGAACATTTCAGTTCTTGATGCCAACATCAAGACACCAAAAAGTTTTTCTGAAATGATTAAGGAAGAGATCATCCTAGCAACCTTAGATAAGAGGGCATAGAACAAAATTGTGGTCTGTTGCAAGCTCTTAAGAGAAGCAGAATCCTTGTCAAAAAGCAGGCTAAGGAAATTACATCTCTCAAATTGGTTGCATCAGATTTAGCAAAAGTGCTGGTATTGAAGTTGAATGAAGTTGCCAAACTGAAAAACATAACTGTTATTCAGATGGGTACAATTACCTTCAAAAATGATCACATCAAGGGTCTGAAAGTCAGACTTCAGAGAGAACGATCTTGTGGCTAAATTATCAAAGCCAAAGTCAGTCTTACCCTTAATTGATAACTTCATTTTCCAAAAGGGTAAGATAGGATTAGGCTTCAAGGGAAGAACAAGGGCAGCTAATTCCAAAAGAAAAGGCAAAGCCCCAGTTAATCCACTAGCTTCCAAACCCCCCATTTCTTTCAGGAAAGTGATGTAGCCTACTAATAGGTATGATCATGACATCACACATGGTCACTGTCAATATTGTGATCAGGATGGAAAGGGTGAAAATGCTAATAGGGTAGCCCATGAGCAAACACACAATGTTCTCTAGGAATCATTAGTGTTTGATGCACCAGCCCCAGCACTTAAAAAGACTGTTGTTCCTTCATACTTGAGGACTGCTGATAGCAATGCTGTTAAGCCTGTACTTAAAAGAAGGTATAACATATATGAGTGTTGGTGTTATGGCAAAGTGGGCCACTATGCCATTGATTGTTGGCACAATGCTAGTGTCCAGATAAATGTCAGCTTACCTGTCAGAAAGGCTGTAGGCAAGCATGTTAAATTTCAAGATAACCTAAACCTAGGACCCAATAACAATTGAGGTTATAAGGATAGGTAATTTTATTTGATGTATGTGAGTCCAAGTGGCCATACCCCAATATGGTACTTGGACAGTGGATGTTCCAGGCACATGACTGGAATAAGAAGAATGTTGAAGGATTACTCTCCCATAGAAAATGGACCCAAAGTGATCTTTGGTGGATCTGAAAAGGGGGTCATCAAAGGGTTTGGTAACATTTCGAATAACACTATCACTATCACCCAAGTGGCTTATATAAAAGTTCTAAAACATAACGTAATAAGCATAAGCCAACTAACTGATCTTGGTTATGACACTTCTTTCCTCAAGTGTGTGTGTCAAATAAGAGGTCAAGTGATCAAAAGATCATTCTGACAGGCACTAGGAAAGGAAATGTCTACTGTCTTAATTTTGGTTGTGGGAGTAAGAATTCTCCTATTTATCTAGTTGCAGATGAGAAATCATCTCATTGTGTCCAATGGCACAAGAGGCTAGCTCACCTAAACTATAAGTCAATAGGCCAACTATTTACTATGGAGTTAGTGAGGAATAGTCCTCAGGTCAAGTACATTAAAGAGGGTGTATGTTCAGCTTGCCAAAAGGGCAAATAGACCAAGACCTCTTTCCATGGCCATGATACCAAAGATTCTTTGAGATGTTTATACCTCCTGCATATGGATCTATTTGGTCCAATGCCAGTTCATAGTCTAGGTAAGAAAGCTTACACATTTGTGGTTGTGGATGATTATTCTAGATTTACATGGGTTTTCTTCCTGAGGCAGAAATCTGAAACCCCTACTGTCTTCCAGAATTTTATTAGGCAAATTTAGAATGAACTTAACAATTCAGTGGTAAAAATCAGAAGTGACCATAGGACAGAATTTTAGTCTGAATGCATGACAAGGTTCTATGAAGAACTTTGAATTCATCAAGAGTTCTCCTCACCTAGAACTCCCAAGCAAAATGGGATTCTAAAAGAAAGAATAGGACTATTATTGAGGTTGGTAGAACACTACTAAGTGACACTTCTCTCCCAGAATATTTCTGGGTTGACGCAGTAAACACTATTTATCATGTTCTCAACAGAGTTTCCATCACCAAAAGCCATAAGAAGACACCCTATGAGATTATGAAAGAGAGAAAACAAAATTTAGCCTACTTTAGAATATTTGGTAGCAAGTGTTATGTTCTTAATAATGGCAAGTACTATTTAACTAATTTGCTGTCAAATCCCAAGAAGGGATATTTGTTGGGTACAACAATAATAGTAAGGCATACAGGGTCTACAACTTGACTACTCAAGTTATAGAAGAATCTGTCCATGTAGTCTTTGATGAATCTAAGTTAATTAACTGCGAGTTGTCAAGCATGTAACATCCCAAAAACCCTAAGTCCCAAAAATGGGTTCAGGCTGGGTGACACGGCCTGGGATACGGGCATGTCCTAGGGCGTGTCAAGTGCACATGGCCTGGGACACGGGCGTGTCCCAGGGCATGTTCTATTTTCGTAGGCATCGGCTCGAGCTTTTGAGAACTGATTATCGAGAGATAACACGGCCTGGGATACGGGCGTGTCCCATGGCGTGTCCTGCTCGGGTGAATTCTTGAGTGGCGTTGAGTGGCGTTGAGTGGAGTGGCATTGAGTGGCGTTGAGTGTGGTACACAGCCTGTGACATGGGCATGTCACAGGGGCGTGTTTAGCACACGGCTGAGGACACGGGCGTGTGCCTTAGCCATGTCCTTTTCGGGTGTTTCAGCCTTGTGTTGATGAGGTGACATGGCCATCCACACGGCCGTGTACTAGTTGACACGGGCGTGTTAGGGAGTGACGCGGGCGTGTCGTGGCCCGTGTTCTATTCCAGATTGTGTCAGTTCCTAAACCTCTCAAAGAACACGGCCGGTGACACGAGCGTGTCATAGGCTGTGTCAGCTCTATTTAGATGATTTTCCAATCAGATCTTGGTCGTTCGTTTCCTTCTATCTGGATCCAATAGTGCAGGTCTTTTCCTGCTGCTTTAAATCCGAGAAATGAGAAAGAGATCTCATTTACTCTTACTCTTTCTCTTTCTAAGTTAAGAGAGAAGGGAGAGCTTGGAGGTAGAAGAAGGAGAAGCTTGCCGACCGCCGGTGGAGCTTCAGCTGTCCGTTTCGAGAGCCGAGTGCAGCGTTGTGGAGGCAAGGCCGCTGCGGTGGTTTCCATCCGGCTAGTTTTCCATGGCGCTGAAGCGATCGTCAAGGGTAATGGTCTTTCTTCCTTGGGCAGGTGAAGACCTTTGTTTATGCATGTATATCTGTGGAATCCTCCATCAAAAGATGAAAGAGCGTAAGTGATTCCAGTGGTTGAGTCTGCATCTAGAGCCGGAACTGTGTAGTATGGCATAGGCATGCTGTATGAAGCCCATCTGGATGGATGTCTGGATTGGTGATGCTGCGATCCAGAGAAGACTCTGTGTATATATCGGTTACCTTACGGAGATGGTAAGGACGATTGTGATGGTGAGCAGTAAGCTTTGTATAGCTCCTTTGATTGTATGCTCGGCGCGAGCTGTATTGGTGGAATGGAAAGCGACACTATGTGCCGGTGTTGAGGAGGAATGCGAGAACCTCTGAGTGGGTAGGACACCCACCAAGTTCATTGATCGGATTGGTTATAAGCGAACACCTCTGAGTGGATGGGTATAAGAGGTCTTCAACAGGGGTTTGGCGACTGTTGCCCATAGCAACCAAGTTAAGAACCTCTGAGTGGGTGGGCCACCCAACAAGTTCCATAGTAGGATCGGGTGAGCGGTCGATTGGTAGCAATGCAGCGGGGAGATTTCCATAGGTTTGTTACACTACGTGGGTAGGTCGACTTATAGTGCTCACAATTTGTTATGAGGTTTGTGCCTCTGAGTGGACGGGTGCAGGAGGTCTTCAACAGGGGTTTTGAGGCTTAGGCCCAGCCAACAAGTAAACACCTCGAATTGGTGGTGGAACCATGAGGAGCTTGGTACACCGTAAATGTGCCCTGAGTGCACGGGTCGTCTGGTACAAAGGCCGGCATTTGTGATGGTATTGTGTATTGGATATAAGTGTTGAGATTGGATTACAGGCTTGGAAGGAACCACTGCCCCGGGTAATGGGTAGGGTCGTTATAATTGGTCAGCTGAATACTGACCATTGCTTTGTTTGTCACCCCTGGGGTGGATGTCGATATGCAGGGGCTGCCCTTGTAGATGCGGAAATGGATTGAGCGGGCTGAAGCCCTTGCTATTGCTATTAGGCCCTCGAAGGTCGTGCGAAGCTTTGGATTTCATATGTGGCCGGCCTGCATACCGATGTATGAAGTCATATATTTGTAAAGAGAAACTTGTAAGGCCTTAAGGTCGTGAGCGGTGTGCTTGTTAACATTCGTGGTCTTGTATATAAATGAGTTATATATATAATAGTGGACATTCATGGATTGAGTTTGTGTAACTTGTAAACTTCCGCTATAATGCTCTGAGTTAGGACGCGTGGTATTTTGGTATTAACCTGTGACCTTGCCATCTGTTTGTGGCATATAATGTGGGGCCCCGACCGGACCTTCTATTATATGTTACTTAACGAGTCGGGTTGTTACGTTTTTGTATCAGAGGCCCTATCGGGTTCCCCTTCCGAATTCGTGGCCGAATTCTTTTGTCGGGTTGCGAGCATGTGTACGTGCGAAACGTTTTAACATAATTGAACTCAAGAATGTCCACTAGGAATGTGCGCGTGTGTATTCGGTATGTTTGCCATTTTGGATTGGAGGTTGATTATTGATATCTTGTTCACATGTAGGTGACAAGAAGTGGAGCTGGGCAGTCTGAGCCCCAGCGTTCGGATGAGATTGCGGCACCAGCCGAGGTGTCCAAACCTCCTCCTTCTGCGGAAACTGTATGCCTAATTGTAGAGGAGGTATTTGCCATGATTCAAGCATAACCTGTTAGGAAGGCAAGGCCTGTCGTGGAGCTAGTTCGGGTTGGTGCAAGGCAAGAGCGGGTGGAAGCTGGAGTGGACGAGCGAGCGACTAACGAGCAATTGAAGCGATTTATGGATTTTCATCCACCTACGTTTGTCAGGGCGCTTTCCCAAACGCAGACAGAAGATTGGCTTGCAAGAGTGAAGAGGATACTGACACCGCTCAAGATTGAAGAGGGGCAAAGAGTGATGTTAGCAACTTTCTTACTGGAAGGAGAGGCGAGACTGTGGTGGGATGATGTCGAGATGCACCAGTTGGCAGGCAGAGGCCTGGGAGATATTTCGATGGACGAATTCTCCAGGTAGTTTTGGGCAAAATATTTTCCAGTATCGCAGAGAATTGCGATGGAGACCAAATTTCAACGTCTGGTGCAGGGCGAGAAGATTGTGGATGACTACCTGCATGAATTTACCAGGATGGGACGTTATGCGGGGTCGACTTTTGTGGAAGAAGCGCGGAAGACGAACAGATTTTATGAGGGACTCCGAGATGAGTTGAGATTAGCGCTTCCGAGTTCAGTGAACAAAGGCTTCCAAGCCATAGTAGATACAGCCTGTGCGCTGGAAAAAGATTTGAAATGAGTGCATGACAAGAAGAACTTGGCGGTGGACAAGTCGGAGTTCAAAGTCCCGCAGTCCGAGCAGTCTGAGTTCAGGAAACGGGATAAGAAGAGGTTAAAGCCTGCTGAACAAACGTCTTCGGATGTTGCTTCGGGCGCGACGTTTGGTCAAGGATGTGTTGATTCGCGTACCTGTTTCATTTGTGGAAAGCAGGGGCATATTGCCCGTTACTTTTGGAAAGGCCCGTCAAAGAATGAGCAAAAGCCAGGCGCGTCCTATGAGAAAAAGGGTAAGGTAGTGGCGGAATCATCTGCATCCCGAGCGCAACCGCGAGTATACAATCTCGAAGTGCAGGAGCAGCAAAGCTCGCATTATGACGTGCAACAACCGCGAGTGTTTAACCTGGAGTTGCAGGAGGCTGTTAAAAAGCTTCTTAAAGACGCGGATGAGCGGAAGTAAAGTGGAGGATACACTTTATTGCTTTTTGTTATTGTTGTATTTGTATCTTGTATGTGTATCTGTGCAAATACTTTTATTGGTGTGAGAACGTGGGAAGCATAACTCCGGATCATCGTGTGAATTTGTACCAAGGAATGGTTGTATTTGTTGATATGTTGCGCTAAATTTCGGTGCGAAATTTCTATAAGTAGGGGAGGATTGTAACACCCCAAAAACCATAAGTCCCAAAAATGGGTTCAGGCTGGGTGACACGGCCTGGGACACGGGCGTGTCCCAGGGCGTGTTCTGTTTTCATAGGCGTCGACTCGAGCTCTCGAGAACTGATCGTCGAGAGGCAATACGGCCTGGGACACGGGCATGTCCCAGGGCGTGTCCTCCTCGGGTGAATTTTGGAGTGGCGTTGAGTGGCATTGAGTGGAGTGGCGTGGAGTGGCGTATAGTGGCATTGAGTGTGGTACACGGCCGGTGACACGGGCATGTCACAGGGCGTGTTGAGCACATGGTCGAGGACACGGGCGTGTGCCTTAGCCGTGTCCTTTTCGGGTGTTTCAGCCTTATGTTGATGAGGTGACACGTCCATCCACACGGTCGTGTACTAGTTGACACGGGCGTGTCAGGGAGTGACACGGGCGTGTCGTGGCCTGTATTCTATTACAGATTGAGTCAGTTCCTGAACCGCTCAAAGAACACGGCCTGTGACACGGGCGTGTCACAGGCCATGTCAGCTCTGTTTAGATCATTTTCCAAGCAGATCAAGGCCGTTCGTTTCCTTCTATCTGGATCCAATGGTGCAGGTCTTTTCCTGCTGCTTTAAATCCGAGAAATGAGAAAGAGATATCATTTACTCTTACTATTTCTCTTTCTAAGTTAAGAGAGAAGAGAGAGCTTTGAGGTAGAAGAAGGAAAAGCTTGCCGACCGCCGGTGGAGCTTCAGCGGTCCGTTTCGTGAGCCGAGTGCAGCGTTGTGGAGGCAAGGCCGCCACGATGGTTTCCATCTGGCTAGTTTTCCATGGCGCCGAAGCGATCTTCAAGGGTAACATGATTTATTCCTTTGGCAGGTGAATCCCTTTGTTTATGCATGTATATCTGTGGAATCCTCCATCAAAAGACGGAAGAGCGTAAGTGATTCCAGTAGTTGAGTCTGCATCTAGAGCCAGAACCGTGTAGTACGACATAGACATGCTGTGTGAAGCCCATCTGGATGGATGTCTGGATTGGTGATGCTGCGAACCGGAGAAGACTCCGTATATATCGGTTACCTTACGGAGATGGTAAGAACGATTGTGATGGTGAGCAGGAAGCTTTGTATAGCTCCTTTGATTGTATGTTCGGCGCGAGCTGTATTGGTGGAATGGAAAGCGGCACTATGTGCCGGTGTTGAGGAGGAATGCGAGAACCTCTGAGTGGGTAGGACACCCACCAAGTGCATTGATTGGATTGGTTGTAAGCGAACACCTCTGAGTTGATGGGTATGAGAGGTCGTCAACAGGGGTTTGGCGGCTTTTGCCCATAGCCAACAAGTTAAGAACCTCTGAGTGGGTAGGCTACCCAACAAGTTCCGTGGTAGGATCGGGTGAGCGGTCGATTGGTAGCAATGCAGCGGGGAGATTTCCCTAGGCTTGTTACACTACGTGGGTAGGTCGACTGATAGTGCTCACAATTTGTTATGAGGTGCGTGCCTCTGAGTGGACGGGTGCGGGAGGTCTTCAACAGGGGTTTGGAGGCTTAGGCCCAGCCAACAAGTAAACACCTCGAATTAGTTGTGGAACCATGATGAGCTTGGTACACCGTAAGTGTGCCCTGAGTACACGAGATGTCTTGCACGAAGGCCGGCATTTGTGATGGTATTGTGTATTGGATATATGTGTTGAGATTGGATTACAGGCAGGGAAGGAACCACTACCCCAGGTAAGGGGTAGGGTCGTTATAATTGGTCACCTGAATGCTGACCGTTGCTTTGTTTGTCACCCCTGGGGTGGATGTTGATATGCAGGTGTTGCCCTTGTAGATGCGGAAATGGATTGAGTGGGCTAAAGCCCTTGCTGTTGCTGTTAGGCCCTCGAAGGCCGTGTGAAGCTTTAGATTTCATGTGTGGCAGGCCTGCATGCCGATGTATGAAGTTGTATGTTTGTAAAGAGAAACTTGTAAGGCCTTAAGGCCGTGAGCGGTGTGCTTGTTAACATTCCCGGTCTTATATATAAATGAGTTATTTATATAATAATGGACTTTCATGGATTGAGTTCGTGTAACTTGTAAACTTCAGCTAGAATGCTCTGAGTTAGGATGCATGGTATTTTGTTATTAACCTATGACCTCGCCGTCTGTTTGTGGCATATAATGTGGGGCCCTAGCCGGACCCTCTATTATATGTTACTTAACGGGTCAGGTTGTTACAAAGCACTTCTTCTAGATCTACAGGGTTGAAAGATAAGATGGACAAGCTAATCATCAGTGAAGACCAACCTATGAAACAGGATGAGGAAAATGATGAATGCTGTCCAGGGGGAGTACAAGATCCACAAGCTGAAGATGAAGATAATGAAGTATAGCTTGGTGAGGAAAATGAATAAAATCAAGAGGTGGACAGATTTCCTCCAGTAATAAGACATCTGAGGGATCATCCTGCACACCAAATTATCGGTGATGCAAGACATGGAGTTCTTACCAGAAGAAAAAGCATGAACACAGTTCTATGTTCAAGCTTCCTGTCCCAGATGGAACCTAAGAAATTTGAAGATGTTATAGTAGACCCAAATTTGATTGATGTCATGCAGGAAGAGTTGAATCAATTCAAAAGATCTAAAGTTTTGAAGTTGGTTCCTAAACCAAAGAATAACAATGTCATAGGGACTAAGTGGATCTACAAGAACAAGTTAGATGAAAATGGCATTATAGTCAAGAACAAAGCCAGACTGGTAGTAAAAGGGTAGAGGAAGGAAGAAGGAATAGACTTTGACCAGACATTTGCCCCAGTGGCAAGGTTGGAAGCAATAAGGTTGTTCCTTGCCTATGCATCTTACCAAGGGTTCAAGGTATTCCAGATGGATGTAAAGTCAGCATTTTTAAATGGTGACTTAAAAGAGAAAGTTTATGTTGAACAACCTTCTGGTTTTATAGATCCTCTATATTCTAACTATGTTTATAGGCTTAAGAAAGCTCTATATGGATTGAAACAAGCCCCTAGGGCTTGGTATGAAACTCTGTCTACCTTCCTCATTGAGAATAAATTCTCAAGGAGGAAAATTGACAATACTCTATTCTTTAGGGAATCAAAAGGCAAGATCATCGTAGTCCAGATATATGTTGATGACATTATCTTTGGATCAACTGAAAACAACCTTTGTAGAAAGTTTGCCAAACTTATGCAAGGGAAGTTTGAGATGAGCAGAAGGGGTGAGTTGAAATTCTTCTTGGAACTCCAAGTTAGACAGACTGATGAGGGCTTGCCCATATCCTAGTCTAAGTTCACCAATGAGTTAATTAAGAAATATGGCATGGAGTTAGCCTCCACCATGAGAACTCCAATTGGGTCAAGTATGCATATAGGAAAAGATGAGGCAGGAAAACCTGTTGATGAGTCTTTGTATTGAGGGATAATTGGCTCCCTTCTTTACTTGACTACTAGTAGACCTGACATCATGTATGCTACAAGTGTCTGTGCTAGATACCAAGCTTGCCCAAAAGAATCTCATTATTCTGCTTTCAAGAGAATTTTAAGATATCTTAAGGGCATACCAAATCTTGGTCTTTGGTAACCTAAGAATAGAGATTTTCTACTAACAGGTTATTCAGAAGCAAACTTTGCAGGCTGAAAAGAAGATAGGAAAAGCACCACAGACACATGTAAGTTCCTAGGTGGAAGATTGGTGTCGTGGAGCAGCAAAAAGAAGATAAGTGTGGCTATTTCCACTGCTGAGTCAGAATATATAGCTGCAGGCAGTTGTTGTGCTCAGCTGTTGTGGATAGAACATCAACATGAAGACTATGTCATCAAGGTAAGTAGAACTGCATTATATTTTGATTCTACAAGTGTCATATCTATTGCTAGATATCCTGTTTCACATAGCAGAACTAAGCATATAGAAATCAGGTTTCATTTCATTAGAGAACAGGTTGAAAAAGAAGACATAAGTCTAGAATTTGTCAACACTATCAATCAAATTGCTGACATATTTACAAAACCTCTAGTTGAAAGTAAATTCAATTATTTTAAGATTGAATTAGGTATGTTAAACCTAGAATAAAATGTTAGGTCAGCACAAAATTTCTCAAAAAAATTTGCTAACTTAGAAAAGTTTGTGTCGACACAAGCTCACTATGTCGACACTATCAGCGAGTTGTGTTGACAAAGGAATAAACTGTGTCGACATAAAAATAAAATATATGTCGACAAAAAACAACACAACTCTGTCGAGACCTTGTATTAAAAGATTTTTGTGTCGACACACAAAAATCTATGTCTACACATAGACATGACGACACTTACAATTCTCTGTCGAGTCCTACGTAGTCTATGTCGACACATGCAATATTATGTCGACTCATAAGATTCTTATTTAGGTGCGTCTTTTGACCTACCCTTCACAATAATTCTATAAATAGGAGAAAACAAAATCTAGTCGATTGTGCTATCCAGAACTCTCGTCTCTAAACCCTGTGTCGACAAGAAATTCTACAGTCTTCTCTCTTCTCTCTCTTTCATCCATGGCGCCACAGATGGAAGACAAAGTAATTGAGGGATATGAATTGGTTCGCAATGCGTTTGAGACTGCCACACAAGAAATCATAGCTGTGATTACCCTAATCACCGACAATGGATTGGAGTACCTAGTCTCAGAACCTACTAAGATATAGAAGAAGGAGGTTCTTAAATTCTACTCATCAACATCAATGGATTCGAAGGGCATGAAGATTAAATCATCTGTCCAAGGTACTAAGGTGAAACTCACACAGAAGAGTTTAAGTAAAACACTTCAGCTTCCCAGGATTAAGGAAGAAGATGATATATCATCTTCCATGACAAAATATGCTCTCCAATGGTGTGGACTGGATCCCACTACAGAGATTGGATCATCAATGAACAGGAAGGGAATGAATTCCCATGGCAAATTCCTGTCTGAGATTCTCGGCAAGGTTATTTTGTGCAAATCAGGAGGACATGATAGGATTTCAGCCTATATGTTCAATCCCATGACCAGAGTCATATTCAAGGTGAAAACTGCATGGTCTGCTATTATGTTTGAAAAGATCAAAGAAAGTCTCAAGAAACATAATCTGGGTAGAATACTAAGCCTGTATCTGGCTATCAATATTCCAGAAGTGATGAATCAGACTACTGGTTCTAAGATTAATCATATGAGGACGATGGGCTTACGAATCCTATCTAGATTGGAAAGAGTATTAACTAAAGATGTTCCTACACCTAAAAAACAGTAGAAGAAAATTAAGGAAAAGAACACACCAGCCAAGCTCCCTGAATCCTCTAGTGATTAAGAAGAGTAAGTTGACTTCAGCACAGATGAAGAATAACCAAGGAAAAGGAAATCAACAACACCATCACCTGACAATGAGGTTCAGGCCCCAGGGGAGACCATCCAAGTTCCAGACAACCAGGTAGTATCATCTCCAGGGGGAGAAAACACTGAAACTACACTTATCCATGAACAAGAAAATCCACAGATATAAGACCTAGGGGGAGGTATAAATGAAGTTGAACTGGAAAGTGAAAATGCAACTGACACAGTCATGAACATAGTTTCAGAAATCAACAATGCTACAACCACCACTATTGAGAAAGAAGCACATAATGTGCATATGTCTGATCCTGATCAATCTGAGCAACAAAACTCTCCTAATAAAGAGAAAACCCTGAAAGAGGACATTGATTTGCAGGGGGGATCCAACTGTTGAGAATGAGAAAGTTATTCCTCCAGTTCAGATGCAACAAGAGGTAACACTAGATGAATTATTTCCTGACTTACAAGGAGCAAGAACTGAGGGGGAGATGCCAAGAACTGACGGGAAGATGCCAATCATTGCCTCTAGTCCAAAAGAAACATGGAACATAGCTAGTTCATCTGATTCCTCTGAAGATGAAGAAGCCTCCAGGGCAAAGAAAAGAAAACTTATGGAGCTCAGGAAGAGGAGCTCAGGCTATAATAAAGCCTTGAAGATTGCCCCACAAACACCAGCTCATGTAGTAGACTTCAGTTCACTTATGGTGAAACTGCAATTGAAATTGGATGCGCAAAGAGTTGCTCTTGAAAAATATGTGGATGAGAACAAAAAAGATCTGTAATTCCACTTGGCCTAGGATATCAAATCAATTAGGTTTGAATTAAACTTGAACAAGAAGGAAATGACAGATTGCTTCCAAAAGGGAGGTAATAATGTAGTCTACTTGGCCAATCAACAACAGGAGGTTAAGACTGCAATAGAGTACATTGCAATCAAACAAGGTTATGTCCTGAAAAATCAACTTAGAATGAATGATAATCTAGTAGACTCTCATAATACTATTCTAAAAGATCTCAGGAGTAAAGCAACTGCTATCACTGAACAAATGGTTACAATAAAGTCTGAGTTTGACAAATAACTCAAAGCAGATTTAGCAGATGTCCAAACCGCTATCCAGGCATCTCAAAGGGCAATCTCTAATCAAATGCAAAAGTTCAAAGCCTACTATAAAGAAGGAACAAATTATCTAGCTAATCAGGTAAGATTTCAGAAGGATGATCTAAGAGACCATATAGAAAGAGAAGTCATAAAGGGGGAGAGAGTATTAGTCAAAGCAAGCCCAGATCATGCTAAATGGATATCTAATAGCATCAGAGCAACTCTTGGTTATCCACCTCTTTATGATTCTGACAACACTACTGAATCTGGAATTCAACCTGTTTACATTGAAGTGGTTCAGAAGGAAGTAGCCCAAGTCATTTATCCCCCTTCTGATTTTGAAGAAATCCAGCAGGCAGTACACCAAATGTATAGCCCTCCACAGGAGGCACATAATGTTATTCTTGAAAAAGTTGAAATGCATGTAGCTGCATTACAAAGAGAAAAAGAAGCACAAAGAGCAAGGGATGCTCAGAAAGAAGCTCAGCTGTCTAGGAAAAGGTTCAGAGAACAGACAGAATTAAAGCCTGATTTTGAACAATAGAGTCCAACCTCCAGGAATATTATTCTTACTGCTTGGCATGCTGTTAAAGAGAATATGCATGATAGAGGCAAGTGGTATTCTGAACAGGAATGAGCAAATATCAGGAGCGGCAAGATGTCATATACCAGTTTAGAAGAGACCTTAGAGCTGGGAAGATACCTGCTAACTCTGTGGAACCTAGCAAGTATTTCCCAAAGCCTTTTCATTACCTTGAAAGGCAAAAGATCAAGGCTGAAGTGCTCAAGAAGAAGGATCTGAAAGGAAAGAACTTGGCTGATGACACAAGAGCTAATTTACAAGCTAGGATTCAGTCTGGCAAAGGAATTGTCATCAAGGAGCCTGATCAATCCTAGGGATAGATTGACTAGGTTTAGAACTATGTAATCTTTTGTTCTAAAATTCTTATAATTCAAAACTGATTCTTGTTTACTATATTTTATCATATTTTGTGACGATATTACATGCTATTTCTGCTTATGAGATACCCTGTCTGAGTAATGATTTTATACATCATAATCTTTATTTTATTATAAGTGGTGTATATCATAGACTAAGGGTTATGACTTCTCCAAATAGGGGGAGATTGTTTGGTACATTGGAAAATATGTACCTGATTTGGAAGAAGCCTCACTTAACTCATTGATATACATCAATGTGTATTTGATGGGATGTTGAGTTTCAATGTGCAGGTTAAAGAAATGCATAAAAATATTCTAAGTATCTGTGTCGACACTTGTGAAGGAAATGTGTCGACACCAGAAGCCAGATTATGTCGACACACAGAAATTCTGTCGACAGTAATTATGTCGACACACAGGACTTGTGTCGACACACACAAGAATTCTATCAACACCGACTATGTCGAGACTAGAAGCTATTGTGTCGACACACAGGACTTATGTTGACACATTCTACAGAAGCTGTGTCGAGAAAATAAAGAAGGGATGTGTCGACATTGTGTGAGCTGTGTCGACATCATCAAGAATTGTGTCGACACATGGTCTATTTGTGTTCACACATATGAAGTATTTTCTCGACACTTTTCTACCGAGATAGAGTACAATGAGGTATAAGGTATCAAGACTGAAGACTTGACAACTATCATAACTATCAAAGCTATTGCATCTGTCAGAGCTGTCAGAAGGCAGTTATGAACCAGATCAACCGATAACCTCAGATGGGATCTATATAAAGACTTATTCTATCGTAAAAAGGCAGAGATTGAAGAAGGAAGGACTTGACATTTTTCTAACAGTTAAAATCTACAAGTCATCAAGAGAAGGCAGATCCTGAACAAGTCTGCAAGAAGAATTCAGATCTAATTCTGAATGGAAGAAGGAAGCTGGATTGAGGATCATCTCCAACTTCATAAGAATATCAACCTTACTTTGTTTAGATTCAAGAAGCTTTGAAGAAGATAAGATAGGTTGGATCTTAAGTAGTCAGATCAATCAAGATCTGATTAAGAATCCTTCACCCCTTTCTCTCTCTACTTGGGTGAAGGATTTATCATCTTAATAATAAATTTTTTTCTAAGATCTTTTATAGATCTGAGTGTAGGAGAGTTATCTCTCTGAGTTGTAAGCCTAAATTTATAAAGGCTGAGGTAGGTCCAAGTGCCTGAGGAAGGATCTTTGTGATCTGAGTTGTAGGCCTTGTGATAAGGGCTGAGGTAGGGTTGTTTGCCTGAGGTAGGATTCATGGGAAGAATCTGAGTTGTAGGACTTGAAGAATTCTGAGCTGTAGGAACTAGTTGGGTTCTGAGTTGTAGGATCTTAGGATCTGAGTTAGTGGAAGGAATATTGGCCGAATCTATCTCTCAGCTGGATAGGTGAAGGGGGAGAGTGGACATACCCACAAATTGGGAAACCACTGTAAAACATGGTGTGATGTGTTGTGTTTTTTTGTGCTTGTTTTATCCTGTGCTGTGATATTTGTAGCTTAATTAGCTATACTGAGATTAACCTTTTAATTGCCTAAGTTAAAGTTTGATTTGAACCTATTCACCCCCCCCCCCTCTAGGTGTTTAGGATCTTTAAACCAAATCTTTCATGAAACTAAACCTAACAAACATAGTTCTTCTAAAATTGTTTGTTATTTTTGTAGGAAGCCTAGGTATGTCATAGCTGACTGTCCAGTCAAGAGAAAAGTGACTGGTGAGAAGAAACATCACCACCAATAGGGCAAGAAGGAAAATACCTTCATTGCCAAGAATGAGAAGAGTTGGAGTCAAAGTGACTCAGTTTCTTAAGATTCTGAAGAATAAAAGCCTATAAAGAGTTGTTTGCTGTTATTGCTGATGAAGATGAAGACTATCCTATGGTAAGGATAGGTATCAGGGACCCTCTACCACACTCAAACAGTGATACTGAGGTGGGTGAAGATAAAAATAGCAGTTATGGTCTAATGTCCATGTTAGATGAAGAATCCAGCTAGGATCTGCTTTGTCCAGATAAGGTACATTCTCTTTCCAGCACCTCCTCTGAATCTGACTATGAGACTAGACCCAATTATAATGCATCTTCTTCCTGTGATGAAGATGGGTCAAAATCTAAGGAAGATGCCAATCAACAGATTGACATGTATGGTGCCCTACGAGATGCTTTGAAAAGGAGCAAGAGGTTGGCCAAGAAACAAGCTGAGGAGATGTCTGAGTCAACATCATTTCTGGATCATATGAGGAGGGAAATCGGCCAACCTAAAACCATCTCAATCATCCAGATTGGAACCATCAGCCATAAGAACAAGATCATTATGGATTTTGAAGAAAATCTCCTCAAGGAGACGAAGCTAGTGGCTCAGTACTCCAAGCCTAAATCCATGTTTCCACTCATTAATACCTTCACCTCCCAAACAAATAATAAGGGATGGGGTACATTAAGAGCAACACTGGAAGAAGGAATAGGAGGAAGGGCAAGGCCCCTATAAAGCCTGTTATCTCCTTTGAGAAAGTTGTGTTGTCATCCAATAGGTATGACCAAGAAAGCATAAATGGTCACTAGTTTAATGGTAGATCCACTAGTGTGAACAAAAATGTTCACAGCTATAGTGGAATGAAGGGCATTGGCCTGAGTACCTTTAAGGCTCCCCATGAGGAAATTTAGATGGCCCATCATGGACTATTTGTTTTTGGTGCACCAACCCCCTCTCTCAAGAATATGGCAGTGGCCAATAATCAAGCTCCTCCAGCAAAAACTCATACTATGAGTAAGTCATCCAGCAAGCCAAACTTGGATATCTCTGATGTAATCAACAACTTATCTTCTACAAAGAAGATTGCTGCTAGTGGCATTCATAGTAAGCCAAGTACTACTACTAGAAGACTCACTTTTAGTCAGATCCTTGCCTAAAGAAACAGAAGAGGGTTGTTGCTCTCCTTTCTGATCAGTCAGCTGTTGTCAGCTTGTCTACAAGAGCTGTTAAGAAAAGGAGATAAAATATTCATGAGTGTTGGTGTTGTGGCAAAGTGGGAAATTTTGCCACAGATTGTTGGCACAACCCCAATGTGCCTAGTGCAAGGGTTAGTCTACCTGTCAGAAACGCTGCAGGCAGACATTCTAATTTTCAGACTAACAAGAACCTAGGACCCAAACTCTTTTGGGGTCCAAAGGTAAACTGAATTTTGGTTGTAGGTTAGTCCAAGTACCCATCCAATATGTTACTTTGACAGTGGGTGTTCCAGGCACATGATTAGAACAAGAAGTCTTCTAAAGGTATACAGTCCAGTAAAAAATGGACCAAAAGTGATCTTTGGTGGGACAGACAAAGGAGTCACCATGGGCTATGGTATGATCACCAATGGCATAGTCATAATCACAAAAGTGGTTTATGTGGAAGGGTTGCAAAATAACCTGATTAACATAAGCAAACTATATGATCTTGGCTATATTATTATATTTCATAAGGATGAATTTTTAATCAAAAGGTCAAGTGACCAAGAGGTCATTTTAACATGCACTAGGAGTGGGAATATTTATTGTTTAAACTTTTTATGTTTAAGTTCTGACACCCCTGTGTGTCTAGTTGCTAATGAGAAAGTGTCATATTATGTTCAATAGCACAAGAGACTAGCTCACTTGAACTATACGTCCATTAGCAAGCTCTTTAGTGGAGAGCTTATCAGGAATGGTCCAAACATAAAATGCACCGAGGAGGGAATTTGCTCTGCATGTCAAAAGGGCAAGCAGACCAAAGCATCCTTCAGGAGCATTGGTTCTAAGGATTCAGTGTATGACCCCTCCCCCCCTACTAAGGAGGGAACCCGGTCTTATGCCAAGAAATGTTGCCTTATAGTGACACCAGCATACTGGCTAATCAAGACTGCACGATGCTGATCAAGCCAGCTAATACGATCATTCAACCTATTCGCCAATCGAGAAAAGAAGTACATCAAGCAGTTATTGAAAACTAGCAAGTCCACAAGTCACAGCAATATCATCATAATATATAGAGATGAAAGGTACATCAGTCCACAATGAGTATAGAAAAAGATAGTTAGGTATTATGACCGTTAAATGCCAAAATGGAATCAAATCTCTCTCACACACAATATCACTATGTGGATATGGTAACTGAATCACTCATCATCACCTGATGCTGAACTGTAGTAGTAGTATGTGGTATCTACTCCTTAGGTCGTGCCACCTCGTCCTGTTAGTCGTACTAGTGCTCCAGCTCCTCGAGCTCCGAAAATGATATGGTCACAACCGACCGTTAGTTATAAAGACTAAGCCATTTTGTCCTCGCCTCACCCCCACGATTCCTAGACACCGAGAAGCAGGACGAAAGAGGAGGACAACAAAGCATTAAAAAATGGAAGCAGGTGATGGTGGGACTATTCTATCATGATCATGTTTCTAACCGTTATATCATTATACTAACAGTTCTTATAGAACAAGTAAAGTAACTAAATCAGTAATGAAAAGAAGTGCAATAAGTTAAGTAGAACTGAAAGAAAGTGTTGTCAGTAAAGTAAAGAAACTAAGCAGAAAGTCAACAAACTACCGCTACACTAACATCACAGGAGTACCTTAACTTATATGAATTCTCATACAAACTTATAAGTTAAGGTTTTATAAATATAACTTATCATATAAAAGAGCCCATACTAATTTATATGATAAGGATCCACAGTGCGTATGCCCTAAGTATGTTTGTATGCTATGATGAGTTATGTGGGTTATGATTCATACAAATGCAACTCACACACACGACTCTGTGATCACAGTCCTTTAGTTCCAACTGTTTGGAGTTAGCTAAACTCTTTGGTATCACTGTTGTGGCTACGACAACAGTGGAACGGGTGTATCCACTTTCTTGGCAGGTATACACACTACTAGGACTAGACCCTTTGTACGCCTCTATACACGTTTGAGGTGCACTCTAGATTCTCTGCGTACTAATTTGCTAGCCATTTCCACCAGTCTTTTTTGTCGGGTGTGCGTTATCGGGGATTTTCCTTCAGATTGCAGTATAAAACAACAATTGTCCCCTCAAACTCTCACACATCACCAGAGTCACCGTACTATTGTCTATATGATGACTGGCTAGTACCGCATGACCCGACACAAATATGTTCTATGCATATGCAAGTCATGTCTAACCCGAGCGTCCAGCTTGCAAGACTATACCTGTCCTGAATCCAAACATCCGAGCCTCCAGCTCACAGGACTAAACCCATCCTAAAACCCTCCAACACTATAAGGGTGAGTTTGTCACATCATTCCCTCAACCTATTAGACTACTCTTGTCTAATTCCTATTATACTTAGCAGCTTAGGGTTAATCCTTGGACTGCCCAGGGCATGCCCGGTGAAGGGCACTCGAGGGCCTTAAGAACTAAGATTGGTTGAAGCCCAAAGCCCCTTTCTCAAGGAAACTCACTTTTTTTTGCGTCTACACATTATTAATACCCCAATCTCGTTTTTACTCTTGAGTAAACTTAATAACTTAAGGTACTGATTGGGAGAGCAATGATCTTCCGACGGACCCCGACATAGTTGTTCTACTTGTGGCTTGAACTCTAACGCTCATTACTATATAGTGACATTCTTGAGGCACCAAGTAGGGTTTCAACTTCCAAATTCATCTCTCAATCAAACCACCTATAATTTCCCTGTGGGTCCTAGTGTCACACGTAACTTTTTACTAAACGCAACCCATGACCTAATTCTAACCCATATGAGATGACTTCCAATTCCTTGGTCCAACGGCCTCCAAATTATTATCAGGGTTTATCATGTGATCATTATAGGTAATTCACAATTCCATAACTTTCTTAATCATTATGGACCATAATAAAAATTAATTAATTAGGTGACCAAGGTCACTTTGAACATGAACTACTCTAACAAGTGGTCCATTAGGTCTAAGTAAATTATCTGATGTTTATCTAGGTTAAAATTATCTGCTAACTAAATATCTTAATTTTTTTAACTTGATTTGACCCTTATTTTCCATTTATGATTGAAATCTCATTATCTTCCTTTTTAAAATGAAGTACTAAAAATAATCATGTAAAAATTCTGAGAAAATTTCTACTTATTAATATTAACAATATAATGGTCAAAACAGATTTTGATACTCATAGTCAGTGATTTGATCTAAGATATTCATATGTTAAGAAAATTACAAAATTGCACTATTATAGTATTCATCATAAATAATCATCCAAAAATCTTAATAAATTTTACAAGGGGTTCATATTGCAAAAATAAGGGCCTAGACATTTTCTCATAATTTTCCATTAACCACTACTCATGTTTTTGATCAAAGTCCCATAAGGGTAAAAATGTAATTATACTATTTACACATGAAATAATTCTCAAAAATGCTCCTAAATTTTATCAGAGAAGTGAAATGACCTATTAGGGCTTGGATCACCAATTTGGAATTTTCTATTTTCAATAGCCCCTATTTTTCATTTTAATACCTAAATGTGTTAATTTTGAAATAATTAAAACTTACGGAATTTTTGATTCCAAAAATCCCAATTTTCTCATGAAAGGAGTATTTTACCTCCATAAGTCTCTGTCCAAAATTTCATGGACCTATATTAGTCCTAATGGGCTAAATTCTCATTTTACCATTTACACGCTATTTACAAATCTACCTTCACCATACATGTTGGATCATTTAATATACAGAGATCCAAATGGCTCCAAATTTTTACCAAGGCCATAGGATGACCTTAGAGCCATGCCACCCAAATTTCGGGGCATTTGGAATTGGGAATCCTCCTAAAATTCTTTTATTTAATAATTCATATTCTATTAAAACTATAGAATATTTTTTTCCAAAAATTCTGATTTTTGGACATAGTCTAAGTATGGTATACTAACATACATGACCTAAATTTCATAGCATATGGACTTATAGATTAGCCTAGGCATCTATTTGAAGTTATACCCTAGTCTAGGAGTAGTCTTAGGAGATTGGCCATACAAGGAGCTACATTGCTCCAAATTACAAGTTTAGGGGTTCAAATTAAAGGTAAGACATAGATCTACAAGTTTCATGTTGGTGATATTTTCTTAATTTTCCTCTAAGGGGCCAAAAATTAATATGAAAAACACTATAATAAATGAGACAAAAATATTTATTAACACTATAGTTTTAATTCAACATTAATCAACGGCATCCCATTGTTTTCTACACTAAGCCGACGGCCCAGATCATCCTGATCTGGGAAATTTTAATCTCTCATTTATGGCCACCCAAGCCACTATAACCACCGGCGATTATCGCCTCCACCACCGTTGAGGTGGTGGCTAGCGTTTCCCGGCGACATGGCCGCCGGAGGTTGCTCCTCTGACGAACACGAGCAAGAAGAAAATCTTGTATTTCTACCTCTTACTCCCTTGGCATCAGGCTCATTTGAGCCTGATATCTCTCCTAGTGGATCTAGAAGACTAGCACTGAGGGAGGGGAGGAGAAATTGACCCTTAATCATTCTTGGCAGCGGGTGTGGTAGTGGTGAGCCATGGCCGACCCTTGCTCCAGCGAGTTAGCTCCAAAGCTCGATTCTCCTGCTAAAGATTATCTCTAGGAGTTGTTTTCCACTCCTCGGAGCTCAATTAAGATGATGGTGGCCTTGGTAAGGAGTTGGAATGACAGCTAGGGTTTCTTGTCTCTTTGTTTTTAAAAGAAGAATTAGGGCTTATGTTGATTGCCTCGTGTCGGCCTAATGTTGGACCGCCAATTAGTTTGAGTTGCTTTACCACGTGTCACCTTAGTATTGGACTGCCAATCATTGATTTAAATAGGTCTTATTGATAATATCAATGTATTAAATAGGTTTGTTGAAGAGATCGGGTTCAAATGTGTCATCAGTGTTTATCCCGAAAATCCGGTTCATCCATATAGGTGAACCAGACCAAAAAATATCCTAAGTCCAAAAGCATCGAGATCACTCGATGCTTCTTCGAATGGCATTGAGTTCACTTGACGAACGCGATGCTTCATTGAGTAGTGTCGAGTTCATTCAATGCACTCGACGATTCGTCGAATGGCATCCAGTTCACTCGACGCTTCGTCGAATGTCGTCGTGTTCACTGGTCGCCTATTAATTCAGAGTGATTTTCAAAGTTAAAGAGCATGATGTTGAGTCCACTCAACGCACTCGACAATTTGTCGAATGGCATCGTGTTCACTCGATGCCTGTTAATCCAGAGCGATTTTTCTAATTTAAACAGCATGTCATTGATTACACTCAATGGACTTGACGTTTTGTCGAATGGTGTCGAGTTCACTAGACGCACTCGACGCTTCGTCGAATGGCACCCCTTTCACTCGATGTCTGTTGACCCAGAATTATTTTTCAAATTTAAAGAGCATGGCATTGAGTCCACTCAACTCACTCGATGCTTTGTCGAATGGCATCGAGTTCACTCGACGCACTCGATGCTTCGTAGAATGGAGTCGAGTTCACTCGACGCACTTGACGCACTCGACGCACTCGACGCTTCATCGAATGACGTCGAGTTCACTCGACACCTAATGATCCTTAATAATTTATTCTAAGTTTGACTTGATCCTTTAGTATGCCCTAAGTGAATCCACCCTAACTCCTTGGGTCAAACCTAGCCTAATCCTTTTTCACTCACCGCATGTTCTAGCCTAATCTAAGGTTAAGGGGTCTAGAAGGAAATGGGATGTTACAAATCCCAATAAACAAATAAAATAATTCTGTCCCTGAAATTCTAGTTCGGGTCTACGGGGTTCCTATGTACAAGAATTTAAGAACTTTTCAAAAATACTTATTATATACCTGAGGTGAAGAGTCCCGGATATCGTTCCAGCATAAGATCCATCGGCTCCCAGGTGTGCTCCTCCTATGTGACAAAGGGAACCTTCTTCTTCCGCAGCACTCTAATCGTCGTGTCATCAATCCGGACCAGCTTCAAACAAACTGATCTACCAGGTGCCACTGGGCCTGTTGTTGTGGTGATATGCTTTTCTAGCCGAAGTAATGCTCTCCGAAGAGAGAAGACATGGAAGACACCGTGTAGTTTCCCTAACTCTGGTGGCAGCTCCAGCCGGTAAGCCAAAGGACCGATATGCTCTAGGATCAAGTATGGTCCCATAAATTGAGGGCTGAGCTTCGTGTGCCTCCGCACCCAGGAAACACCATGTAGTGGATGTATCTTCAAGAATACCATGTCTCCCACCTAAAACTCCACCTTCTGATGACTCATATCGTAATACTTGGACTATCTGCTCTGCGCCTCAAGCATCTGATCCCTGATCAGCCATATATGAGCGTCTGTATCCTTAATATAATCTGATCCAAGAGCTCCCGGATCCTCATCCTGGACCCAAGATAGCGGCGCCTAACACTTCTTACCATATAAGGCCTAATATGGCGCCATCCCAATGCTCTCCTGGTGATTGCTATTGTAGGAGAAATCTAATAGTGGCAATAGTCTCACTCAGGGATTCCCCGTTATAACATACCACAAACAACCAGACCCCTAGGAGATTTTTGCCATTACTAGGTCATGAAAAAGCTGTAAGAATACCAAGAGGACCTTGGATGCCTAGGTAAATAGGTGAAAGCACCTTAGTCTGCAAATAGTTGCTTCTGAATACCTAAGCTAGGGTTTTACAAATGACTCCCAACATGACTACTTGAACCCACCCTACCACCTTCAATCTTATAGGGCTTGTTGGGTCCATTGCCCACAAAGTTCCCTAGAGTGGATTCGAAGAGGCATCACCATCAATACTAAGAGCATAGTTGTATTTGATGTGTGCTTAAGTTCAAGCATACAGGTTGTCCTTGATTGAATAAGTGAACAAAAAGAGTACGCTGGAAGTCAGATTATTTGACTAAGGCAAAAACGTCGAGACAGCTGAGACAGCTAAGAAGAACTTCTCAGCATAATCGCTGAGACAGGAGATTGTCAAAGCTGAGGTTAACAAAAAGAGTAAGCTGGAAGTCAGATAATTTGACTAAGGAAAAACCATCGAGACAGCTGAGATAGCTGAGAAGAATGTCTCAGCATAACCGCAGAGACAGCTAAGAAGCTCAATACAAAGCATTTAGAGAAGAGTTGGTCTTAGCAAACCAACTGAGACAAGAGATATTCAAAGTTGTTCGTCAAACTCAGTTTATATTTCGTCAAACTGAGTTCAGAGTTCGTCGAGCTGAGCTCACCATTCGTCGAGCTAAATTCAAAGGTTGAGATTCTAAGTTCGTTAAGCTCAGTTCAGAATTTGTCGAACTGAGTTCAGAGTTTGTCGAGCTCGGTTCACCATTCATCGAACTCAGTTCAAAGTAAGGCAGGCTGAGTCAGTCAAAGCCTAAAGTTAAGAGGCAGAAATGTGGCTAAGTCCACGGGCGTTGAGTGAAGGTCATTCACTTAACGTCATAGCCTCCTTAGTGTTGAGTAACACTCATAGTCTAAGATAGTGTTTTTAAAACATAGAAAATTGGCTAAGGCAGAAAGCGTTGAGTGAGGCGTTCTCACTCAACGCTCTCAATGCCTAAGATGCTGTAGAGGAAGAAATATGGTTAAGGAAAAAAACGTTGAGTGGAGGTTGCTCACTCAATGCTGTCAATGCTTAGTGGAGATAGAATTTTGTCTAAGGAGTTTGGTGTTGAGGGATGCTCACTCACTCAACACCAAGCAGTAGAAAGCTGATAAAGCAAGTTGGTGTTGAGTGAAGTTGAATCACTCAACGCCTAGAAATAGATTTATATTCTAAATAGTTTGGCATTGAGTGAAGGTTACTCACTCAACGCCAAGATATAGTAAATCTGTCTAAGTGTTTTGGCATTGAGTGAAGCTTACTCACTCAACTCCTATGCAAATGTTGTTTGATATTTTGCTAAGTCCACGGCTGATGACGTCAGCAAGTCAACAAGTCAACATATTTCAAATTAGTGACGGGATGGCTATAGTACGCGACAAATGTTGCCGCATACCTACTTTACGATAGTTGGCGTTAAAGTAAAGTTGTTGTTGGCCATTAATTATGTGGGGCCCACTGCTCAAGAGCCATTGGGACAAATTCAATAAAAGTAAAAGGATTTTACAGAGAAAAGGAGCTTTTTATAGAAAGCAACAGGAAGTTCTTCTTCTCCGCCATTGTTGTGGAGCTGAAGAACAGGAAGCTCAAATGAGCAAGACAAAGAGCAAGTTAGTTGTTGGTATCAACCTCTTCAACAGCAAGATAGCTGGTGTGATCTTCATCTGCACCAGCAAGTTAGCTCAGAGGGATTCTCTGAGAAAAGGTAGCAGCTTGGGCTGACCCTTGCTGCAGGTGCTTTACAGACCCAGCCAAATCTTAATAAACATTCTCTTAGGGTACTGTGAAGAATGAGATATGGTTGAGTAGTTGGCTTAGTTCAGAAAAGGGAAGAGAAGTTGATCTTCAAGTTACTTCCAGCACAAAGCATGATCTTCATCCTTGTTACTGTGAAGAAAAGATTAGGGCTGGGATTCTCCCAGCTCAGGTTACAGCAAGATCTGTTGCAGTTACTTCTCTAGTTTCAGCTGGATAAAATCCCTGGTGCTGAGAAGAGGAAGTTAGGTCTAAGTATTTACTTAGTCTAAATAAGTAGACTCAGGAAATATATTTCTTGCAGTAAAGGTTGGGCTGAGTTTATCTTAGTCCAGGTAGATTGGCACAGTGAAATTTCATTTGTGGATAATCATCACACCAACCCATATTCATCCTTTAGGATCCAAGTGTAGATCTAAGCTGTAGGGCTTAATTGCCTGAGGTAGAAGAGTGATGCTCTCTGAGATAGGATCCAAGTGTGGATATGAGTGTAGGGCCTTTTGGCATGAGTTAGGTAATAAGTTTGTCACTGAGATATAGGTGCCAGAGAAGGGCACTAAGGTAGGTACCTGGAAAGGTACTGAGCTGTAGGAGTACTGCAGCACTCTGAGAGTAGGGCCTTGTGCCTGAATTTATAGGGCTGAAAAGCCTGAGCTGTAAGCCTTAGAGATTTGTCTTAGGTAGATGGCTTAAGGGTCACTGAGTTTAGGAGCACTGAAGAGCTCCGAGGTAGGATCCCTAGTGGATCTAAGATAGGGCTGTCCTCCCAGCCTGAGTGTAGGGCTTAACAGCCTGAGGTAGGAAATCTGTTGTCCACTGAGTTGTAGGCCATTGTGATTGAGAAGTAAGTCTTGGAGGAGACTTAGATATCCTGAGGGATCTGAGGTGTAAGCTCTTTGGAGCAGGTTTTGGAGAAGTTTTTAGTCCAACAAGATAGTTGGATAGGTGGGAGGTAAAGTGGATGTACACTAGTTAGGGGAACCACTATAAATCACTGTGTGCTTTTCTGTGTTGTTTTCTTTATGCAGTTTATATACATCTTGAAAGCATAAAACAACTAAAAGCCAAAGCTCTTAAAGAAGAAACATAAAGGAACTTGAAAAGAGACCAATAACCTATTCACCCCCCCCCCCCCCTCTAGGTGATTTAGCTATCCTTGAATTAAAGATTTTTAGGGACTCTTTGGTGCCCTAATAACCCATTAGGGGTGGAAGTGACTAGAGTCAACCATAACCTTAGTTAGGTTAAAGTGCCCTAACTTGACCTAAATGGGTTACACCAAGTCACAAATGGACTTGTGTGGTGGTAAGGGACTCAAGACGCCAAGTTGACCAGTCAACCCACTCATTTGACCAAGTCAACACCCCCAAGTAAAATTTGGTCAATCCAAGCCCAAAATGGGGAAGGAAGCCCAAACAAACTCAATCCAAATGGGCTAGGCCCAATTAGATGGCCCACTAGCTAGTGCAAGTAGAAACTAGCTGGAATACTACACAATTTCTGGAGGTGATGACTAGGAGAGAGAAAGTTGGGGTTTCATTCAAGGGAGGAGAGAGAAAGAGAAGCATTCATGGACTTGGAAGCCCATGGGGCATTCAAATCCCTCCTAATGGCCTCATTCACCACCATTGATTAATTTGGAGGAGATGGAGGGCTTTTCACAGCCCCCTAAGGGTGGAATTTCAAAAGCTAGAGGTGGCCGAAAGCTTGGTTCAAGGCCATTAATGTCCATTCAGTGTTTGCACCTTCCACTCCCAAAATCAACCTCCCCATCAGCTTTAAAATCTCCTACGCAAATAAAATGAATGTTTACTTCACTGGTTTAGGAGGATAACTGGGGATTTGGCAAGGAAAAAGCTTGGAGTCATCGGCCATGGTACACCACCACCACATACGCCGCCAAGCTCTCCTACAGGTCTAATCCTTCTCCTTATCCTCTTTGTTGATCCGTAGACGTTTAGGTGGATAAATCGGGCTCAATTGAGCCCGATCAGTGAGTAAAAATTGAGATTTGTCCGTGAAAATTCAATACCTGGGTTCGCTGGAAACAGCCCCTCCAGCGGCTGTGACGCCACCAGGCGATAGCCACCACTTCAACGGAGGTGGAGGTTGGGGTGGCCGGCCAAGGAGGTGGCCGGCAAAGGAGGTGGCCGGGAATTGAAGCTAGAATAGTTTCAAGAAGATCCAATCTCGTCCCTTGGCTCATTGGGGATGATGAAGTACAGTCATTGGATCTAGCGCGATGGTTAGGCGCAGACCTTAGAATATTAAATTTAAATAAATTTATTCTGTTACATTATTGCAGTCACATGGTTTAATTTATTAAAAATATCTAGAGGCTTTTTCTGTAAAAATGTCCAATATAGAAATCCTATCCATTGGAGTGTAGTTTAATACAAATTTAAAATCAACCTTTTTAGACCATCGGTTTTCCCTTAGCACACTTTTGGTGCAAGGTGTCCAAGGGTTCACCAGAAATTGAAATGAGTGCCCCTAGTGAAACACTAATACAAATGGGTTGAAATTTTGACCATGGGCTGATCTAGCCTTGGTCCACATCATGTCCAAAAATCAGAATATTTGGAGATGATTTTTCTATAGTATTTGTAATAATTTAATATTCCCAATATATAATTAAATAGGGTGTATGGACCTCAAAATTTTCTCAAACTCTAGGGGGTGACCTGAGGGGATACTATATGGCCAAAAAAATATCAACCCAATTGGAGTTTATTTGGTGGGGTATCATGGTGAACAAATTTTGGCCATTTTATGGATAAAAGGCCAAGTTGTCAAATAATGCACTTAGAATGGTTGGGTGATCAATCCTTAAACAAAACAAGGTGAGACCTTGTCCTCTTACATATTAATACATGAAATATCCCTTAGGGTAGTTTTAGAAGCTTCTAGGGTTAGAATACCCTGAAACCTTAGCTCAGCCTTAGGGTTGCCTGTTAGGGCTAAAGAAGGAAATAGGGTCAAACCTTCAAGTCTTGGCTCAAGACCCTGTAGATAGATTCAATGGGAGGAGAAACACCTTGGATAATTTAATTAGTATTTTAGGAGTAGATTTTCCCCACCAATCACTTAATAGTTAGTATATGAACTTTTCTAATAAGTGCTCAGCACATCTCTTAATAGCATGGAATGTTCATGAAACTTTGGTGAGGGACCTATAGTGTTTTTATTTATGTCAGCAATTTTATTATAATTTTTGGATGATGAATTTTTGTACCTCCTTTGTAATTCTAGAATTTGATGACTAGAAAATAACCTTGTTTCAGAATAAACTATACTCTGGAAAATTATGAAAATTGGTCACTAAACTTTCTAGACCATAAATATGCCTTGTTAATTTTATTATAAGTTTTGGAAGAGAATAGTTAGGGGTTCCTTTACAAAGTGCCTTATGTGGTAATATATTCTTTAATTTATTTGTGTGGCAAAAAGAAATTTGATGATGATGAAATTTGTGCAAAGTAATCTAGAGTGTTTACTTTCATACATTTAGGTTAGATCGCTTGGTCTGCATTTAGTAAAATTCAAATATTTGGGATAGAATTGTAGTCTATTCATGGGTGGGTATATAGTGGGTGTATCTGGATGGGTGGAGTCTTGATAAGGTCACCCTTAGGTCCGAATTCTAAGTAATCTGGGTAATATGGGTTGGGATTGTGCTCGGGGTCGACGAAGTATCGTCTTCTCCCAGGGAATATAAGTTCACTTAAGATTAGCTAAAAAGGAAATGTGGGGAAAAGGGTAAGGAATAATTACATACTCATAAAAGTAAGTGCATTTCGAAAGGGAACTTTGGGCTTCAGCCCATCGTAGTTCCTAGTGCCCTCGAGAGCCCTTCCTAGGGAATGCCCTAGGTAGTCAAAGGTTAACCCTAAATTTAAGGAGAAACTGATTTTAGAGTAAACCTTAAACAACCACAAACACGAACACTCACCCCGTCACTTTGGGAGTATAGATGGTATAGATTCACGGGAACTGAACAAAGTGTTTGAAAGAAGGATGGTGTCAATTTTGGCGAGGCGATAGCTCGGGAGTTCTTTAGCATAAGTGCATGTGCATTAAGTGATGGGTCCTCATTATTGGACGATCGTTAACACTGACGTCGATATGTTGACTCAACAAATGTAAGTGTTCACCTATCCATAAAAGACTGGTGGATTTTCCAGCATTAGTACAAGAGGCTCTGTAGCACCAGACTGTGCGTGTACTGAGTAGTACTTAGGGTCTAGGCTGGGTCTTGTGAATAACGACCTAGGAGTGGGGAGGCCCAACCCACTGCCTACATATACCACTATGAGAGGTACCTGAGAGTTTAGCTAACTCCAAATGGGGAAACTAAAGGTCTGTGTGCATAGAGTCAGGTGGGTGCATTGCACTTGTGTGAATCTTATCATTTAGCATGTATAGCATTCCATATCAAACATACCTTACATAAAACCTCCACCCCTAACGTATAAATTAGTATAGGATCTTTTATATGTTAGTCCCTACAAAATGACCCCCTGACTTATAAATCTATATGGGCATTCTTATACGTTAAGGTTACTTTCTCTGTGATGATTGTTAGCTCATCTACTTTTACTTTAATTTGTTACTTCTATTATACTGTTGCATTTACTTGCTCTTCATATACCTAAAATTATTGTATTAGATACTTTTAGCATATGATAGACTGGGCCACTATCACCTACTCTTGCATACTCTCCACTTTCAGTCCCTTTCCTTTCATCCTCCCTCGCACGGTGCCTAGGTGTAGCAGGGGGGAGGGGTACCATGACTTAGTTTAAACTAATGGCCTGATGAGCATAATACCAGGGTGATCATTTAGGAGACAGGGTGCACCAATAGGGGAACCATCACATCAGGGAGGAGGTGAACCAGCCTTGTCCTGGTGTGGTAACAGTAGCAGCAAGCATGGGATCAGTGAGTGGCTTGTAGTTTCACTTCCGCGAGCATTTTGTAGTGAGGACTATATATACTGGACAGTAGACCTTACCTTTCCTTTCCTTTCGATTTTGGTATTATACATTTGTTCAGTTTATTTCTTTTATGTGGACTCTTATATATTATTATGTGATCATGGATTGATGTTTATATGTTTACTTCTTTTCTTCTGGGGATTATGGTTGAGTAGTTGATGGTAGAAATGACGATTTGTGGTGATGACCCTCTCGGTGTTGTTGTCACCACAAAGAGGCATTTTTGGGCATAAGAACCGGTAAAAAAGGGGGAGGTAGTCTTACAATTGGTATCAGAGTGAGGTTAAGACCCTTTTTTCTTTTTACCAGTTCTTATGCCCAAAACTGTCGCTTTGTGGTGATTACCCTCTCGGTGTTGGTGTCACCACAAAACGGCAGTTTTGGGCATAAGACCCAGTAAAAAAAGGGGTCTTACAACTGGTATCAGATTTAACCTCAACCTAAAGAAAAGGAGTCCATAAACCCTGGGACACCCCCGCTCGAGTTTAGTTTGGGGGCAAACTAAGCAGCGGAAGCTATGGTGTGCCCATATAGGGAATCACATGAAACTGCCTACTTTTGACTAGATTTAAGTCAACCACCTTATAAGTGAAACTTCCTTTTTAAAGTATATAACAAATTCTAGTCTTTGAACAGGGATCAGGAAAACCTCTAGTTCAGAAAGTTGTTCTACCCCCACAAGTTACTACTCTGTTCTAGCAAACGGATATGAGATAAACACTGACGGCCATCTTGGAGGCTCTTAAAACATAGCAGGCTCTGGTTCCTCAACAAAATCCCGGGGCGAATGTGCTGAGTGTCTTTCGAGTACAATCCCCTCCATCATATCTAGGGACAGAGTCGGATGTACAGACTGAGCAATGGCTGGATGATGAGTACAATTATACAGACCTCTTACTATCATATTTGTAATCATGTCCACTATTATCTACCTTCATTCATTATAATTGCATGAAAATAGTTAAGAATTTGAATTATCATGAATAGAAGTGCACAATATAGATTTTCCTTTATTTCCTTTATTAAGTTATTTATTTATTTATTCATTAATCTTCTTAATGTAGGTATTACAAGTCCTTGGAACTAAAAGTCTTTGAGCAAACAGAGGTGTTCACGGATCCAACATGACTGATGGCAAAGGTCTTGGATTGGGAATGCACGGGTTGGGACACGCCCATATCACTACCCATGTACTTCTCTAGAAAGGTCACAAAGCTTGGAAGAAAAGGCGTAAAAATTTACAAGAGCAGCACATGGGTAGGGATACGCCTGTGTCACTACCTGTGTCCTTATTGGGAAGAATCAAAGGTCTGATGCCAAACCAACCCGTGTGTGGAGCCATGAAGAACACATGACTGTATTGCTAGCTGTGTCAAATGACATGACTCACGATCAAGCGCACCATTTCATACCTAACTACCCAGACGCACTGTTTCATACCCAACACGGCCAGTGACACGATCGTGTTGGAACCCATGTTCAACCTCTGTTTTCAAGAAGACTATAAAAACTTGTACAAAAAATAGAATGGGGACTTTTGGATTGATGGACTTGGAGAATTTCTGGAGGACAAAACTAGAGCACTCAAGCGAAGGGGAAGTCGAAGGAGATAATCCGTATGGTTTTAATTTTTATGTATCTCTATTAATTTCCCCCTTCTCTTAGTGGATCTAAACTTAATTTTACATTTCGCATGAGATTTGTTTTTCTGAACTGATTAAGTAATCATGTATGTTGGTTTTTATTTCGAATTTGTGGTATTTTATTCGTATGTGTGGTTTCAAACAAAGAGATTAATCATATATTTAAAGTTAGTATTTGTTTTATAAGAATCCCAAACTTCTAGATTGAGAAATTTGATGGTTGTGATGATGTTTTATAATTTCATTCTCTGGTGTTCTTTCTCTTTGTATTTCAAATTCATGATCGAGAGATATATTGTTTGGATAGCGGCAATACGGATAATGAGATTCATGGTATCTTAGAGATAGTATTTCATGAATTTATGTATTAGACAGGGTTACTTTATATTAATGCAAATTTGAGTGTTGTGAATTGTTGGAGATAAAATTTACTCAACTTAAGTTTAGGTATTTAATTGCTCGAGAGAGAATTCGATAAAGATTGAACTCTTACAATACAATGAATTTGATAATATTGTTAATACGTGGTTACATAGAATTTAATTTATGAGTGAATATTCTCATGTGATTACTCTTATAGACAATCTTCTTTTTACCATCCTTAATCCTCCAATATCACTTTATCCAATTAGTCCTAGTAATGTTTATATAGAGTAATAACCAATTTTAAATATAGGAACGATAATATAGTGAGAGTGAGTACGAGTACTTGAAAATACCCTGAGGAATATGACATTAAATGTAGATTTCTCCTATACTATGATTGATAGGTACACTTACCTGAGATTAATATCAATTTAGTTTATACCTATCTACATAGTTTATACTAGAGTAGAAATTATCGCAATCAAGTTTTTTGCGCCGTTGTCAGGGACTCGTTTTTAATATTTTAAAAGCTTAAACTCTATTAATCTACAAATTTTAGATTACTAACATATAATTGTAAATTAGTTTATTGCATAATTATATCACTTAATCTATGTTTTGTAGTTTGTTAGTCTATGACCAGGGGAAAAATTCTGGGATAACACCATTTCATCCTGACCCAGAATGAATTATTCTCAACACCTCACAAAGGGACTTTAGAACTGATAACACAGATAATTCAAATGGACTTCTAGAAGAGGAAACAATAAACTTAGCGGCATATCATCTCTCACATTTAGAAAATCAACTACGAACAATGTTAGATGAGTCTGAGATTAGTGATACATTTCTGGAGGAATCGTTGTTTTTATTATCTACATATATAAATAATGATTATCCGTGGTTTCCCTACTATGCAAACTATATTGTGGCTAAGGTCCTTCCAAAAGATTTTTCATATTAGCAGAAAAAGAAATTTTCTCTTACTTAAAATATTACTTTTGGGAGGACCCCTATCTTTTTCGGATATGTGCAGATTCCATTATACATAGATGTGGATCAGCAGAGGAGGGCTGGAAAATCTTGGAGCAGTGTCATTCAGGCCCTACAGGTGGTCACTTTGGAGCAAACCTCTCAGCTAAAAAGGTTCTTGATACCGGTTTTTATTGGCCTCTTCTATTCAGGGATGCCCAAATGTCTGTACTTTCAAGTGATTCTTGTCAAAAATCAGGTAATATCTCTAAATTACATGAAATGCCACAAAAAATTATTCTTGAATGTGAAGTGTTTGATGTGTGGGGGATTGATTTTATGGGACCATTTCCAATTTCTTATGGGAATAAATATATTTTGGTAGTTGTAGATTATGTATCAAAGTGGGTAGAGGCGCAAGCTTTCCCTTCTAATGATAGTAGAGTAGTGATTAATTTTCTAAAATTCTTATTTGCACGATTTGGTACACCACGTTCGCTTATTAGCGATAGGGGTACACATTTTTGTAATCTACAGTTAGATGAAGTCTTACAAAAATATGGGGTCACACATAGGATAGCCACTCCTTATCATCCACAAACTAGTGGTCAGGTTGAAGTTTCAAATAGAGAACTTAAGAGAATCATAGAAAAATATATAGAAGGGAATTGGAAATAATTGTCTAAGAAACTAAACGATTGTTTGTGGGCATATAGGACCGCTTACAAAACACCCATAGGGACCACTCCCTTTAGACTTGTCAATGGTAAATCATGTCACCTGCCTATAGAATTAGAACATAAATCGTATTGGGCAATACACTCATTTAATTTTGACACCAATTCTATAGGGGAGAAACAAAAACTTCAACTTAGTGAATTAGATGAGTGGAGAACCATGGCTTATGAAATTTCTCGGATATATAAGGAGAAGACTAAATTGTTCCATGACCATCACCTTCGAAAACCTAAGACATTCCAAAAAGGTGACCAAGTCCTCCTATACAATTCCTGTCTTAGTTTATTCCCAGGGAAGTTAAATTCTAAGTGGTCCGGACCTTTCCAAGTCAAAGAGGTTTTTCCCTATGGCACCATTGAACTAAACCACCCTGAGAAGGGAGATTTTAAATTCAACGAGCACCGATTAAAACTTTATTATAGAGAGTTTCCTCAAGATTTCACTCGCTAAGAATCATGCCTCCGGCTAGACATGGATTAAGTGTAATTTAGTAAATTTTCTAAGATTTTATTATCTTTGGTAAAATTTTAGTTATATTTTAGTATAAAAACATTATAAAATCACTTAGAAAGTAATTCCATTTCAGAGGAGCACACGGGTTTGCACTTGCCCATGTTGCAAGCCGCGTTCATGAAAAAATTTTAACCAGGTCGTGTTCAATTTAAAACCTGAGTAGGAATTATTTTTCCCGAGCACCACACGGGTTGACACCCACTCGTATGCTTTTCAATGTCACATTAGCTCCATTTATCTCATACTCATCCCAAGCACCACATGGGTGGACACACACCCGTGTGTGTGTAGTCGTATCAAATCGCCATGAGCACCACACGGATAGCTACCCAGCCGTGTGCGCACCCGTGTGTAGGGTAATGAGTTCGATGATGCAATGTTCCCGAGTATGAAATGGGTCCACACACGTGTGTGTTGTTGACCATGTTCGCCTGGCGCGCTGCTTCCCCATTAGTATGACCACACATCATCTCGAGACCCGTGTACTGCGCGGTTAATGATTAGTGAACATGGGTCCACACATGCCCGTGTCGCAACCCGTGTTCGAAACATTATATAAGGTCGTGTGTGCTGCCGGTAGACATCTTCCTCCTCTCCAATCCCTGGTTAAAACCCTAGTTCTTGTCTACTTATCATCATAGAGAGTTTTTTGTCCCTCCTCCTCGATCACGCTCTCAGTATTCACGTGATTTCCATCACCTTTATGAGACTGTGATCTCACCGTGCTTACAGTATATAGAGGAATCATAGCAGCGGACAGAGGCCGTCGTAGCTCAAATTAGGGATCACTTGAAGATCTCGCATCCATGACCAGCAGCTCCCTGCTCCCCTCAACTCCTCGATGATCCTTCAGATCCTTCCGACCCAGCAGTTTATTATTTGTTTCTATATAGTATCTTAAATTTTGATATATATTATCAGATATTATATGCTATCACTTTTGCTCCTGTTGTACTTCTTATGCTCTTCTATTTTATTGAAGCTCAGTTCTTTACATATTGTTTTATTTGCTTTATCAGTTCTTTATATTGCATTGAGGACACTGCAAATTTTAAGTCTGGGGGTGGATATTCTTAAATTCTAATATTTAACAACTGGACATGATTACAATTTGTTAAGAAACAGGACAAAATAAAAAAAATTCTAATATTAGTTTTACTCAATATTGTTAAACCCCCCTGATAAAATTATTTTTACTTCTTTTTAAGATTTCATTAATTCACTCACTTGGGATTATAACTAGTTAATTTGCTTTGGCAAGCTGATTAAAATGAATTAAAGTAGACTTATTGAGTGTACAAATTTAACTACTGGACATGCTTTTATAATATTGATGTATGTTAGGGTAATTACATAGCATAAGGCTCAATCGTGATCTAAGTGTGCTAAGAACCATCGAGTTTATCTTTGATTACCCCACCGATAATCTTTTATCCTAATACTAAAAGTTATATACTACTACAAGTCCTAAGGATCCAACCTTGCTAATCCTAACTAGTGTCGTGGAGAGGGTGTGAAAAAACAAGCTTATGGCTATCAATATTGATACTTTTAAGTTTTGAAACACTAATGCCTACCTTATTAAGATTGTGATTTTCTCCTCACATTTGTTATTGAAGATTGTAATTTTATTTCTAGGAAAGAGTGAAAGATAGTTAAGAGATATATGAGAGGAATTTTATGATAAAGTTATATTTAGAAAAGTCTGTTATTTTATTTCCTATGCAATTACAACATCAAATTTCTCTTTGAATTCAAAGCAACAAGCTTGCGGAAGAAAAATTAATTATTGGTAATCCAAATGCTTGAATTAGTTTGCTTAGGGACAAGAAAACACTTAAGTCTGGGGGTATTTGATGAGTACAATTATATAAGTCCTTTTTACTACCATATTTGTAATCATGTCCACTATTATTTACCTCCATTCATTATAATTGCACGAAAATAGTTAAGAATTTGAATTATCATGAATAGAAGAGCACAATATAGATTTTACTTTATTTAGTTATTTATTTATTTATTCATTAATCTTCTTAATGCAGGTATTACAAGTCCTTGGAACTAAAAGTATTTGAGCAAACAGAGGTGTTCACGGATCAAACATGACTGATGGTAAAGGTCTTGGTTTGGGCACGCACAGGTAGGGACACGCCTCTGTCACTACCCATGTTTTCTCTGGAAAGATCATAAAGTTTGGAAGAAAAGGCGTAAAAATTTACAAAAGCACCACATAGGTAGGGACATGCCCGTGTCACTACCCGTGTCCTTATTAGGAAGAATCAAAGGTCTGATGCCAAACCAATGCGTGTATGGAGCTATGAAGAACATACGTTCGTGTTACTAGCCTTGTCGAATGACATGACTCACAACCAGGCGCACCTTTTCATACCAAACTGCCCAGACGCACTGTTTCATACCCTGCATGGCTTGTGACACGGCCGTGTTGGAACTTGTGTTCAACCTCTATTTGCAAGAAGACTATAAAAACCTGCACAAAAAATAGAAAGGGACTTTTGGATTGAAGGGCTTGGAGAATTTCCTGAGGACGAAAGTAGAGCACTCAAGCAAAGGGGAAGTCGAAGGAGATAATCCGTATGATTTTAATTTTTATGTATCTCTTTTAATTTCCCCCTTCTCTTAGTGGATCTAAACTTTATTTTACATTTTACATGGGACTTGTTTTTCTGAACCGATTCAGTAATCATGTATGTTGGTTTTCATTTTGAATTTGTGGTATTTTATTCGTATGTGTGGTTTCAAATAAATATGAAAGTGAGGGTAGATCTTATATTTTCTTTTAGGAAGAGTTAATGCGGAAAATTAAAAATTAAAACACATAACAGAGCATATCACAAAAGAAACAGAGCAAGCAAACCAGACGACACAAGGAGCTACAGTGGTTCCCTCTCAATAGGTACGTCCACTCTTCTACCACCTTGGTAGGAATCCACTACAGGTTTTTGCTAAGGTGCCCTGCCACCAATGATCTGATTCAGGTAGATCAAACAGACCCTTTAGACTTTTGATCAGGTGTCTAAAAACCAAGCAGGTTGTTGATAAGGTGCCCTGTCACCAACGTTCACTTTTGAAGAGGTGTGAACAAACTCTTTACAGGAGGGGGAAGGAGAGTTAGATTGTCTTCTCTATTGTAAAATAGATTAGAGAAGCATAAGAGACTCTTCAGAACTTATGACAGAATACTGTCACGAGGTTCTGAAGGAGTAAGGCCTGAAGAAGACTAGAGATCTGGATTTAGATGTTCTTCTTCAGCTTCCTTATTTCTTCTTCTTCTTCAGAGAAACTCTGAGTGTATCTTCCTGGAACAGGAGCACTCAGGTTGAGGAAGAGCAGAAGAGATATCTTCACAGTTGGATAGATATTGCTGTGAGCAGCTGTATCTTTTCTTTCTTGAAGACTGCTGAATGTTGATGGTAGCAGTCTTCTTTCACATTTGTTCTACAGCTTCGTCTGTGTGTTTCTGGTCACTGTCTTCTTCTTGTATGTTTCGTGTGTGTCGTGTGTCTTCTTTCTTTCTCCAAAAGAACTCTTTAAATAGGTGCAGCAGCAACGGCTCTATTAGAGCAAGACTTTTGTCTTCTTCTCAGATCTTGAATCTGGGCTGCAATTAACACAAAAACAAGTCTTGCAGATATATATCCTATAAAAGGGAAAACTACAGCAGCTGCAATAAATAGACTCATAAAGGATGTTTGATAAATCACATCGGAAATAGCTCTTTACAGCCAACGGCTATAAAGGACAGCTGCAACAATAAAGTCAGATAATAAGACAAAAGACATTGCCAGAGAGAATTGACTTATGCATAAATATAGAAGCACGTTTGCTTTGAGATATATGCATAAGATCAATTAAATAATCCATAATAAAACATGTCAGAAAATATAGGAAATAAAACAACAAATAAAACGCATATAATATTACATATGCAGACCAGAAGATAGTCGAACGATCCTCGACGATCGTCGACCGACCTACTGAGATCGTCGAGCTATCAGTCAGATAGTCGACCGACTTAAACAAAACAGAAAGCGTCGAACGATCCTTAGAGATCGTCGAACGGCCCACTGAGATAGTCGAGCTATCAGGAAGATAGTCGACCGACTCGGGCAAGACAGAAAACGTCGAACTATCAAGAGATAGTCGACCGGAGCTCGACGATCTAGCAGAACGTCGAGCTGGCAAGAGACAGACGATCGTCGACCGGCTGATCGACGATAGTCGATCGGCGTTCGACGATAGTCGAACCCGAAAAAGACTTAGCCAGAATTTTACTGGAAAAGAGAATACTCAACAATGAGATTTTGACCATAGATAAATCTTGGGTCAAGATCTAAAAGGAAAGACTTAACTCAAATCCAAACTAGGGTACCAACAATCTCCCCCTATTTTGGATTTGAGTTAAGTCTTTCCTTTTAGATCTTGACCCAAGATTTATCTATGGTCAAAATCTCATTGTTGAGTATTCTCTTTTCCAGTAAAATTCTGGCTAAGTCTTTTTCGGGTTCGACTATCGTCGAACGCCGATCGACTATCGTCGATCAGCCGGTCGACGATCGTCTGTCTCTTGCCAGCTCGACGTTCTGCTAGATCGTCGAGCTCCGGTCGACTATCTCTTGATAGTTCGACGTTTTCTGTCTTGCCCGAGTCGGTCGACTATCTTCCTGATAGCTCGACTATCTCAGTGGGCCGTTCGACGATCTCTAAGGATCGTTCGACGCTTTCTGTTTTGTTTAAGTCGGTCGACTATCTGACTGATAGCTCGACGATCTCAGTAGGTCGGTCGACGATCGTCGAGGATCGTTCGACTATCTTCTGGTCTGCATATGTAATATTATATGCGTTTTATTTGTTGTTTTATTTCCTATATTTTCTGACATGTTTTATTATGGATTATTTAATTGATCTTATGCATATATCTCAAAGCAAACGTGCTTCTATATTTATGCATAAGTCAATTCTCTCTGGCAATGTCTTTTGTCTTATTATCTGACTTTATTGTTGCAGCTGTCCTTTATAGCCGTTGGCTGTAAAGAGCTATTTCCGATGTGATTTATCAAACATCCTTTATGAGTCTATTTATTGCAGCTGCTGTAGTTTTCCCTTTTATAGGATATATATCTGCAAGACTTGTTTTTGTGTTAATTGCAGCCCAGATTCAAGATCTGAGAAGAAGACAAAAGTCTTGCTCTAATAGAGCCGTTGCTGCTGCACCTATTTAAAGAGTTCTTTTGGAGAAAGAAAGAAGACACACGACACACACGAAACATACAAGAAGAAGACAGTGACCAGAAACACACAGACGAAGCTGTAGAACAAATGTGAAAGAAGACTGCTACCATCAACATTCAGCAGTCTTCAAGAAAGAAAAGATACAGCTGCTCACAGCAATATCTATCCAACTGTGAAGATATCTCTTCTGCTCTTCCTCAACCTGAGTGCTCCTGTTCCAGGAAGATACACTCAGAGTTTCTCTGAAGAAGAAGAAGAAATAAGGAAGCTGAAGAAGAACATCTAAATCCAGATCTCTAGTCTTCTTCAGGCCTTACTCCTTCAGAACCTCGTGACAGTATTCTGTCATAAGTTCTGAAGAGTCTCTTATGCTTCTCTAATCTATTTTACAATAGAGAAGACAATCTAACTCTCCTTCCCCCTCCTGTAAAGAGTTTGTTCACACCTCTTCAAAAGTGAACGTTGGTGACAGGGCACCTTATCAACAACCTGCTTGGTTTTTAGACACCTGATCAAAAGTCTAAAGGGTCTGTTTGATCTACCTGAATCAGATCATTGGTGGCAGGGCACCTTAGCAAAAACCTGTAGTGGATTCCTACCAAGGTGGTAGAAGAGTGGACGTACCTATTGAGAGGGAACCACTGTAGCTCCTTGTGTCGTCTGGTTTGCTTGCTCTGTTTCTTTTGTGATATGCTCTGTTATGTGTTTTAATTTTTAATTTTCCGCATTAACTCTTCCTAAAAGAAAATATAAGATCTACCCTCACTTTCAATTGGTATCAGAGGGAGGTTGATTGTTTGTACAGGATAACTCCTGAATCAAAAGATCCCTGAGATAGATCTTATACTTATTTCTTAAGAGTTTTTCATGGCACAAAATGAAGAATGGTCAAGCACCAGACCTCCAGCTTGCAACTTAGCTGAGTTTAGCATCTGGAAGGCAAGAATCAAATTATTTATGAACAATATTGATGAAGAAATATTTTCTTCTATTTTGACAGGTCTTCCAACATCGGCAACAACAACAAAAAGTGCCAGGCTAACTGATGCCCGAGCAATGAATATCCTAGCTCAGTCATTGTCTGATGACATTTTTCAAGAGATTGTTGAATGTTCAACAGCTAAGGAGATGTGGGATTCCCTTCACCAAATGGCTTCTGAACCCGTGGATGACACATCAGAAGGAAGCCACATCATCTCATTTGACGAAGAAGAATTTACATCCCTAGATGTTATCTGGGATGTCTCCGATGATGACTCATCATTTGAAGATGAAGAGGAGGAAGCAAGGGCCAAAGAATTCTGCTTAAAGGCCATAAATGCATCAAACAACAAGGAAAAGCCTGAATCAGAACTTAGAAAATATCAGGTGATATCCAATACTAACTACATTTCAAAATATCCTAAATCAATCTCTAACTTGAATACAACTAAACCTTCAAGAGAAATATTAAGAAAATTCAACAACATTGATTTTGTTTTTCAAAAGTTTTCTCAAATTTTTCAAACATACATGAAATATTTTTTGAAAAATTTATTTAATAAATCAATAAAACCTCATTACATTTATGGTCTGAAAATTTTTTTTATGAATCTTAGATCTCAAAGAGGCATAGTAAGATAATTCTACATCCTTACAGATTTTTCACAAAATTATCTACACTAAAACTCAACACAGACTTGATCCAGTGGATCATCACACTGTGTTGAAGTTTTTATTTGTGATAAAGTGATTCTATAGGAAGGGAATTATCAGACAGTGCCTTTCTGATTTTAAAGATTTTCTTCAAAATCTTTTTCAGATTATCCTAATGAGTGCTGTGCTCATTAAATTGCATTCCCCTGTCATTTTCTCTGCCCTCATTTTCTTTTCTTCTTCAAGATTTGCTTCATTCATTTGTTCATGCACAAAAGCAAAAACTGCATCTCTTCTTGTTCCCTTTGCACTTGATCTGTTTTCTGTCTTGCAGGATTACAGACTCAAAATTTCCAACATGAAGAGATGATCAAGAACAGGGCCAAACTCTACAAAACTTTCAATCTCAGTTTGCTATTTCATAAATCTGTTTTATACTCATAGTTAAATATTTTCAAATCCTTTTATTATTAGGAACAGATTTATTAGGAAGCATCCTCTTTTCTTATAGCTGATTATATCTGATTGATGTTATGTTCAAATATTTCATTCAGATTTCTGTATAAAGAAATTCTCGGTCAGATAACTCTATTTCTTATAGATCCTTTTCTAACTTCATTTAGATTGAGTCCTCTACTCTAGTTGCATTGGTCAGCTGAGTTTGAATCTCGTCTAATGAAAAGAAATTCTATAGGAAGGAAGATATCTGATTTTGTTTTTCAGATCCAGAATCTTAATCAAATTTGCTGGACAAAATATCATTTTTGCTGCTAACATACCCTTTTTCAAGGAGAGAGCAATCTCTACCATAGCCTTCTGCAGGTACTATCTACAGGAGTTAGCTGGATGACTCAATCAATATTCAAAGTCATCTCAGCTGAGTCCAAATCACATGTACTGCATCAACATAGGGGGAGATTGCAAATGCCAGCAAGCAGCCAGCCAAACAAAGCTTTTCTTTATATATTTTATGCTTTGCAAATTTTTATTATTTTGCTAATAGGATCCTCACCCAAATAGGGGGAGATTGTTGGAACCCTGGTTCTGATTTGGGCTAGGATCTCTATTAAGTTGTTTGAGTTTAGTTTATTTGTTTTTAGTAGTTTTAAGTTTGTGAAAGACTTAACCCAAATCCAAACTAGGGTACCAACAAAATAGATTGATCATAGATTTGAAGTTAGTATTTGTTTTATATGAATCCCAAACTTCTAGATTGATAAATTGGATGGTTGTGATGATGGTTTATAATTTCATTCTCTGGTGTTCTTTCTCTTTGTATTTCAAATTTCATGATCGAGAGATATGTTGTTTGGATAGCGGCAATACGAATAATGATATTCATGGTATCTTAGAGATAGGATTTCATGAATTTATGTATTAGACAGGGTTACTTTATATTAATGCAAATTTGAGTGTTGTGAATTGTTCGAGAGAAAATTTACTCAACTAAAGTTTAGGTATTCAATTGCTCGAGAGAGAATTCGATAAAGATTGAACTCTTACAATACAACGAATTTGATAATATTGTTAATATGTGGTTACATAGAATTGAATTAATGAGTGAATATTCTAATGTGATTACTCTTAGACTATCTGCTTTTTACCATCCTTAATCCTCTAATGTCACTTTATCCATTTAGTCCTAGTAATGTTAATTTAGAGTAACAACCAATTTTAAATATAGGTACGATAATAGAGTGAGAGTGAGTACGAGTACTTGAAAAGACCCTGAGGAATACAACATGAGATGTAGATTTCTCCTATACTATGATTGATAGGTCCACTTGCCTGAGATTAAAATCAATTTAGCTTATACCTATCTACATAGTTTATACTATAGTACAAATTATCTCATTCACTGGACATCATCCACGAGATGTTGGCTGGGATACGATGCCCGATGGATATGGCCGTATCCTTAGCAGTCTTATGCTTGGAGTCCCACTCAAAGAGATGGTGGAAGTCTCTTCTAGACACTACCTATGAAGGAATTGAGGATGCAGACATCTCATGGGACGAGTTCAAGACAGCATTCTATAATCATTTTGTGCCACCGACTGCGGGGGATAAGCTAGAGGACAGGTTACTGCAGCGGAGGCAGGAAAGCATGTTAGTGTTGGAATACTACCGAGAGTTTACTCCTTTAGCTCACTTTGAGGATTCATACCAACTGGATGATTCCGGCTATGTGAAGAGGTTCTACAAGGGCCTTAAGGATGCCATGAGGCAGACACTCCTATTCATCTCTAAAGGAAGCCTGGCCCGGAACCTAGAGATGGATAAGAGGCTGGAGGCTGACTAGCTCACAGTTTAGGGCTGGGGAAAAAGACCGACAGACGAAACAGTTATTAGTGGCAGGAGGGAACAACAGAGGGATCGGAGAAATGGGGATCAATCCCAGCCGAGGTATAGACAACTGCAGAGGGACCCGGAGGTACTGACCCCTCACCCTTTACCGATGCGGGAGATATCGAGGCTAGAGGATGGAGAACCTCCCCCGCCAGTGTGTTGTCACTGTCACCAGCCTGGACATATTCGAATCAATTGTCCCAGAAAATAGGCACCACTACCAGCACCACAGGCTGCCCCACCAGTGCAGCAATTCAGGGGTCGGGGATATAGTCGAGGATGTAGATTCTAGGGCGGTGATCATAGGCCGGACGGAGATCAGATGTATGCTTTTGACCTTGCTCAACCCCGAAACCAAGATAGGGTTATAGAAGGTATGCTAGAAATTTCAATTACTGTCTTTCGTTCCCCTAAATAGTAGAACTGATAGTAAACTCGTAGTGCTAATAAAGAAAACTTTGCAAATAGCAACCTAAGATCATTTAATAAAATCAGGAATGGTAACAGTATGTGGCAAGCCTGATCATACCTTATTCGACACGGGGGCGACACATAATTTTGTTGCAGAGGATTTTGTCAAGGACTTGGATCAAGTACAACACTTTACGGGAGTCACCAGGAGGGTGCGTCTTTCCAATGGGATGGAGATCCTATCCACTACAAAATGCCTCTTAGAGGTAACCATCGACAGATTCACATTAAAGGTTCTAGCAACGATCTTGGAGTTGCCGGACTTTGATCTTGTCTTGGGAATGATGTGGCTCACCTAGAATCATGCATAGATAGATTGCCAAGCAAGAAAGGTCATGCTGAGATACGGTGACTCCTATGAAACCTTCAAAGGTACAACCCCTGTATCTCGTTGTCTAATTTTTTCAATCCAGGCCGTCAAGGACCATCTGTAGGGGAACGAGGTCTACCATATTGCTATTTGAGATGAACGGGGAAGAGAATGCTATCTCAAATATCCCAGTGGTGCGGATTTCATCGATGTTTTTTCCAAAGAAGCTACCAGGGTTTCCACAGCACCACGAGAAGGGCTTTCAGATCCATCTTGTGTCAGGGGCTAAGCCGGTATCTAAGTCTCTAAATCAGATGGCCCCAAAGGAGCTAGTGGAGGTCTAGAGTTAGCTGTAGGAGTTAGTTGAAGCTTGGTTTGTCAAACCAGGCTCCTCAGCGTGGGGAGCCCCAGTATTGTTCATAAAGAAGAAGGATGGGACCCTTAGATTATGCATTTATTACAGAGGGCTGAACTGGCTGAGGGTATGGAACACATACCCTCTAACGAGAATAGACGAGATTTTTGATCAGTTGGAAGGGTCTCACTGGTTCTCAAAGTTAGACTTGAGATCGGGGTATTATCAGCTCCCGATCCAGGAGGAGGACATCCTGAAGACCGCTTTCAATAGTCGGTATGGTATTTATGAGTTCACCGTGATGCCATTTGTCCTCACGAATGCACCCCTTACATTCATTAGCCTAATGAATCAGGTATTTGACACCTATCGAGATTTTTTCGTCATCATATTTATAGACAACATCCTTATTTATTAAAGGATAGAGGAGGACCATGCACGACATTTGGCACTAATGTTGGAGAAACTTCGGGAGCATAGCCTGTATGCAAAATTCAGTAAATGCTAGTTCTGGTTGAAGTAGGTGGCCTTTTAGGTCATATTATCAGTGGAGCAAGCCTGGCTGTGGATCCGGCAAAGATTCAAGCAGTACGAGATTGGCCGCCACTGAAGACGGCACCGGACATACGGAGTTTTCTAGGACTTACCGGATACTACCGAAAGTTTTTAGAGGGATTTTCTCGGATTTTCCTCCCACGTACTTCATTGACGAAGAAGGATACCCCCTTTGTATGGACACCGTAGTGCGCGTCTTCCTTCTAGGAGATAAAGCGTCGACTTACGTCGGGTCTTATCCTTGTCCTTCCCTCTAGAAAGGATGGATTCCAGGTCTACACATATGCATCCTACCAGGGAATGGATGATGTCCTGATTCAACACCGACACATAATAGCCTATGCCTCCAGACAATTGAAGAAGCACGAGCAAAATTATCCGGTACATGATCTAGAGTTGGGGGCGGTAATCTTTGCATTAAAGTTCTGGCGGTATTACTTCTATGGGATACATTGTGACATCTTTTCCGATAACAAAAACCTCAAGTATGTGGACACGCAGAAGGAGCTAAATATGCGCCAGAGATGATGGGTGGAGTTTCTATCTGATTATCAGTACACGATGTACTATCACCCAGGTAAGGCGAATATAGTAGCAGATGCTCTTAGTACGAGAGCTACCCAGCAAGAGCAATACCCTAGATGATGGCTATGGAGTTGGTGTGGATGCTGGAGAACATGCAGATCTCCTTGGTGTCCAAGGAAGATCCCAAACTCAACAAGGAGTATTTAGCATCAATGGACACTACTAGTGGCATTCAGGACCGTATTCGAGACGGGTAGAGGCAGGATGCCAAATTAGGGCCTATATTCAGAGCCTTGGAGACAGGCACGGCTGGGGAGTACACGTTAAAGGATGACCTACTTTGATTTAGAGGCAGAGTATATATACCGGCAGGAGGCCAGCTACGGTAAGATATTTCTATTGTGGCGCATACAAGTAGGTACTCAGAGCACTATGGGATCAAAAAGATTATGGCCGATCAGAAGAGGACCATGTACTGGTCGGGCATGAAGAAGGAAATCACCTACTTTGTGATGCATTGCGAGACTTGCCAGCTTGTGAAGGTTGAGTGTAGGCGCCCAGCGGGACTACTGCAGCCACTACCCATGTCGGAATGGAAGTTTATGGACATTGTGATGGACTTTATACACGGATTTCCTCGCTCCCATACAGGAAATGATTCCATTTGGGTGATTGTTGACAGATTGACGAAGGTTGCGAGATTTATCCCAGTTAGGAAGGATGCTCCAATCAGATTGCTTGTACAAAGATTTATGGAGTAGTTTGTTCGTTATCATGGTGTATCGAGGACGAACATATCAGATTGGGATAGAGGGTTTACATCTAAGGAATGAAGAGCCGTTCAGGCTTACTTAGGCTCCCGATTGACTTTAAGTACAGTGTTCCACCCCTAGTAGGATGGGAAAACGGAGCGTACAAACTAGACATTAGAGGATCTCCTATGCCAATGTATCTACGATCGCGGGGAGCCATGGGAGAGACTATTGCCGCTTATCGAGTTTTCTTATAACAACAGTCACCAGTCCAATATAGGCATGACACCCTATGAGGCATTATAGGGACGAAGGTGCAGGACTCCGCTATCTTTGGTCAAGGATGAGGACCCAAAGGCGGTTGGCTAGGAGTTTGTGGAAGACACAGATGCTCAGGTTTGATTGATTCGAGATAGGATGTTGGAAGCCCAGAGCATACATGCCAAATACATCAATGTGCGACATCGTCAGGTGGAATTTTCAGTTGGTGATCGGGTAATCTTGAAGATATGCCCGATGTATGGAGTCTCGTGGGTTTGCGGATGAAAGAAGCTCAGTCCACAGTATATGGGGCCCTATAGGGTTCTAGAAAGGATCGGCCCCTTGGCCTATATACTTGAGCTACCGCCTGAGTTGGTCGGCTTACACGGCGTCTGCCACATCACTTCTCTTAGGAGGGCTCTCCTACGGGAAGAGCAGTAGATTACCACTACGGCTAGCCTAGTAGCATCTGACCGATCAGTCTGCTCGAAGCCAGTGAAGACAGATGATACTGAGGTACGAGTCATGCGGCAAAAGAAGGTTCTGCTAGTTAAGGTCCTGTGGTCGAATCACGGATAGGAGGATCACACATGGAAGCCTTTGTACCTTATACAGCAGAAGTATCCAGAACTCTTCAAAATAGTTACAACCTTAATTGCCCAAGAATCTCATATTCTTTAACTTTCAGTGCAAAACCCGTAGGCCTAATCTTAATTTTGGGGACAAAATTTTTTTTTATGTATTGGGATTTGTAACATCCCACAAACTGTAAGACCCCATTTTTTCTTTTTAAAACTCCGAGGTATTATGCCCAGAATCGTCATTTTACGGTGACACCGACACTCGGTAAGGTTGCCACTACAAAATGTCGATCATGCCGTCCCTTTACGATCACCAAAGAGAAAGTAGCTTAAACCAGTTCGGATAAAGCTAAGTCCACACTCACATATAATATAAAATATGAGTAATCATATCAAGTCCACATGATAACAGAAAGACTGAGGAAAAACAGTATAATGAAATATAAACGGGCTCAATCTCGGTACATCCATCCTCACTACAAACTCTCTCAGAAGCTAAGTAAACTAAACACTCACAGAGCCAGTATTCGGTACACCTGTGCTAGACTGGCCCACCTCTATGTGCACCGTACTCCACTGGTGTTGTATCTCCTGCTGCTGCTCCCTTTCTCCCATCCAGAGCCCCTGGAATGTTGTGGTCCGAAAACCGTTAGTCAAAAAGACTAAGTCCTATCATCCCCTACCCCTCCCCCATAGCTACTAAGCATCGAGCGAGGATGAGGAAAGGGAATCTATGAAGGTGGAGAATAAAAAAAGCAGGTGACGGTGTAACTATTCTAGAAGTTATTTATAATGTATATACAACTAAGGAAGAAAGGTATAGGCTAGCAGTTCTATAATATCGAGCAGTAAGGTAAACAGGTAAAGTATAGCAACATATGTAAGAAAGACATACTAAGGAATTAGTAACCTTAACATATAATAATGCCCATACAAACTAATAAGTTAAGAGGTCTTCGACAAGGCTCCCATCATATAAAATATCCCATACCGATTTATATGTTGGGGTGTAGGTTGAATGCAAGTATGACTGTAGTGAAATATTACGCCATGATTCATGTAAGTACAACTTACGCGCACAGACCTTTAGTTCCCCCCTTTGGGGCAGCTAGCTTCCTTCCTAGGAACCTTTGTAGTGGAAAACGGAGACAGTGGGTTGGGTCCCCAACTCCTAGACGGGTATCAACACTACCAGGCCTAGCCCTTACGTACGCCTCTAGAAGGACAAAACCCAGAGTCACCACGTACTAATGTTGGCCATATCCACTAGACTTCCTTTGGCTAATTGTAAACCACACCCACCGAGTCAGCGTATCGATGTCGGTGTGATTGACAGTCTGATACCGAAGACCCACCACCTTTATCTTATGCACATACAATTGTAATATATTATCCTACCGAGCCATCGGCTCGTTGGGCTAACCTACCCACCACTAAAACCACTGAGCCTACCGCTCGTGAGACCCAACCTAACTCTCATGATATCGGGAATTGTGAGTGTAAGTGTAATCCTATTTTTATTTATTACTCATATCATTGTTTATTCTTACGATTTACGTTAACCCTGGACTGCCCAAGGCATTCCCTGTGAAGGGCTCTCAAGAGCACTAGGAACTAAAATGGGCTGAAGCCCAAAGCTCCCTTTCACAAGGCATTTACTATTATTAGTTAATACCTAATCCTTGATCCCTTTTAATGTTACATTAGATCTAACCCTAGTGTATTTGACCCTTTTTCTCCGCGGGAAAGACGATCTTTCGTCGACCCTGAGCACCACCTATACTAGTCAACCCATCATTATTTCCAATGATAAACTCCTTATTCCTAGGGAAAATCCACCCTAATCCACCCCATAATCACTATGAGGGTGTTAAATATCATGTCAAATCAGTGGCCCAAATTTTAACCTCTGTTGAGGTGGTTTGGCCACTCAAACCCACAAGGGGCACTTTTGACCTAAATACCTCTTTTAGGGCAAGGCTATGGTTTGCTTATTTCCAAACTAAATCATCTCCAAAAGGGATGAAAATTTATACAAAGCCTTATTATGACACCAAGGACCACTCACCAAAATTTGGGAGGGTTTGCAGGTCATTAGGTCCCCTAATTAAATTACCCTAGGATTATTAAATAATTTCAAAAACTATAAAAAAGTGTCTCAAAAAATTCCCATTTTTGGGGAAGACCTAGGTATAGGTTAGTATGACTCCCTGTACAAATTTCAGGTCATTTGGACTTGTTGTAAAGTGGGGGCACACATTTAAATCTCTGACTAGTCCTAGGTATAGACCTCACCAAAATGAGTGTTGTGGTCAAACCACTTACTCAAATTGGTTGAAATTAATTTTAAATTAAAGTAGACCCACAAATCTACAATTTTAATGTTGACTACTTCCTCTGATTTATCCTCTAAGTATTTATAAAATAATTCCTAAGCTGACTGATTTTGTGTGATAGAAAATACAATAAATACAAAATCACAAATTTTTTATCCTACACAGATCTTAAAGCAGGATCCAATGGCTCCTGTGTTTCTTCTTCCTCCAGCCGACGGTCCAGATTCCCTCTTCCTGGGCCAACTTCAAGCTATCGCTACCAGCCACCCGGACACCTCCCTGGCCGGCCACGGCCATAGCCACCACCACCTCCGTCGAGGTGGTGGCCATCGCTGGGCAGCGGCACGGCCGCCGGAGGGGCAAGTTCCGACGTTCCCTCCAATCTCATTTTTCTCAAAAAACCAGGAAAAACAATCCCTTGATCGGGCTCAATTGATCCCGATCCTTGTCCCTAATTAGTTCTATGATCTACCCATGGAAAAAGGAGTAGAGGAGGACCTTATTGGTGGTCTGGAGTCGAGCCAATCGTCGGGTTGCCATTTGCGGTGGAGGTGTTGCCGGAGTTCTATAACAGTACAGTCAAGTGAATCGAAACCATCGGGTAAAGGGTGGAAACGACTCCCTGATGCCCAGTGATGCTTTTAAAGCAGTCAAATGGGGTAGGGGAAGGGTGTAAGCTGAAATGGCCATTAATGGCCTTAATGAAGAATTTCGGCCATGGGTGGATTCACTGTTCCAGCCATGAACAGCCACCAAAATTGCCCCTGACTTTCCACAAACTGAATGGGGAGTTGAATCATCCCCCTCGAAGGTGGAGGGAGGGGCTCTTGGCCTCCCTTGGCCATGAATGATCTTCCTCCCATTTCTCTCTCCTCCATTAAAGGGGAAAAATTAAGTTTTCTCTGTCCTAGTCATCAAGGCCGATTTTGATCATCTCTCTAGCCTATTGGCAGCCCACTAATTCATACTATCATATAATTAGGAGGTGGTTAGCCCAAATGGAAAAGGACTTGAGCTTGAGTTAGCCCATTTGAGCTTAGATTGACCTAACCTTGACTAGGGTTGACCTTGGTCAATTTGAACTTTTGGGTTGACCCTAATGGGTCCTTGGATACCCATTGGCCTCCCCTAGGCTTTAGGTAGAGTTGGGTAGGGTTGACTTGGCACTTTGGAGGTCACTTAACCCTTAGTAAGGGCACTTTGACCACTTTAGGGCTGAGTTGACTTGGGTCAACTTAGCCTCTTGGGTTGACCCCACTTTATCCTAGGTGACCCATTGACCACACTTTAGGGTTAGGTGGGCATGTGTGGGGTCCACTTATCTAAGGATCAACTGACCCTAAGTAGGCAAGTTTGACCCATTTAGGCTTAGGGTGGGCTTAGGCCAACTTGGCCACCTTGACTGTAACCAATGGGTCCTTAGTGACTCTATGGACCACCCAAGGGGTTAGGAGTGTTGTGGTGGAGTCATGGAGTCAAGTTGAAGACCTAAGGTCATCCTAAACTAGTGTTTAGAATTCTACTATTTGTAGACCATGGTGGCCTTCACCTTCCTACCTAAGTTCACCTAGTCTACTTGGACTTCCTAGGGTTTTGTCATGACCTAGTCATGACAAAACCACTCTTAGGGGTCTAGCTAGAAATGGGATGTTACAAATCCCAATAAACAAAAATAAAAATTTCGTCCCCGAAATTCAGGTTAGTCCTGCAGAGTTTCTACTGAGAGTAACTTAGTGTAACATCCCATAAGAAGTTAAATGTATACCTTACCCAAAGAGTCCGGGTACTTTTGCTGCATCAGGTCCAGGGACTCCCAGGTATTCTCCTCATACCCATAGTTCCTCTACAGGACTTTGGCCAGCGGGACCTTCTTGCAAGACCCGTACCGCTGTATCATTTATCCTGACCGGCTCACAGCAGATCGATTGACCAAAAGCTGTCGAGCCATCTATACCAAGAATCTGCTGTTTCGGCCATAGTAGAGCCTTCCTAAGAGAGGAGTCATGGAAGACGTCGTGCAAACCTACAAACTCCGGCACTATCGCCAATCAGTAAGCCAATGGGCCGAGCCGCTCCAGGATCCCTTAGCACCCCATATTCCTTGGACTGAGCTTCTTCTGCCCGCGTACTCGCGAGACTCCATGCACCAAACGTATCTTTAGGAATACATAGTCTCCATCCATATTCGACATGATCATCTTGAGCACACCATGATAACGGACAACTACTCACAAATTTCATGAAACACCCACGGGATTTTTCTTTTGGGTCGGGGTGACACCATCTACCTCGATCGGTCTATCCTCGATGTTCCCTTTATAATTGTGCCTTGAGTGGGGACGAGGAATCTTTTGTATGAAAACCTTTAATTATACCCTTGAACTTCCAGTCTAACTTGGGCAATGGATATAATAGTTCCCCAAAAACTCTTGTACTTAGTCTTCATTAACTGACAGACCTCATCATGCATCACAAAATCCATGATGTCTTTCATATTCCGGGGATAGACAAGTTCTGGTAAGCGTAACTTTCTTCTGGTAAATTGAGTTCTTGTTTGTAAGTGTAGACGAAGACTCTATAAACTTCCTCTACACGATCATGTTCTTATTCTTTCGACTACGCCCGAGTAACATCGAATACGGTTTACTTCAATTTCAATATGTTCACGATGCAATGTTTTCTAGATGAGGTCTAATGGAAACCCAAATCAGTGACTACTTTGCCCAATAAACAAATGGCAAGCCGCCAATAAACAAAAGATAAGCCCCTACCTACCTTGGGCTAAGAATCTTTGATATTACCAGATTATCTCCATCCTAACTGGGTGTACAATCCCTAGGGCATCAACCCTAGATTTGGGGTTCCATCCTGAAACTTGTTGATATACTCCACACTTTAAACCCTCTGAGTAACATTTTCGACAACCTTATCAGGGTCAAAATGTTCCTAATCCCAAATGGGTCTCTTTCGAACTTAAATTCCTATCCAACCCTTGATGTTTGTCATGGTGGTTGTCTCTTGGAAATCCTATTACTTGTACAAGGGTTGAGACTAAGTGTCTTATACCATTCTGCTAATAGATTATTGACCCCAATTCTCTTTAAGGCAGTCCTACCGGTTCGTGTAATCCTTGATAGGGAATGTAGGGACACCTGAGTTTATGACTTAGGTATCAGATCTCGTGTTATACTCCTCCTTTATTCTCTTTGGATATCTCCTTACCTTAACCAAGTTCATCCCGAAAGTCTATTTTGGACTAGAGCATACTATAAGTTATCATGGTTAGTCATGTGTCCTAGTAGGTTGAGTCTAACTCGTTTACTAGAGAATTATGAGATGTGATCTTCGCAGCCAGAGGTGCTCCCTGCTGGTGGCAGGGTTTGTCGCAGGCTACAAAGAAGAATTACAACTGTTAGCTAATGTACAAGTAGAACTAAAGAAAGGTGTACCTTTACATGTGATTCCCCTTATGGGCACACCATTGGTTCCGCTGCTAGTTTGTCTGCAAACTAAGCACGTGCGGGGTGGCCTAGGATTTTTGTTGACTACTTCCCTTTGGATCGATGTTTCCTTTGAAACCAGTTTGTAAGACCACATTTTTTTTTCTTTTTAAAACCCTGAGGTCTTATGCCCAGAATCATCGTTTTTCAGTGACACCGACACTCGGGAAGGTTGTCATTACAAAACGCTGATCCTGCCGGCCTTTAATGATCACCAAAGAGAAAGAAGCTTAAACCAGTTCGGATAAAGCTAAGTCCATAATCACATATAACATAAAATATGAATAATCATATCAAGTCCACATGATAACAGAAGTACTGAGGAAAAACAGTACAATGAAATATAAATGGACTCAAGCCCGATACATCCATCTTCACTACAAACTCTCGCGAAAGCTAAGTAAACTAAACACTCACGGAGCCAGTATTCGATTTCCTATGCTAGACTGGCCCACCTCCATGTGCACCGTACTACGCTGGTGTTGTATCTCTTGCTGCTGCTCCCTGTCTCCCATCCGGAGCCCCTAGAATGTTGTGTTCCGAAAACTATTAGTCAAAAAGACTAAGTCCTATCATCCCCTACCCCTCCCCTTTAGATCCTAGATATCGAGCAGGGAGGAGGAAAGGGAAGCTATGAAGATGGAGAATAAACAAAGCAGGTGATGGTGGAACTATTCTAGCAGTTATTTATAATGTATGTACAACTAAGGAAGAAAGGTACAGGCTAGCAGTTCTATAATATCGAGCAGTAAGGTAAACAGGTAAAGTATAGCAACATATGTAAGAAAGACATATTAAGGAATAAGTAACATTAACATATAAGAATGCCCATACAAACATATAAGTTAAGGGGTCTTCTACAAGGCTCCGATCGTATAAAAAGTTCCATACCGATTTATACATTGGTATGTAGGTTGAATGTAAGTATGACTGTAGTAATATGTTATGCCATGATTCATGCAAGTGCAACTCACGCACACGACTCTATGCGCATAGACCTTTAGTCCCCCCCTTTTGGGCAGCTAGCTTCACTCCTAAAAACCTCCGTAGTGCCAAACGGAGACAGTGGGTCAGGCCCCCCACTCCTAGATGGGTATCCACATTACCAGGCCTAGCCTTTACGTACGCATCTAGAAGGACACAACCCAGAGTCACCACGTACTAATGCTGGCCATATCCACCAGACTTTCTTTATCTAATTATAAACCACACCCGCCGAGTCAGTGTATCGACGTCGGTGTGAACGACAGTCCGATACCGAAGACCCACCACCTTTTTCTTATGCACATGCAATAGTAATATATTATCCTACCGAGCCATCAGTTCACCGAGCTAACCTGCCCACCATTAAAACAATCGAGCCTACCACTCGTGAGACCAAACCTAACTCCTACGATACCGGGAATTGTGAGTGTAAGTGTAATCCCAGTTATATTAATTACATATATCATTGCGTATTCTTATAGTTTACGTTAACCCTGGACTGCCCAAGGATTCCCGGTGAAGGGCTCTCGAGGCACTAGGAACTACGATGGGCTGAAGCCCAAAGCTCCCTTTTGCAAGGCATTTACTATTATTGGTTAATACCTAATCCCTGATCCCTTTTAATGTTACATTAGATCTAATCCTAGTGTATTTAACCCTTCTTCTCCGCAGGAAAGCCAATCTTTTGTCGATCCCGAGCACCACCTACACTAGTCAACCCATCATTATTCCCAATGATGAATTCCTTAGTACCTGACCTCAACCAATAGCCTAATATCCCAACTCTCTAAGTTCATTTCGCAATTTTACTCTGTGTGGACCATCCTAAGCTATTTGATGTACATGATAAGAGGTACTCCAAATTTTAATCCAAAAGCCTTAAGATAATTAATGAGGGTCTATCATGACATGATTAGCCTAAATCAAGAAATTTATAATTTTTTAATTAAATTTGATATTTAATTAATTTTTCCCAAAATTTATTCATAGGTGATTTGAACATGAAGTACTAGATTTACTTAGGGCATGACCATACAAAAATTAAGAACACTGTAGGATAACAAGATATCAGTGTATACTAAATATCATAAACTTTCATAAAATATTTAACCTCTAAATATTTAATCAAAAATATTTCATATTAATAGGGGTATTGAAGGAAGTACCAAACATACTAGTCCAAAAATTCCTCAAAAATTAACAGAGCTACATTATGATCATAAAACTTCACTTCCTAAGTTTCATGAAATTCTCAAGTCAGTAAAATGAGTAAAAGATTATCCTAAGGAAAACCATCATAAGGGACTTTATAAAGACACACCCTTGTAATCTCAATTAAACAACATTTAATAATTTTTCCATGCTTCTATATGCCCTAATATTTTCCTTGACTAAGTATCACAATTTTCCAACAAGCTATAATATTTGTTTCCAATTTATCCATTTAAGGTGCACTAATTTACTTTACAAAGAACGTACTACAAATAAAGCTTCAACCACTCCAAATAAATCACTAGTGCAACCTAATGTCATTTGATTATCTATTCCAGAATTTCAAACCATTCTACCACCTATAAATCATATTTTCATCATTAACATATAAAAAGGGCAATATGGAAACTACTACCGCAAGGATGATCTACTAATCTCTCAACACCTTAAGATAAATACTAGAGGTTGATAATACTATGAAATTATCCATACCAAAATATCACCAAGATTCAAGGTCATTTGACCCATAAGATAATTTCTAGGGTTTAAAGTCCTAAATACTTATTAAGTGGTTTATGTGGGGTGCATGTGTCTAAATACCACCATATCCCTTCCTAGGGCATTTCACCACCCTTGGATCTCATGGACTAATCCCCAAGTCCATCCAAGAACATAATAACCTATGTCCTTCATAAGCCCCCAATGTTCAACCTTAGGGTTAGCACAAGGGTCCTAGGGCAAATTCACCCTAATCCACCCCATAATCACTATGAGGGTGTTAAATTTCATGTCAAATCTGTGGCCCAAATTTCAACCTCTGTTAAGGTGGTTTGGCCACTCAAACCCACAAGGGGCACTTTTGACCTAAATACCCCTTTTAGGGCAAGGCTAGGGTTTGCTTATTTCCAAACTAAATCATCTCCAAAAGGGATGTAAATTTATACAAATCTTTATGATGACCCCAAGGACCACTCACTAAAATTTGGGAGGGTTTATAGGTCATTAGGTCCCCTAATGAAATTACCCTAGGATTATTAAATAATTTCAAAAACTATAGAAAAAGTGTCTCCAAAAATTCCCATTTTTGGGCATGACCTAGGTATAGGTTAGAATGACTCCCTGTACAAATTTCAGGTCATTTGGACTTGTGGTGAAGTGGGGGCACACATTTAAATCTCTGACTATTCTTATGTATAGACCTCACCAAAATGAGTGATGTGGTCAAACCACTTACCCAAATTGGTTGAAATCAAATTTAAATTAAATAGACCCTCAGATCTACAATTTTCATGTTGACCACTTCCTCTGATTTATCCTCTAATTATTTTTAAAATAATTCCTAAGCTGACTAATTTTGTGTGACAGAAAATACAATAAATACTAAATCACAAATTTTTGATCCTACACAGATCTTAAAGCAGGATCCAATGGCTCTTGTGTTTCTTCTTCCTCCAGCCGATGGTCCTGATTCCCTCTTCCAAGGCCAACTTCAAGCCATCGCTGTCGGCCACCCGGTCACCTCCCTGGCCGGCCACCGCCACCACCACCTCCGTCGAGGTGGTGGCCATCTCTAGGCGGCGGCACGGCCGCCGGAGGGGCCAGTTCCGGCGATCCAGCCAATCTCATTTTTCTCAAAAAACCAGGAAAAATGATCCCTTGATCGGGCTCAATTGAGCCTGATCCTTGTCCCTAATTAGTCTTATGATCTACCAATGGAAGAAGGAGTAGAGGAGGACCTTATTGGTCGTCTGGAGTCGAGCCGATCGTCGGGTTGTCATTTGCAGTGGAGGTGTCGTCGGAGTTCTGCAACAGTACAGTTAAGTGGCTCAAAACCGTCGGGGAAAGGGTGGAAATGACTCCCTGATTCCAAGTGATGCTTTTAAAGCACTCAAATGGGGTAGGGGAAGGGTGTAAGCTGAAATCGCCATTAATGGCCTTAAAGAAGAATTTTGGTCATGGGTGGATTCACTGTTCTGGCCATGAACAGCCACGAAAATGGCCCTTGACCTTCCCCAAACAGAATGGGGAGTTGAATCAGCCCCTTGTAGGTGGAGGGAGGGGCTCTTGGCCTCCCTTGGTCATGAATGATCTTCCTCCCATTTCTCTCTCCTCCATTAAAGGAGAAAAATGAAGTTTTCTTTCTCTAGTCATCAAGGCCAATTTTGATCATCTCTCTGCCTATTGGCAGCCCACTAATTCATACTATCATATAATTAGGAGGTGGTTAGCCCAAATGAAAAAGGACTTGAGCTTGGGTTAGCCCATTTGAGCTTTGTTTGACCTAACCTAGACTAGGGTTGACCTTGGTCAATTTGACCTTTTGTGTTGACCCCAATGGGTCCTTTGTGACCTATTGGCCTCCCCTAGAGTCTAGGTATAGTTGGGTAGGGTTGACTTGGTACTTTGGAGGTCACTTAACCCTTAGTAAGGGCACTTTGAGGCTAGAGTTGACTTGGGTCAACTTAGCCTCTTGGGTTGACCCCAATGAGTCCTTGGTGACCCATTGACCTCACTTTAGGGTTAAGAGGGCATTTTTGGGGTCCACTTGGCTAAGGAAGGGTCAAATGACCCTAAGTAGGCCAATTTCACCCATTTAGGCTTAGGGTGGGCTTAGGCCAACTTGACCACCTTGACTACCACTAATGGGTCCTTAGTAACCCTATAGACCACCCAAGGGGCTAGGGGTGTTGTGGTGGGGTCATAGAGTCAAGTTGAATCCCTAAGGTCATCCTAAACTAGTGTTTAGAATTCTACTATTTGCAGACCATGGTGACCTTCACCTTCCTACCTAAGTTTACCTAGTCTACTTGGACTTCCTAGGGTTTTGTCATGACCTAGTCATGACAAAACCACTATTAGGGGTCTAGCTGGAAATGGGATGTTACACAAATAACCAGACCCCTAGGAGATTTTTTCATGACTAGGTCATGACAAAGCTTTAAGAAGGCCAAGAGGACCTTGGATGCCTAGGTAAATAGGTGAAAGCACCTTGGTCTACAAATAGTAGTTTCTGAATACCTAAACTAGGATTTGGCCAATGACTCCCAACATGACTACTTGACACCACCCTACCACCTTCAATCTTATAGAGCCCCTTTGGTGCCCTAATAACCCATTAGGGGTCAACCAAGGGGTGGAAGTGACCAGAGTCAACCCTAACCCTAGTTAGGTCAAAGTGCCCTAACTTGACCTAAATTGGTTACACTAAGCCACAAATGGACTTGTGTGGTCGTAAGAGACTCAAGACACCTAGTTGACAAGTCTACCCACTCATATGATCAAGTCAACACTCCAAAGTCAACTTTTGTCAAACCAAGCCCAAAATGGGGAAGGAAGCCAAAACCAACTCAATCCTAATGGGCTAGGTCCAATTAGGATGGCCTACTAGCTAGAGCAAGTAGAAACCAGCTAGAATACTACACAATTTTTGGAGGTGATGACTAGGAGAGAGAAAGTGGGGGTTTCTGTAACACCTCGAAACTCAAAAGAGGGACGGGTGATGTTTTAAGCCCAGTCTGAATTTTGGAGCAGGTGTCACGGGCGTGACACGGGCATGACACGGGCGTGTCACGGGCGTGACACAGGCGTGTTCGGCCACGGGTCGTGCAGTCGACGCTTTGGCGGTCGACGATCGTCGAGTTGTAGAACACGGCCTAGGACACGGGCGTGTCCCAGGCCGTGTCACTCCAGGGAATCTGCAAGTGTGGTACACGGGCCGTGACACGGGCACAAACACGGGCGTGTCAAATTTGACACGGGCGTGTCTGATGCCGTGTCACAAGGTCGTGTACCTTTCTGACTGCGAAGTGTTGGTCGATTGCACACGGGGGGCGTGACACGGGTCCCGACACGGGCGTGTCGCAGGTGACACGGGCGTGTCGGAGGCCGTGTCAAAGGCCGTGTGCTGGTTTTTCGAATCGATCGAGACGGCGAATGGGTGATATGGCCAGGCACACGGCCGTGTTGCAACCCGTGTTCGGCCAAGATTTTATGATTTCAGATCTAATCTTGGCCGTTCGTTTCCTTGACTTTGGATCCGACGGTGGGGGGCTGCTCCTGGGGGGTTTTAGCCGGAATTTAGGGTTGGGAATCCTCATTTTCCTTAGCCATTCTCTCTCTAAGAGTTTAGAGAGAAGGGAGAGCAAGGAGGAAGGAGGAGTCCAAGATCCGGCCGCCGGAGGAGCTTCGGAGCTCCGAATCGCGATCCGAGTCCAGATCCGCGGAGGTGACGCCGTTGCGGTGCTTTCAAACCGCATAGTTTTCGATGGCACCGCGGAAGAACGCAAGGGCAACGATTTCTCATCCTTGGGCATGTGAAGCCCTTTTTCCCTTTGCATAGGAAGCCCTCTCTCGCGAGTGAGCGAAGAGTTAGAGCGTTCCTTGGGGTAGATATGTAAAGTCACCCTTGTGTAGAGTTCGTATGCGAAAACGGACATAGGCATTGTGTGTGAAGCCTATCCGGACAAGTAGAGCCGGATCGGTGATGTTGCATTGCATATGAACCGGGGAAGACTCCGGGTGTTTGGGAGTTTTTCGGGTTTTCTACGTGGTAGATTGCATCAGGGAGCCTTGGAGATTAACTCCAAGGTGCACCCGGAAAACTGGGCAAAAGCGAGTTTTGCCAACACGATGGTCGGGGAGCCAACGTGAACATAACTGGGTTATGTGATTGTTGTGGCGGAAATGGGACTCGGTGAGTCTTGACCTGCGCATATGGCTTAAATTGCCATTGCGATATGAGCACGGGTCAGGCGGAACCGTACCCTATCTATGTCGTTCGGTGGGACCGTTGGCATGGATGAGAGTCTTCGGCGGTCTATGGCTTAAATTGTCGTGACCAAGGCCAAGAAGACAAAATGCTCATATGGTTGGCCGTCCAAGGGACGGTGGTGGAACGGGAACGTCTATGGCTTGAATTGACGTGACGTTGGCCGGTTCGCCGTGAATGTGCCCTGTGTGCACGAGGTGTGTGGTCGTGCGAGCCTACGCCTGTGATGATGCGTGTTCACACGAATATATTGCCTATACTAATAAAGTGCAGGGAAAGAGCATCGCCGCCCCGATTTTGGGGGCGGGATCGTTATAATTTGGTCAGCATAGCTGACCGTTGCTTTTGTTTGCCACCGGGCGGTGGTTTGTTGCTTGCAGGTGCTGTAGAGCCGAGCGGAAAATAGCGGGCTAAAGCCCATGTCGCGGTGCTAGCCCTCGAAGGCCTAGCCCTTTTATGCTTTCCGTTTATTTCATGTATGGCCGGCCTGCGAGCCGAAGTATGTAAGACATGTTTTTGTTAAGCAAACATTGTAAGGCCATAAGGCCGGTACTTTTGTATTATTCATTCCTATTGTTGTTTAGTAGTGGACATTCATGCTGTTGGCAGGGTTCTTAATTGTGCAACTTAATAATTGCTTCCGCTAGGTGTTGTGTAGGACGTTATGATTGGTTGATTGGTTTCAACGCGTAACCAACCGGTTTGTCCGTAGTATATGGCATCGGGCCCCGGCCGGACCTACTGTTTTATGCTATACAACGCATAGGGGTGTTACAAATTGGTATCAGACTACTGGTTTCGATCAAGCTTAAATGAATTCGTGGACATATTCACTTTAAGGGGTGGTGAGCACATGTGTGTGCGTCATCGTTTTAACATGAAAAGAACCCATGAGTGTCCACTTAGGAATGAAAATACACATGTTTGAGGAACCTGCGTGTTCCTAAAATTGCTGTTTGCAGTAATATTTGGTCGCTTATCGGTATTTTGCACAATTATAGGTGACCAGGAGTGGTGCTGGGCCGTCAGAACGGCCAGGTTTTGAGGCAAGCAGTGCGCCAAGTGAAGCGCCTGCAATACCTCCATCTGCCGAGACCATTAGATTGGTGGCAGAAGCTGTCTTTGCTATGATTAATGCGCAACCTGCAAGACAGGTGCAGCAGCCTACTCTTGCGGGGGAGCAAGTGCCGCTCCAAGCGGCGGAGCCTAGAAGGGTTGAGCAGGTGGCGGTGGAGCCGGAGTTGCCTAGGAGAGCAACTGAAAGACAGTTGAAGCATGTGATGGGCTTCCACCCACCGGTGTTCTCGGGAATGGGAACCCCGACCCAGGCTGAAGATTGGCTCTCAAGAGTCAATAGGGTGCTGACAGCTACTAAAACGGAAGAGTGGTAGAAGACCACAATAGCGACGTTCCTGTTAGATGGGGACGCAAGGTTATGGTGGGAAGGCCTAGAGCTACACCAGTTGAGGGGAAGGTCGTTGGCCGAAGTTCCTATGGCGGAGTTTTTGAGATTGTTCATGGCTCGATACCTCCGCTCAGCGCAGAGGATCGCGTTGGACAACGAGTTCCAAAAGTTGGTGCAAGGAGATAGCATTGTAGATGAGTACCTCCACGAGTTTACTCGGTTGGGGAGATATGCTAGCACTACCTTTGCCGATGAGGAGCGAAAGACTAACCGCTTCTACGAAGGGTTAAGAGATGAGCTGAGGTTGCTACTGTTAGGGCCCATGGCGCAGGGTTTCCTAACCTTGGTCAACTCGGCCCGGTCCTTGGAGAAGGACATGAGAAATGTGCAAGCTAAGAAGGATTATGGCGGGAAGAAATCGGAATTCAAAGAGCCGACTACGTCGAAGTCGGGCTATCGAAAATTCTTCAAGAAGTCTAGGACGTCAGGTCCAGCTTCTTCTGCGAGTGCCTCGGGGGCAACTACTAATCGAACCCCGGGCGCTTGTTTCACGTGTGGAAAGACGGGGCACTTTTCCCGCGATTGCTGGAGCGGACGCCCAAAGTTCGAGAGAAAGCAAGGAGCTACTTACGAAGAGAAGGGCAAGGCGGTGGAGTCAACCGCGTCCCACTATGCTCCGACTCAGCCTAGAGTCTATAACTTGGGCCAGCAGGAGGCCATCAAACAAGCTGACATGGTGACAGGTATGAGTTAATTTACAGCAAGTTAACTTTATATACTGTTGTCTATTGCTTGTTAGCCTAATATTGTTTGTATAGGCTTTGTTGTGATTAGTGATAGTCCGGCACGGGCACTGTTCGACACGGGAGCTTCACACTCCTTCTTGTCCAAAAATTTCATATCGCGCATCGGGGTCCATTCTTCGATGGCGAAGGACAAGTTGGATGTGCTGCTACCGAATGGGTGCTCGATGCAGGCGGACAGGGTGTGTGCCGTAAAGGTTCACATTGGGAGCCAAGAGTTCGACTTGTTAGCGTCATTGCTGCCGCTAGTAGAGTTCGACATTATCTTTGGGATGGATTGGCTTTCGGAGCAGAAAGCTTGGATTGACTGCGACCGGAAGGAGGTCAAGCTGGGTGTTGGGCGGGGGACAAGATTCGAGGGACTCAAGGGGTTGAGCAAGACGCTGATGTCTACTCTTCAGGTGGTAAAGGCAGTTCGTGCTGGTGCAAAGCTGTTCTTCGCGATAGTTGGGGCTGTGGAGCCAAAGTCCACGTTGGATAGCATCCCGGTTGTTTGTGAATACCCCGATGTGTTCCCGGATAGTCTTCCCGGAGCCCCACCGCAGCGGGAGATTGATTTCACCATCAAGCTCGTGTCGGGGGCCAAACCGGTGTCACGTGCTCCGTATAGGTTGTCGCCTAAGGAGATGGCGGAGTTGAAAGTTCAGCTAGAGGAGCTGATGGAGCAAGGTTATGTGCGTCCAAGCTCGTCGCCTTGGAGCGCACTGGTCCTCTTCGTTAAGAAGAAGGATGGTAGTATGTGGTTGTGTATCGACTATAGAGAGTTGAACAAGCTGACGGAGAAGAACAAGTACCCGATCCCGAGGATTGATGATCTCTTTGATCAGTTAGTCGGATCGTCGGTATATTCTAAGTTGGACTTGAAGTCGGGGTACTACCAGTTGAGGATAAGGGAATGTGATATCCCGAAGACGGCGTTCAGCACAAGGTATGGGCATTTCGAGTTCACGGTCATGCCGTTTGGACTGACAAATGCGCCATCGGTGTTTATGGACTTGATGAACAGGACGTTCCGATATTTCCTGGATCGCTTTGTAATCGTCTTTATTGACAATATATTGGTGTACTCGCAGTGCGAAGAAGATCACTTCAAGCACTTGCATCTGGTGTTGGAGACTTTGAGGAGGAATGAGCTTTATGCGAAATTCTCCAAGTGCGAGTTCTTCCTACCCTCAGTAGCGTTCCTTGGTCACATTGTTAGTGGGTAAGGTATAGCGGTGGATCCGGCGAAGATCATTGTGATACGGGAGTGGCTTGCGTTGTCTTCTATCGCGGAAGTCCGTTGTTTTCTCAGGCTTGCCGGATATTACAGGCGCTTCGTAGAGAACTTCTCGCGGGTAGCGCTACCTCTCACGAAGTTGACAAGGAAAGATCAGAGATTCTTGTGGACGCAGGAGTGCGTGCAAGCGTTTGAGGAGCTGAAGAGACTGTTGATCACGGCGCCAGTGCTTAGCTCGCCGAGTGGGACCGAGGGCTTCGAGGTATATAGTGACGCTACAGGTAGTGGTTTGGGCTGCGTGTTGTTGCAGCATCGAAGTGTGATTGCGTATGGATCGCGTCAACTGAAGGTGCATGAAAGAAATTATCCGGTGCACGACTTGGAGTTGGCGGCCGTGATATTTGCACTCAAGTTGTGGAGGCACTACTTATATGGCATAAGAGTCGATATTTATACCGACCACAAGAGCCTGAAGTACTTGTTGGATCAGAAGGATCTTAACATGAGGCAGAGGAGGTGGATGGAGTTCTTGGCGGACTACACCTTCAAAATACATTATGTACCCGGGAAGGGCAATGCAGTTGCAGATGCGTTGAGTCGCAGGGCTCCCGCCCAAGCCAACTGGTTGTCGGTGCTTGATGAGCAGCTGATACGGGAGTTGAAGGAGCTTGAGATCTGTTGCATTGACAAGAAGATGAGCGCCAAAGCAATGTTGAACTGGACAGAGGTCCAGTATGACCTGGCTGATCGGGTTCGCCAGGAATTGGAGTTAGATGACTCCATGAAGGAGCTTATGGAGGCGGCGTTGGATGGGTCAAATTCCCAGTTTTCAGTGGAAGATGGGTTGTTAAGGAAGGATCATCGGTTGTGCGTCCCAAGCGGGAGTAACCTTCGGGCGGAGTTGATGTATGAGGCTCATCATACCAAGTACTCGATCCACCCAGGGAGCACAAAGATGTACCGTGACCTCAAGAAGCTATTTTGGTGGCCGGGGCTTAAGAAAGATGTGGCGTTGTTTGTGGCTAAGTGCCAAACGTGCGCCTTGGTGAAGGCGGAGTGCCAAAAGCCGGGAGGATTTCTGAAGTCCTTGCCTACACCGGAGTGGAAGTTCGACGACATATCTATGGACTTTGTGCATGGGTTGCCAAGGTCGCAGAAAGGGAACGACGCCATCTGGGTGATCGTAGATCAGTTAACCAAAGTGTCGCACTTCATTCCGCATAGGAAGGATGATCCAGTGGAGAGATTGGCAAAGTTTTATGTTGACAATATAGTTAGACTGCATGGTGTGCCTCGCAGCATTGTGAGTGATCGCGATGGGCGTTTCACGTCCAATGATTGGAGGTTGGTGCAGCAGATGCTGGGGACAAAGTTGAAGTTCAGCACAGCCTTCCATCCGCAGACGGATGGGCAGACCGAGAGAGTCAATAGAATGATGGAGGACATGCTCCGCATGTATGTCCTAGACTTCGGGAAGCATTGGGAGGACCACCTGTATTTGGTGGAGTTTGCGTACAACAATGGCTACCAAGCGAGTATACAAATGGCACCCTTTGAGGCCCTATATGGTAGGAGGTGTCGCACGCCGTTATCGTGGCTTGAAACGGGTGAGGCAAGGTTGTACAAGAAGCAGGAGGTGGAGAATGCTACTTTGTTGGTGCGGATCATTCGGGAGCGCTTGTTGATCGCTCAGGAAAGACAGGCTAAGTACTACAATGCCAAGCATCGGAATGTGGAGTTCGCGGTGGGAGATTGGGTGTACTTGAAAGTAAAGCCGTTCAAGGGTGTTTCGCGGGTGAGATGCTTGAAGAAGCTGAGCCCAAGATACCTTGGACCCTTTGAGATTCTGGAGCGGGTCGGCGAAGCGGCTTATCGTTTGAAGTTATCGGTAGAGTTGAGTGGGCTACACGATGTGTTCCACATCTCTAAGTTGCGGAAGGCGGTGCAAGAGCCTTCGCAGGTGATCGCAGTTAATCAAGTACCGGTGGACGAAGGGCTGACGACTAGGGTCAAGCCCGTTCGTATTGAAGACTCCGAAGTTAAGCGACTTCGTAACAAGGAGATCCTAATGGTCAAGGTCCGTTGGGACAATTGCGATCGTGAGGAGCTCTCTTAGGAACGGGAGCAGACCATGCTGGAGGAGTACCCAGAGTTATTTCGCTCAGGTACCGCTCTTGGTTTTATGTTTACTTTCCTTTAGTAATTTCGTGGAGGAAATTCTTTTAAGGGGGAGAGAGTTGTAACACCCCGAAACTCAAAAGAGGGACGGGTGATGTTTTAAGCCCAGTCTGAATTTTGGAGCAGGTGTCGCGGGCGTGACACGTGCGTGTCACGGGCGTGACACAGGCGTGTTCGGCCACGGGTCGTGCGGTCGACGCTTTGGCGGTCGACGATCGTCGAGTTGTAGAACACGGCCTAGGACACGGGCGTGTCCCAGGCCGTGTCACTCCAGGGAATCTGCAAGTGTGGTACACGGGCCGTGACACGAGCACAAACACGGGCGTGTCAAATTTGACACGGGCGTGTCTGATGGTGTGTCACAAGGCCGTATACCTCTCTGACTGCGAAGTGTTGGTCGATTGCACACGGGGGGCGTGACACGGGTCCCGACACGGGCGTGTCGCAGGTGACACGGGCGTGTCAGAGGCTGTGTCAAAGGCCGTGTGCTGGTTTTTCGAATCGATCGAGACGGCGAATGGGTGATACGGCCAGGAACACGGCCGTGTTACAACCCGTGTTCGACCCAGATTTTATGATTTCAGATCTAATCTTGGCCGTTCGTTTCATTGACTTTGGATCCGACGGTGGGGGGCTGCTCCTGGGGGGTTTTAGCCGGAATTTAGGGTTGGGAATCCTCATTTCCCTTAGCCATTCTCTCTCTAAGAGTTTAGAGAGAAGGGAGAGCAAGGAGGAAGGAGGTGTCCAAGATCCGGCCGCCGGAGGAGCTTCGGAGCTCCGAATCGCGATCCGAGTCCAGATCCGCGGAGATGACGCCGTTGCGGTGCTTTCCAACCGCATAGTTTTTGATGGCACCGCGGAAGAACGCAAGGGTAACAATTTCTCATCCTTGGGCATGTGAAGCCCTTTTTCCCTTTGCATAGGAAGCCCTCTCTCGCGAGTGAGCGAAGAGTTGGAGCGTTCCTTGGGGTAGATATGTAAAGTCCCCCTTGTGTAGAGTTCATATGCGAAAACGGACATAGGCATTGTGTGTGAAGCCTATCCGGACAAGTAGAGCCGGATCGGTGATGTTCCATTGCATATGAACCGGGGAAGACTCCGGGTGTTTGGGCGTTTTTTGGGTTTTCTACGTGGTAGATTGCATCAGGGAGCCTTGGAGATTAACTCCAAGGTGCACCCGGAAAACTGGGCAAAAGCAAGTTTTGCCAACACGATGGCCGGGGAGCCAACGTGAACATAACCGGGTTATGTGATTGTTGTGGCGGAAATGGGACTCGGTGAGTCTTGACCTGTGCATATGGCTTAAATTGCCGTTGCGATATGAGCACGGGTCAGGCGGAACCGTACCCGATCTATGTCGTTCGGTGGGACCGTTGGCATGGATGAGAGTCTTCGGCGGTCTATGGCTTAAATTGTCGTGACCAAGGCCAAGAAGACAAAATTCTCATATGGTTGGCCGTCCAAGGGACGGTGGTGGAACGGGAACGTCTATTGCTTGAATTGACGTGACGTTGGCCGGTTTGCCGTGAATGTGCCCTGTGCGCACGAGGTGTGTGGCCGTGCGAGCCTACGCCTGTGATGATGTGTGTTCACACTAATATATTGCCTATACTAATAAAGTGCAGGGAAAGAGCATCGCCGCCCCGATTTTGGGGGCGGGATCGTTATAATTTGGTCAGCATAGCAGACCGTTGCTTTTGTTTGCCACCGGGCGGTGGTTTGTTGCTTGCAGGTGCTGCGGAGCCGAGCGGAAAATAGCGGGCTAAAGCCCATGTCGCGGTGCTGGCCCTCGATGGCCTAACCCTTTTATACTTTCCATTTATTTCATGTATGGCCGGCCTGCGAGCCGAAGTATGTAAGACATGTTTTTGTTAAGCAAACATTGTAAGGCCATAAGGCCGGTACTTTTGTATTATTCATTCTATTGTTGTTTAGTAGTGTACATTCATGCTGTTGGCAGGGTTCTTAATTGTGCAACTTAATAATTGCTTCCGCTAGGTGTTGTGTAGGACGTTATGATTGGTTGATTGGTTTCAACGCGTAACCAACAGATCTGTCCGTAGTATATGGCGTCGGGCCCCGGCCGGACCTACTGTTATATGCTATACGACGGATAGGGGTGTTACAGTTTCATTCAAGGGAGGAGAGAGAAAGAGAAGCATTCATGGCCTTGGAAGGCCATGGGGCATTCAACTCCCTCCTAATGGCCACATTCACCCCCCTTGATTAATTAGGTGGAGATTGAGGGGTTTTCCCAGCCACCTTATGGTGGAATTTCAAAAGCTAGAGATGGCTGAAAGCTTAGTTCAAGGCCATTAATGGCAATTCAGTGTTTGCCCCTTCCACTCCCCAAATAAACCTCCCCATCAACTTTAAAATCCACCAAGCAATCAAAATGAATGTTTACTTCACTGGTTTAGGAGGAGAATAAGGGATTTGGCAAGGATAAATCTTGGAGTCGTCGGCCGTGGCACACCACCACGGCCCATGCTGCCAAGCTCGCATGCAAGTCTAATCCATCTCCTTCTTCTCTTTGCTAGATCTGTAGACGTTTAGGTTGAGAAATCGGGCTCAATTGAGACCGGTCAGTGAGGGAAAAAATGGCTATTTTTCCCAAAAAAAATTCCAACTCTCTGGTTCGTCGGAAACAGCCTCTCCGGTGGTTGTGCCGCCGCCAGGCGATAGCCACCACCTCAACGGAGGTGGTGGTGGCGGTGGCAAGCCTGGGAGGTGGCCGGATGGCCAGTAATTGAAGCTAGAATAGCTTCAGTAAGATCCAATCCCGTCCCTTAGCTCATTGGGGATGATGAAGCACAGCAGTTGGATCTGGCGCGATGGTTAGGCGCAGACCTTTTAATATTAAATTTAAATAAATTTCATTTTGTTATATTATTACAGTCACATAGTTTAATTTATTAAAAATAGCTAGATGCTTTTTCTGTAAAAACGTCCAACATAAAAAACCTAGCCCTTGGAGTATAGTTTAATACAAAATTTAAATCAACCTTTTTAGACCACTTGTTTTCCCTTAGCACACCTTTTGGTGCAAGGTGTCCAAGGGTTAACAGAAAATTGAAATGAGTGCCACCAGTGAACCACTTAGAAAAATAGGCTGAAATTTTGATCATGGGCTGATCTAGCCTTGGTCCACATCATGTCCAAAAATCAGAATATTTGGAGATAATTTTTCTATAGTTTTTGTAATAATTTAATAATCCCTGTATGTAATTAAAATAGGGTCTATGGACCTCAAAATTTTCTCAAACTCTGGGGGGGTGACCAGAGGGGATACTATTTGGCCAAGAAAAAAATATCAACCCAATTGGATTTGATTTGGTGGGGTATCTTAGTGAACAAATTTTGGCCATTTTAAGGATAATAGGCCTAGTTGTCCAATAGTGCACTTAGGATGGTTGGGTGATCAATCCTTCAACCAAACAAGGTGAGACCTTGGACTTTGACATATTAATACATGAAATATCCCTTAGGGTAGTTTTAGAAGCTTCTAGGGTTAGAATACCCTGAAACCCTAGTTCAGCCTTAGGGTTTCCTGTTAGGGCTAAACAGGGAAATAGGGCCAAACCTTCAAGTCTTGGCTCAAGACTCCGTAGATATTCAATCGGTGGAGAAACACCTTGGATAATTTAATTTGAATTTTAGGAGTAGATTTCCCCCCACCAATCACTTAATAGTTAGTATATGAACTTTTCTAATAAGTGCTCAACAAATGTCTTAACAGCATGGAATGGTCAGAGGGACCTATAGTGTTGTTATTTATGTATGCAATTTTTATTACAATTTTTGGATGATGAATTTTTTTACCTCCTTTATAATTCTAGAATTTCATGACTAGGAAATAACCTTGTTTCGGAACAAACTATGCTCTGGAAAATTATGAAAATTGGTTAGTGAACTTTCTAGAAGATAAATGTGCCCTATTAATTTTATTATAATTTTTGGAAGAGAATAGTTTGGGGGTTCCTTTACAAAGTGCCTTATATTGATGATAGTTTAGGTTAGATCGATTGGTTTACATTTAGTAAAATTCAAGTATTTAGGATAGAATTGTAGTCTATGCATGGTTGATGATATAATGGGTGTACCTGGATGGGTGGAGTGTGTTGACCTCACTCAACGCTCTGCTAGGCGTTGAGTGTGTTAACCTCACTCAACACTATTTCCCGTTAGCCCATTCTTCAGCTATTTGTCTGATGGCATTGAGAGCGTTGAGTGTAAATTCCTCACTCAATGCTATTTGCCTTAGTCATATTTTTTTGCTTTCCTTTCTACTAAAAAGCATTGAGAGTGTTGAGTCTATAAGCTTCACTCAATGCTTTTATACTTGGCCTGATTTTCTTCAATCTTGCCTTCATGCAGAAGTTTGGAATTGAGAGCGTTGAGTGAGCTCTTCTAACTCAACGATTCTAGACTTAGTAGAATTCTAGTTTCTTCACAGAACGACTAGACTCAAAGCCTTTTAACTTGGTGTTGAGTGAGTGAGCTTCACTTAATGCTTCTGTACTTAGTCGAATTTAGTATCTCCTTATACATTGGCGTTGACAGACTTAACATGGCATTTAGTGATGAAGCTTCACTCAACGCTTCTAGACTTAGTCAATTTCCTGGCTTCCACTGCTTAGGCTTTTAAATGATAACCTTGACTCAACGATTCTGGCCATATGGCATTGAGAGTGTTGAGTGTATATGCCTCACTCAACGCCTGTAGACTTAGACAAATTTCTGCCTTTGCAATACAGTAAGCGTTGACTGCCCGCCTTATCTCAGCACTATTAGTTGTATGGCATTGAGTGAGCTTGCCTCACTCAATGCTTCAGGACTTAGGCATTTTTCTGAATTTCCAGCCTCACATTGAGTCCACCTAGTACTGCCTCTTGAACTATCTGTCCAATCATTATGACAAAGACCAACCTGTATGCATAAACTTAAACATATATCAAATACAACTATGTTTATCTCATTGACCTGTTTGACATCATCAAATCAGGGCCATTAGATTTAATGGACCCAACAATCTCCCCATATTTAAAGATGTCAAAACCACTGATCAATTACCTTAGTCAATGAGATACACATCGCATAGGCAGTAAAAACATATTAAATTCAGTGAGATGGATTTTACCTACTCCCTTTGGATTGCTGCAGGGTGAGTTTTACCTTAGAGGATTACCTCTTAGCTTGATCTTTTCTTGCTTGATCAACCTCTTCTTTCTTGATCAACCTCTTCTTCCCATGACTTTCTCCCCCTATCTTTCTGCCATGAAGGAGCTTGATTTCTTGAGCTTGTCTCTTGTCTCACCCCTTGGAGACTACTTGAATATGATCAATATCTTCTATCTCTCCCACTTTTTGACCTCTTTAGATATTCAGGTAGGAGCATATGTTCATTCTCTCCTCTTATGTTCTCCCCCTAGCTGATGTAGATGAAGTCAGTAGTGCAGCTGCCAACTTGCCCCTTATACAGGCCTGTCTTGTATACCATTTGAAATTCTCTAGTCCTGCAGCTGCTGGACTTTCTCCCCCTTAATAGGAGCTTCTTCTCTTATCTTATTTTCCACTAGGTCTGCATCGCCTGTAAGAAAAACAAGCCTGTACCAAACAACATTACCTTAGGGAGTACCTGAAGCTATTCTAAGTTCAACATACCCAATTCAATTTTGAAGGTGTTTAACTTGGTTTCATCTAGTGGCTTAGTGAAGATATCAGCCACTTGCTTGTCAGTGGAGACAAACTCTAGGCAAATGTATTCTTTCTCGACATGCTCCCTAATAAAATGATACTTAATTTTTATGTGCTTAGTCATGCAGTGTGAAACAGGATTCCTAGCAATAAAAATGGCACTTGTAGAATCACAATAGAGAGGAGTTCTACTTATCTTAATGTTATAGTCTTCAAGCTGATGTTGTATCCACGGCAATTAAGCATAGTAGCTATCTGCTGAAATGTTCTCTGATTTTGCAGTTGAGATAGCCATACTAGTTTGTTTCTTGCTGCTCCATGATATAAGTCTTCCACCAAGAAATTGACATGTACCAATAGTACTTTTCCTGTCTTTCTTGCATCCTGCAAAATCTGGTGGCTGATCCACATATACTTCCTCTTTTAAGTCCACATTCAGGAATGCTGACATCACATCCATCTGGAAGACTTTGAATCCTTGATATGTAGTAAATGCAAGGAATAGCCTTATTGCTTCCAGCCTAGCTACTGGGGAAAAAGTCATGTCGAAGTCTTTTTTTTCTTCTTTCATGTATCCTTTTGCCACAAATCTAGCATTGTTCTTGACAATAATGTCATTCTAGTCTAACTTGTTCTTATATATCCACTTAGTTCTTATGACATTATGTCCCTTAGGTCTGGGAACCAACTTCCAAAAAATACACCTTCTGAACTGGTTCAGCTCCTCCTGCATTGCTCCAATCCAGAAAGGATCTTTAATAGCCTCTTCAAGCTTCTTGGGCTCTATTTGAGATAGGAAGCTTGAATAGAGAGTTGTATTCATGCTCTTGCTTCTGGTCTAGACTCCATGTCTTGCATCACCAATGATTTGGTGTGCTGGATGGTCCCTCAGATATCTCTCAGCAGGAGGCAATCTTGCTTCAGCTTGATGTTCTTTATTTTCCTCAGTTGGTTGTACTTCATTGTCTTTAGCTGGCTATTCTTCATCCTCATCTTGTGAGTCTTGATCTCCCCTGGACAGTAACCATCTCCTTTCTTATCTAGAACTTTTAGATCATGTTACCTGATGGTAAGCTTGTCCATCACCTCCTTTAAACCTACAGAGCTAGAAGAGGAGATAGGCAACTCACAGTTAATCAGGTTTGGCTCATCAAAGACAATAAGGACTGATTCTTCTACAACTTAACTAGTCAAGTTGTAGATACTATATGCCATACTATTGTTGTTGTACCTAACAAAGATCTCTTCTAGGGACTTGGCAGCAAACTTAGTCACATAGGACTTACCATTGTTCAGTACATAGCACTTGCTACCAAAAATCCTGAAGTAGGATAAATTTGGTTTTCTGCCTTTCAGAATCTCATAGGGAGTCTTCTTGTGGCTTTTGGTGATGGAAGCCTTGTTGAGGACATGACATGTAGTGCTTACTGCCTCAGCCTAGAAATATTCTGGAGAGATGTGTCGCTTAACAAGGTCCTACCAGCCTCTATGAGGGTTCTGTTTTTCGTCTCAATAATTCCATTTTGTTGGGGTGTTCTAGGAGAGGAGAACTCTTGATGAATCTCATGCTCTTCACAGAACATTGTTATGAACTCAGACTGAAACTCTGTCCTATGGTCACTTCTGATTTTGACCATAGTACTGTTAAATTCATTCTGAATTTGCTTAACAAATGTCTAGAAGACATTAGGGGTTTCAGATTTCTTCCTTAGGAAGAACACCCAGGAAAATCAGGAAAAATAATTAACAACCACAAGAGTGTAGATTTCCCTACCTAGACTATGAATTGACATAGGACCAAATAGATCCATATGAAGGAGGTATAAACACCTCACTAAGTCTTTGATACCAAGTCACTGGAAGGAGGTCTTGGTCTGCTTTCCCTTTTGGCATGCAGAGTAGATACCCTCCTTGGTGCACTTTACCTTATGACCATTTATCACTAACTCTTCACTAAAGAGTTTGCCTATGGTCTCGTAATTCAGGCGAGCTAGCCTCTTGTGCCGTTGGACACAATGTGAGGCTTTGTCATCTACAACTAGGCATATAGGAGAGTCCTTACTCTCACAAACAAAATTCAGACAATAAACATTTCCTCTCCAAGTTCCTGTCAAGATGACCTATTGGTCACTAGACCTCTTAATTTGGCACTCATCCTTGAGGAAAGAAATGTCATAGCTAAGATCACATAGTTGGCTTATGCTTATCAAGTTGTGTTGCAAACCTTTCACATAAGCTACTTGTGTGATAGTGATTATGACATTTAATATCTTACCAAACACTTTGGTTACTCCCTTTTCTGAACAACCAAAGATGACTTTGGGTCCATTCACTACTGGATTATATTCCTTCAGCATGCTCCTTGAGTCCTTATTCAAGTCATGTGCATGAAACATCCACTGTCCAAGTACCAAATAGGGGTATGGCCACTTGGAATCACCTTCAAGATTCCTGATGTGGTCATTCTTGAAGTTGATTGTGCCCATTTTGCTTAGACCAGGTTGCTCCTTGCTGGGTCCTTCTTCAATCAAATCCATCTGCTCAAGGAAATGGTTGTCTTCTTTTCATTCTTCAAACCTGGCAGCATCATTAGCTTCTCCAGCAATAGCTGTCAGCATCTCTAATAAGTTTGCCTCTACAAATTCTTCTTCAGCAGTAAATAGCCTAATGTAGGCTTCATCTTCATCTTCCTTTTATGACTCTGATGATGAGGAGTCAGTCCATCACTTTTGCTTCTTAGTAATACAGGATTTCTCCTTCTTTCCCTTATGCTGACGTTCCTTCTTTTCTCCAGCACCCTTTCTTTTGACAGGGCAGACAGCTATAACATGCCCTGGCTTGCTACAACAATAACAAACCACTTTAGAAGAAGAATGTTTATTTGGTTTAGAGCTATACCTGTCCTCTTTAGAGGATTTCTTCCTGCCCATGTAGTAATCTTCCTTGGGATAAGAAGAAGAGGATGGCGTGCTTCTCCAGTGCTTCTTCTTCATGAAATTCTGAAATTGCCTAGAGAAGGCAACAAATTCTTCATCAGATATATGGCAGTCTGATGTGCTGGTTTTCGAGCTTTCTGAATCAGTTTTAGAATCTCTCCTTGGTGGAGGAGTCTTTCTCCTGCTCCTCCTTATGGCTTCAGCTTTGAAGGCCACTGACTTGTCCTTAACTGCAGACTTGCTGATTTTCTCCTCCTCCTTTCTGGAAGTCAGCTGTATTTCATAGGACAATAGCTTTCAAAACAGGGTTGGTGGTGGAGTGTCTACAAGTCTTGCCACTTCTCTAATGGCACATATTTTTGCGTCCCAGTCTTTAGTCAAACACCTGAGAAACTTGTCATTTAATTCATATGTGCTGAAAACTCTGTCATATGTTCTCAGCTCATTCACAATCCTGAAGAACTTTTTAAAGCACTCGGCTATGCCATCTGTCTTGTTTTGCCTGAAGCTTTCATACTCTTGATTGAGCATAGACTTCTTGTCGTCCTCACTTCTTCTGTTCCCTCCATGTAGACAACTAGTGTGTCCCACATCTCCTTAGATGTCTTGTAGTGGACAAGGTTTTGGAAGGTTGAGTCATTTACGGCACTAACTATAATGTTTTGTGCCCTCTTATCCAGTGTAGCTAAGATTATTTCATCCTTAGTAATCTCGGTGTACATCTTTGGAGTCTTTAGATTTTCATCAAGGACAGATGTCTTCATTGGGATGAAGGGTCCTTCTTGTACTTTGATATAAATCCTAAGATCAGATGCCTCCATGAATAATTTATCCCTTTCCTTCCAGATGCTAAAAGTCTTCTTCCTATAGAGAGGAAGTTTCATGGATCCAAGCTCTTTGTGATTCTCTCTTGAACCCATCTTGACCTTCTGACAGTTGCCCTGGAGATCAACTCAGACTATTATGTCCTTTCTTGAGCAACCTCCCTCTGATACCACTTGAAAGCCTTGATTTTAAGATCAACTAAACACCTAGAGGGGGGTGAATAGGTCCAATTTAATTCTAGGCTACTTTAAAGTTAATGAAATCAAATTCTCTATCTTTATTACTATCTCGGTCAGATAAGGCAAGAAAGATATTCGGCAATTATAACACAATCACAGCACAGCAATCACAGCACAGTAAACATAGTTTTATAGTGGTTCCCCAATTGATGGGTACATCCACTTTCCCCCTTCGCCTATCTAGAAATAGACTAGTGAAAGTCCACCTAGTGTCAACTATCTTCACCTATGGGAAGGATCAGTGATGCGAAGTCTTTTTGCGGAATTAAAAATTTACCTGCACAATAAAAGAAAACAAATAGAGCACAGAAAGACACAGGCAGTTATAGTGGTTCCCCGATTTGGGTACGTCCACTTTCCCCCTTCGACCTATCTCCCAACCAGGGACGACTCGGTCACTTCACCAACAGGATTGAAATCCAATCCTCACACTAATGGAAGGAACCCTTCCACCTGAAGGAGTCACCAGTCCTCCACCACGGGTTACACCCAACCCTTATAATGAGGAACCTACGTTCCTTTACAACAAAAGTGAAAATGGAATGTATAAAATACAAACTACTTTTGGAGCGCTAGGTGTCCCTCTTCGTTCGATGATGCGTTCTTGAAGACGACGAAGAGTCCACGACCTTAGCTCTCACTTGGAAAGGATCTCACCGAGATTGGCGGCGGCAAAGATTGCGGTGGCTATTCTTTCAAGATCGGCGACGGCAAAGCTTGCGCCAGCGATACTATCAAGATTGGCGGCTACAAAGGAGAGCGGCGATGATGCTTTCGAGATCCAAACTTCGTAGCAAAGCTAGCAAGGTCTACCAACGATCTTTCTTGGATCGATCGTCTCAATCGATTCGGAAGGGGAAGGTATTCCCGTTCAACAAACCAAGAGACAAAAGATCTCAGGATAGATACGTGAGACGCATTGCTTGGCTAAGCTTCTGTCGTCGGGAGATCAGGAAGAATCCACAATCAGTGGCGGCGACCACCTTCACGAGCGGCGACGGCGGCGGACGACGATCTGCAATCTGCTAGGTCAAGACGGCGGCCGTGCGTTTTCTTTTTCTTCGCTTCCTGTTTCGTTCAAAGTAGGATAGTATTTATATGTAGATTAATCCAATATGACCGTTGTGGGCCCCACCAGTAGAAACCCTAAGTCCGGTTCAAAACAGCGCCTGAATATTTGGACCGGTCCAGCGAGCAGAAGAAATTTGCCTAAGGAAAATTCGGCGAGAATCATTGGTGATTCTCGGCGAATCGGCGAGAATCACTTATGATTCTCGCCGAATTCTACTTGGCAGAATTCTGGCTAAAGATCTTGTCATCCAGAGAGAATCGGCGAGAATCATAATTCATTCTCGACGAATCGGCGAGAATGCAAAGTCATTCTCGACGATTCGGCGAGAATCAACTAGTGATTCTCGACGATTCTACCTTAAGCAGAAATCAAGACGGCGTTGAAACAGCTGGCTGCAATCGGCAAGAATCAGTGAGTGATTCTCGACGATTCGGCGAGAATCACTCGTCAAATCGGCGAGAATAACTTAGTGATTCTCGGCGATTTCTACTTAGACGATTTTCGTCTTTCTTCCCGCGAGTTGCTTTGACCCATCCTTGCTCCTTGTCTGATCTTGATCTTTATTAGCCCTGTACTTGAAAGTAAGTACACTCCAATAGAGAGAGTACAGGTAGGCCAACACAGTGATCTGCTCAACGAGGGATTACGTTGCGCAGACCCATGTATATTGACCCACTGCACCCTGACATTGGTGTGTACTTAGCATGGAATAACTGCAAGCACAACTTGAAGACAAATGATCAAATACAATGTCAATTCACCTTAGCTGGTCCAGGGGCTTCTTCAAATCAGGTACATTGTGGATACAATACCCAACAATCTCCCCATATTTGAAGAATCCTAAACCCTACAAGCTAAGGTGAATATAACGGATGGAAGAAAAACATAAACTGAATATTCAGTTGAGAAAGAATTTCCATACCATTATCTTTAGAGCATTTGGAGCATACTTTGCGAGAGCACCTTAGCCGAGAGCACCTTAGACGAGAGCACCTTAGCCCTTAGCACCTTAGCCGAGAGCACCTTAGCCGAGAGCACCTTAGCCCTTAGCACCTTAGCCGAGAGCACCTTAGCCGAGAGCACCTTAGCCGAGAGCACCTTAGCCCTTAGCACCTTAGCGGAGAGCACGTCAGCCGAGAAGGCAATCTCCCCCTTTTGGCTTCTACAAATCTGGGACTTTAGCACTTGCCATAATGCTCCCCCTCAGTTCTTATATTTGTGCTTACACTTGAGTTTCTTGCGAATGCTCCCCCTTGATCCAAGAGCTGGGAGCCTCTGTATTCTTCATTCCTCAAGGTTTAGCATACCCAGTTCAGTTTTGAAGAGACTGAACTTGGCTTCGTCTAGGGGCTTTGTAAAAATATCTGCAATCTGCTTATCCGTGGGGACATAGCAGAAAGAGATGTCCTTGTTTTCCACATGCTCCCGAATGAAGTGGTAGTGTACTTCAATATGCTTCGTCCTGCTGTGCGACACAGGATTGTTCGTAATTGCTATTGTGCTTGAGGAGTGGAAATACATCGGAACTTCGCTGAACTGCAAGTCATAATCTTTAAGCTGATTTCTGATCCATAAAAGTTGTGTGCAACAGCTACCTGCTGAGATGTACTCAGATTCAGCTGTGGATGTTGCGACATAGTTCTTCTTCTTACTGTTCCATGAGATAAGCCTTCTTCCGAGGAATTGACATGTCCCGGAAGTGCTTTTCCTATCATCCCTGCTTCCTCTTCGAGTTCTGACACCGTCACGAGGATCTCCGATGATCTGTTCTCTAGGATGATCCCTCACATGTCGGAGCTCTAGGAGTCTTGCATCTGGAGCTCTGACATCTTCTCGGGCTTCTCCTTCTTCCGTAAGATTTTCTCCATCCTGGTCGTCAACTTCTCCAGCTGACATCGAGGTGGAAACCTTGACGTACTTGGGAGTTGCAACTTTAGTAGTCTCATCTAAACTTAGCTGTTCAAGCCTTGCACCGTAGTTAGCGTTATCTCTTTTCCCTTAATCTTATTCCATGGCAAGCCTGGAACATCTCTTGTCTATGTCCCATCATGTACATGAGTACCTAGACTATCCTGCAAAAAAGAATTACCTTTCCTTAGGAACCCAATATGTATTGGGTCCTAGGTTCTTGTCAGCATAAAATCTTGAATGCCTTCCAACAGGAATCCTGTCAGGAAGGCTAACTCTGCCCAGAGGAAGTGGACATACCCATGCCCTTGGCATAGAGGGATTGTGCCAACAATCTACGGCAAAGTGACCCACCTTTCCACAGAACCAACACTCATGAATATTGTATCGCCATTTCTGACCTGATCTACTGACTGAGGTAGTCGGAATCTTAGGTCTAAACGGGACAGGGCAGGTTCTGCTCACAAATTTGCCTTTTCCACCATGACACGTGGGAGGGTGAATAGAGAGCATGTGGTGAGTGTCATAAGGCCTGGGAGGTGGTGCCTTCCTTTCAGTCAGCACACTTCCAAAGGCCCCATGGGTACTTACCACATGTTTCCTGTCCCCCCTTTCCTGTGTCCTAGGGTGGAAAGTACTGCAGTGAGAGCTGGTTCCTGCATATTCATGATTAGTTGGGGCTGAGGCTGAGAATACAAGGGTTCAGAATGAGCCTTGGGTATTCTCTCATGGGTAGCCATGACAGCTCTAGCACTGTGGGTATTTCCACCTGAGGGCTGATCATTCTTGCAGTGACCAACGTTGTTTCTGTGGTCATACCTGAAAGCATAATGAGTGCCCTTCCTACTCGGGGTGGGGGGTCTAAACACAGTTTCCCCATTTCTCCATGAATTAATAATTTGGGAGATCCACCCATTTTCTTCTTTTCTCTCGATAGCATTTATCTTGGAAAAGTTAGAAACTATCCTCTTCTCGGTCTCTAGACGACTCCCTAGATCCGAGATCTTTGAGTCCTTTACCTTGATGGATTCCAGTTGGAGATTCATCAAGATATTCAGCTGAGCAATCTCCTTAGCTTGTTCCTCAACAAGTAAGTTGCTCGTCTGAAGGGCACTCTCAAGGGAATCAAGATTTTCAATCTTTTGATTGAAGCTATCCATATCCCTTGCATCACTGGAAGGACTACCCTCTGAACTATTCCTGTCTTCAGGAACTTCAAGAGGAGAGGGGCATGAGGAAGAAGTTACCTGCTCCTGGCTTTGCTATTCAGGGTTACCGTCAAGATCGGCAGAGACTGTTGTGTCAGCTTCATCAGAACTGCTTTCCTCAGCTTCTTCTTCAGTCTCTTATAAGGATACAGGAGCCCTGATACTGATAGATTGATCATACCCTTATGAAATGAGGACCCCCACATAGGCTTCATCCCCTTGCTGACAACTGGTCCCTGCTTTCTCTAATCCCTCCATGAGGTCTGAGATGGTTTGCCACATGGACTTGGCCGTCCTACACTTGTCCACTCTTGAACGAGATACACCATACCAGACGTCAGTGATGATCTGACGTATTAACTTGTCCAAGTTGAACAGTGAGAGCTCGGTCTCAGACATCTCTTCGGAACTCTTGGGGATTTGGATATCCTTTCTTGAACCGGAAGCCTTTATGGGAATGAAGGGACCCTCTTCCAAGATGAGTGACGCCCGAGGGTCGATGGCCTCCAGATGAAACATAACTCTCATCTTCCAGATGGGTTAATACTCTGTTGTGCAAGAAGGGAGTCTCAGAGGAGGGACATCAAAGTCCAGCTCCATGCTTGAGTCTCATCTTCTTGTTGACACTAGAGGCAGGATCTTACTCAAGGTATTAACCTTATTGCTGAGTAACCTCCCTCTGATACCACTTGAAAGTCCACCTAGTGTCAACTATCTTCACCTATGGGAAGGATCAGTGATGCGAAGTCTTTTTGCGGAATTAAAAATTTACCTGCACAATAAAAGAAAACAAACAGAGCACAGAAAGACTCAGGTGGTTATAGTGGTTCCCCGATTTGGGTACGTCCACTTTCCCCCTTCGACCTATCTCCCAACCAGGGATGACTCGGTCACTTCACCAATAGGATTGAAATCCAATCCTCACACTAATGGAAGGAACCCTTCCACCCGAAGGAGTCACCACTCCTCCACCACGGGTTGCACCCAACCCTTACAATGAGGAACCAACGTTCCTTTACAACAAAAGTGAAAATGGAATGTATAAAATACAAACTACTTTTGGAGCGCTAGGTGTCTGTCTTCATTCGATGACGCGTTCTTGAAGACGACGAAGAGTCCACGACCTTAGCTCTCACTTGGAAAGGATCTCCCCGAGATCGGCGGCAGCAAAGATTGTGGCGGCTATTCTTTCAAGATCGGCGGCGGCAAAGCTTGTGGCAGCGATACTATCAAGATCGGCGGCTGCAAAGGAGAGTGGCGACGATGCTTTCGAGATCCAAACTTCGTAGCAAAGCTAGCAAGGTCTACCAACGATCTTACTTGGATCGATCGTCTCAATCGATTCGGAAGGGGAAGGTATTCCCTTTCAACAAACCAAGAGACAAAAGATCTCAAGATAGACACGTGAGACGCGTTGCTTGGCTAAGATTCTGTCGTCGGGAGATCAGGAAGAATCCACGATCAGCGGCGGCGACCACCTTCACGAGCGGCGATGGCAGCGGACGACGATCTGCGATCTGCTAGGTCAAGACAGCGGCCGTGCGTTTTCTTTTTCATTGCTTCCTGTTTCGTTCAAAGTAGGATAGTATTAATACTGTAGATTAATCCAATATAACTGTTGTGGGCCCCACCAGTAGAAACCCTAAGTCCGGTCCAAAACAGCGCCTGAATATTTGGACCAGTCTAGCGAGCAGAAGAAATTCGCTTAAGGAAAATTCGGCGAGAATCATTGGTGATTCTCAACGAATCGGCGAGAATCACTTATGATTCTCGCCGAATTCTACTTGGCGGAATTCTGGCAGAAGATCTTGTCATCCGGAGAGAATCGGCGAGAATCATAATTCATTCTCGACGAATCGGCGAGAATGCAAAGTCATTCTCAATGATTTGGCGAGAATCAACTAGTGATTCTCGACGATTCTTCCTTAAGCAGAAATCAAGACGGCGTTGAGACAGCCGGCTGCAATCTGCAAGAATCAGCGAGTTTATTTGACCCATCCTTGCTCCTTGTCTGCTCTTGATCTTTCTCAGCCCTGTACTTGAAAGTAAGTACACTCCAATAGAGAGAGTACACGTAGGCCAACACACTGATCTGCTCAACGAGGGATTACGTTGCGCAGACCCGTGTATATTGACCAACTGCACCCTGACATTGGTGTGTACTTAGCGTGGAATAATTGCAAGCACAACTTGAAGACAAATGATCAAATACAATGTCAATTCACCTTAGCTGGTCCAGGGGCTTCTTCAAATCAGGTACATTGTGGATACAATACCCAACAACTAGATTCGGCCAAACACCTTCTTTCTTTCTAAGATCCTCAGATCTTACAGCTCAGAGCCCAATTGGCTCCTACAACTCAGACTATACAAGTCTTACCACTCAAATCACCAAGATCCTACAGCTCAAGTTCTTCCCAAGAACTCTATCTTAGAGTGAATCCACACTCCTACACCTCAGGCAATCCTGCCCTACCTTAGAGTGATCCACACTCCTATAACTTAGGCAACCCTTGCCCTACCTCAGCATTTATAACATAGGCTTACAGCTCAGGTACTTAGTCTTACCACTCAGATTCAATATGAATCCTACACAGAATATCAAAGAAATGAATTACAGACACTAGAGAAAATTGTTTGTGTCTGTCTACCTAGACTTAGTAGATATCAGCCCTATCTTCGTCTTCACAGCAACAAGATGAGAAAGCGATCTTGAATTGAAGCCTGGCTTGTTTTGGAAGCAACTAGCAAAAACTTCTGTTTCCTCTTCTTCAGGAATATATCCCGATCTGGACTGAGCAGATATCAGCCCTCTCTACTTCTTCTTCAAAGATCCAGCGAAAGATCTTAAGATTTGGCATGACTTGGATTGTGAAGATACTTTTAGCTAGGTCTCGCCTAGACTGATTCGTCTTCCTTAGAGAAATACTCTGAACTTGCTATAGCAGAGGTTGAATGCCTCAGCAAACTCAGAACTCCTTCAGATTTTCAAATTGAAATTATTGGCTCTGTAAAAATGGCGGATGAAGACGATGAACTCTGCTTCTCGTTTTTGAGAATGAATTAATTTTTTTGATCTGAAAGCTATTTTATCTCAATCTCAGCTGCTATTTATAATCCAGTCAATTAGCGAGATGATCGACATGTGTCCCAGATTTAATAGCGGTTAACACCTCAGCTTAAACAAATTGAGATTCAATAAAGACTAAAGGTGACGTTAATATCGATTTGTAGCGAATCTGAAATTTGTTTACTTTGCTGACATCAGCATCATTCTGGACTTAGCCAAAATCAACTATCTTTCCAGAAGTTCTGTGTTCAACGAACTCCAAGCTCAGTTTGACGAACCCTGAGCTCAGCTTGACGAAAGAGTGAAAATAGAATTCGACGAATTCTAAAAGCTGAGTTCTTCTTACAGATGAAAGTTGAGTTTGATGAATTCTGAACTCCATTCGACGAAAGAAAAGCTTAGCTCGATGAATAGTGGATATGCTGAGTTCAACGATTCTGAAAGCTGAGTTCTCCTTACAGATGAAAGTTGAGTTCGACGAATTCTGAACTCCGTTCAGCGAAAGCAAAGCATAGCTCGACGAATAGTGGATAAGCTGAGTTCGATGATTATGGACTTGGAAATTTCTTCAGCTCTACTAGGCGATGAGTGTGTTGACCTCACTCTATGCAATTTCTCGTTAGCCCATTCTTCAGCTATCTGTCTGATGGCGTTGAGAGCATTGAGTGTAAATGCCTCACTCAATGCTATTTGCCTTAGCTATATACTTCTGCTTTCCTTTTTGCTAAAAAGCGTTGAGAGCATTGAGTGTATAAACTTCACTCAACGGTTTTATACATGGCCTAATTTTCTGCAACCTTGCCTTCATGCAGAAGTTGGGTGTTAAGAGCGTTGAGTGAGCTCGCCTCACTCAACGATTCTGGACTTAGCTGAATTCTAGTTTCTTCACAGAACGTCTAGACTAAAAGCCTTTTAACTTGGTATTGAGTGAGTAAGCTTCACTCAACTCTTCTGTACTTAGTCGACTTTTCTATCTCTGATGACTAGTTTTAGTCATCTTTTTTTAGGTTAGTTTAGCTTAAATTTTCCTAAGTTTAAGTATTATTTTTATATTTTATGTATGCTATGTTTTAATTTTGATAATATGCTTTAATATTTTATTTTATGTTTGTTTGTTATGTTGCATTTTGTGTTTTGTTTGTTTGTTATGTTTTATTATTTTAGTTTTTATGTTTTGTTATTTTATGTTTTTGTTATTTGTTATTTTATGTTTTTGTTACTTTATGATAAATTATGTTTGTTATGTTATATAAATAATGTTCTATTTTATTTTCATGTAGGTGCAGCCCAAGATCAAGTCTAGCCCTCTTTAAAGCCACCCGTGCCCTCCTTCAAGCACATAAAGCAGACCTCCATGTAGCAAACCCGAGCCCCTACACAAGAAGCCCACACAACACCATGCAGCCATCCAAGTGCAGCTCTTTCATCCCAAGTCCAACCCCTCCTTGATGCAGCTCGGCCAGCCCACATGCACGCAGCTCGAGCCTCTTAAATTCAGCCCGAGTCGTGATGATGGTGTAGCCCATGCCTCCTTTAAGTTCAACCTGAGACCCTACACAAGCAGCCTGAGCTCCTCTTCAAGCCCACATAAAGCAGCACTCATTAAATTCCCTGCATGCACCTCTCCATTCATTCATGGTCGGCCACTCCTCCCCTCTCTCTTCTTTATTTCTCATTCACCCCTCTTTCCCACTCTCTCATTCTCATTTAAACCCATCCATCCCCCCCTTATATTTATTTTGTTCCTTTTTATTTTCGCAAATGAAAGTGCATGCATTTTGCCTCTTCTCTCTCCTCCATTAAATTCCATTCATGCATTTTCCACCATGTATGGCCAGCCACCCCCTTATGCCCCTTCATCTCCACTTCCCTCTAGAACCTTCCCCCTCTTCTATAAAAGGACCCTTAGCCTCAAGTATTTGAAAGGTTGGACATTAGAGAGAAAGTATAGTGCTAGTGAAAGAGAGTTTCCTTCTTCTATGATTATTGTTGTTGAGTTTTTCTTTTCATTATTGTAATCTCTTTCTTAGTAGTATAATATTGTCTTTTTATTATTATTGTGTACCTCTTTTTATCTATCAATAAAAATGAATTTCTTTTATCTTATTGTGATTTCATTATTAAATATGCGTAGCTAATTTTCCTTTAGCATTCGATCATGAGGATCCATGAAATGAGATGAGATTTTCGTTTACTTCTTAGTTTTATTTTTACTAAAATTATCCTCGATCCTTCTTTGATTTTTCTCGTGTCGACTTCGTATTTCTAGTATACGGTATTAGGCCACTTGATCTCATTTCATAGTAGTCGAGAGACTCGTTGATTTGAAAGATCACTCAAATAAGGAAGGAGTTGCACGCAATCCTAGAGATAGGATGACCAAAATTCCTCCGAATTGGAGTCAAATCAAATAGTGCGGGTCACTTCGATAATGCAACTTTAGGCCTTTTTGATTTTCAAAGAGATTTCGGTCAAAACGTCTATAAGTTAGGAGATTTAATGCTCTAGCGAGATTATTTCTTATTTTCGGATCTGCCACAGTTGAGTTTGTTTTGCAATTATAAAACTATATTTTTATCCTTCTTATCTGTTTTCATGGTGAATCGTTGATCGAATGTTATCTTTTTATCTGAATTTTCGTCTTATTATTATCTTTAGTTTAACTTAAAAATTCTCAAAACACCCATCAAGCGTACGGTAGGATAATAGTAGAAGCGTGAGAAATAGTAATTGACAACCCCGAGTTTTAATACGACCTTGGTACTACAATTCGATAGGTACACTTGCCTGTTCGGGTTGATAGCAATTTAATCCACCAAGTTTTTGGCGCCGCAGCCGGGGACTTTTTTTCGTCAATTTTAGGAAAACGCTTTCGTTATTACTTCTGCAAAAAAACCAAAAAAAAAATATTCGTTATCTTTTTCTTCTTCAAGTTTCTAATTTCCGCTCTTCTCTTTTCCTTTCATCCATTCTCTTTCGTTTTTTTAGTGCATGACCCGCACGAATCCATCGCTACTTGTTGATTTGGACCTAGAAATCGAGCACTCCTTTCGAAGAAACTTGCGATTCGAGGGTTCCACTTCTCAGATAGCGGTTGAGGATTCCTATGGTGATTGTAATTTAAATTCTGAAATGGGAGAACCCAACCAAGGAATGGCACAGTAAAGGACCATGTCCGATTATGCTCGACCCAACCTGGAGGGTACAGAAACAAGTATTATTCAACCTGTAATTGTGAACAATAACTTTGAGCTTAACCCTAGCATCATACAAATGGTGCAGCAATATGTACAGTTCGACGGATTACAAGATGAAGATCCAAACTTGCATATTGCTAGTTTTCTCGATATCTGTGATACCTTCAAAATAAATGGTGTCTCAGACAAAGCAATTAGGCTAAGACTCTTCCCATTCTCCTTAAGAACTAAAGCCAAACAGTGGTTGAGTTCGCTTCCAAGAGGATCAATCACCACTTGGAATATTTTAACTGAAAAAAATTTCGCAAGATATTTCCCTCCCGCTAAAACTGCGAAACTTCGAAATTATATTACTTCTTTTTCTCAAATTGCTTCTGATACCCTCTATGACACTTGGGAGAGGTTCAAAGAACTTTTGAAATGCTGCCCTCATCATGCTCTGCCTGTATGGTTACAGGTCAAGACATTTTATAATAGGCTAAATCAAGAGACCAAGCAGATGATAGATGCCGCTTCCGGTGGTTCTTTGGACCGCAAAACTTCGGAAGCCACTCTTGAGCTTATCGAGGACATGACGATGAACACATATCAATGGAACTCTTCTAGGACTCGCCTAAATAAACCTGCAGTTATCTATGAAGTGGACTCTATATCGCATCTGGCGCTTCAAGTGGAGATGATGAGCAAGAAGATTTCGGAGATGACTGCTGCCTCCGCCCCTCAGGTATATGAAAATGCAAATGTTGCTGTCGAGCAGGTGAATTATCTGGGGAATATACCCAGGCCTACTCAAAACAATTCTGCCAATTTTTCTAATTTTTCTATTCATCATGGTTTTAATAATTCTACGAACTCGTATCACCCTGGATGGCGTAACCATCCAAATTTTTCGTGGAGTAACCCCGCAAATACCACACATCCACCACACAATTTTACTCCACCACCACCACCATAAAAAAATCAAAACCAAATTTTTCAAAAACCTCTATCTTTGGACAAAATGTTTTCTAGATATATAAGCGTGAACGAGACGACCATTAGAAATTTAACATGATTAATTAAAAATCTAGAAAACACGGTCGGGCAACTCGCAAAGGTTATCTCCGAGAGGCCACCTGGGACTCTTCCCTCAAATACTAAACCCAACCCAAGGGAGCACGTGAAAGAAATTTCCCTTCAGAGCAGTAAAGTAATTCACGAGCCCACCACAAGGGAAAAGCCAGAGGTGATTACCTCTCCTACTGCTGAATAAACCATCATTATGGAAATGAATGATAAAACTTTTGAAAACGAAAAATCTGTTTTTGAAAGAGAAAAAGATAATTTTCAAAATGATGCTCCGATGATTATAAAAGAATTTTCTCCACCTCCCTATCCCGCTAAACTTAGGAAATACAAATTAGATGATCAGTACCAACACTTTCATGAAATGTTCAAACAAATCCATATTAATCTGCCGTTTCATGAAGCTATTAGCCAAATGCCAAAGTACGCTAAATATCTTAAAGATTTGTTGACTAACAAAAAGAAACTAGAAAATTTATCCCATGTAACGTTGAACGAAGAGTGCTCGGCGGTCATTAAAAATTCTAATCTTCCTAAAAAGATAAACGATCCGGGTAGCTTTTCTATTCCTTGGGTTTTGGTGATCTTTTCGTAAAGCATGCGTTAGCGGATCTAGGTGCGAGCATCAACTTGATGTCGTTTTCCTTATTTAAGAAGCTAGGATTGGACACTCTCAGCCCTACGCGTATGAGTATTCAGTTAGCCGATCGATCAATCAAGTATTTGTTAGGTATTGTAGAGGACGTGCTAGTGAAGGTCGACAAATTCATCTTCCCGGTGGATTTTGTTATTCTTGATATTGAGGAGGACGTTGAGGTCCCTCTTTTCCTTGGTCGTCCCTTTTTAGCCACTTCTCAAGCGGTCATCGATGTGAGTAACGGGAAGCTCTTTCTTTGTGTGGGAGATGACGAGGTTATTTTTTCTATAAATCAATCTATGAAAAACTCTTTGAAAAATGACGACTCTTGTTTTTTTCTTGATGTTTTAAGTGAATACTCATCTCTTTCTCTTTCTAATGTTTCTTCAAATGATTTCTCCACTTCTTTTTCTGAAATTTCTACAAATGTTTTTGAAGACATGGTTATGCCGTGCAATCAGATTTTGAAAATGAACCTGTTTTTAGAAGAAAAATTTATAAAAATCTTATTTTTGAAAAATAAATAATTTGAAAAACTCTTACGATGAACCACCCAACCTTGAATTAAAACCACTCCCTGAACATCTTAAATATGCTTTTCTTGAAAAAAATTCTAAATTGCCCGTTATAATCTCGGCCTTTCTTTCTCAATCCGAGAACGATCAATTAATCGAAGTGCTACAAAAGCATCGCCGAGCTATAGCGTGGCAAATTTATGATATTTCTGGCATAAGCCCCTCTTTTTGTACCCCTAAAATATTTTTTGAAAATAATTCTAAGGGCGTAGTCCAACCTCAACGTCGTCTTAATCTGAATATGAAAGAGGTCGTGAAAGGAGAGGTGCTTAAATTATTAGATACGGGGATAATTTATCCTATTTCCGATAGTAAGTGGGTAAGTCCGGTCCAGGTTGTACCTAAGAAGGGTGGGATCACGGTAGTGATGAACGAAAATAACGATTTAATTCCAATTAGGACGGTAATGGGATGGAGGATGTGCATCTACTACCATAAGCTAAATGATGCCACTCGTAAAGATCACTTCCCCCTCCCCATTATCGATCAGATTTTAGAACGATTATCCGGGCATAGTTTCTAATGTTTTCTCGATGGTCTCTCGAGGTATTTCCAAATCCCTATCGCACCCGAGGACCAAGAGGAGACAACATTCACTTGCCCCTTCGGAAAGTTTGCCTACCATAGGATGCCTTTCGGTCTCTGCAACGCACCAGCTACCTTTCAGTGGTGCATGTAAGCAATTTTCGATAAATATGTTTAGAGTATAATGGAAGTCTTTATGGTCGACTTCTCTGTTTTCGTTGACTCTTTCTCTTTATGTTTACAAAATCTAGCTAAGGTATTAGAACGATGTGAGGAAACAAACTTAGTTTTAAATTGGGGGAAGTGCCACTTTATGGTGCGTGAAGGTTTAGTCCTTGGCCATAAGATTTCTGCTAAGGGAATTGAAGTGTACAAGGCAAAAATTGAAGTAATTTAAAAGCTACCGCTGCCTACGAACATCAAAGAGATTAGAAGTTTTCTAGTGCACGCGAGTTTTTACCATCGATTCATTAAAGACTTTTAAAAATTTACTAAGCCTCTCACCCACCTTCTCGAGAAAGAAGCTCCTTTTTTTTGACGATTCTTATCTTACTACGTTTGAAATAATTAAATCTAAACTTATAAATGCTCCAATAATGTTCGCCCCAGTTTGGGATTTGCCTTTCGAAATAATGTGTGATGCAAGTAATTTTGCGGTAGGTGCGGTTTTAGGACAACGACTTGCAAAGAACTTTCATCCGATCTTCTACGCAAGTAAAACTCTAACTTCCGCTTAAGAAAACTACACCACAACCGAAAAGGAACTTTTAGCTGTTATTTTCGCATTCGATAAATTCTGACCGTACATTACTCTTTCTAAAATTATTGTTTTCACGGATCATTCTGCTTTGAAGTACCTCCTTTCAAAATCGGATGCCAAGCCACGTCATATTCACTGGATCCTCTTACTTCAAGAATTCGACTTGGAGATCTGGGATAAGAAAGGAGCGGAAAACCTAATGGCTGATCATCTTTCTCGCCTCGAGAATCCTGAACTCGGTGCTTTAAATGAAAATTTTATTAATGATTCTTTTTCAGATGAATGAATTTTAAATGTTTCTTCTTCTACCCCCTGGTTTGCCGATCTGGCCAATTATCTTGTGGCCCGGGTCCTTCCAAAAGAGTACTCTTCTCAACAAAATAAGAAATTCTTTTCTGAGTTGAAGTATTATTTTTGGGAGGACCCCTTTCTATTTTGCATTTGTGCGGACTAGGTGGTAAGAAGATGTGTTTCCCGAGAAGAAGGTCAACAAATTTTAAAGCATGTTCATGAAGGTCTGACTGACGGGCATTTTCAAGCAAACCGTACCGCCCACAAAGTGCTTAGTGCTAGCTTTTATTGGCCAAGAATATTTAAAGATGCACAAATCTTTGTGAGTGGGTGTGATCGGTGCCAGCGGACTGGAAACATATCTAATAAAAATGAAATGGAACAAAATTATTATCTTGAATGCGAAATTTTCGATCTGTGGGGCATCGATTTTGTAGGCCCGTTTCCCCCAAGCTTAGGAAATAAATATATTCTAGTCACTGTAGATTATGTTTCTAGATGGGCGGAGCACCAAGCTTTACCAAGTAACGATGCTCGAGTCGTAGTATCTTTTCTTTAAAAAATATTTTCTCGTTTTGGTTTTCCTCGAGCGATCGTTAGTGATAGGGGAAGTCATTTCTGCAATGCTCAGCTCGCTAAAGCTTTAACTAAATACGGAATTACGCATAAACTATCCACCGCTTATCACCCCCAAACGAACGATCAGGTCGAGGTAGTCAATCATGAACTTAAAAGAATTTTGTAAAAAACTGTTTCTACTTCTCGTAAAGATTGGTCTTTAAAATTAGACGATGCTCTTTGGGCCTATCGGACAGCGTACAAGACCGTTATCGATTGTACTCCTTTATGACTGGTCTATGGAAAATCGTGTCATCTCCCAGTAGAAGTAGAACACCGTGCATACTGGGCGCTAAAATTTTTTAATTTCGATCCACACTCGGTCGGTGAGCACAAAAAATTCAATTAAATGAACTCGACGAGTGGCGAGCGAGCGCTTATGAGAACAATAAAATTTATAAAGAACGCACGAAATTTTATCACGATAAGAACTTACGCAACCCTAAAACGTTTAAACCAAGCGATCAAGTTCTTCTTTTTAATTCACGCTTACATCTTTTCCCTGAAAAGCTTAAATCTCCATGGTCTGGACCATTTATGGTCAAGCAAGTTTTTTCTTTTGGAACTGTGTTGCTCTCGCACCCGGACAAGAGTGACTTTAAAGTTAATGGGCATAGACTGAAGTTTTATTTTTCAAATGATTCGGTGTCTCCTGCAAAGGAACATCTTATTTTTCTCTCTTAATATTTATCTGCGTTTGACACTCTTTCTTATTTTGGACATTTTTTTATTATTATAAAACTTTTATTATTAGTCGAACTCTCTTTTGTTCAATAAAAAACACTCTTGCGAGCCTGCCCAAGGCCTTTTTCTGCTTTTATTTTTGTACTTTGCTCTTCCTCCCAGTGGCCAAACAAGCACAAGTTCGTGATTGCTGCTCCAACATTGCTGATTTCAAGAAGGATCAAGTCAAGTCTGCTGGTGATAAAGTGAAATAAAGTGTAAGCATGGGGGAGCGACATCCGCATTCGGACTCATAAACCCGGGGAAGTCTTGTTCTTTTTATTTATTTTTATCTTTACTTTACTGCATTTTCCTCTCCTTCTCCTTCTCTTTCTCATTTTTTTTTCATTGAGGGCAATGAAAAATCTAAGCATGGGGGAGGGTTTCGTTTACTTTCTTTCTTTTTCTTTCCTTTCTAAAAAAAACAAAAAAAATTTATTAGTGTAATCTTTTTGTTATAAAAGTTATAATATTTATATTAAGCCTCTTAGGATTACTTTTTCTTTAACTTTATCAAAAATCCAAAAAAACTAATAAATATAAATTCCAAAAATTTTCTAAAATCTATTTAAAAATCAGAATCAAAAATTATTTTCTATCTTTATTTTTATGTTTCTTCTAGTGATGTGTAGGCACATGTGATTCTTTAGTTCTAAGTAGAATTTCTTTGAAACAGTTTTCTAAATTTATCATTTTAACATAGCTTAGTTTTACTAGTTTCCAGTTCTTAAATATAGGCATCTGTTTTTAACGTTATAAGTTAGCAAATTGTAGTTTTTCTTTTTATTCGGTTTAATTATGTATGAATGGTTGCTAGATAACGTTATCACTTTTTCATTTGTGGAGTAATTCTTTCTTGGTGTCTAAAACTCGTCTCTAGCGACTCTCAAAGCATTGCGCCGTTTTTAATGAACTGTAGAAATGATTTAGGTCACCCTTTGACCCGTTTGAGCCTTTTTGCCCACCCAAAAATTTAATCGTTACTAAAACAATTTTGGGCCTTTTTCCTTTTTCCTTTGTTTAGCTCCACTTTTCATTTTTCACCAATGCCAAAATGCCCTTCCTATTTTCACACTAGACTTTGAGCTTTATTTAATATTATTGATGGGTTATTATCTTTGAAAAATGAAAAGGATTTTATAAGCCTACATTTGGAGCTCTCCGATGAAAAGAAAAAATTATTATCCAAAAATGTGAAATCGGAAAAAGAAAAAAAAATAAGTTTATTTTTGGCCAATTATGTTAAAAGAAAAATAAATGGCCTTGTTTTTTTAGTTTGGTTTGGAGAAAAGAACGTACTTGTCATTTATCATTTTTGTGTTTTTATGTTTATTTTGAGCTCAACCTTGGTTTAGTGTGTTTTAACCATAGCGTTTATCTTTGATTTTCTATTCCTAATAATTTACCTAAGCCAAGTCTTTACGCCTATTGAATTCCTATTGATCTTTAGAGTGTGAACATGCGTAGTGGAGAGAGTGTGAACGGATAAGCCTATGGCCACCATCATTGATGGATTTCTTTGGAGGTTATCTTGAGGTTATTTAGGGGTAATTATAATTTTAGCAACCTAGTAGTTCGTTCAATGCGTCGTTTATTTAGAACCTCTACTTTTGTTTTTCTTATTTTCCTAAATTTTGGATGTCTTATTTTAGGGATTTAGAAATGTGTAATTCTTCTTTTTATTCTAATGATATTTTTATGTCTCCACTTTCAAGTTTTCTATTATGCACTTCTCACCCCACTAGTTGTTAACATACAAATTAGGATAGTTTAATTTTTCATATTTTGGTTTTCTTAATTATGAAATCTAAATTGCTTTGTTTGCTTTTTATTCCTCTTCCTATGTTTTAAATTCCATTTGCTTGAGGGCAAGTAAATACTTAAGCATGGGGGATTTTGATGACTAGTTTTAGTCATCATTTTTGGGGTTAGTTTAGTTTAAATTTTCCTATGTTTAAGTATTATTTTTATATTTTATGTATGCTATGTTTTAATTTTGATAATATGTTTTAATTTTGATAATATGTTTTAATATTTTATTTTATGTTTGTTTGTTAAACTGTATTGTGTGTTTTGTTTGTTTGTTATTTTTTTATTATTTTAGTTTTTATGTTTTGTTATTTAATGTTCTTGTTATTTGTTATTTTATGTTTTTGTTACTTTATGATAATTTATGTTTGTTATGTTATATAACTAATGTTCTATTTTATTTTCATGTAGGTGCAGCCCAAGATCAAGTCCAGCCCTATTAGGAGCCACCCGTGCCCTCCTTCAAGCCCATGAAGAAGCCCTCCGTGCAGCAAACCCGAGCCCCTATACAAGCAGCCCACACAACACCATACAACCCTCCAAGTGCAGCTCTTTCAGCCCAAGTCTAGCCCCTCCTTGATGCAGCTCGGCCAGCCCACATGCAAGCAACCCGGCCTTCTTCAATTTAGCCCGAGCCATGATGATGGTGCATCCCATGCCTCCTTCAAGTCCAACCCGAGCCCCTACACAAGCAGCCCAAACTCCTCTTCAAGCCCACATAAAGCAGCCCTCATTAAATTCCATGCATGCACCTCTCCATTCATGCATGGCCGGCCACTCCTCCCCTCTCTCTTCTTTATTTCTCATTCACCCCTCTTTCCCCCTCTCACATTCTCATTTAAACCCATCCATCCCCCCCCTCTTATATTTATTTTGTTCCTTTTCATTTTCCCAAATGAAAGTGCATGCATTTAGCCACTTCTCTCTCCCCCATTAATTTCCATTCATGCATTTTCCACCATGCATGGACGGCCACCCCCTTGTTCCCCTTCATCTCCACTTCCCTCTAGAACCTTCCCCTTCATCTATAAAATGACCCTTAGCCTCAAGCATTTGAAAGGTTAGACATTGGAGAGAAAGTATAGTGCTAGTGCATGAGATTTTCCTTCTTCTTTGATTATTGTTGTTGAGTTTTTCTATTCATTATTGCAATCTCTTTCTTAGTAGTATAATATTGTCTTTTTATTATTATTGTGTACATCTTTTTATCTATCAATGAAAATAAATTTCTTTTATCTTATTGTGATTTCATTCTTAAATATGCGTAGCTAATTTTCCTTCAGCATTCGATCATGAGGATCCATGAAATGAGATGAGATTTCCTTTTACTTCTTAGTTTTATTTTTGCTAAAATTATTCTCGATCCTTCTTTGATTTTTCTCATGTCGACTCCGTATTTTTGGTATACGGTAGTAGGCCATTTGATCTCATTTCATAGTAGTCGAGAGACTCGTTGATTTGAAAGATCATTCAAAATAGGAAGGATTTGCACCCAATCCTAGAGATAGGATGACATAAATCCTCTGGATTGGAGTCAAATCCAATAGTGCGGGTCACTTCGATAATGCAACTTTAGGCCTTTTTTATTTGCAAAGAGATTTCGGTCAAAATGTCTATAAGTTAGGAGATTTAATGCTCTAGCGAGATTATTTCTTATTTTCGGATCCACCACAGTCGAGTTTGTTTTGCAATTATAAAACTATATTTTTATCCTTCTTGTCTCTTTTCATGGTGAATCGTTGATCGAATGCTATCTTTTTATCTGAATTTTCGTCTTATTTTTATCTTTAGTTTAACTTAAAAATTCTCAAAACACCCATCAAGCGTACGGTAGGATAATAGTAGAAGCGTGAATAATAGTTATTGACAACCCCGAGTTTTAATACGACCTTAGTACTAAAATTTGATAAGTACACTTGCCTATTCGGGTAGATAGCAATTTAATCCACCAGTCTCCTTATACATTGGCATTGACAGACTTTGCATGGCGTTGAGTGATGAAGCTTCACTCAAAGCTTCTGTACTTAGTCAATTTTTTGGCTTCCACTACTTAGGCTTTGACATGATAACCTTGACTCAACGATTCTGGCCATATGGAATTGAGAGCGTTGAGTGTATATGCCTCACTCAATGCTTATGGACTTAACCAAATTTCTTCCTTTGCAATACTTTAAGCATTGACTTCCCGTCTTCTCTCAGCACTATTAGCTGTATGGCATTGAGTGAGCTTGCCTCACTCAATGCTTCTTGACTTGGGCATTTTTCTGAATTTCCAGCCTCACCTTGAGTCCACCTGGTATTGTCTCTTGAACTATCTATCCAATCATTGTGACAAAGACCAACCTATATGCATGAACTTAAACATACATCAAATAAAACTATGTTTATCTCATTGGCCTATTTGACATCATCAAATCAAGGCCATTAGAATCAATGGACCCAACACTTTGCATGAAAGATCTGGCGGCATTACCTCTATGGGATACATTGTGACATATTTTCCGATCACAAAAATCACAAGTACATGGACACGCAAAAGGAGCTAAACATGTGCAAGAGACGATGGGTGAAGTTTTTATCCAATTATCAGTACACAATGCACTATCACCTAGTGAAAGCGAACGTACTAGCAGATGCTCTGAGTAGGAGAGCTACAACAGCAAGAGCAGAACCCCAGATGATGGCAATGGAGCTGGTGTAGATGCTGGAGAACATGAAGATCTCCTTGGTGTCCAAGGCAGATCCCAAACTCTATAAGGAGTATTTAGCATCAATGGACACTACTAGTGACATTCGGGACCGCAACAGAGACGGGCAGGGACAGGATGCCAAATTAGGGCCTATATTTAAAGTATTTGAGACAGGCACGGCTGGGGAGTACACGTTGAAGGATGACCTACTTTGCTTTAAAGGCATAGTATATATACCAGCAGGAGCCCAGTTACGGGAAGATATTTTGACTGGTGCGCACACAAGTAGGTACTCAGTGCACCCTGGGATCACAAAGATAACGGGCGATCTGAAGAGGACCATGTACTGGTCGGGCATGAAGAAGGAGATCACCTACTTTGTGACGCATTGCGAGACTTACTAGCTTGTGAAGGCTCAGTGTAGGAGCCCGGATGGACTACTGCAGCCACTACCCGTGCTGGAATGGAAGTTTGAGTACATTGTGATGGACTTTATACACGGATTGCCTCGCTCCCATGCAGGAAATGATTCCATCTGGGTGATTGTTGATAGAATGACAAAGGATGCCCGATTTATCCCAGTCAGGAAGGATGCTCCGGTCGGAGTGCTTGTACAGAGATTTGTGTAGCAGTTTATCTGTTATCATGGTGTGTCAAGGACGATCATATGATATCGGGATGGACGATTTACGTCTAAGGAATGGAGAGTAGTTCAAGCTTACTTATGCTCCCGACTGACTTTAAGTACAGCGTTCCACCCCCAGACGGATGGGCAGACAGGCATACAAATTGGATATTAAAGGAACTTCTACGCCTATGTATCTTGGATCGCGGGGAGCCGTGGGAGAGGCTGTTGCCGCTTATCGAGGTTTCTTATAACAACAGTCACCAGTCCAGTATAGGCATGGCACCCTATGAGGCATTGTACGGATGAAGGTGGAGGACTCGGCTATCTTAGGTCTAGGATGAGGACCCAAAGGAGCTTGGCTCAGAGTTTGTGGAAGACACAGATGCTCAGGTTAGGTTGATTTGAGACAGGATGCTGGAGGCCCAGAGTAGATAGGCCAAATACTACGATGTGCGACATTGTCAGGTGGAATTTAAGGTTGTTGATTGGGTAATCTTGAAGATACGCCCGATGCATGGGGTCTCGTGGTTTTGGGGATGAAAGAAGCTCAGTCCACGGTATATGGGGCCTTATAGGGTTCTGGAGAGGATTGACCCCTCTGCATATAGACTAGTGTTACTGTGCATGTTGACCGGCTTACACGATGTCTTCCACGTCTCTTCTCTTAGGAGGGCTCTCCTACAACCAGAGCAGCGGATTCCCAATACGGCTGGCCTAGTAGCATTTGACCAATCAGTCTTCTTGAATCCAGTGAGGACAGACGATACGGCGGTATGAGTCCTACAGCGAAGGAAGGTTCCGCTAGTTAAGGTCCTGTGGTTGAATCACGGACAAGAGGAGCACACTTGGGCTCCTCTGTACCTTATGCAGTAGAAGTATCTGGAACTCTTCACAACAGTTATAACCTTAATTTCTCAAGAATTTCATATTTTTTAACTTTCAGTTCAAACTCCGTAAGCCTAATCTTAATTTCGGGGACAAACAACCGGACCCCTAGGAAATTTTTGTCATGACAAAACTTTCCGAAGACAAAGAGAACCTTGGATGCCTAGGTAAATAGGTGAAAGCACCTTGGTCTGTAAAAAGTAGCTTCTGAATACCTAAGCTAGGGTTTGGCAAATGGCTCGCAATATGACTACTTGACCCCAACCTACCACCTTCAATCTTATAGGGCCCCTTTGGTTCCCTAATAACCCATTAGGGGTCAACCAAGTGGCGGAAGTGACCAGAGTCAACCCAAACCCTAGTTTGGTCAAAGTGCCCTTACTTTACCTAAATGGGTTACACCAAGCGACAAATGGACTTGGGTGGTGGTAAGGGACACAAGACACCTAGTTGACAAGTCAACCCACTCATTTGACCAAGCCAACACCCCCAAGTCAACTTTGGTCAAACCAAGCCCAAAATGGGGAAGGAAGAAAAAACAACCTCAATCCAAATGGGCTAGGAATAATTAGGATGGCCAACTAGCTACAGCAAGTAGAAACCAGCTAGAATATTACACAATTTTTGGAGGTGATGACTAGGAGAGAGAAAGTGGGGGTTTCATTCAAGGGAGGAGAGAGAAAGAGAAGCATTTATGGCCTTGGAAGGCCATGAGGCATTCAACTCCTTCCTAATGGACTCATTCACCAAACTTGATTAATGAGGAGTATATGGAGGGGTTTTCCTGGCCACCTAAGGGTGGAATTTCAAAAGCTAGAGGTGGTCGAAAGCTTGGTTCAAGGACATTAATGGCCATTCAGTGTGTGCCCCTTCCACTCCCCAAATCAACCTCCCCATCAGCTTTAAAATCTCCCAAGCAATCAAAACGAATGTTTACTTCAATGGTTTAGGAGGAGAACAGGGGATTTGGCAAGGAAAAATCTTTGAGTCGTCGGCTATGGCACACCACCACTACACACGCCACCAAGCTCTCCTGCAGGTCTAATCCTTCTCTTTCTCCTCTTTGCTAGATCCATAGATGTAAGTGGAGAAATCGGGCTCAATTGAGCCTGGTCAGTGTGGAAAAAATGGCGATTTTTTTATGAATATCCAACTTTTCGCCTGAGACAGCCCCTCTGGTGGTTGTGCCACCGCCAGCCTATAGCCACCACCTCAACGGAGGTGGTGGTGGCGATGGCCGGCCAGGGAGATGGCCGTATGGCTGGGAATTAAAGCTGGAATAGCTTCAAGAAGATCCAATCTTGTCCCTTGGCTCATTGGGGATGATGAAGCACTGTCGTTGGATTTGGCATGATGGTTAGGCGCAGACCTTGGAATATTAAATTTAAATAAATTTCATTTCGTTGCATTATTATAGTCACTTGGTTTAATTTATTAAAAATAGCTAGAGGTTTTTTCTATAATAAATGTCAAATATAGAAAACATAGCCCTTAGTGTCTAGTTTAATACAAAACAAAGATCAACCCTTTTGGAAAACTTGTTTTCCCTAAGCACACCTTTTGGTGCAAGGTGTCCAAGGCTTAACCAGAAATTGAAATGAGTGCCCCCGGTGAACCACTCAGACAAATGGTTTGAAATTTTGACCATGTGCAGATCTAGCCTTGATCCACATCATGTCCAAAAATCAAAATTTTAGGAGATGATTTTTCTATAGTTTTTGTAATAATTTAATTATCCCTGTATGTAAATAAAATAGAGTCTATAGACCTCAAAATTTTCTCAAACTCTGGGAGGTGACCAGAGGGGATACTATATGGCCAAGAAAAAATATCAACCCAATTGGAGTTGATTTGGTGGGGTATCTTGGTGAACAAATTTTTGTCATTTTAAGGATAATAGGCCTACTTGTCGGATTGTGCACTTAGAATGGTTGAGTGATCAATCCTTCAACAAAATAAGGAGAGACCTTGGTCTCATACATATTAATACATGAAATATCCCTTAGGGTAGTTTTTGAAGCTTCTAGGGTTGGAATACCCTGAAACCCTTGTTCAGCCTTAGGGTTTCCTGTTAGGCCTAAAGAAGGAAATAGGGTCAAACCTTCAAGTCTTGGCTCAAGACTTTGTAGATAGATTCAATGGGTAGAGAAGCAATTTGGATAATTTAATTGTAATTTTAGGAGTAGATTTCCCCGACCAATCACTTAATAGTTAGTATATGAACTTTTTTAATAAGTACTCAACACATGTCTTAACATCATGGAATGGTCTTGGAACTTTGGTGAGGGACCTATAGTAGTGTTATTTATGTCTGCAATTTTTATTACAATTTTAGGATGATGAATTTTTGTACCTCCTTTGTAATTTTAGAATTTGATGACTTGGAAATAACCATGTTTCAGAACAAACTCTGCTCTGGAAAATTATGAAAATTGGTCAGTGAACTTTCTAGACCATAAATATGCAATGTTAATTTTATTATAATTTTTGGAAGAGAATTGTTAGGGGTTCCTTTACAAAGTGCCTTATGTGGTGATATATTATTTAATTTGTTTGTGTGGCAAAAATAAATTTGATGATGATGAAATTTGGGTGAAGTAATCTGGAGTGTTTACTTTCATACTTTTAGGTTAGATCATTGGGTCTGCATTCAGTAAAATTCAAGTATTCAGGATAGAATTGTAGTCTATGCATGGGTGGTGATATAGTGGGTGTACCTGGATGGGTGGATTCTTAATAAGGTAACCCTTAGGGCCAAATTCTAAGTAGTCTGGGTAACATGGGTTGGGATTGTGCTCGAGGTCGACGAAGTATCGTCTTCTCCCGGGGAATATAAGTTCACTTAAGATTAGCTAAAAAGGCAATGTGGGGAAAAGGGTTCGACTCATAAAGTAAGTGCCTTTCGAAAGGTAACTTTGGGCTTCAGCCCATCGTAGTTCCTAGTGCCCTCAAGAGCCCTTCATAGGGAATGCCTTGGGCAGTCTAAGGTAAGCCCTAAATAGTAGGAGAAGTTGATTTAAAGAGTAACCCTTAAATAACAACCAACACGAACACTCACCCCGTCATTTCGGGAGTATAGATGGTATAGATTCACGGGCAGTGAACTCAGTGTTTGATAGAAGGATGGTGTCAAGTTTGGCAAGCTGGTGGCTCGGGAGCTCTTTAGCATAAGTACATGTGCATAAAGTGGTGGGTCCTCGTTATTGTACGGTCATGCACACCGACGTCGATACATTGACTCGGCAAGTGTAAGTGTTCACTTAGCCATAAAAGACTGGTAGATTTGCCAGCATTAGTTTAATAGGATCCATTGAACTTGACTATGTGTGCACCGAGTAGTACGTAAGGTATAGGCTGGGTAGTGTGAATACTGACCGAGGAGAGGGGAGGCCCAACCCACTGCCTCCATTTACCTCTATGAGAGGTACCTGAGTGTTTAGCTAACTCCAAATGGGGGAACTAAAGGTCTGTGCTCATAGAGTCGGGTGGGTGTGTTTCACTTGTGTGAATCTCATCATTTAGCATGCATAGCATTCCATGTCATACACACCTTACATAAAACATCTACCCCTAACGTATAAATTAGTACTAGATCATTTATACATTAGGCCCTGCAAAATGACCCCCTAACTTATAAGTCTGTATGGGCATTCTTATAATTTAAGGTTACTTTCTTTGTGATGATAGTTTGCTTCTCTACTTTTACTTTAATTTGTTACTTCTATTATACAGCTGCATTTACTTTCTTTTCATATACCTAATATTATTGTATTAGATACTTTTAGCATATGATAGTTAGGGCAACTATCACCTGCTCTTGCTTACTCTCCATTTTCAGTCCCTTTCCTTTCATCCTCCCACGTACTGTGCCTAGGTGTTGCAGGGGGGAGGGAGGTGCCAAGACTTAGTTTAAACTAATGGCCTGATGAGCATAATACTAGGTTCACCAGTTGGGAGATAGGGTACAGCAACCGGGGAACCAACACGTCCAGGAGGAGGTGAACCAGCCTAGTCCTGGTGTGGTAGCAGCAGCAGCAGCAGTCATGGGATCAGTGAGTGGATTATAATTTTACTTTCGGTAGTGTTTTGTAGTGAGGACTATATGTACTGGGCAGTAGCCCTTACCTTTCCTTTTGGATTCTGTATTATACTTTTGATCAGTTTATTTACTTTATGTGGACTCTTATATATTACTATGTGATCATGGATTCATGTTTACATATTTAATTCTTTTCTTCTATAGATTATGGTTGAGTAATTGCCGGCAGAATCAGTGATTTGAAGTGACGACCCTCTCGGTGCTGGTGTCATCACAAAGCGGCGGTTTTTGGCATAAGACCAGGTGAAAAGAGGGGGGATCTAATACCCATATCCAATATACATAAGCGTAGTAGATCCACCATAGTCCGGTTGGTCTACTCTGTCTGACCATCAGTCTGTGGATGGAAAGCGGTGCTGAAAGCAAGCTTAAAACCCAAGTACGCCTGCAAAGCTCTCCACTCCCTAGAAGTGAACTGACTGTCACGGTCTAAGACAATCATCCTGGGGACGTCGTGGTACCTGACGAACTTCTCCACAAACAACCTCACCAAAACTGCAACTGGGTTGTCCTTCCTGATCGATATTAATCGGACCACCTTGGTCAATCTATCGATGATGACCCATATAGAATCATGCCCAGAGTGAGAGTGAGGCAATCCGTGTATGATGTCTATAGCTATATCCTCGAACTTCCACTCTAGCACCGGCAATTGCCGTAGTAGCCCTCCTTGGCTTTTGCATTCCGCCTTCACTCGCTGGAAAGTCTCGCAATGTGTCACATAATCTACAATCTCCTTCTTCATCCCTGGCCAGTACATATCCCTCCGCAGGACCATTGTCATCTTGGTGATCTTAGGGTGCACTGAGTACTGAGTGCAATGTGCCTCCCTGATTATGTCCTCCCAGTAACATCTCTAGCAGGTATATAAATGCAGCCAAGGAAATGATTGAGGTCGTCATTTAATGAAGAATCCTCTTACTTACCCCCTTCTAGGGCTCTGAGTAAGGGCTCCAAAGCTACATGTTATCTCTATTGTGCTCGGATGCGGTCTCGTATGTCGCAGACAATGCTCAAGGAGGCCATGTACTCCTGATAAACATCCGACTCAGCCCTGTAAACCATAGTTATGTGCATATCCTCCTTCATCCATACTAGATCCATAGCCATCACCCGAGGCTCACATCCAGTAGTACCGGCTCTCCTGCTCAAGGTATCCACCACAGCATTTGCCTTCCCTAGGTGGTAATGCATCGTGTAGTCATAATCGCACAGGAACTCAAGCCATCTCCTCTGTCACATATTTAGATCCTTCTACGTATCAATATACATGAGGTTCTTGTGGTCTGAGAAGATCTCACAATGAACTCCATATAAGTAATGCCTCCAAATCTTCAACGCGAATATCACTGCCCCGAGCTCCAAATCATGAACGGGGTAGTTTTGCTCGTGTTTCTTTAGTTGTCTAAAAGCATATGTGATGATGTGTCCATGCTGCATCAGGACTGTACCCATCCCCTGATATGATGCATCGGTATAAATGTTAAATCCTTCCTTCCTAGATGGAAGTGCAAGGATGGGGGAGGAGGTGAGCCTGTCTTTCAACTCCTAAAACGTTGCCTCGCAATTCTCAGTCCAAGTAAAAGTTGTATACTTCTTCGACGAGGATGTGAGGGGAGTGCTATCCTCGAGAATCCCTACACGAACTTGTGATAGTATCCCGCTATTCCCAAGAAACTACGTATGTCTGAAGCTGACTCAGGTTGTGGCCAATCTCTAACTCACTACAACAAACTGAAGCTGACTCAGAGTTCGTTTTCTCATTTCTTCTTTTTCATCTTCTTCAAACTTCCATTTTATTACAACAATTACATATTTGCTTGCATTAACTAATATCACAAATCAATTCTTCAAATAGAACACAGTCCATCGATTGAGGAGGTTATATAGTCTGGTGTTGTTCCACGATTTGTTGAGTTTCTTAAAAGGGAGGATTTTCCTCAGCTCCCGGTTGTAAATGAGATTCACTTCGTCAAAATTTAATGCATTATGCTAAGTTTTTGGACCTAGTTGTTTGGTTTTCATTTTATATTTACATATGAACGCATAAAATTATGGTTGTAGTTTGAAGCAGCTTAGCCACTCACTAATATTGCTTCTGGTACTTCATAGAATACAAAAGTGGTGATATGTCATGGGGTTGTTCCTATATTTGTGAAGCTTCTTGGTTCCCCTAGTGATGATGTTAGAGAGCAGGTATTTGTTTCTACAATACTTACTTTTCTATATGGAGCTATGTAGTTTTAGGATAAAACATGAGAATTCATTGTCTTGAAAGTTGAATCTCGTTACTGAGGAGAAATTTTAAATTCCCCTTTTGTTCATCTCCACAATGAAGGGCTTCAGTTCTTTATCAAGTGATACTCTACCACTTTTGTCAACCTCTTTATTAGTTTAAGTACTTGAATTTTTATTGTTCATATAGTTATCCTGTCCTTAAATACTTAAATTTGGTACTTAATCTTCCAGTTTGGTTTCTTTCTGAAATTGGTATTTAATCTTGGTTCCATGATGTTATTCTTATATTAATCTGGTATAGGTTCTTGAGTAGTTTGCCGTTTGAAAATGTCGTACTTGTTTTCTGTAGGATTCTAAGTGTGCCATTCGTTGGGAGGAGACATTGGATCTGGCATGGGGACTCTTCTCATCTCTAAGATAAGGGAGGAGTACCTTGATCGCATGATGTTGACCTTCTCTGTCTTACCATATCCAAAAGTATCGGACACAGTTGTTGAGCCAATCAATGCCACCCTCGCTGTCCATCAGCTTGTTGAGAATGCTGATGAGTGCATGTCTTGTTATGTAATATTGTATTATTCTAGATGAGATGAAAATAACTTATACTCTATGTAATACTTTTTTGTGTGAATAAATACAAGTTGATCTTGTTATGTAACATTAAATATGTGTTTTCAAGATTTAATATTATCTTTAGCTAAATATTTAAGAAATATGAAATCATAATTATTATTTGTAATAAAATCTCAGGTACACAAAAAAATAGAAATTGAATATTTTGATATATAAATGAATTGCTTGTAGTGAGAAGAATAGAAATAATGTTTGTTATAATTTATTATAATGAAGTAAATTTATTTTTAGTGAGGAAAAAATAAAACATTTGTAACAAAATAGTATTTATCGTAACTGATTTTTTGTGAGGAAAAAAAACATTCGTAATGAAATAATATTTATTTTAACTAATTTATTATGAGGAAGAATCTTTTTTGGGTGAGGAAGTATCGTTTGTTACAATTAATTTATTTATAACGACACGCATACATTCGTTACAAGAAGTTTTAGCGTCGAGCTTTAGAGGACGACCGTTACATAATGTTTTTTTTGTTACCAAAGAGTTTTTGTAACGATTTTTGGTACTTATTATAACGATTTAGGTCCTTACTATAAGTGCAATTTGTCGTAGTGACTGCCTGCACCTTGGCCGGGTCCACAGCCAACCCAGCTCCATTGATGGTATGCCCTAAAAATGCTACCTCCTATAGCCAGAACTGGCACTTGGAAAACTTCGCGTACATCTGATGCTCTCTCAGTTTGCCCAGCACCAGAGCCAGATGTTGTGTGTGCTCCTCTTTCATCCAGGAATAGATTAATATATCGTCAATGAAGACTATGACAAATATATCCAAGTATGGTTTGAACACACGGTTCATCATACTCATGAATGCGGAAGGTACATTAGTGAGCCCGAAGGGCATTACCGTAAAGTCGTATAGCCCGTACCGAGAACTAAAGGCCATCTTCGGTATATCCTCCTCTTGAATGCGCAGCTGGTAGTATCCTTACATTAAGTCGAGCTTGTAAAACCAGAACGCTCACTATAGCTGATCAAATAGCTCGGCAATCCGGGGCAGCTTATACGTATTCCGCACCGTCATCCGGTTCAGCTCTTGGTAATCGATGCAAAGCCATAAAGTCACATCCTTCTTCTTCACAAAGAGCACTGATGCTCCCCATGGCGATGAATTTGGTCGGACAAAACCCGACTCCACCAGCTCCTGTAATTGAGTCTGAAACTCTACTAGCTCCTTGGGTGCCATCCAGTAAGGTGCCCGAGACACAGGACTCCCTTGAAAGTCCACCTAGTGCCAACTATCTTCACCTATGGGGGGGGGAATAGGTGTCTTGCAGCGATTTTAGCGGAATTAAAATTTTACCTGCGCAAGTAAACAAAACAACACAGCACAAACATACACGAGTAGTTATAGTGGTTCCCCGATTAGGGTACGTCCACTTTTCCCCTTCGACCTATCTCCCAACAAGGGATGACTCGGTCACTTCACCAACCGGATTTAAATCCAATCCTCACACTAACGGAAGGAACCCTTCCAAACGAAGGAGTCACCACTCCTCCACCACGGGTTGCACCCAACCCTTACAACGAGGAACCTACGTTCCTTTATAACAAAAATAAAATGGAATGTATAAAATATACAAACTACTTATGGAGTGCTAGGTGTCCCTCTTCGTTAGATGACGCGTTCTTAACGAAGACGAAGAGTCCACGACAATAGCTCTCACTTAGAATGAATCTCCATGAAACCGGTGGCGGCAAGAAGAGCGGTGGCTTAGCTTTGGATATCCAACCTTCGTAGCTATGCTGGCAAGGTACACCAACGGTCTTCCTAGGATCAATCGTCTCGATCGATTCAGAAAGGGAAGGTATTCCCGATCTACAAACCAAGAGACAAAGGATCTCAAGAAGGACACGTGAGACGCGTTGCTTGGCAAAGCTTCTGTCGTCGGAAGATCAGGAGGTATCCACGATCAACGGCGGTGACTAACTTCCCGAGCGGCGATGGCGGCAGCGGAAGTGAAATCCGCGATCTAGGTCACGTCGGCGGCTCGGTTTTCATTCTTGTGTATGAGTTATTTTTACTGTTCAAGATGCCGAAGTATTTATACAGTAGGTCATACAATATGACCGTTGTGGGCCCCACCAAAAGAAACCCTAGCTCCGGTTTCAAAACAGCGCCTGAAACTTGGTCCGGTCCAGCTAGCACCAGAATTTCGCCTAAGGCAAATTCGGCGAGAATCATAGGTGATTCTCGACGAATCGGTGAGAATCACTTATGATTCTCGCCGAATTCTACTTGGCAGAATTCTGGCTGAAGATCTAGCCAACCAGAGAGAATTGGCAAGAATCAATATTCATTCTCGACGGATCGACGAGAATGCAAAGTCATTCTTGTCGATTCGGCGAGAATCAACTAGTGATTCTCGACGATTCTGCCTTAAGAAGAAATCAAGACGGCGTTGAGACAGCTGGCTGTAATCGGCAAGAATCAGCGAGTGATTCTCGACGATTCGGCGAGAATCACTAGTCGAATCGGCGAGAATCACTTAGTGATTCTCGACGATTTCTACTTAGACGATTTTTCATCTTTCCACCGGCGAGCTGTTCTTTGGCCCATCCTTGCTCCTTGTCTGCTCTTGATCTTTCTCAGCCCTGTACTTGAAAGTAAGTACACTCCAATAGAGAGAGTACACGTAGGCCAACACACTGATCTGCTCAACGAGGGATTACGTTGCGCAGACCCGTGAATATTGACCCACTACACCCTGACATTGGTGTGTACTTAGCATGGAATAACTGCAAGCACAACTTGAAACATTTCATCAAATACATTATGGATTCATCTTAGTAAGACAGGAGTCTTCCTCACATCCAGGTAATTGTGGATACAATACCCAACAATCTCCCCCTATTTAAAGAAGCCAAAATCCTACTAGCTAAGATGAATTTCACCAATCCAGATAATACATACAGCAAATCAAGAGAAGAAAAGAGAAGAACAATAAATGCAAGCAGAGCAATACTAGAGTCAATCATGACAACACATATATTTATAGATATCCACAATAATTGTTCATATGTTAACATGATAATAATGACAAACAATAAAGAGTACATTAGCTAAAATCCTAGGTCTCTTTCTCCTTAGCTATTTCGTCTTTTAGTTGTTGCGCCAAGTGTCTCCTGCATTGTCTTTCGAAGTATTCCTTTGGCTTTGGGTAGTATCTGGGAGGAGGATCTTTATCTGCCACAGTGTTGGACCTGAAGAAGATGTTCTGTTTAGCTTCAAAGGTCTTGTGCAGCTCCCACTCGTACTGACTATAAACATCGTTCTGATTTATCTCCCCCCTCTGTTGTAGGGTAAATGTGTCCAAAATGATACTCCTTGATACCGGACTCCACCTTTCATTCCTCACTTCATCCTCCTTCAATCTGATTTTCTTTTCAGTTTGCGTTTCCTTGGATGTTCCTTCTTGAGTTTTTCTCTTTCCTTTAGCTCTTGTTAGGGATTCTTGGTCAAACCAGGCACTGCGCTCAGCTCTTGCAGCAGCCCTAGCATCCTTCTTAGATTCAGCCTCACTCAGTAGAACTCCTTCAACCCTTTGTTCATCCTCATCAGCAGCAGCAGTCTCTTACGGAGGGGCAACCGGAACGTGTATGCCCGACGTCTGTTGTACTAACCAGTGGGCCGTGTCAAAAACATACCTATTCGATTGATCGAAGGTGTTAATTATTATCTGTTAGATTGATCGAAGTTTAGTTGTGAATTATTATCTGTTAGATTTAAAAACATAATTATTAGATTGATCGAAGTTGTCTAGTATTATTTGTTGAAGCCCTGCCATCTTAGCTTTGTAATCTTCCTCCCCCTTTTTGGCTTCCACAGCAATTGAGTTTGCGAAAGCATGCAGGGACACATCAATGTGCTTTACTGTCTTTGAAAATTCATTCAGCGGGGTCTTTTGATCTGCGTTCAGAATCACCATGTTGGCATCAAATTTTTTGATGCTATTAGCCACAACATGTGCATTCTGATTTACGACAGTCAGATCATCTGTGATCTTTTTAAGACCTTGCATCAGCAGAGAGACAGCTGTGTCGGCTGCAGTATACTTTTCCTCGAATTTCTTTTCCATGACGTCCAACTTGTGATTGACTTCCATAATGTTCTTTAGCATTAGATCCTCAGATTCTTTAACCCTTTTGAGCACGTTGGCTTGTGTTTTCTCAAATGAGGCCTTTAGCTCATCCAAAATTCCTTGAACTATATTGACAGTATGATTTGCCAGATTGGCTTGCAGTGGATGATCCTCAGGCAAGCCTTGGTCTGGCTCTTCAGCAGAGGCACTTGGTGAGCTGGACACTAGTACAGGTTCCACGGGGGGAATGCTGGCAGCCATGGTAGGTTGTTCAGGAATGCTTACTAAAGGTTGCTGGGAGGGCTCCCCCTCCATTCGTGCATAAGACTCCTCAGGAGCTTGTTCCTCAGATGGAACTTCAGCATCATCCCGAGGATCCAAAACTTCCATCCTCTCAATTCCTTCTTCCTCCTCCTCATCATCCATGTTCTCAATCTCAATTGAGGCATTGTCTAAATTTTCCTCATCATTCTCCTCGACATCACCTCCGTCTCCCAGATCATTATCGTTCAGGGCCGCCTCATCTTCCACCACATCCCCACTTTCTTCTTGCAGGTTCTCAACTGCATCCCTAGCTATCTGAGAGATGTCAGATCTGACATCAGTAGGAGCAGATATGGACTCCCCCTCAGTTCCTACAGTCAGCAGATCAGGAACTTCACCGGGGATAGCCACGGAATCTGCTGGGGTTCTATTGTCCTCAGCCCCATGGGACACAGCTGGGGATTCATCTTGTTCTTCTTCCACGACAGCTTTCCCTATCCGTCTCTCCCATCTATCAAAGACACTGGAGTCCATCTTCTTCAGATAGTGGATGGGAACTCCTTTGCTCATATCAAACGTGTCTCCATCTAGTTGGTTAAGATAGAGACTGATAATCCGTCCAAAGCTGGGGGTTCGCAGAGTATCCTTTATTCTTTCAAACAGCATGGCCCCCCAGTTGAATCTCTTCCGACATACAATCACCACTAAGATCTTGAACATCTCACCTAAGATATGATCGTGAGAGCCTAGCTTACAGATCAGGACTTTCCCGACGATGTCAGACAGAAGCTTCCCTTCCTCGTTCATCTCCTTCCTCTTGATGGATTTGATTCCTCTAGGTAGACCACAGAACAGAAGAGTCCTGGCTCGATCCTGTTCTTCCAGATAATACTCTTGATCAGAGCTGGAGAGTTGCAGGTGTTGAGTTAGTTTCCTTGTAGACATTTTGATCCTTGCCCCGACAATCTTACACTTGATGACAGTATTTTCACGCCGAAGTTTGGCAGTCGCAAATAATTCCATCACTTCCTTATCCAGTATCTTGCAGGGGTGCTCCAGGATGAATGTGATTCCTCAAGCATGAGAATGATGTTTCTGAACTCATCTGAGGCATGACAAGAGCTGGTTCGAACTAGCTCACATCCAGTGACAAGTCCAGCGGTGGTTCTTGGAGCCATTTTAAACCTAAGGAGGAAATGCCCAAGTCTAAGCCTTGTCAGTAACTCTAATAGGAAGCTATACTAACAACAAGACACTGCAAGGAGGAAGAAGCCGTTACCCTAAGCCGAGGAGTGCCGGAATTACGGAGACGGAATTAGCGGGATCGAAGGGAATTCCTGGACGGGCTCGGGAAGCTCGCGATTTCGGGATCAACGGGATGCCCGGGGATTGAAGCCTAGACCGTCGGGATCGATTGAGGCCGCGAGCTACCAGTCGACGGAGCACTGAAAAAGGGGGGAAGCGAATAGACGGGAAATGAAGAGTCGGCGGGATATCCTCTATATATATACTGTAGCGAATCGGGCGGGTTCGACGAGATTCCGACAGATTTTTCTAAATGTTTTCTACCGAGGGTTTAGACGAAATTTTCCACACAGCGTTACGAGGCATAAGAACTTTGTTACACCCTAGACAAATAATTTTGTTAGGAGGCATATTAATTCTGTGGCAAATAATTTTATTAAGTTATTTCTCATTCGAGATGTACACAATATTCTGATATCAGTTGTAATCTTTTGTAACACCCATTGACGTACCTTCTTAATTTTAAGTGGGCTGACTTATGCCTGTTGAGGTTCATTTTCAATTGTATAAATGTGTATCTACCAAGAATTCTTTAATATTGTATCTAAAGGTCATTTTACAATTTTAATCTTTCCTTAGGTGTACAAGCATAAATGTGTATATATACGCATAACCATTTACTTTTGAGAGAAGGAATTCACAAATTTGTGTGGATATGTAAGTATATATATATATATATGTAAATATCAATGCAATATGACTTAAATATTGAAACTTATCGCAAGTACATGGGATCATAAGATTTATCATTTAGCTCCTCTGTTTAAAGCATACCAGGTGTTCAATTTGAGTATGCCATTGTAGATATCACTGCTCTTATTCCAAATACTTGTTCCAAGTCATTCTTGGAACATCTCCTGTCTGGTTCCCATCATGTTTACGGGAACCTAAACTACCCTGCAAAAGAGAATTACCTTACCTTAGGAACCCAATATGTATTAGGTCCTAGGTTCTTGTCAGCATACAGACTCGAATGCCTTCCCGCAGGAATCCTGTTAGGAAGGCTAACTCTGCCCAGAGGAGGTGGATATGCCCTTTCCCTTGACACAGAGGGGTTGTGCCAACAATCTATGGCAAAGTGACCCACCTTGCCACAGCACCAACACTCGTGAATGTTGTATCGCCGTTTCAGACCTGACCTACTGACTGAGGTAGTCATGATCTCAGTTCTAAACGGGATAGAGCCGGTTCTTCTCACAAAATTGCCTTTTCCACCATGACATGTGGGAGGGTGGTCAGAATGCATGTGGTGAGTGTCATAGGGCCTTGGAGGTGGTGCCTTCCTTTCAGTCAGCACACTTCCAGAGGCCCCATGGGTACTTACCACATGTTTCCTGACCCCCCTTTCCTGTGTCCTAGGGTGGAAAGTACTGCAGTGAGAGCTGGTTCCTGCATATTCATGATGAGTTGGGGCTGAGGCTGATAATACAAAGGGTTCTGAATTAGCCTTGGGTATTCTCTCTTGGGTAGCCAAGACAGCTCTGGCACTGTGGGTATTTCCACCTGAGGGCTAATCATTCTTGCAGTGACCAACGTTGTTTCTGTGGTCATACCTGAAGGCATGATGAATTCCCTTCCTACTCGGGGTAGGGGGTCTGAACACAGTTTCCCCATTTCTCCACGAATTAATAATTCGGGAGATCCACCCATTTTCTTCTTTTCTCTTGATACCATCTATCGTGGAAAAGTTAGAAACTATTCTCTTCTCGGTCTCTAGATGACTTTCTAGATCCGAGATCTTTGATTCCTTGACCTTGATGGATACTGATAATACGTTTTGTATCCTAAACTATTATCGTATTTTCTATTTTATATTGTGCAAATTATGTCTATTATTAGTTTATTTTTATCATTTTTTGTAAATATTATTGCCACTGACTTTTTCTTGTCTTTTTGCTGGTTTCCAGAAAATTGGCCAAAATGACCTGTCACGCCCCCCTGTCACGCCCTCCCTGGGCGTGACCTAGGGCGTGTCACCCGATCCCGAGGACTCCTGCTGGAAAGGACAGAAAACGGTCAAAAACCGCTGTCACGCCCCCTGACACGCCCTCCCTGGGCGTGTCACCAGGCGTGACCAGGGGCGTGTCGCCCTCTGCCGCAAAGCCTGCCGCCGCATTAAATGTCGTTCCGCCTCTGCATGCAAACAGTACTGTCACGCCCCATGTCACGCCCGTGACATGGGCGTGACACCCTCCTTTTTTGGTGACTGATGGATTTCCGACCAATGATTTGGACATGACGTGCCTGTCACGCCCCCCTGTCACGGGCGTGACCTAGGGCGTGACCACCGACGTACCAAAGCAATCATCCCTCCCGCCAGAATCCAGAGCCCGAGGTCAACATAGTACTGTCATGCCCCCTGACACGCCCCCCCTAGGGCGTGTCGGAGGGCGTGACCAACCCGAGAAAATTTTCTATAAATTGATCCCCCCCTCTCCATTTCAACAAGCTTTGGTTGAGTGGGGGAGGTGCTGCCCCTTTGGTTCTTGAGTTTTTTTATGCTTTCTCTCTCTCTCTCTCTCTTCCTTTATAATTTTTGCTTAATCATGGTTTAATATTTAGTCGCCCTAGCTTTCTTTGTAATCTTTAGTGTTGCTTAGTGCTTAATATAGGGCTAGAATAGGATTTCAATTTCATGAACTTGTAATTTTAATTTCAATAGTGTAGCTTGCCCCTTTGAATTAATAAAAGTGTTTTTTTTGTTTAGCTTGTGTTCTTTATATGCTTTTCTACTCATCTCCCCTCCTCCACTCCATTATGATTAACTAATCCTCCTTGTACTCGATCTTGATGATCCGAGGTTAGAGCGATTATGTTATGATGTTTTAATTAATCTTTTCTTTTTAGGATAGGGCCTTGAATTACTCTTGATTAATCACGGGTTGGAGGTATATTTTCGATATATACTCTCCGCCTTTGCTTTCATTCTGGGCTAGCCGAGAGGCCGAAAGAATGAAGTGAGCATTCAAGAGTAAAGGGAGTTGTATGCACCCCTCGAGAGAGGCAGACGTCCAAATCTCCCGGATTGGAGTAAAATCCAATAGTGGGGTTCACCGCGTAAAGCGAGTTTTAGGCCTCCGATTTAGACGAGAGTCGGTCGGACCTTCCTAAACTCAGTTGGGCACGACTTCGAGAGAAGCGTGTTCAAGCTTTAGGAACCTCCACGGTCAAGGACCTTTATCCTATTAAGTTCAGATTTTTATCGCATTTTCTTAATCGTCTTTAGCCGAGGTGAATCTTGATTGGGTGCATTTCCATTTCATATTTTCTACCTTTCGTAGTAATCGCCTATCTTGTGCTCTTTAATTAACTGTAGTAGTTTCCTTTCTAGCATAGTTCTTTGCTTAATAGCATAACTTAATTGCGGTAGTTCTCTTTCTAGTATAGCTTTAATTCCTCCCTTGCACTTAGATTTTCTAAAACCCTAGTTTTTCCGTCGATAAGATAATAGCGTTCGTGTGAGTAAGCTTAGCCAATAGTTCCCGGATTTCAATACGACACTTGTGTCCCCTTGCTACAATTCGATAGGTATACTTGCCTCATCGGGTTGCTAGTTCGGTTGCGTTTATTTTCTTCGAACCCTAGCGCGCAACAAGTTTTTGGCGCCGTTGCCGGGGAAAACCAACTTCCGTTGATATTTTGAAAACACGAACCTATTAATTTTATCTCTTCTCTTTCTCATCCTCTTTCTTTAAAATTTTAAAAAAAAAAATCAAAAAATTTTATCACCGCTCTTAATAGAAACCAACCTCACAATTTTTCTACGTCACCTAATTCTCTCGAAAAGGGCAAAGGGCTTTAAGCGCCACTGTCTTGTCTAGTACCTTGCGAACCCTTCACGGAGTAGTCCTTGGGAAGTTCGGGAGTTAATCTATAAAAAAAATCTATTTCAAAAAGAAAAAAAAAATTTCTAATCTTTTTTCTAGTTTATCCTATTTCTCTTCCTTTTCTTCTTTTCTGTTCTTTTAGTGCATGACCCGCGGGAGTTCGTCGGTTATTTTGGACTTGGACCACGAAATTGAGCGTACTCTTCGGAGAAGATCGCGATTTCAAGGTCCTACTATCCAAGTGCCGGTTGAGGACTCCGAGTCATTTGCTACTTTAAGAATGGAAGAACCCAACGTAGATGAGGCCATGCAAAGGACTATGTCCTATTATGCACGACCGAACCTCGAGGGAACAGAATCAAGTATAGTCCGCCCTGTTATAGAAAATAATAACTTCGAACTAAAGCCTAGCATAATTCAAATGGTGAAGCAATATGTGCAATTTGACGGACTTCAAGATGAAGATCCGAACGCATATATAGCTAGCTTTCTTGAAATTTGCGACACCTTCAAGATAAATGGTGTCACAAATGATGCGATCAGGCTGAGACTCTTCCCCTTCTCTCTAAGAACTAAAGCTAAGTAGTGGCTGAACACACTTCCGAAAAATAGCATAACCACTTGGAATGAATTAACTGAAAAAATTTTGGCAAAGTATTTTCCGCCAGCTAAAACTGCAAAACTTAGGAACGACATCTCTGCCTTCGAACAAATAGACTCTGAAACCCTTTACGAAACCTGGGAGAGATTTAAAGAATTATTAAGACGATGCCCACATCACGCGCTGTCTGTATGGTTACAAGTGCAGACGTTTTATAACGGGCTAAATCAAAGCACGAAGCAACTGATAGACGCAGCTTCTGGCGGTACTTTAAATCATAAGACCCCGGAAGCCGCTCTTGAGCTTTTTGAGGACATGGCCATGAACACTTATCAGTGGAATATGCCTAGGTCCCGCCCGAACAAGCCTGCAGGTATCTATGAAGTGGACAACGTCTCCCAGCTCGCTCTGCAAGTAGAAATCCTAAGCAAAAAAATCACGGAGATGACTGCTGCCTCCGCCCCTCAGGTATGGGAATCTGCAACCCCTACTCCAGAACATTTAGATTATGTTAATAATATGCCTAGAACTGCTTTTAATAATTTTTCTGCTGCGAATTTTCATCCGCCTGGTTTTAATTTTCCGAATAGTTATAACCCTGCTTTAAGAAATCATCCGAACTTTTCATGGAGTAATCCATCGAATGCGATGCGCCCACCCCCGCAAAATGATTTTTCTGCACCACCACCACCACCACCACTTCTTCAAAATTACCCAAAACCTCCAAGTTTGGAGGAATTACTTTCTAAATACATCACCACAAATGACGCTACCATAAGAACTTTAACCGGAACCGTAAAAAGTTTAGAAAATCAGGTAGGACAGCTCGCGAAAATAATTTCTGAGCGACCCGCAGGGTCTCTTCCTTCCAATACCGAACCCAACCCGAGAGAGCAAGCGAAAGCTATAACTCTTCGGAGTGGGAAGCAAGTCTCCGGTATGGCAAGTGAAGATCCTGAGGCAAGCTCCGCTCCCGCCTCTAAAAATCAAAGCTCCGCTCCCATTTTTAAAAATCAAAGCTCCGCTCCGCTTCCACCCTCTGCTGAAGAAGTAATCACCCCTATTTTAGAAAATAATCTCACTCCACCACCCATCTTCAAAAATAATTCAACTCCTCCATACCCCTCTGAACTTAATAGACAACGTCAAGATGATCAGTACTCCCGCTTCTTAGAAATCTTCAAACAAATCCACATTAATCTTCCCTTCCACGAGACTATTTCGCAGATGCCGAAATACGCCAAATATCTTAAAGACCTCCTCACAAACAAGAAGAAGTTAGAGAATCTTTCGCACGTCACGCTAAACGCCGAGTGCTCCGCCGTTTTAACAAACGGTTTGCCGAAGAAAATCAGTGACCCGGGTAGTTTCTCTATCCCGTGTGTCTTCAGTGATCTTTTTGTTAAACACGCGTTAGCCGACTTAGGCACGAGTATAAACCTGATGCCCTTTTCGTTGTTCAAAAAGTTAGGGATTGGTAGCCTTAACCCCACGCGTATGAGTATCCAGCTATCCGATAGATCTGTCAAGTACCCGTTAGGAATAGTGGAGGACGTTCTAGTGAAAGTCGACAAGTTCATCTTCCCGGTGGACTTTGTCATTTTGGACATCGAAGAAGACGTCGAGGTTCCCCTGATCCTTGGCCGACCCTTCCTTGCCACCTCCCGAGCCATCATTGACGTAAGCAATGGTAAGCTCTTTCTTCGAGTAGGCGACGACGAAGTCACATTTTCTATCACCCCTTCGATGAAGAACACCTTAGCGAACGATGACTCATGTTTTTTCGTAGACGCCGTGAGTGATGATTCTTCCTACTGCCTCTCCGACTTTGAAAAAGAATTTTCTACTTTTTGCTCCTCTTCTCTTACAACGGAATCACTGCAAGGAAGTGATGAATCTTCTTATTGTCTTTCTGAGTTTGAAAAAGAATTTTCTGATTTTTGTTCTTCCTCTTTTCTTCCCACTGAATCTCTACAAGAAGCTGTCTTGGCTGCTAGCCCTACCCCTTATTACGTTCCTTATAAAAAAGTTTATGAAGATATTATTTTTGAAAAAGAAAGAATCTCAAAATCCTCTTATGAAGAACCCCCTACCCTAGAACTTAAAGAACTTCCCGAACACCTTAAGTATGCTTTCTTAGAAAAAGACTCCAAGTTACCAGTTATCGTTTCGGCCTACCTCACGGATACGCAGAACGATAAACTTCTTCTAGTTCTACGTAAGCATCGTCGGGCTATTGCTTGGCAAATTTCTGATATCAAGGGGCCCATCTTTCTGTACCCATAAAATTTTAATGGAAGATAATTCGCGTAACTCTATCCAACCTCAGCGCCGTATAAACCCAAACATGAAAGAAGTAGTTAAGGGCGAGGTTATGAAACTATTAGACGCAGGAATTATCTACCCTATATCAGACAGTAAGTGGGTTAGCCCCGTTCAGGTAGTTCCAAAGAAGGGAGGGATAACCGTAGTTAGTAATGAGAATAATGAATTAATCCCGACGCGGACGGTGACGGGTTGGCGTATGTGCATAGATTACCGTAAGTTAAATGACGCCACCCGCAAGGACCACTTTCCTTTACCGTTTATCGACCAGATTTTAGAACGTCTCTCCGGCCATAGCTTTTATTGTTTTCTCGATGGCCTCTCGGGGTACTTTCAAATACCCATCTCTCCCGAGGACCAAGAGAAAACTACGTTTACTTGTCCCTTCGGCACCTTCGCGTACCGAAGAATGCCGTTTGGATTATGCAATACGCCGGCTACATTCCAGCGATGTATGCTCGCAATATTTGACAAGTACGTAGAAAGCATTATGGAGGTATTCATGGACGATTTCTCCGTGTTCGGCGATTACTTCGATAGATGTTTAGAAAACCTCGAAAAAGTCTTAGAACGATGCGAAGAAACTAACCTTGCCCTAAATTGGGAAAAATGCCATTTTATGGTGAGGGAAGGGTTAGTTTTGGGTCATAAAATTTTTGCTAAAGGTATTGAGGTAGACGTTGCCAAGATAGAAGTTATTGAAAAGTTGCCGCCGCCTACAAACATAAAAGCTATAAGAAGTTTCCTAGGCCACGCTGGTTTTTATCGTCGTTTTATAAAGGACTTCTCCAAGATCATAAAGCGCCTCACCCATCTCTTAGAAAAAGATGCTCCATTCATTTTTGATGACTCTTGTATTTCTGCCTTTGAATCAATTAAAGAAAAGTTAATTAACGCACCGATTATGATAGCTCCGGTGTGGGACCTTCCGTTCGAGATTATGTGCGATGCGAGTAGTTTTGCGGTGGGGGCCGTATTAGGTCAACGCATATCTAAGAACTTCCACCCCATCTATTACGCTAGTAAAACCCTCACATCTGCACAAGAAAATTACACCACAACCGAGAAGGAGCTCTTAGCTGTAGTATTTGCGTTTGATAAATTCCGCCCTTACATTACTCTTTCAAAAATCATTGTTTTTACGGACCACTCGGCCCTCAAGTACCTTCTTGCCAAAACGGATGCCAAGCCTCGCTTGATTCGCTGGGTCTTACTCCTCCAGGAGTTTGACTTAGAGATCCGTGATAAGCGAGGAGCCGAGAACTTGGCCGCCGACCATCTATCCAGATTAGATAACCCCTTTATAGAAAAATTAAATGAAAAATCTTTTAATGACTATTTCCCTGATGAGAAGCTGCTTTTAGTTAATACATCTACTTCTCCTTGGTTCGCGCACATCGCCAACTATCTAGTGGCCCGGGTGCTCCCAAAGGAGTTCTCCTCTCAGCAAAAGAAGAAATTCTTTTCTGAGCTGAAGAACTACTTTTGGGAAGACCCACATCTTTTCAAAATTTGTGCGGATCAAGTGATAAGGAGATGTGTTTCTTTTGATGAAGGAGTTGATATTCTAAAACATTTGCATGAAGGTCCGACAGGTGGGCACTATCAAGCTGCTCGCACCGCTCATAAGGTGCTTTGCGCGGGTTTTTACTGGCCTAGCCTGTTTAAGGAAGCGCAAGCCTTTGTGAGCAGGTGTGATAGTTGCCAACGGTCGGGCAACATCTCTAATAAAAATGAAATGCCGCAAAATAATTTCTTAGAGTGCGAAATTTTCGACCTCTGGGGAATTGATTTTGTTGGCCCCCTTCCTTCTAGCTTTGGAAACAAATATATTTTAGTTGCTGTTGATTATATTTCACGATGGGCTGAGGCCCAAGCTCTTCCTACGAACGACTCCTGAGTTGTAGTCACATTTTTAAAAAAATTATTTTCTAGATTCGGTACGCCTCGCGCAATCGTTAGCGATAGGGGTTCCCATTTCTGTAACGCGCAATTTTCAAAAATCCTTACCAAATACGGCATTACACATAAGCTTTCCACTGCCTACCACCCCCAAACTAACGGTCAAGTCGAAGTAGTTAATAGAGAAATAAAAAGAATATTAGAAAAGACTGTTTCAACTTCTAGAAAAGACTGGTCAACCAAACTTTACGATGCTCTATGGGCCTACCGAACAGCGTACAAAACCGCCCTCGGATGTACGCCGTATCGGCCGGTCTATGGAAAATCGTGCCATCTGCCCGTAGAGTTAGAACACCGCGCCTTTTGGGCCTTAAAATTTTTAAACTTCGATCCCCACTCAGTCGGTGACCTTCGAAAATTTCAACTAAATGAACTCGACGAGTGGCGCTCTTATGCTTATGAAAATAATAAACTTTATAAAGAGCGGACGAAGCGTTTACACGATAAACACTTAAGGCACCCTAAAAACTTTAAGCCGGGCGACCAAGTCCTTTTATATAATTCTCATTTACATTTATTTCCGGGCAAATTAAAATCTCGCTGGTCTGGCCCGTTTTCTGTTTTAGAAGTATTTCCTTATGGAACTGTTTTAATTTCTCACCCTGATAAGGGTAATTTCAAAGTGAATGGTCAGCATCTTAAACTGTATTTCTCTGGTGATGATGATGTCAGTCCAAACATTATTAAGTTTCTGCTTCACGAATGCTAACTTTGAACTCTTAATTTTTGTTAAAAAAAACAATTTTATTTCGGGACAACAATATTTTTGGACAAAATTATTTTTTGATGCGTCGAGCTCAACGACGCTTTAACCAAAGGGCGCTCTTGGGAGGCAACCCAAGTTATCTTTTTCTGTTTTCTTTATTTTATAATTTTTGCCTCGGACGGCTCCGACAAGCTGAAGCTTCTGCGATCACCTGCTCCAACATTGCTGAATCCATCACAAAGTCCAAAGAAGACATTCGGGGAGCGGCATCACTCAGCTTTCGCAGCAAATAAATCCGGGGAAGTACCTGTATTTCAATTCTGTCTTTCAATTCTGTACTTTATTTTTCTCTCCTTCTCCAATCCCCTTCTTTAGCCATTGAGGACAATGTATGTTTTAAGCTTGGGGGAGGATTTCCTCCTTCATTTTTGCGTAGTGTAAATAATCTTCTTTTTGTATATATTGTAAATATTTCCAAAAAAAATGAATATCTTAAAATTTCAAAAAAAATAAATATATATATGTGTTTTTGAATAGTTTAGACATTTTGGTATTTCAATAGTACCCCTAGTTTTTAGTTTTGTTTTACTCAAAATCTCCTATAAACAACTTAGTTAATTATAATATTTCTAATCATCCTTTTTAATTATGTTTCACAAGTAAAATGTTGGCCATGCTGTGTTTCTAATTCACGGTAGCATGTTAAGGTGAAATATTTTTCTAAAACTCGCATTTCTATTATGGTTTTTTGTTGTTTATTTCCTTTACTTTCTTAAAAATTCATCATCCACTATTTTCTTTTTCGTTTTTGAATATTTTTTGTAAAGTCAACTTTTGAATAACGTAGTAGATGTGAACGATCCAAGTCACCTATTATTTCTATTTTCAAGTTAATTTCATCAATCTTCTTTTATTATCTAGGACTCGCTTTTTGAAACTTTTTCAAACCTTTGTTTTAAATAAATTCAAAAGCGTGAAAATGATTTAGGCCGTTTTTGTTTTCGTTTGAGCTTTCTTGCCAACCTAAAAACTTTTACCTCTAGTTAGCCATTTTTGAGCCTTTTTCCGATTTCATTTGATAGCTCCTCCCTTCATTTCAGTTTCACCAAAGCCAAAATTTCCAACCTATCGAATCACACTAGCCTTTTTGAGTTTCATAAATTATTTTGACGATTTTGATAGGGTATTTTGTGATTTTTGTGGGAGAAAGGTTTTCGAAAAAAAAAAGTATGTTCGAAAGTGATGTTTATTTTTGTTTGGCCAACTCAAAAAGGAAAATAAAAATATTTATGGCCTTTGTTTTGAAAAAAGAAAAAAAAATGAAAAAAAAAAGAAGAAAAAGAATGTGTGTATATATTTTTATAAAGTTTTTGAAACTCTTTGCTTTGGTTTAGTGTGATTTTAAAACCTTCACGTTTATCTTTGAATTCCACTCCTAATCATTTTCCTAAACCAAACGTTTCTGTCCTATTTAAGTCCTCTTGATTCACGCTTTTTGATTTTTATTTAATAACTAAGAAAAGAAAAATAGTAAATCAGTTTTAGTTTTGGATTTAAACCTAGATTTTTGTTAATTAAATTGATATAATTATAATGTGTTGCTTGGATCTAGTAACAACTCAATGCGTGTTTTTCATTTTCGTTGCTTTACTTAAGTCCATTTAAAAAAATCTCGTTAAAATTTTGGATGATTTGTTTTTATTAAGTAAAGTTTATAAAAGTTTTACCATACCTAAATAATTGTTTTAGACTTACATTTCACCTTTTCCCTACTTAGAATTTCGCATAGTACTTGTGTAGGCATAATTAGAACTTTTTGATTAGTCCTTTTTATAAATTTCTAGTTTTTATATTTTTGCTTGGGGACAAGCATAGCTTAAGCTTGGGGGAATTGATAATACATTTTGTATCCTAAACTATTATCGTATTTTCTATTTTATATTGTGCAAATTATGTCTATTATTAGTTTATTTTTATCATTTTTTTGTAAATATTATTACCACTGACTTTTTCTTGTCTTTTTGCAGGTTTCCAGAAAATTGGCCAAAATGACCTGTCACGCCCCCCTGTCACGCCCTCCCTGGGCGTGACCTAGGGCGTGTCACCCGATCCCGAGGACTCCTGCTGGAAGGGACAGAAAACGGTCAAAAACTATTGTCACGCCCCCTGACACGCCCTCCCTGGGCGTGTCACCAGGCGTGACCAGGGGCGTGTCGCCCTCTGCCGCAAAGCCTGCCGCCGCATTAAATGTCGTTCTGCCTCAGCACGCAAACAGTACTGTCACGCCCCATGTCACGCCCGTGACATGGGCGTGACACCCTCCTTTTTTGGTGACTGACGGATTTCTGACCAATGATTTGGACATGACGTGCCTGTCACGCCCCCCTGTCACGGGCGTGACCTAGGGCGTGACCACCGACGTACCAAAGCAATCATCCCTCCTGCCAGAATCCAGAGCCCGAGGTCAACATAGTACTGTCACGCCCCCTAACACGCCCCCCCTAGGGCGTGTCAGAGGGCGTGACCAACCCGAGAAAATTTTCTATAAATTGAGCTCCCCCTCTCCATTTCAGCAAGCTTTGGTTGAGTGGGGGAGGTGCTGCCCCTTTGGTTCTTGAGTTTTTTTATGCTTTCTCTCTCTCTCTCTCTCTCTCTCTCTCTCTCTCTCTTCCTTTGTAATTTTTGCTTAATCATGGTTTAATATTTAGTTGCCCTAGCTTTCTTTGTAATCTTTAGTGTTGCTTAGTGCTTAATATAGAGCTAGAATAGGATTTCAATTTCATGCACTTGTAATTTTATTTTCAATAGTGTAGCTTGCCACTTTGAATTAATAAAAGTGTTTTTTTTGTTTAGCTTGTGTTCTTTATATGCTTTTCTACTCATCTCCCGTCCTCCACTCCATTATGATTAACTAATCCTCCTTGTACTCGATCTTGATGATCCGAGGTTAGAGCGATTATGTTATGATGTTTTAATTAATCTTTTCTTTTTAGGATAGGGCCTTGAATTACTCTTGATTAATCACGGGTTGGAGGTATATTTTCGATATATACTCTCCGCCTTTGCTTTCATTCTGGGCTAGCCGAGAGGCCGAAAGAATGAAGTGAGCATTCAAGAGTAAAGGGAGTTGTACGCACCCCTCGAGAGAGGCAGACGTCCAAATCTCCTGGATTGGAGTAAAATCTAATAGTGGGGTTCACCACGTAAAGCGAGTTTTAGGCCTCCGATTTAGATGAGAGTCAGTCGGACCTTCCTAAACTCAGTTGGGCACGACTTCGAGAGAAGCGTGTTCAAGCTTTAGGAACCTCCACGGTCAAGGACCTTTATCCTATTAAGTTCAGATTTTTATCGCATTTTCTTAATCGTCTTTAGCCGAGGTGAATCTTGATTGGGTGCATTTCAATTTCATATTTTCTACCTTTCGTAGTAATCGCCTATCTTGTGCTCTTTAATTAACTGCAGTAGTTTCCTTTCTAGCATAGTTCTTTGCTTAATAGCTTAAGTTAATTGCGGTAGTTCTCTTTCTAGTATAGCTTTAATTCCTCCCTTGCACTTAGATTTTCTAAAACTCTAGTTTTTCCGTCGATAAGATAATAGCATTCGCGTGAGTAAGCTTAGCCAACAGTTCCCGGATTTCAATACGACACTTGTGTCCCCTTGCTACAATTCAATAGGTATACTTGCCTCATCGGGTTGCTAGTTCGGTTGCGTTTATTTTCTTCGAACCCTAGCGCGCAACAGATTCCACTTGGATATTCACCAAGGTCTTCAGCTGAGCAATCTCCTTAGCTTGCTCCTCAACAAGTAAGTTTCTCTTCAGAGGAGCACACTGAAGGGATTCAAGATTTTCAATCATCTGATTGGAGCTATCCATATCCCTTGCATCACTAGAGGGACAATCCTATGAACTATTCCTGTCTTCAGGAACTGCAAGAGGAGAGGGGCATGATGAAGAAGTTACCTGCTTCTAGCTTTGCTGTTCAGGGTTACCGTCAAGATCGACAGAGACTGTTGAGTCAGCTTCATCAGAACTACTTTCCTTAACTTCTTCTTCAGTCTCTGACAAGGACACAGGAGCCCTGATACTGACAGATTGATCATGCCCTTCATCTTCAGAAATGAGGACCCCTATATAGGCTTCATCTTCTTGCTGACAACTGGTCCCTACTTTCTCTGATCCCATCATGAGATCTGAGATGGTTTGCCACATGGACTTGGCCATCCTACACTTGTCCACTCTTGAACTAGATACACCAGACCAGACGTCAGTGATGATCTGACGTATTAACTTGTCCAAGTTGAACAGTGAGAGCTCAGTCTCAGACATCTCTTCGGGACACTTGGGGATTTGGATATCCTTTCCTGAACCGGAAGCCTTCATGGGAATGAAGGGACCCTCCTCCAAGATGAGTGACGCCCGAGGGTCAATGGACTCAAGATGAAATATAACTCTCAGCTTCCAGATGGGGTAGTACTCCTTTATACATGAGGGGAGTCTTAGAGGAGGGACATCATAATCCAACTCCATGCTTGAGTCTGATCATCTTGTTGAAACTAGAGGCAGGAACTTACTCGAGGTGTTAACCCCTTTGATGAGTAACCTCCCTCTGATACCACTTGAAAGTCCACCTTGTGCCAACTATCTTCACCTATGGGGGGGGGGGGAATAGGTGTCTTGGAGCGATTTTAGCGGAATTAAAATTCTACCTGCACAAGTAAACAAAACAACACAGCACAAACATACACGAGAAGTTATAGTGGTTCCCCGATTTGGGTACATCCACTTTCCCCCTTCGACCTATCTCCCAACAAGGGACGACTCGGTCACTTCACTAACCGGATTGAAATCCAATCCTCACACTAACGGAAGGAACCCTTCCAAACGAAGGAGTCACCACTCCTCCACCACGGGTTGCACCCAACCCTTACAACGAGGAACCTACGTTCCTTTATAACAAAAATAAAATGGAATGTATAAAATATACAAACTACTTATGGAGTGCTAGGTGTCCCTCTTCGTTAGATGACGCGTTCTTGACGAAGACGAAGAGTCCACGAACTTAGCTCTCACTTAGAATGAATTTCCATGAAATCGGCTGCAATAAGAAGAGTAGCGTCTTGGCTTTGGATATCCAACCTTCGTAGCTATGCTGGCAAGGTCTACCAACGGTCTTCCTTGGATCAATCGTATCGATCGATTCGGAAAGGGAAGGTATTCCTGATCTAAAAACCAAGAGACAAAGGATCTCAAGAAGGACACGTGAGATGCGTTGCTTTGCAAAGCTTCTGTCGCCGGAAGATCAGGAGGTATCCACGATCAATCACGGCGACTAACTTCCCGAGCGGTGATGGCGGCGGCGGAAGTGAAATCCGTGATCTAGGTCACGTCTGCGGCTCGGTTTTCGTTCTTGTGTATGAGTTATTTTTACTGTTCAAGATGCTGAAGTATTTATACAGTAGGTCATACAATATGACCGTTAGGGCCCCATCAAAAGAAACCCTAGCTCCAGTTTCAAAACAGCGCCTGAAACTTGGTTCGGTCCAGCGAGCACCAGAATTTTGCCTAAGGCAAATTCGGCGATAATCATAGGTGATTCTCGACGAATCGGCGAGAATCACTTATGATTCTCGCCGAATTCTACTTGGTAGAATTCTGGCTAAAGATCTAGCCAACCGGAGAGAATCGGCAAGAATCAATATTCATTCTCGACAGATCGGCGAGAATGCAAAGTCATTCTCGTCGATTCGGCAAGAATCAACTAGTGATTCTCGACGATTCTGCCTTAAGTAGAAATCAAAACGGCGTTGAGACAGCCAGCTGCAATCGGCAAGAATCAACGAGTGATTCTTGATGATTCGGCGAGAATTCTCGTCGAATCGGCGAGAATCACTTAGTGATTCTCGACGATTTCTACTTAGACGATTTTTTGTATTTCCACCCGTGAGCTGCTTTTTGGCCCATCCTTGCTCCTTGTCTGCTCTTGATCTTTCTCAGCCCTGTACTTGAAAGTAAGTACACTCCAATAGAGAAAGTACACGTAGGCCAACACACTGATCTGCTCAATGAGGGATTACGTTGCGCAGACCCGTGTATATTGACCCACTGCACCCTGACATTGGTGTGTACTTAGCGTAGAATAACTGCAAGCACAACTTGAAACATATAATCAAATACATTGTGGATTCATCTTAGCTAGACAGGAGGCTTCCTCACATCCAGGTAATTGTGGATACAATACCCAACATCCCTCATGACACAAACTGGATTCGTAATCCATGTCTCTTGTCGGAGGTAATCCAGGAAATTTCTCCATGAATACGTGGGAGAAATCTCAAACTACTAGAATATCATCAATGGAGGCATCCGTCTCCACCATCTCAAAATTGATAATGTACATCTCATCTCCCTGCTCATAGGCTTTGACAGCCTGCACCGATGATAATAAAGTATTGGAAATAGGTCAAATACCTTAGATAATTATGTCAGTATCCCCATGTCGTAAGGTGATCCTCCTTGACGGGCAATCGATCCGGGCGTGGTTCCAATGCAACCAAGTCATGCCCAGGATCAAATTGAAGTCTGGCGTTCTAAAAAAATCATCGTCGGTGCTTCGAATACCTTTCCTCAAATCTCTGCCTACATGTTGTACTTTGCAGAATATAGAAGCTCTGATCCAACTGGTAGACACACCCTCCTGGTCGCGTCGGTGAATCTGTTTACGCCTGCTAGTCCCTCCAAGAATGCTTCAGATACTAACGAGTGTGAAGCACCCGTATCGAATAAGGTGTGCGCAAGCTTAACATTAATAAAGAGGGGTTTAAGTTAAGGAATGTGGTTGTTCTAGTGGTCGTAAGGTACAAATGTTAAAAATTTTACTTGCAATAAATTTTAAGTACTTGTAATAACTTCCTCGGGGTTTCTCAGCTCGGCGAGGTCCAATGCATACATCTGCTCTTGCCCTCAAACTCTACCATAATATAATCAACCTCAGTCTCAACCTCGGCCTCGGCCTTAGCCCTGCTATGCTGGAGGGGCTACTGGAGGTGGAGGAGGTGGATGAAACTGCTGAGGGCAATCATCCCTAACGTGCCCTGGCTATTGGCACCTATAGCAAATACCTGGTCGGTGGCAATAATCATCCTGTCTCATCGGGTCATTGATTTGCGGTGGTAGAAGAGCTAGCATTGTGGGAGGCCTCTGCTCCTGCCTGAAAAAAGGACGATAACGTCATCCACCCCTCTTATGGCTCATCACTCTGCCTCTCTGTGAACCTCGGCTGCTCTCCCCGAAGGATAACCCATCCTGTAGTCTCTTTCCCCTACCCTATACCATCAGCTGGTCTGCCTCTAGCTTCTTTTACATCTCGATGATCTGAGACAAAGTGTCATGCGAGATGAATAATAGAGACTTCCTCGTAGAGTCTCTAAGTCCCCGATAGAATCTCTTTCCGTACCTCCTGTCATCAAAATCATGAATCCCCACGAACCTGGCTAGATGGGAGAACTCCCTCTAGTACTCTCTCACTGATTTGCTCCCTGCCTGAGGTTCAAGAACCTCTCCTCTAACTCATCTCTGTCTGTAACAGACATGAAGTGCTCTAAGAAGATCTCACTGAACTCCTCCCAAGTGATGTCTGATAGTTCTTGATCAACATACGTAGAGTCTAGTAGGGACTTCCACTACCTCTTTGCATGAACGTCTAGTCTAGATATTACTAAGGAAACCACCTTGTTGACTGGGCAGCTGATGCCTACCAGTATTTCCGTAATGGTCTCTAGCCACTCCTTGATGAGTCCCATTTATATAGGGTTTTGCGGGCTCATCTGGGCTAGTTTTCATGCCTTTGCACTTCATTTATTGGATTTTTTTGCTATTTATCTCATCCTTCATGTCGTTCAAGCTTTGTGTGCTTTTCCAGCCCTTGCGTGCGCAATTGCGCATTTGTTGGTTGGGTGTAAGCACGTGGTGCTCCCCTGGGCTCGTTCCAGTAGTTTTTACTTCATTTCTGTATTACTAGAGGGTCCTCCGTTGCCCTATTTTCCTTGCTTACATGTGGCAAGTTTTCCCTTTTCTGAATTTTGATTTGATTAAAACGCACGGCCGTGTGCTTCCTAAGCACACAGTTAGTTTTGTTCGTGCATTTTCTTTCGATCAATCTGGTGAAATGACCTGCTCGTGCGAATCCTTACGCACGGTTTTACCAAAACCGTGCGCGAAGGAAACGCACGGTTGTCCTGTAGCATTCTGGATTTTGCCTTCCATTCTTCGTTTTGTGGTTACCCGTGCGAATTGCTTCACGCACAAGAGGATCGCCCGTGCGTGAAGGAAATGCACGGGTCAATGCTTCTTCTTTGTAGGCGCATGTTTTAATATAATATCGCACGGTCGTGCGTCGAACAGTGCGAGACCAATTTTCTGATGAATTTCTATTTAAGTTGCCGCCTTTGCCATTTCCGAGGGAGGATCGGCCAGCCCTCCTTTTTGGCTCTCTTGAGCGGGAAAACAAGTCTCCAACCGCCTTTATCTCTCTCTTCCTTGGAGGGGATAACTGGCCACTCATTCCACTCCATAGAGCTTGCAAAAGCTTCATCCTCAACCGTCATTGACATTGCCACGTTCTAAGCTCCGGTTTAAGCTACTCGTTGCGGCCCACCAAGTTTCATTCCGCCTCTGCAATCTCTGCAATACGAAGATGGGTTCGACGGAGGAATTGACAGCTCCTCTTGGATCCTGGACTGCTTTCTAAGACCGAGCACGGACAAGGGTTGACACACCTAATTTCCGGCCGAGAACCTTGGAAAGCTTCTTTGTCTTGGTTGTAATCTCTCCTTCCTCCTCTTATATTTACTCCTTGCTGAACTCTTGTTGAATATTGTAGTGTGATAAGCGTATGTGGTTCTAGAATACTTTATGCTTTTGCTTAGGTGTTTTCTGAACTTGTTATTCATTATTAAGCTCATTATTCTTGGTAGAGTAAAGGTGTTTTGGCCATTCTAGCATTTGCTAGAAGTGTGCGTTGTGAAGAGGTGTTTTTGACCCTCATCAGCTCTCACACTTTCGCTATCACTCTCTGGAGTGATTCACCCGAGCGAAGCGGTGAAGGCGACCCGCAAGATTTTTATGTTGTTTAATTTAGGAAACCCCAATCAAAACCCCCCTTGCTCACCTTGCACTTGCACTCATTTCTCCAAAGTACTAAAACCCTTGCTCCCTACTTACGCTCCGTGAGAGATCGATACTCAGGGAAGCTACTCTCCATTATTATTACTTGGCAGCGATCGGAACACTTACTGTCAAAACATCAAGTTTTTGGCGTCGTTGCCGGGGAACACAGTCGTGTGAGTTTTTGGAGAGGGAGATAGTAGATTGAAGCCCTTTTCCTTTTGTACATGTCATTTCTTCTTTGCTTTAGTTTTTAGAATTTTAATTTTGCTTATTTCTTTTTGCCCTTCTCTATTTTTTTATTTCGATAGCAAATCCGTGTTATTTCTATTCTAGTTGTGTAGCACTCTTTCGGTAATTATTTTTGTTCGCGATGTATTCGGATGCTGAGTGTCATCTTATTGACACTTTGCACTGATGCATCGACGCCATGGCTGCTCAGAATGTCGAGCATTGTTTGAGATGCTTGTTATGCCAAGGTGTAGAACACGTGGTGAAGGATTGCCCTCGCTTGTGCGAGCCTTCTCCCTCTGTGGGCGTGCCTGCAGCAACCTCCCGTTCACGGAAGACTACTGTAGACGGGCCTACCAGGGTGTTGCCTGGCCCATATACTAACATAGCGCACCTTGCTCATTCTTTTACCGCAGGGATTATTCCTGTCGACGGGGTGGCATTTGCGGATGATGTTGCGTTGGGGCGTTCTCATTCTGTGTTTAATTTTGAGAGAAGCCTTGCCCCTAGGTAGTTTTTCCCGGAGTTTGCTACTCCATTTTTGAGTGAGTCGGCTGATGATGTCGTGTTTGTGGATGATTCGGTGCCCGAGGTTGCGCCGAAGTGGAATGTTGATTCCTCTATCTCCGACGAAGAATGCGGATCTTCAGAGCACTTTTATGCACCCCAGTGGGATGAGGAATATTCCCTGTCCGATGCAGAGGTTTGCACCTCTTTATTGGACGAGGCCATTCCCCTTACCACTATGGATCTCGATTTCTCGGATTCCCCCCGATATGACTCGTATGATACCGACGATGATCATTGTTTGGATCTCGCTGAGAGTGAAGCCGGAGTCACTCTCCCATTTTCTGATTATTTTAGTTCTTCATCTCTTTTATTACTTGACCCCCCCCCCCTCCTTTATCAAATCCTGTGCAGGATGAGTCTCTTCAGGTACAGTGGGATGACGATGAGCCTGGTGCCCATGTCGTCGCCATCGCTTCCTGCATACCTGTGGTGGACGATACCTTGTTGGGCAAGGATTTATTTTGTGGTGAGATGAGCGAGGATCAGTGCTCCTCCTCATCTTACTTCCTATTTAAACTGTCTGCGAGGAGAAGGTATGAATATTAAGGCAGAAGGGTAACAGTTTTATCACTGTATCGGTACCCGTTACTGCAACGGATAATGAAACAGTTACCTGTGCATTTTTCTTTTCATAAGCCCATTAGCTAGAACTGTATAGAATCGAATAAGTCGTGATGGGATGACAATAATCCCAGTACTTATCTTTCATTTTCTGCACTTTTATTTTCATGTCTATTTATGTTTTAGCATTTCTTTTGTGTATTTTCTTTTGTTTTTGCGGAGCTCACCCCTGCAGGTATTCATGGAAACTTCATATTTGAGGGGTTGTGATTCTTCGTATGGCGGGCCTGCTTCTGGGTTTTTCACGCGTCTTCTGGTATGCTCATTTGCTGAGCATTGGGTAACGTCTTCCCTTAGCTCTTTCTGGTTTTAATTTTTTATCATATGCTGTGTAGTTTAGTTTAAGTCTGGGGGAGATCCATTATTAGTAACCTTTTGCACGCTCACATTTCATGTGCATACTAGAAGGTTTTATATTTTTATTTTGATTAGTTCTTTGCATCGCACATCACTGCACCCACATGAGCGCATGCTTATCTTTTTGCGTGCTGCGAGTTATACTCATTTCTTTTTTAGATTCGGGAAAATTATTGTGTTGTCTTAGGATTGTGAGATGGAGTAAAATGTTGACCTTGATGTGATCCTAGTCGAGTGCTCTCATCTCGTGTAGAAATTTGAGTAGATTTAATTTTTTTTGTATGCTTATAGTTTTGCATTTTTCTATTTGCGTAAATTCTTTTTATTCTACTCAAAAATTAGTGAATTTGGTGTGAATCAAATGTTATTGTAGGGATGTGTGTAGCCGTCACTAGACTCATTTTACTTGAGTTGGGAGGAAGGATCATATTTCTTGGTGGCTAAGAACTTGCCCCAAGCTACTCTCGAAGCATTGGTGCATGGTTAGTCATGCGTGAGCGTGATGTAGGCCATCATTTTTGCCCGGTTGAGCTTTGTACCGTTCCTAACGTCGTATCCTCGTGAAGCCCCATTGTGCCAACCCTTCTTTTAATTCAACTCTACCATTATTTCACCAAAGACTCATAGCCAATCCTAGTCGCACACCCAAGTCGAGATTTAGTGTTTTACATTTTCATGTTGGGGTGTTGATGTGGTGATGTTCTTTTTGAATATGTGGATGTGCTCAAAGATTTATATTTGCTTAGATGAAAAAGAAAAGGATGGAAACGAAAAAAAAAGTTTATAAAAAGAAAAAGTGAAAAAAAAGAGCAAAAGTATAATTGAAAATCCTATTAGAGATGTGATTATATTTGGAGTAGGCGATGCACACACCCATATGTTAACAGTTAAGTCTGGGTGTGTAGTGTACCTGCATATATTTTTTTTATAGGTTGGATTCATTTGTTTTAGGCTAGCTCATTTGGGTTAGGTGCATAGCCTTTCTGTTTATCTTTGTTTACCTCACTGTAACCCAAGCCCCATCTCTTATCCTAAAGTCCTACAGACTTTTGCTTGAGTCGAACTAGTGTCGTGGAGAGAGTGTGAACGGGCAAGTGTATGGTCCCCGACATTGGTGGATTCCTTTGGAGGTGATACTGAGCCCCGATCATTGGCAAAGCTTACCTTAGTGGTCTGCCTACTTTCTGCCTACGCGTGACCGGCTGATTCACCGTGATTCCATTTTTGAGTAGTAATAAAGTTTTGATACGCAATGTGAAAAGCATAAACTATTTTGTATACTTAAAAATTTCTTCTATTATATTTTTACGCGTATGAGCATGCGACTTCGCATGGTACTCCGTATCGCAATTTCTATGTTAGCTATATTATTTTCCCTATCTGCATAGATTATGTTTGCTCGGGACGCGCAAACAGGCAAGTCTGGGGGTGTGATGATTCCTATTTATATAGGGTATTTCGAACTCATCTGGGCCTGTTTTAACGCTCTTTCACTTCACTTTTAGTATGCTATCGCTGATATTTCAGTTATTCTACTTTTCACGATAAGTGCTCTATCTTGGCCCATGGGTGTGCAATTGCGCATTCTTTTGTTGGGGGTAAGCACATGGTGCTCCCCATGTTTCTTTTTGGTAGTTATTGATTCCATTTTGGTACTGGGATCTGGTTCTCCCATTGGTTTTATTGTCGTGCAGGTTGTCGGGTTGGCCCGAAGTCCATTTCTAGTTTCTGTGTAAAACGCACGATCGTGCGAATTTCTTCTCGTACGGTTTCAGTGCAACTGTGCGTTTCACACAGCTTTCCTGGGACTTCTGTTTCTACCCGTGCGTTTTGTTCTCGCACGATTTAGGCCAAACCGTGCGAGAAGGAATCGCACTGTCTGCACATTTTTCTCTATTTTCCTGCATTCTGGGGTAAATCGTGTGTTCCTTCACGCACGGGCAAACGAGCCCGTGCACGAGTAAAACACACGGTTCCCCTGTTTCCCTTGATTTCCTGCGCTCTGTGTTTACCCGTGCGATTTCCTTCACGTACGGGCAGAAGTGTCGTGCCTGTTGCACGCCCAATTTGAGCTTTGTCGTTTTTCTGATTTCTAGTTTGGGGTGTTATGGGATGTTGTATTTGTGATATAAGTGGATGATTTCCAATGCTTAAATTGCTGGAAGTGTGATGTAGGAAAAGATATTGTATAAAAAGGCTTAGTTATGAAAAGAAAAATTGAAAAAACAATTAAAAAAAAGTATTAATTGAAAACAAATGAGAGAGGACAAGTTTATTGAACATCTTTTTTATGATAAACAGTTTTTGGTGTAGGCGGTACACGCACTCATGCTTTAAAAATCAAGTCTGGGGGTGTGGTGTACTTGTATTTTTGGCGAATAGCGGATTTGATCCTTGTTGTGCTAGCTCATTTGGGTTTTTGTGCATAGCCTCCCTTTTTATCCTTGCTTACCTCACCGAAACCCAAGCCCCAAATTTTACCTAAAGTCCTACTAACTTGCGCTTAAGTTGAACTAGTATCATGGAGAGAGTGCAGAAGGGCAAGCTTATAACCACCGACATTGGTGGATTCCTTTGGAGGTTGTCCTGAATCTCGATCTTTTGCAATACTCATCTCAGCAGCTAGTTTATTTTCTCCCTACGAGCGACTGAAGGATTCACCTTGATTCGCTTTTTGAGTAGTTATAGAATTTATTTTTACGCAGGCTGAAAATTATAAATTAGTTTGTATGCTTAGAAATTTTCTCTACTCAATTTTTACGCCAGTGAGCATGCGACTTCGCATGGTACTCCGGATCATAATTCCTATGTTAGCTAGTATTTTTTTCTTGTCTGCGAGGATCTTCTTTGCTCGGGAGGCGCAAATGGTTAAGTCTGGGGGTCTGATGAGTCTCATTTATATAGGGTTTTGCGGGCTCATCTAGGCTGGTTTTCATGCCTTTGCACTTCATTTATTGGATGTTTTCGCTGTTTATTTCATCCTTTATGTCGTTCATGCTTTGTGTGATTTTCCTGCCCTTGCGTGCGCAATTATGCATTTGTTGGTTGGGGGTAAGCACGTGGTGCTCACCAGGGCTCGTTCCAGTAGTTTTTACTTCATTTCTGTATTACTGGAGGGTCCTCCGTTGCCTTATTTTCCTTTCTGACAGGTGGTCAGTTTTCCCTTTTCTGAATTCTGATTTGAGGAAAACGCACGATCGTGCGCTTCCTTAGCGCACAGTTATTTTTGGTCGTGCGTTTTCTTCCGATCAATCTGGTGTAATGAACACCTCGTGTGAATCCTTCGCGCACGGTTTCACCAAAACCGTGCGCGAAGGAAACGCACGGTTGTCCTGTAGCAATCTAGATTTTGCCTGCCATGCTTTGTTATGTGGTTACTCGTGCAAATTGCTTCACGCGCGGGAGGTTCGCCCGTGCGCGAAGGAAATGCACGGGTCAACGCTTCTTCTTCGCAGGTGCATGTTTTAATATAATATCGCACGGTTCGCGCACGGTCGTGCGTCGAACCGTACGAGACCAATTTCCTAATGAATTTCTATTTAAGTTGCAGCCTTTGCCATTTCCGAGGGAGGATCGGCCAGCCCACTTTTTTGGCTCTCTTAAGCGGGAAAACCAGTATCCAGCCCCCTTTTTCTCTCTTTTCCTTGGAGGGGAGATCCTGCCACTCATTCCACTCCATAGAGCTTGCAAAAGCTTCATCCTCCACCTTCATTGACATTGCCACGTTCTAAGCTCCGGTTTAAGCTACTCGTTGCAGCCCACCAAGTTTCGTTCCGCCTCCGCAACCTCAGCAATACGAAGACGGGTTCAACGGAGGAAGTGACAGCTCCTCTTGGATCCTGGACTCTTTTCTAAGACTGAGCACGGACAAGGGTTGACACCCCTAATTTCCGGCCGAGAACCTTGGAAAGCTTCTTTGTCTTGGTTGTAATCTCTCCTCCCTCCTCTTATATTTACTCCTTGCTGAACTCTTGTTGAATATTGTAGTGTGATAAGCGTATGTGGTTCTAGAATACTTTATGCTTTTGCTAAGGTGTTTTTTGAACTTGCTATGCATTGTTAAGCTCATTATTCTTGCTAGAGTAAAGGTGTTTTGGACATTCTTGCATTTGCTAGAAGTATGCGTTTTGAAGAGGTGTTTCGACCCGCACAAGTTCTCACACTTCCGCCATCACTCTCCGGAGTGATTCACCCGAGCAAAGCGGTGAAGGCGACCCGTAATAATTTTAGGTTGTTTAATTTAGGAAACCCCAATCAAAACCCCCCTTGCTCACCTTGCACTTGCACTCATTTCTCCAGAGTACTAAAACCCTTGCTCCCTACTTGCGCTCTATGAGAGATCGATACTCGGGGAAGCTACTCTCCATTATTATTACTTGACAGCGATCGGTACACTTGTCGTCAGCGCATCAAGTTTTTGGCGTCGTTGCCGGGGAACACAGTCATGTGAGCTTTTGGAGAGGGAGATAGTAGATCGAAGCCCTTTTCACTGTATTGGTAGAGGGGTAACTATTTTATCACTGTATCGGTACTCGTTACCGCAACGGATAATGGAATAGTTACCTGTGCATTTTTCTTTTCATAGGCCCATTAGCTAGAACTGTATAGAATCGAATAAGTCGTGCTGGGATAACAATAACCCCAGTACTTATCTATCATTTTCTGCACTTTTATTTTCATGTCTATTTTAGTTTTAGCATTTCTTTTTGTGTATTTTCCTTTTGTTTTTGCCGAGCTCACCCCTGCGGGTATTCATGGCAACTTCGTATTGGCGGGTTGTGATTCTTCGTATAGTGGGCCTGCTTCTGGGTTTTTCACGCATCTTTTGGTATGCTCATTGGCTGAGCATTGGGTAACCTTTTCCCTTAGCTCTTTTTGGTTTTAATTTCTTTATCAGATGCTGTGTAGTTTAGTTTAAGTCTGGGGGAGAGCCATTATTAGTTACCTTTTTCACGTGCATATTTCATGTGCATACTAGAAGCTTTTATATTTTTATTTTGATTAGTTCTTTGCATCGCACACCACTCCACCCACATGAGCGCGTGCTTAGCTTTTTCCGTGCTGCGAGTTAAACTCGTTTCTTTGTTAGATTCGGGAAAATTATTATGCTGGCTTAGGATTTTGAGATGGAGTAAAATGTTGACATTGTTGTGCTCCTAGTCAAGTGCTCTCGTCTCGTGTAGAAATTTGAGTAGATTTAATTTATCTGTATGCTTATAGTTTTATATTTTCTCTTTGCGTAAATTCTTTTTATTCTACTCAAAAATTAGTGAATTCGGTGTGAATCAAACGGTATTGTAGGGATGTGTGTAGCCATCACTAGACACGTTTTGCTCGAGTTGGGAGGAAGGATCATCTTTCATGGTGGCTAAGAACTTGCCCCAAGCTACTTTCGAAGCATTGGTGCATTATTAGTCATGCGTGAGCGTGATGTAGGCCATCATTTTGGCCTGGTTGAGCTTTGTACCGTTCCGAACGTCGTATCCTCGCTAAGCCCCGTTGTGCCTACCCTTCTTTTGATTCAGCTCCACCATTATTTCACCAAAGCCTCATAGCCGATCCTAGTCGCACGCCCAAGTCAAGCTTTAGTGTTTTACATTTTCATGTTGGGGTGTTGATGTGGTGATGTTCTTTGTGAATATGTGGATGTGCTCAAAGATTTATATTTGCTGAGATGAAAAAGAAAAGGATGGAAAAGAAAAAAAAAGTTTATAAAAGAAAAAGTGAAAAAAAGAGCAAAAGTATAATTGAAAATCCTATTAGAGATGTGATTATATTTATAGTAGGCGATGCACACACCCATATGTTAACAGTTAAGTTTGGGGGTGTAGTGTACCTGCATATATTGTGGTTAGCGGTTGGATTCAGTTGTTTTAGACTAGCTCATTTTGGTTAGGTGCATAGACTTTCTGTTTATCTTTGTTTACCTCAGCGTAACCCAAGCCCCATCTCTTATCCTAAAGTCCTACGAACTCGCGCTTGAATCGAATGAGTGCCGTGGAGAGAGTTTGAACGGGCAAGCGTATGATCCCCGACATTTGTAGATTTCTTTATGAGGTGATCATGAGCCCTGATCTTTGGCAAATCTCACCTTAGTGGCCTGCCTAATTTCTTCCTACGCGTGACCGGCTGATTCACCGTGATTCCATTTGTGAGTGGTAATAAAGTTTGATACGCAATGTGAACAGCATAAACTATTTTGTATACTTCAAAATTTCTTCTATAATATTTTTAAGTGTACGAGCATGCGACTTCGCAAGGTACTCTGTATCGCAATTTCTATGTTAGCTAGATTATATTCCCTATCTGCATAGATTATGTTTGCTTGGGACGCGCAAATAGGTAAGTCTGGGGTATGATGAGTCCTATTTATATAGGGTTTTTCAAACTCATCTGGCCTAGTTTTACCGCTCTTGCACTTCACTTTTTGTATGTTATCGCTGATATTTCAGTTATTCTGCTTTTCACGATAAGTGCTCTATCTTGGCCCATGGGTGTGCAATTGTGCATTCTTTTGTTGGGGGTAAGCACATGGTGCTCCCCATGTTTCTTTTTGGTAGTTGTTGATTCCATTTTGGTGCTGAGATTTTGTTCTCCCATTGGTTTCATTGTCATATAGGTTGTCGGGTTGGCCCGTAGTCCATTTCTAGTTTCTGTGTAAAACGCACGGTCGTGCAAATTTATTCTCACACGGTTTCAGTGCAACCGTGCATTTCACACAGCTTTCCTGGGACTTCTGTTTCTACCCGTGCGTTTTGTTCTCGCACGATTTAGGCCAAACAGTGCGAGAAGGAATCGCACTGTCTATATATTTTTCTCTGTTTTCCTGCATTCTGGGGTAAATCGTCTGTTTCCTTCACGCACGGGCAACTGTGCCCGTGCGCGAGTAAAACGCATGGTTCCCCTATTTCCCTTGATTTCCCATGTGATTTCCTTCACACACGTCGGAAGCGTCGTGCCTGTTGCACGCCCAATTTGAGCTTTGTCGTTTTTCTGATTTCTAGTTTGGGGTGTTATGGGATGTTGTATTTGTGAAATAAGTGGATGATTTCCAATGCTTAAATTGCTGGAAGTGTGATGTTGGAAAAGATATTGTATAAAAAGGCTTAGTTATGAAAAGAAAAATCTAAAAAATAAGAAAAAAATTGATTGAAAATAAATTAGAGAGGACAAGTTTATTGAACATCTTTTTTATGATAAACAGTTTTTGGTTTAGACGGTACACGCACTCACGCTTTAAAAATCAAGTCTGGGGGTGTGGTGTACTTATATTTTTGGCGGATAGCGGATTTGATCCTTGTTGTGCTAGCTCATTTGGGTTTTTGTGCATAGCCTCCCTTTTTATCCTTGCTTACCTCACAGAAACCCAAGCCCCAACTTTTACCTAAAGTCCTACATACTTGCGCTTAAGTCGAACTAGTATCGTGGAGAGAGTGCGGAAGGGCAAGCTTATAACCACCGACATTGGTGGATTCCTTTGGAGGTTGTCCTGAATCCCGATCTTTGGCAATACTCGTCTCAGTGGCTAGTTTATTTTCTCCCTACGAGCGACTGAGGGATTCACCGTGATTCTCTTTTTGAGTAGTTATATAATTTATTTTTATGCAGGCTGAAAATAATAAATTAGTTTCTATGCTTAGAAATTTTCACTACTCAATTTTTACGCCCGTGAGCATGTGACTTCGCATGGTACTCCGGATAATAATATCTATGTTAGCTAGTATTTTTTTCTGGTCTGCGAGGATCTTTTTTGCTCGGGACGCGCAAATAATTAAGTCTGGGGGTGTGATGAGTCCCGTTTATATAGGGTTTTGCAGGCTCATCTGGGTTTGTTTTCATGCCTTTGCACTTCATTTTTTGGTTGTTTTCGCTATTTATCGCATCCTTTATGTCGTTCATGCTTTGTGGATTTTTCCTGCCATTCTTCGTTCTGTGGTTACCCGTGTGAATTGCTTCACGTACGGGAGGATCGCCCGTGCACGAAGGAAATGCACAGGTCAACGCTTCTTCTTCGCAGGCACATGTTTTAATATAATATCGCACGGTTCGCGCACGGTCGTGCGTCGAACCGTGTGAGACCAATTTTCTGATGAATTTCTATTTAAGTTGCAGCCTTTCCCATTTCCAAGGGAGGATCGGCCAGCCCTCCTTTTGGCTCTCTTAAGCGGTAAAACCAGTCTCCAACCCCCTTTTTCTCTCTCTTCCTTGGAGGGGAGATCAGACCACTCATTCCACTCCATAGAGATTACAAAAGCTTCATCCTCCACCGCCATTGACATTTCCACGTTCTAAGCTCCGGTTTAAGCTACTCGTTGCATCCCACCAAGTTTCGTTCTGCCTCCGCAACCTCAGCAATACGAAGATGGGTTCGACAGAGGAAGTGACAGCTCCTCTTGGATCCTGGACTCCTTTCTATGACCGAGCGCGGACAAGGGTTGAAACTCCTAATTTCCGGTCGAGAACCTTGGAAAGCTTCTTTGTCTTGGTTGTAATCTCTCCTCCCTCCTCTTATATTTACTCCTTGCTGAACTCTTGTTGAATATTGTAGTGTGATAAGCGTATGTGGTTCTAGAATACTTTATGTTTTTGCTTAGGTGTTTTTTGAACTTGCTATGCATTGTTAAGCTCATTATTCTTGCTAGAGTAAAGGTGTTTTGTCCATTCTAGCATTTGCTAGAAGTGTGCATTGTGAAGAGGTGTTTTCGACCCTCACCAGTTCTCACACTTCCGCTATCACTCTCCGGAGTGATTCACCCGAGCGAAGCGGTGAAGGCGACCCGCAAGAATTTTAGGTTGTTTAATTTAGGAAACCCCAATCAAAACCCCCCTTGCTCTCCTTGCACTTGCACTCATTTCTCCAAAGTACTAAAACCCTTGCTCCCTACTTGCGCTCCGTGAGAGATCGATACTCGGGGAAGCTACTCTCCATTATTATTACTTGACAGCGATCGGTACACTTGCCGTCAACGCATCTAGTTTTTGAATAAGTTTTTTATACTCTCCATTATTATTACTTGACAGCGATCGGTACACCTGTGTGACAGGCGGGATTGAACCGGGTCACCTGTGTGATAGTGGTGAGTATTCTCAACTATCATACGGGTGTCCCGGGTTAGATCCCCGGCAACGGTGCCAAAAACTTGATGTGAATGTGACGGCAAGTGTACCGGTCGCACAAGTAATATAAAATGGGCGAATTTCCCTAAGTATCGATTTCTCAAGGAACATAGTAAGGTGGAGTTAATTTCGAGGAAGACTTGAGAGTGAAGTCCTTAGGTCGGGGTTTACGATGGGGGGGTTGTAATTGCGGCAAAAAAAGTAAAATGCTAACAACTACTCATATGCAACGCCGCTATGCGATGCTTCGCCAGGAAGGATGGAAATCTACACGGGCCGCTATGCACCGAATCGTTAGGCGGATGGGCGAGTAGGCGAGCGTAAGAACCAGAATTTGAGGGTCATAAGCACCTCTTTGCTACGCACGCTTCTAGCAATTGCTAGAACAGCAAGAATGGGTGGATGGCGGGCGGATGGATATAAAGGCACGACTCAAGCTACTAAAGCGGGTAAACAAGGCAAGATTTATATAGACATAAACCTAATAGAGTTTACACTATAGAGCACATCAACATCTAAAATAAGTCCTATGTACACATAAACAACAATAAAGGAATTACAAGGCAAGAGTTCGACCGCATCTGAAGTCTTACTGAGGGTTCACGGAAGGAAATGCCGGGTTTTCAATCTGCGTCCAAGCTCGGTCCCCAACTACGTCTGGGGTAGAGAAGGTTGTCACTACCTTCCAATGGACCCATCTTCTTCGTGTCACGATGCCTGAAGAAGGTTGCAAGCTTCCCTTCGCCGGTTGGCTATGGCACAAATGCTTCAATAGAGCTTATGGGTTGAAGGAGAAGGCCGAGAGGAAACTCCGGCTAAAATATGGTATTGAAAGCGTGCCCAGAGCCTCTCCAATGGTGAGGAGGAAAAAGGGTGGAGGAACCCTCGGAGATAGACGAAAATGGCAGGTGGAAAAATTGATGTCCAGATATAGAGACAAATCTGCGCTTAAATAGAAAAAGATCAGAAAAATGGTCACGCACGGTCCCGCACACGACCGTGTGCTAGTCGTGCATTATTAACTTACAGATCTTGATCGCGGAAGAAGAAGCTTTGACCCGTGCATTTTACTCGCGCACGGGCAATTCTGCCCGTGCAAGAAGGAAATCGCACGGGTAATGACAGAACACAGAAATAAAGGAGAAAGCAGAGGAACCGTGTGTTTTACACGCGCACGGGCGATTCTACCCGTGTGTGAAGGAAAACGCACGATTAACCACAGAAAGCTGGAAAGTTAGGCAAGAGGTGCAAGCCGTGCGTTTCCTTCTCGCACGGTTTGGAATAAATCGTGCGAGAATAAAACACACAGGTAACGATAGAATTCCCCTGGAAAGCTGTGTGAAACGCACGGTTGCACTGAAACCGTGCGAGAAGAAATTCGTACGACCGTACATTTTACACAAAAACTAGAAATGGACTTCGGGCCAACCCGACAACCTACACGGTAATGAAACCAATGGGAGCACTTGATCCCAACACCAAAATGGAATCAATAACTACCAAAAAGAAACATGGAGAGCACCATGTGCTTACCCCCAAAAAAGAATGCGCAATTGCACACCCATGGGCCAAGATAGAGCACTTATCGTGAAAAGCAGAATAATTGAAATATCAGTGATAGCATACTAAAAGTGAAGTACAAGAGCGTTAAAACTAACCCAGATGAGTTCGAAAAACCCTATATAAATAGGACTCATCACTCCTCTATCTTCACTGCATTCTCTGTCCCATGGTACACTGGTGAAGACAAACTTTTGAATGCAGTTAGCCAACTCGATCCCAGATTTGGATGCTGGACTGGGGCTTGCTGGTCCCTAAAGGCATTGAGGATTACCATAAGAGTCTGCCCCATATCCGTTTACTGGAAAGGTGTGGCAGCCAGAGGGGGAGGAACGACATCCTGTGGTACAGCGACCTGTGGGGGCTACACAGCAGTAAGGTTACTATTAGGATTAGTCTAACTCATTGTTTAATGGACTGTTTTCAGTGACTTTTACACATGGACACACCATTGCTTCTGCTGCATAGTTTGTCCACAAACTAATGCTCGATCGGGGTGTTCCAGTGTTGTGGACTTCTTTCTCATATGATCATTGGTTAAGTGATACTAGTGTGTAAGACCCCCCCCCCCTAACTAAGGAAGGAACCCGGTCTTATGCCCAAAACTGCCGCCTTACGGTGACTCCAGCACACTAGCTAGACGACACCGCATGACATCGATCCTACCGGCTAATACGATCATTAAACCTATTGGCCAATCGAGAAAAGAAGTACATCGAGCAGTTATTGAAAACTAGAAAGTTCACAAGTCACAGCAATATCATCATAATATATAGAGATGAAAGGTACATCAGTCCACAATGAGTAAAGAAAAAGAGAGTTAAGGCTTATGCCTGGTACATGAATAAATGGAATCAAATCTCTCTCTCACTACATCACTATGCGGAAGCGGTAACTGAAACACTCGTCATCACGTAACGCTGAGCTGCAGTAGTAGTTCGTGGTATCTGCTCCTCAGGTCCTACCACCTTGTCCTGCTAGTCATACTGGTGCTCCAGCTCCTCGAGCTCCTAAAATGATACGGTCATAACCGACCGTTAGTCATAAAGACTAAGCCATTTTTGTCCTCGCCTCACCCTACGACTCTTAGGCACCGAGCGGGAGGACGAAAGCGGAGGACAACCAAACAATACAAAATAGAAGTAAGTGATGGTGGGACTATTCTATCATGATCATGTTTCTAACAGTTATATCATAATACAAACAGTTCTTATAGCACAAGTAAAGTAAGTAAAGAAGTAATGAAAAGAAGTGCAATAGGTAAAGTTTAACTGAAAGAAAGTGTTGCAAGTAAAGTAAATAAACTGATCAGAAAGTCAACTAACTACCGCTACACTAACATCACAGGAGTGGATTAACTTATATGAATACCCATACAAACTTGTAAGTTAAGATTTTATAAATATAACTTATCATATAATAGGGCCCATACTAATTTATAGGAAAAGGATCCAGAGTGTGTATGACCTAAGTATGTATGTATGCTATGATGAGTTGTGTGGGTTATAATTCATACAAATGCAACTCATACACATGACTCTGTGATCACAGACCTTTAGTTCCCACTTTTTGGGGTTAGCTGAACTCTCTTATACCACCATTGTGGCTACGACAGCAGTGGAGCAGGCGTCTCCACTTCCTAGGCAAGTATACACACTACCAGTTCAAACCCTTCGTACGCCTCTGTATACGTCTGAGGTGCACTCTTGAGTCTCTGTGTACTAATTTGCTAGCCATTTCCACTAGTCTTTTTGGTCGGGTGTGCGTTATCGATGATTGTCCTTCAGACCGCAGTATAAAACAACCTACTTGCCCATCAAACTCTCACACCACACCAGAGTCACCGTATTGCTGTCGGTGTGATGATTAGCCAGTACCACATTACCCACCACTAATATGTTATATGCACATGCAAGTCATTTCAAACCCGAGCCTCCAGCTCGCAGGACAAGGTGGTATAAGGGTAATTTTACCCAAGGGTAATAAAGTCATTTTACCCCAGACCCTGGGCCCCACTCGGCGAGAACTCTATGCCGAGAACCCTCTCACCTTCATTTGGCGAGAGCTAAAAAGGAGTGTCGAAAGTCTCAAGCTGAGCTGGCTCCTGCCTTTCTACGAGATGCAATCCTTCTCGCCGACTCTGTCGGAAGCGGGTTCCGGCTGACCGACGGTGAACGCTCTCGCCCATTTCCAGGCGGGAACTCCAATAATCTTGACATTGTCGCTGCTTGACGCGATGTTGAGTGAGTAGAGCTCAACCAATGCCCTTGCTGCTTACCACGGCATTGAGTGAGTGGAGCTCACCCAATGCCCTTGCTGCTGGCTATGGTGTTGAGTGAGTGGAGCTTACCCAACGCCCTTGCTGCCGGTTACGACATTGAGTGAGTGGAGCTCACCCAATGCCCTTGCTACTGGCTACGGCGTTGAGTGAGTGGAGCTCACCCAACGCCCTTGCTGCTGGCTACGGCGTTGAGTGAGTGGAGCTCACTCCACACGACGTTGAGACCACTCAACGCCTTCTAGCCTACTTCTGGTCACGTGCGAGATCTCGCCTGCTCCTAGGCGGGAGCTCCTCCAGGGCGAGAGCTCTTCTGGTCTTCAGGCCCAAGCTATCCCGAGGCTGGTCCAACCCCAACCATTGATGCCTCCGGGTCCTACCCAGCGAATATGGGTTGTACATCTGAGTTTTCTTATAATGGGCCTAAAATTAATATGCAAAACACTGTAATAATAGAGACAAAAATAATTATTAACACTATAGTTTTAAATCAACATTAATCAACGGCATCCCATTGTCTTCTACACTAAGCCGACGGCCCAGATCATCTTGAGCTGGGCAATGTTGATCTCTTATTTCCGGTCACCTGAGCCACTGCCACCGCCAGCGATTATCGCCACCACCTCCAGTGAGGTGGTGGCTAGCATGTCCCGGCGACATGGCCGCCAGAGGCGGCTCCTCCGGCGAACCCGATCAATAAGAAAAGCTCGTATTTCTCCCTCTTCCTCTCATGGAATCAGGCTCATTTGAGCCCGATATCTCTCTTAATGGATCTAAAAGACTAGCACCGAGGGAGGGGAGGAGAAACGGTCCCTTAATCGTGCTTGGCGGCGGGTGTGGTAGTGGTGAGCTATGTCCGACCCTTGCTCCGGCGAGTTAGCTCCAAAGATCGATTCTCCGGCTAAAGCTTATCTCCAGGAATCATTTTCCACTCCTATGGGCTCAATGAAGATGATGGCGGCCGAGTGGTAATGGCGGCTAGGGTTTCTTGTCTTTTCCTTTTTATAAGAAGAATTAGGTCTTAAGTTGCTTGCCATGTGTCAGCCTAATGTTGGACCGCCAATTAGTTTGAGTTGCTTTGCCATGTATCACCTTAGTATTGGATCGCCAATCATGGCTTTAAATAGGTATTCTTGAGATGATCAATGTATTAAATAGGTTTTTTTAAGAGATCGGGTTCAAATGTATCATCAGCGTTTATCCCAAAAACCCAGTTCAGCGATACAGGTGAACCAGACCGAAAAATATCCTAATTCCAAAAGTGTCGAGATCACCGACACTTCTTAGAATGGCGTCGAGTTCACTCGACGAACTCGACGATTCATCGAGTAGCGTTGAGTTCATTCAACGCACTCGACGCTTCATCGAATGGCGTCAAGTTCACTCGACGCTTCGTCGAATGGCGTCGTGTTCACTCGATGCCTATTGATTCAGAGTGCTTTTTCTAAGTTAAATAGCATGATGTTGAGTCCACTCAACGCACTCGATGCTTTGTCTAATGGCTTCGTGTTCACTAGACACCTGTTGATCCAGAGCGATTTTTCTAAGTTAAAGAGCATGGCGTTTAGTCCTCTCAATGCACTCGATGATTTTTCGAATGGCATCGAGTTCACTCGATGCACTCGACGCTTCGGCAAATGGCGTCGTGTTCACTCAACGCCTGTTGACCCAGAATGATTTTTCTATGATAAAGAGCATGGTGTTGAGTCCACTGAACGCACTCGAAGTTTTGTCGAATGGCGTCGAGTTCACTCGACGCACTCGACGCTTCGTCGAATGGCATCGAGTTCACTCGATACCTAATGATCCAGAATAATTATTTTTAAGTTTTACTTGACCCTTTTAGTTGGCCCTATATGAATCCACCCTAACTCCTTGGATCAAACCTAGCCTAATCCTTTTTCACTCACCGCATGTTCTACCCTAATCTAAGGTTAAGTGGTCTAGAAGGAAATGGGATGTTACATTCTGTGAGGTGTTTATACCTTCTGCATATGAACTTGTTTGGTCCTTGCCAGTTCATAGTCTAGGTAGAAAAGTCTACACACTTTTGGTACGTTTTGAATTCTCCAGTTTTCTTGAGTGTTCTTCTTAAAGAAAAAGTCAAAAACCCTTGACACTTTTATTACCTTTGTTAGGCAAGTTCAGAATGAAAAAGACAGCTCTTTGGTCAAAATTAGAAGTGACCATGGTACTGAATTGCAATCTGAAGGCATGACAAAGTTCTGTGAAGATCAAGGGAATTATCATGAATTTTCTTCACCAAGAACTCTCCAACAAAATGGGATAGCTGAGAGGAAAAATATAACTCTCATAGAGGCTGGCAGGACCCTTCTCAGTGACACTTATCTCTCAAAATATTTCTGGGTTGAGGCAGTGAACACTGCATGTCATGTACTGAATAGGGCCTCTATCAACAAGTACCACAAGGAGACCCCCTATGAGATTATGATGGGCAGAAAAAAAAATCTAGCCTATCTCAGGATCTTTGGTAGTAAATGTTTTGTGCTCAATAATGGGAAGTCCCATTTAACTAAGTTTGTTGTCAAATCCTATGAAGGGATATTTGTTGGGAACAGCAACCATAGCAAGGCATATAGGGTCTACAGATTAAAAATCAAGTTGTAGAAGAATCTGTTAATATAGTCTTTGATGAGTCATCAATGATTAACAGTGAGCTGCCAAGCTCCTCTAGATCTACAGGTGTAGAGATGAAGATGGACAAACTAACCATCAAGGACAATCCTCCAACTACCCTAATAGAAGATGATAGAGTGTGCATTCTAGAAGGAGATCAGAGTGCACCTGACATGGATGAAGATCAGCAAGATCAGCCAATGAAGTTATTGATGCAGAAGTAAGAATGCCTCCAGCAGTCAGGCACTTGAGGGATCATCCCAAAGATCAGATAATTGGAGATACTAGCCAAGGGGTTATAACAAGGAGCAGAAGCCATAATATTGCAATGTACTCCAGCTTCCTATCTCAAGTAGAACCCAAAAGGTTTGAATATACCAACATTGATCTTTTTTGGATTGTGGCCATGCAAGAGGAACTAAACAATTTCAAGAGATGCAGGGTCTGGAAGCTGGTTCCCAGACCACAAGGTCATAACATCATTAGAACCAAGTGGATCTACCAGAATAAGCCTGATGAAATGGTGTTATTGTTAAGAATAAAGCTAGATTGGTAGTTAAAGGATATATACAAGACGAAGGTATTGATTTTGATCAAACCTTTGCTCCAGTAGGTAGACTAGAATTCATAAGACTATTCCTTGCATATGCTGCACACAAGGGATTCAAGGTCTACTAGATGGATGTAAAGTCAGCTTTTCTTAAGAGTGACCTAAGAGAAGAGGTCTATGTTGAGAAACCCTTAGGTTTTGTCAATTATAACTCACCTGATTATGTTTCTATGCTAAGGAAAGCATTGTATGGGGTGAAGAAAGCCCCTAGGGCATGATATGAGACCCTGTCTTGCTTTCTCATTGAGAACTTTTCTCAAGAGGAATGATAGACAAGACACTATTCCTAAGGGAAGTCAATGGTAAGATCATCCTAGTCCAGAATTATGTAGATGAAATAATCTTTCGGTCTACTTATTATAACCTCTGCAAGAAGTTTGCTAAACTTATGCAGGAGAAATTTGAGATGAGCAGTATGGGTGAGCTCAAGTACTTCTTGGGTCACCAAGTAAGACAGTTTGAGAATGGATTATCCATTTCACAGTCTAAGTTCACTAGGGAGTTAATTAAAAAGTTTGTAATGGAGAGTGCGTCAATCATGAAAACTCCCATGGGTCAAATGTGTCACTAAATAAGGATGAGATAGGGAAACCTGTTGATGAAACCCTATATAGAGGCATAATTTGCTCCCTCCTCTATCTTACTACTAGTAGGTCAGAAATCATATATGATACATGTGTCTGTGCTAAATACCAAACTTTCCCTAAGGAGTCTCACTATTCTATAGGTAAAAGAATTATGAGATATCTGAAGGGCACACCTGATCTTGGCCTATGGTACCCTAGGAATAGTGATTTTTAACTAATAGGGTATTCAGATGTAGATTTTGCAGGCTACAGAGAAGACAGGAAAAGCACATCTGGATCCTGTCAATTTCTAGGAAGAAGGCTTGTGTCATGGAGCAGCAAGAAGTAAACCAGTGTTATAATCTCGACGGCAGAGTCAGAATATATATCTACTGAAAGTTGTTATGCATAGCTGCTGTGGATCCAGCATCATCTCCAGGACTATAATCTTAAGATAAGTAGAACTCCTATGTTCTGTGATTCTACTAGTACAATCTCTATTGCTAGGAATCATGTGTCTCACAGCAGGACTAAGCACATAGATATTAGGTATCACTTCATTAGAGATCATTTGGAATGTGAAGACATCAGTATTGAATTTTTCCCTATAGACAAGCAAGTGGATGACATCTTCACAAAGCCACTAGATGAAGCAAAGTTCAACACGTTCAAATTTGAATTGGGTATGTTGAACTTAGTTTAGCTTCAATAATAATTCATGTATTCCTATTGTAGGTAGTATTACTCCTTGCAGGATAACATAGAAGAAATGGACTAAGTGTCCAGGCATCGAGTGCGCTGAGTCTAAGTACTCAGGCATCGAGTGCGTCGAGATAACAACAAGCGTCGAGAGCATTGAGTGCGTCGATTCCACTCAATGCATACTCCCAGGATCGTCTATTTATGGCTAACTATCAAAATTAATCACAGTTGTTGTTCACTTCAAGATCAAACAAAAGGTACGCGCCTCTCCACATTCTCTATTTAGAGGCAAGCATAAATAGACCTAAGTGTGCTTTGAATAAGAAACACTATTCATGGCCCTTTGTGAACTACTATCTCCCTGCGACGAAAGCTCGTCAACTCTTTAGAAATTCAGCAAATTAATGGCTCCAAATTGAATGGACTTCTTGTTCGAGGGATCCCAGCTAGTTAAAAATAGATTAAAGGATGCTCCTGAGGAGGTTATGCAGGTTTTGCACTTGCTAGAGGTCACTGACCTAACTATTCTTTTGTCCGAGCCAATACGGATCTGGAAGAGAGAATTTCTGGAACTTTATTTGAATGCGAAAGTGGACTCAGCTTCAACAAATATCAAATCCTCAATTAGTGGAAAGAAGATTAAGATTACTCCCAAGAGGTTATATAAGGCTTTCCATCTTCCGAAGGTGAATGAGACAAATGAGGACACTGACTTATTTTAGGATGATATTAATACAGCATTGAAGTGGTGTGGGCTCTCCAAGCATACCATTGGGTTTGTGTTAAGGAAAGAGTTGAATAACAGAGGCAAGTTCCTATCAGATGTAGTGGGAAAATCCCTACTCTGCAAAACAGGTTCACATAATAAGATTTCTAAGAAAATGTTTGAACTTTTGACCAGAATCATTCTATCAAAGAAAACAGACTGGGGAAGAGTACTTATTTATAGAATTGTAGAATGCATCCTAGAGCCCAATTTTGGAATAATCCTGTCTCTATATCTACACAGTACTATCCCAAGAATCATCAACATGAGGCTAGGGACTAAGATCCATCATATGAGAAGGATGGACTCCAGAATGTTTGACAGATTGGAGAGAGTTCTAAAGCCACACCTTCAGTCTACTGAGAAGAAAAAGAAGAAGCAAGTTTTAGATGTTAGCACAGAGAACAGTTCTTCAGAGAATAGTGAAGAAGAGCCACATGACCCAAATCTAACTGAGTCTACTGAAGAAAAAAGGAGAGATATGAGTGCTCAAGTCTCAATGCCTTCTGAACCTATTATAAGGATCCAGTTGGCTAGAGCTCAATATGAAGAGAACCAAGTAGGATTCATGGTCACACTGGAAGGCCAACAAGTGGAAAACATCTTTGCTGATGTTCAGGGGGAGACATCTCAAATGGGTGTTGTCGTTGAGGAGGAGATTCATCGGATACCTGCTCAAACTGAGGGGGAGACCATCCAGTCTATTCAAGAGGAATTGGACACCTTCATTGAAAATCTGGAGAAGAGGATTGTTTAAACTTCAGAGGACCCCAAAGTTGTGCTTTTCTATGCTCAAGTTGAGGAGGAGCAACTTCTTGAGAGAGTAATGGAAGTTGCTCTTACTGAGGGGGAGTACAATTGGCTCATGAAGGAGAGTAACCAAATTCCTGCTGAGGAGGTTCCACCTGCTGAACTAATGGAAGAAGTATAGATAATCAACACTGCTGAAGATCTGAATGTCCTTGTGGACATTGTAGAGGTTGAGGGAGAGATTCACACTAAAATCCCTGCTTTAGAGAATTTTTATACTATGGACTCTTCTAAATAATAGATGGGCAATGCTACTGATGAAAATGCAACTCAACACTCTTCTGAGTATAAGATGGATGATTCTAAAGCTAGAGAATGAGAAAGACCAGTGCAACAAAATGTCTGTGACCAAGGTACATCACACCAAACTGATCAGATGTCATCCACCTTCCTGGCACAATTAAGGGCCTGCTGGATGACCAAAGAAGGAAACTGGAACACTTTATGGATGATTCCATAAAGGAAGTGAGAAAAGACCTTTCTACTAAGTTCAAGTCTATAATATTTTGTTGGTACCCTAGTTGGATTTGAGTTTAGTCCTCTCCTTTGTGCCCTTGACCCAAGAAATATCTATGGTCAATGGTTAGGAGTCTAGCTGTAGGGTCCTCGCTTTTCCAAATTGAGAATTTGGTTAAGTAGGTTTTTCGTTCGACTATAGTCGAACGCCGTTCGACTATCGTCTATCGGCTGATCGACGATCGTCTATCAGTTGGTCGACGCTGATAGTTCGACTATCTGTTGATAGCTCGACTATCTGTTCTGCGCTGATAGTTCGACTATCTGTTGATAGCTCGACTATCTGTTCTGCGCTGATAGTTCGACTATCTGTTGATAGCTCGACTATCTATTCTGCGCTGATAGTTCGACTATCTGTTGATAGCTCGACTATCTGTTCTGCGCTGATAGTTTGACTATCTGTTGATAGCTCGACTATCTGTTCTGCGCTGATAGTTCGACTATCTGTTGATAGATCGACTATCTGTTTCGTTCTGATAGTTCGACTATCTGTCCTGATAGGTCGACTATCTGATAGTTCGACTATTTGCTGATAGATCGACTATCTAGTTTGTTCTGATAGTTCGACTATCTGCTGATAGATCGACTATCTAGTTTGTTTTGATAGTTCGACTATCTTTTGATAGATCGACTATCTGTTTTCTGAGGTAGGTCGACTATCTGCTTGATAGGTCGACTATCTCTGTGCGCTTGATAGCTCGACTATCTGTCCTAGATAGATCGACTATCTGATAGTTCGACTATCTGTCCTGATAGTTCGACTATCTGCTGCGGTAGCTCGACTATCTGTTTGATAGCTCGACTATCTGGATCGTTCGACTATCTGCCCGATAGTTCGACGATCTCCGTGCGTCGTTCGACGATCTTCGAAGGTCGTTCGACGTTTTCTGTCTGCCTTTGTATTTTGTATTTATTTATTATATTTAATTAATTAATACATTTTCTGGCACAGTATTTTAAGCTGTATGATAATATTTCCAGGCATTATTTGCTCTATTCTTTTTGCCTGAGTTCAAATCCTTTTAAGATAAAGTTGTTTGTCTCATTAGCTGTCATTTTAATTTACTTTATCGATTGTCAGCCCTTTATAGTCGTTAGACTGAAAAGTCTTCTTTTGCTATAAAGAGATTGTTTCTGATGTGACTTTATTTAGTCCTTCTGTTATCTGATTTAAGCCTGCAGCTTCTTAGAAAGTGATTTATTCCCTTTATAGAATGTTTTGCTGCAGAGATATTTCTGTCTTCTTGATATTTACAGCCCAGGTCTCAAGGCTTAGAAGAAGACAAATAATTCAAATGGAAGAGAGCCGTTGCTTGCTGATAATATTTAAAGGACCCTTTGAAGAAGGATTAAAGCTAGTGTTACACACATATTCTCAAGCACTCAAGCCTTCATCAAGTTCAAGCTTCCTGCTCTCAGCAATCTCCATCTAACTGAGAAGTGTAAAGATCTTCATCTCTTCTTCACCTGAGTTCTCCTGCTTTCAGGAAGTTCAACTCAGAGTTCCTTTGAAGAAGAAGAAGAAGAAGATAGCTGCTTGAAGAACTTTGATTTTATTATTTACTTTCTTCCTGTAGCTCTTTCCTTCAGAACTTTCTGAAGAGTTTCTCTGCACTGAAGCAAGACTTCACCTGGACATTCTTGAGCCAGGGGGAGCCTTGATTCTTTAGAGCATTCTAGCTCAGTGCAAGCTTTTGTGCTTCTCTAATCTATTGTAAAATAGAGAAGACATCTTAACCTTCTTCCCCCTCCTGTACAGGGTTATTACTCCCTTCAAAAGTATCCCTTGGTGGCAGGGCACCTGATCAAAAACCTGTGCTTGGTTTTTAGACACCTGATCAAAAGTCTAAAGGGTTTCTGAATCTACCTGAATCAGATTCTGTTGGTGGCAGGGCACCTAATCAAAAACCTGAGTGGATTCCTACCGTGTGGGTAGAAGAGTGGACGTACCCAAGTTGTTTGGGGAACCACTATAAATTTCCTTGTGTCGTCTGGATTCCACTGTTTAATTCCTGCATTGTGGCTGTGATTAGATATAACTAGGTTGCTAGTTGCTGATTAGGTTTTTCCAAGCTTAACTGTAATTACAGTTAGCTTGTGTTTGTACACATCACTTGTGTTAGGCTTTAAGGTTAAATCAATATCTATAATCTTTTCATTCCGCACTTCACTCCAAGGGAGTTGGGTAGAATATTAAGTTTTGTCTGTGCAAAATTTGATAACTCTATTCACCCCCCCTCTAGAGTAGTATCTATCCCTTCACTTTCAATTGGTATCAGAGGGAGGTTGACTGACTGTATAGGCTAACACCTAAGTCACAAGATCCTGATAGATACCAAGAGCTTATAGATATTCACTATCATGGCCCAGTCTAAGGATTATTCTAGCACCAGACCTCCAGCATGCAACTTAGCAAAGTTTGGCATCTGGAAGGCAATGATTAAATTATATATGAACTCTATTGATGAAAGCATCTTTGCTTCTATTTTGTCAGGTCCCCCAAGAGCACCTGCTGCTGCCACTGCCTCATCATCTGATATGAGTGCAGTGCCTCCTCCAGACTACAATGATGAATACAAGAAGGCCAAAATTGCAGATGCCAAGGCAATGAACATACTGGCTCAGACAATGTCTGATGAGGTGTTCCAGAAGGTGGCTGACTGCTCCTCAGCAAAGGCCATGTGGGATACACTGAACCAGATTGTAGCTGGTTCAGCTGATGAAAGGAAGGACAGAAGGTCCAACCTTATCTCACAGTATGAGAACTTCAAGAAAACTGATGCTGAATCAGTTGAAGCTATGTACACCAGGCTCAGCTCAATCATCAATGAGCTGAGGACCCTGGACAAGGACATATCATTGACAGAGGTCAATGATAAGATTCTTATGTGCTTCCCTAGCACATGGGATCTAAGAATCTGGCCCATCAAGGAAGCCAGAAGCACTAATGAGATCTCAACTGAAGCTCTCCTCAGCAAGCTCAAGTCTTTTGAGCAAGTACTGAAGACCAGAGAAGCAGAAGCTGAAGCCAAGACCCCCACTCCAACAAGAAAAGAGCAATCTCTAGCTCTTAAGGCTGCAGATGTTTCTGAAGGCAGCCAATCCAATGAGGAACTTATGGCACTGTTTGCCAAGAGGTTTCTCAAGATGGGGAGAAAGGAGTTCAGAAAGAAGTCTTCACGCTATGAAGACAAACCAAGGTATGATCGATCTCCTGCTAAAGAAATCATTTGCTATGGTTGCAGGAAGCCTGGACACATTTTGCCAGAGTGTCCAGAGGAGAAGAACAAGGAAAAGAGAAAAGACAAAGAACAACACAGGAAGCACTCCAAGCCATCCCCCTACAAAAACAAGAAGAAGGAGAGAGGTTTTATTGCTGAAACCTGGAGTGATTCTGATGAAGAATCATCCTCATCAAGCTCCAGTGAAGATGAGGAAGAGAAGAAGGCAAAAGAAGTTTGCCTAATGGTAATAGATGCCTGCAGCAACCACTCTGCTGCAGAGAGTTCTTATTCTGATGAAGAGATGCCTACTGAAGATGAGGTACTTTCATCTTATGATTTTACTTCAGAAGAGTTTAAGTTAGAATTTAAATCTTTGTGTTTAGATTTAATTAGTTCAGAAAAAGAAATAAAAGAACTTAGAAATAGGTTAGCTGACTCAGAATCAATAGCCTCTGAAAACATTAGGTTAAAGGAAGATCTCACTACTTGTAGTGAAGAAATTAAATTTCTTAAAATAGAATTAGCTAAGTCTAAGAGATTAGAAGAATCCCTTAATGGTAGAAGCCTTAAGCTGTTAGAAATTACCAGCATGACTAACACTAGGTCAGGTAATGATAAATTAGGCTTAGGAGCTTCTCCCAGTGAACCCCCAGTTCTCCTTAAAAATAACCTTTCAACTCCAGTGAACTTCATTTCAGCTAGTGGAAAGAAGAACACTGAGCAAGTAAACCTTGTAAATAAAACCCTAAATAAAGCTAAGAGAGAAAAGAGAAAGAAGTTTTTCAAAGAAATGCAAAGAGCGTCGAACGCCGCTCGACGATCGGATGCTCCATGGTCGAACGAAGCTCGACGATCTGAGCGCCCATTGTCGAACGTCGATCGACGATTTCAACATGATTTTCAAAATCATAATCAGTATCATAGAAACCTAAATGAAAATAGAAACCCTAGGTTTGTTGACCCATCATCTGCATGGAGAATCCCACCTAGGAGATCTCACCCACTAGGTTATCATCCTCAGCCTGCATTCTCATATATTTCCAGTTTTTCTTATGTGAAAAACAAGGGACCCAAGGTTACCTGGGTCCACACTGTCTAAATAATTGTCTTGCAGGTGAAGGCCTATCCAATCACTCAAAATAAGTGGTATTTGGATAGTGGATGCTCTAAGCATATGACAGGAAATAAAGATCTACTGTCAAAATTCAAAGCTAAGCTCGGCCCAAAGGTTATCTTTGGAGACTCCAGCTGTAGTCAGACAGAAGGCTATGGCAAGATCACAATTGGAGCAGTTACATTCAAGAGAGTTGCTTATGTCAATGGACTGAAGCATAACCTGATTTCAGTCAGCCAGCTATGTGATGCTGGCTACCAGGTTTCATTTTCCAACTCATCTTGCAATATTACTTTGAATAATAATATTGTTTTAATAGGCATTAGAATAGGTAATATCTATTTAGTAGATTTTAATTCATCTCACTCTGAAATCTGCTTGTTTAATGAAGTAACCCTTAATAATAATTCCCTTTGGCATAAAAGGCTTAGTCATGTAAACCTTAAAAATATATCTAGGTTATCTAAGCACAACCTTGTTAGAGGTCTACCTTCTTGCCCCTACAAGAAGGAGAGCCTATGCAAGGCTTGTCAGCTAGGCAAGCAAACCAAGAATTCATTTAAATCTGTAAATAAAAGTGATTCTCCTAGAATCCTGTATTTATTACATTTGGACCTTTTTGGCCCAATAAATGTACAGAGTTTAGGAGGGAAGTATTACACTTTAGTAATTGTAGATGACTTCTCTAGGTTCAGTTGGGTTTTCTTTTTGAGAACTAAGTCTGATAACTTCAAAGCCCTTACAGACTTTCTACTTTGTGTGCAGACTGAGTACTCTACTCATGTGGCCTTGATCAGAAGTGATCATGGTACTGAGTTTGATTCTCTTCTCATGCAAGAATTCTGTGAGAGAGAAGGTATCAAACATAGCTTCTCAGCTCCTAGAACTCCCCAACAAAATGGGGTAGTTGAAAGGAAGAATAGAACACTAATTGAAGCTGCTAGTACATTGTTGGCAGATGCTAACATGCCTCTATCCTATTGGGCAGAAGCTGTTAGTACAGCTAACTATGTCTTGAATAGAAGTTTGATACACAAACTTAAGTGTAAAACTCCTTATGAGTTGCTTAAAGGAAAGAACCCAAAAATTAATTACTTTAGAGTTTTTGGCTGTATTGTGTATATTCATAATAATAATAAAGAATATATTAGAAAATTTGTAGCAAAATCTTCAATGGGAATTATGCTTGGATATTCCCAAGTAAGCAAAGCTTATAGGGTTTATAACAAATCAACCTGTAAGATAGAAGAATCTGTGCATGTGACTTTTGATGAGTCTCAGATGTTTTATAAGGAGAAGGAAAATTCTCCTTCCTCCAGTTCTTTGCAGGTACCTGATGCCCCTCAAGAAATCCTTCAACTATCAACTCTTCAGATCACTGAATCAGACAGTGATGAAGACATTGCTGAAGCTGTTGAAGCTATTGTTGTACCACCAACAGTAGATCAAATTCCTCCTGAGGAATTAATCCCAACTGTTGCTGAAGATCACATCCCACCTGCTGATATTGTCACACTTAGAGATCACCCCACATCTCAAGTGATTGGAGACATGTCAGCTGGTGTGCAAACAAGACACCAATTAAGACAGGATGTGATGCATGCTTGTTTCCTCTCACAGGTTGAGCCACTCACCTTTAAAGATGCAGAGCTAGATCCCCACTGGATCATTGCAATGCAAGAGGAGCTCAATCAATTTGAGAGATGTAAAGTTTGGACTTTGGTTCCAAGACCTAAAGGCCAACTGATCATAGGCACCAAGTGGGTGTATAGAAACAAGTTAGATGCAAATGGAATAATAGTAAGGAATAGAGCTAGGCTTGTAGCTCAGGGCTACAGACAGGAGGAAGGTATAGACTATGACCAAACCTTTGCTCCTGTTGCAAGGCTAGAAGCAATAAGGATCTTCTTGGCCTATGCAGCCTTCATGAAGTTTAAGGTGTTCCAAATGGATGTCAAAAGTGCATTCCTAAATGGTGAGCTTAAGGAAGAGGTGTTTGTTGAACAACCACCTGGGTTTGTTTCTTCAACTCAGCCTTCTCATGTTTTTAAGTTGCAGAAAGCTCTTTATGGACTAAAGCAAGCTCCTAGGGCCTGGTATGAGACTTTAGCTAGTTTCCTGTTAGAGCACAACTTCACTAGGGGAGTAGTTGATAGAACCCTTTTCGTCAAGCATCACAAGGACACAATCCTGTTAGTTCAGGTGTATGTAGATGATATTATTTTTGGCTCCACTGATCCCAAACTGTGCAAAAAGTTTTCCAACTTGATGCATTCTAAGTTTGAGATGAGTAGTATGGGTGTGCTGTCTTACTTTCTTGGTCTCCAAGTTAAGCAAGATGCTGATGGTATCTTCATCTCCCAATCCAAATATGCCAAGGAATTGGTAAAGAAATTTGGGATGGCTGATGCTTCAGCAATGCCTACACCCATGGCTACTAATGTAGTTATTGATTCTGATGATCACGGCAAGCCAGTTGATCAAAAGAATTATAGGGCCATTGTTGGTTCCCTATTATATCTAACTGCAAGTAGGCCAAATATAATGTTTGCTACATGCCTTTGTGCTAGATTCCAGGTCAACCCCAAGGAATCTCATCTGATTCTTCTAAAGAGAATCCTGAGATACCTGAAAGGATGTCCAAATCTAGGACTTTGGTACCCAGCTGAGTCAGAGTTTGAATTAATTGGATATTCTGATTCTGACTATGCTGGTTGCAGAGTTGACAGGAAGAGCACCTCAGGAACTTGCCAGTTCCTGGGAGAGAGATTGGTCTCTTGGTTCTGTAAGAAGCAGGCTTCTGTCTCAACTTCAACTGCAGAGGCTGAATATATAGCAGCTGCCAGTTGTTGTTCACAGATCCTGTGGATTCAAAACCAGCTTGTGGATTATGGTTACTCACACAAGAACACCAAGATCATGTGTGATAGTACCAGTGCTATTTCTATTGCACAAAATCCAGTGCACCACTCTAGAACCAAGCACATTGAGATTAGGCACCATTTCCTGAGAGATTGTGTGGAAAAGAACAAGATCTGTCTTGAGTTCATATCCACTGAGTTTCAGAGAGGTGATATATTCACCAAGCCTTTAGATGAACAGAAGCATCTGTTCTTTTTAGTTCAACTAGGCATGATTAATGGACGAGACTAAGTGTGACTATATCTGCCTTTGTTGAAATCTGCTTGAAGATCGTCGAACGATGATCGAAGATCGTCGAACGGATTGAGCCTATCGTCGACCTCTGGTTAATGGTAGCTTATCTGTTTGAGGATCGTCGATCGACGTTCGACCATCGTCGAACAGGTTGAGCTCATCGTCGATCTCTGAACGACGACAGCTTGTTGCGTGTGAAGCCAGAAATAGCCGAACGATGGTTCGACTACTCTGCTTCTGAGCCGATCGTCGAACGGCCGTTCGACTATCGGGTCAAGTATCTTTTTAATAGATCGACTATTTCCGGTCCAATATAAAACCGATAGTCGACCTAGGTTAAAAGATCTTTTGCTTTATCGTCGACGGAGCGTGCCCTTTCGCATTCTGCTTTACCGCTTGTGATTTTCTGGCGCTTCGTCTTTCTCGTTCTCTCTCCAGCTTTCTCGTGCTTTCTCCAGCGAATCCATGGCGATTTCCCCAGCTGTTCTAGCCGTAGTAAAGTTTGATGCCGGATTCAGTGTGGATTTCGAAGCTTTCAGCAGTTGCGATGCCGGAATCGTGGAAGTTCTCCAGCTCTGCAGGGATCAAGGTTTGGAGAAGCTGATGTCTGAAAGGATTAAGATCAACATTCCAGAAATAAAAGAATGGGCTTTCACGTCGTCTTCCACAGACGAATCGATGACTGGTACCATAGGCGGAGAAGAAGTTATCCTGACTCCGGCCATCTTATCTGATGTTTTTGGTTTAGTTATTGGTGAAGAGGATTATGAGCAAGACGCTCAGGAATTTGGACGAATGCTGGTTGAGCTGGGACATGCTGAGGGCATTCCCACCAAGCTGCTCAAGGTAAACTTCCCCTTCAAGATCAAGTTCCTCGCTGAGGTAGTCGGAAAAGTGCTCCTGGGTAAGCACTCTGCCCACGACAATATAACAAGGCAGCAATTCGCACTCATGTGTGCAATTGTTAATCGAAAAAGGATAGATTGGGCAGCTGTTTTGTTTGATTTAATCAGGAAGAAGACTGGCAAGAAGGAAGTCACCCTAGGAAGGGTTATCGGTATTTTCCTTAAAGAGAAATATCCCCAGCTGCTGAGTTCCACTGCAACTACAATCAACGCCAGCAAGAAGATGGATCCCCACTTGTTCTCTAAGTGGAAGAGGACATTTGTGAAATCTGCTCCAGCAACATCTGAGGGCACAAGGACTGTAACAGTCGCTCCTCAACCTGTTGAAGCTGGCTCAGCTCTTCCTTCCTCCTCCTCTGTTTTGCCGTCTACCTCAGTTGAAGTACCATCAACTTCTGCTGAGGTACGACCTTCTTCCTCTGCTGCTCCTGAAACAACTACGGTTGTTCCTCTGTCTCCTCCAGCCTCTCCTCTACCTGCTCATCTGGCTAGGATATCTGCTCCTAGCTTTGATTTGTTAGGATCAGAGAGAATTCTTACTCCTCCTGAATCTCCAATTCATTCTCCAATTCATTCCCCAATAAACTCTCCTGCTCCATATCCTGCTCGATCCCCTGTCCACACCATTCCTCATCCCAGCACCACTACCATATCTGCTGCAGCTCCATCCACCTCTCATCCTTCATCTTTTGAAATCTCTCCAGAGCTTATCTCCCGCATTGTGGAGCTGATTACCCCGTCAATCAAAACCATGATTGACGAGGCAATCGCTCCCCTTGCAGTCTCCATTGATCTTTTGTCTGCCTCCATCAAATCCTTTACTAAATCTGCTGAGCCATCTTCCTCTAGGGGCCTGGTTTCAGTATCTACTGAAATCAGGCAGGGGGAGATGTTCAATGAAGATGCCTCAGATCTTCCTGCCTCTCCTCCAGCTTTAAAAGATTCAGTAATGTCTGCTCAGGAAGAAATAGTTCCAGATGTTGTCATGACAGCTGAGAAAGAGATAGATCCAGCTGAGGAAGAAATAGCTCCAGCCCAGGAAGAAACAGCTCCTGCTGAGAAAGTTTTAGTTCCAGTTTTGTCTGAGAAGGAAATAGTAGATGGAATCCTGCTATCTGAGATTGCAGTTAAGGTTTGCTTAGAAGATCTTTCCACTCCTATGATTGCTAGATTCCTGGAAGGAATCATAACTTCTTATCTGAATGAATCATGGGAAATGGTTAAATATGAAGGTAACTCTTTCATTCGTTTTGTTGATGAGTCGATTAATTTGATAGTTTGTGAATACCTTGAAGGAATGATTCAAGCTTATTTAGCAGATAGGTATTCATAATTTTACAGATATTATTAAAGAAGATTTAACTGCTCAAATCATAGCAGTAGTTTCTGAGGCTGACCCAAGTATTCCTGCTACTCAAGTAGACCCTGAGTTGGAATCCTTCTTAGATAATAAAGAAGATGAGTCTGAGAAAGAGGAAGTCAAAGTTGACTCTTCTGTTCTGAGTTTGGAAGAAGCTCAAGCAAGAGCAGCATGGAATTTAAGAGTTCAATCTTTAAAAGAGAAAGAGAAAGATTTGCAATTTGAAAAGTCATCCATCTGGGATGACTCTCCAGGTTTAGATTTAGACTCCCTTCTGGCTCTGGATGCCATGGAAGAGGAAAGGGAGAAATCTGCTTCAAAGCTTAAAGAAAAGGCTGTCTCAAAAGCCTATGATCCTTATGAGAACCCTCCATCATCCCATTCTGATGATGATGATTCTGATATGTCTGAGAAGTCAAAGAAAAAGAAATCTGCTGCAAAGAAAAGGAAAGCTGCTCCTCCTCCACCTCCAAATAAGGATAATGATATTCCATATTACATTTTGAAGGGCATTGACCCCAAATCCAAAGATTTTCAGCATTGGATGAGGTTTTCGAAGAATCAGCAAAAAGAGAGAAAAAGAACCAAGAGGTATGATAGTCCTGTCTCAAGATGGACTCCCAGAGGTCCTCCTCCACCTCCTGGTGCAGGAGCCTCTGGGAACCTTTCAGCCAATCCGGGTGCCTCTTCTGCAAAATCTGCGTCTGCTCAGCCCCAACCAAGACAAGGTCATCAAAGTTCTCAAGGCAAATCATCTTATGGTTCTCAAAGACAAATGAAGGAGGTTGTGGCCCAAAGACCAACTTTTTCCCCACCTCCTTCTCTAGTTCAGACTGAGGAAACTGTATCAAAAGGTAAATAGTTTATTTTGTTTTAAGATATCTAGCAAGAACCTCTCTGCTAAGTATACTCTAATGTCTTATCTAGATATAATAGCTGATGCTGCTTCTCCAGAGCCCGTATATGAAAATCCTGAGCTCGATCCTAACTTTAGGATGGCTCGCTTTCAAGAACTTGTAGGAGCAGCCCAAATAAGAAAAGCAAGAGCCGAAGGTAAAGATACGACTGGTTTTACTACCATGTCAGCCTACAGAAAGAAAGAATTTGAAAAATTCCAAGTCAATCCTGAGATTTTTGATCCAGCAAAATACATGGAAAAACATCCTGAAGCTGTTGTCCCCAGAGCTACAGAGCTGAAGATCATTGGTGCTCAGGACCTGAAGATGTCAAAGAAAGAATCAGATGACCCTCTAAGAAAAATTTCTTTTGTCTCTAGTTCTTCTGATCCTTTACCAGACTCTAAAGATTCTTAATAGTTTAATTAAACTGCTGTGATATATTTGATTATTTGTTTATCTGATTGATTATCTGCCAGTTTATTGTTAACTATTTGCTGAATTTATTTTATTTTTTTTGTGTTTTATTGCTAGCTGTTTTAGTTTTTGAGAGACTTAACTCAAATAGGGGGAGATTGTTGGTACCCTAGTTGGATTTGAGTTTAGTCCTCTCCTTTGTGCCCTTGACCCAAGAAATATCTATGGTCAATGGTTAGGAGTCTAGCTGTAGGGTCCTCGCTTTTCCAAATTGAGAATTTGGTTAAGTAGGTTTTTCGTTCGACTATAGTCGAACGCCGTTCGACTATCATCTATCGGCTGATCGACGATCGTCTATCAGTTGGTCGACGCTGATAGTTCGACTATCTGTTGATAGCTCGACTATCTGTTCTGCGCTGATAGTTCGACTATCTGTTGATAGCTCGACTATCTGTTCTGCGCTGATAGTTCGACTATCTGTTGATAGCTCGACTATCTGTTCTGCGCTGATAGTTCGACTATCTGTTGATAGCTCGACTATCTGTTCTGCGCTGATAGTTCGACTATCTGTTGATAGCTCGACTATCTGTTCTGCGCTGATAGTTCGACTATCTGTTGATAGATCGACTATCTGTTTCGTTCTGATAGTTCGACTATCTGTCCTGATAGGTCGACTATCTGATAGTTCGACTATTTGCTGATAGATCGACTATCTAGTTTGTTCTGATAGTTCGACTATCTGCTGATAGATCGACTATCTAGTTTGTTTTGATAGTTCGACTATCTTTTGATAGATCGACTATCTGTTTTCTGAGGTAGGTCGACTATCTGCTTGATAAGTCGACTATCTCTGTGCGCTTGATAGCTCGACTATCTGTCCTAGATAGATCGACTATCTGATAGTTCGACTATCTGTCCTGATAGTTCGACTATCTGCTGCGGTAGCTCGACTATCTGTTTGATAGCTCGACTATCTGGATCGTTCGACTATCTGCCCGATAGTTCGACGATCTCCGTGCGTCGTTCGACGATCTTCGAAGGTCGTTCGACGTTTTCTGTCTGCCTTTGTATTTTGTATTTATTTATTATATTTAATTAATTAATACATTTTCTGGCACAGTATTTTAAGCTGTATGATAATATTTCCAGGCATTATTTGCTCTATTCTTTTTGCCTGAGTTCAAATCCTTTTAAGATAAAGTTGTTTGTCTCATTAGCTGTCATTTTAATTTACTTTATCGATTGTCAGCCCTTTATAGCCGTTAGACTGAAAAGTCTTCTTTTGCTATAAAGAGATTGTTTCTGATGTGACTTTATTTAGTCCTTCTGTTATCTGATTTAAGCCTGCAGCTTCTTAGAAAGTGATTTATTCCCTTTATAGAATGTTTTGCTGCAGAGATATTTCTGTCTTCTTGATATTTACAGCCCAGGTCTCAAGGCTTAGAAGAAGACAAATAATTCAAATGGAAGAGAGCCGTTGCTTGCTGATAATATTTAAAGGACCCTTTGAAGAAGGATTAAAGCTAGTGTTACACACATATTCTCAAGCACTCAAGCCTTCATCAAGTTCAAGCTTCCTGCTCTCAGCAATCTCCATCTAACTGAGAAGTGTTAAGATCTTCATCTCTTCTTCACCTGAGTTCTCCTGCTTTCAGGAAGTTCAACTCAGAGTTCCTTTGAAGAAGAAGAAGAAGAAGAAGATAGCTGCTTGAAGAACTTTGATTTTATTATTTACTTTCTTCCTGTAGCTCTTTCCTTCAGAACTTTCTGAAGAGTTTCTCTGCACTGAAGCAAGACTTCACCTGGACATTCTTGAGCCAGGGGGAGCCTTGATTCTTTAGAGCATTCTAGCTCAGTGCAAGCTTTTGTGCTTCTCTAATCTATTGTAAAATAGAGAAGACATCTTAACCTTCTTCCCCCTCCTGTACAGGGTTATTACTCCCTTCAAAAGTATCCCTTGGTGGCAGGGCACCTGATCAAAAACCTGTGCTTGGTTTTTAGACACCTGATCAAAAGTCTAAAGGGTTTCTGAATCTACCTGAATCAGATTCTGTTGGTGGCAGGGCACCTGATCAAAAACCTGAGTGGATTCCTACCGTGTGGGTAGAAGAGTGGACGTACCCAAGTTGTTTGGGGAACCACTATAAATTTCCTTGTGTCATCTGGATTCCACTGTTTAATTCCTGCATTGTGGCTGTGATTAGATATAACTAGGTTGCTAGTTGCTGATTAGGTTTTTCCAAGCTTAACTGTAATTACAGTTAGCTTGTGTTTGTACACATCACTTGTGTTAGGCTTTAAGGTTAAATCAATATCTATAATCTTTTCATTCCGCACTTCACTCCAAGGGAGTTGGGTAGAATATTAAGTTTTGTCTGTGCAAAATTTGATAACTCTATTCACCCCCCCTCTAGAGTAGTATCTATCCCTTCACTTTCATATTTGAGGTTAATCTGCTGAGAGCCAACACTATATCATTCTTCAAGAGGGCTGCTCCTGCAGTCAATTTCATAGAAAGTAAACTGACAAAATTAGGTCAGATTCAAAATGGAATTAAGAATCAGAAAATTCTTTCTGGAAACATGCTGGCAATCCACAATGCACAGAAGGAATTATTAGAAAAGCATAAGACTATTCTTGAAAGAAGAATGGATGCATGTGCCCAAGTTTTAGATGATCACTTGCTCAAGAACAAGGTTCATGTCACCATTGGTGTTAACTATATGGATGATCATTTTATAAAGGTCGGCACCTCCCTGACTAAGGATGTCTCTGAAGAAGTCAAAAAGGGGGAGAAGGAAATGATAAGGTCCATTACTGAAAATGCAGTCTGAACTACAAATGTTATAAGAGGCTCAATGGGACTTGAGCAACTCACATATGACAACATACCTGATGTTCCTGAACATGTACAAGAAGCATTGCATGATGGATTGTTGGGCCAATATAATGATCAGTTTGTAGAGCAATATGATTCTCAGGATATTCAAGAAGGTGCTCAGTGGGCTGAACCTATAACTGATGTTGAAATTCCCTCTTTTAGCTCCAATGTTGAGCAGATTGTCAGGGACAAAGGAAAATCTGATGCTGAAGAAGAAGAAGGGGTCAAGCTCAATAAGAAGAGGTATAAAGAAGAAATGGATTCCAAGTCAAACTTTGAGCAATGGAGTCCTCAATATAGTACTATAATTTTGTCTGCCTAGGACCAAGTTAAGTCCAAGAAAACTGAAAGGGGAAAGCTTTATAGCTGTCTAGAATGGGCAAAGCTAGAGAGAAATGAAGAAGCTAGGAGGAATTACAAAAGGGACAAGAAGTCAGGTGTTCTTCCACGAGATGCATTAGAGCCAAGCAAATACGTTCCCAAGCCTTACATCTACTTTGAGAGGCAGAAGGAAAAGAGAGAAGATGAAGCAAAGTCTGCAAAGAAGCCCAATAGTGGGATAGTAATTAAGGAATTAGAAATATGAGAAGTTTTATATTTTCCTTAAGGAGATTTTTGGAATGTGAACAATATTTTAAGCACACTAGTCATATATAATTATTTCCTTTATGCATATTATTGTGTTTGTGCGTGTGCCTCTATTTTTGTTCTAAATATTCTGTGTATTCTTATCTTCTGTGTGTGTTAGTGCATATCATTATCTAAGGTTTTGACTTCTTCAAATAGGGGGAGATTGTTGTGTCCATTGATCACAAAATCTCAAATTTGAAGAAGGCCTATAATATAATGGTATACAAAGTATTGTATTTGATGCATGCTTTAAGTTGTATGTATAAAGGTTGCTCTTTGTTCACTGTTCAAACAGGTTGTCTAAGCACAAATGATAGGTGGACACAAGGTAGGATGCTGATAGGGCAGAAATTTATCTAAGTCCAGAAGCATTGAGTGAAGGCAGTTCACTCAACTCCTAGAAGCCAGAAGTGTTGAGTAAAGCTCAAACAGTCATAGCTAGAGAAAAGCTGACAAGAATTCTGGCTAAGTCCACAAGCATTGAGTGAAGGCAGTTCACTCAACGCCCTGAAGAGAAAGCATTGACAGAACACAGTTCAGTCAGAGTCGCAGTACTGTTTGACTTGGAAATTTGTCTAAGTACAAATGCATTGAGTGAAGACAACGCACTCAATGCCTATTCAATAGAAAATCTATCTAAAGACAGAAGCATTGAGTGAAGGCAGTTCACTCAATGCCTATTCAATAAAACAGGCAATGACAGAAAGCGTTGAGTGAAGACAACTCACTCAACGCCTTAATATAGAGAAAATTGACCAATTCCAGAAGCGTTGAGTGATAAAGGATCACTCAACGCTGTTGAAATCGAAGAATCAGTCTCTGTGGTGTCCGAACCTTGGGGAAGGGGTGATCGCACACTTAATTATCTCTCACAAGCCAAACAACCAAAGACTTGGCACAAGGGACAGACCCAAGGCTCAAGCATGGAGGTCCCACCACACACCCGGAAGATCTTTGAGTGCTTCCCCTCCTTAGCCAAGTGTTGAGCTAAGGATACCTCAAAAAGTGCAAGAAGACCAGGCACAAGTAAGCATGCCTTCTTAGTTACCCCTTGGGTCTTATTTATAGTTTTTTTAAAACGGTCTACCAACAGCCTGTAACACTCTTATCTATCACATAGCAAGTAGCAGTAGGTCCGGGCGGGGCCCGACGCCATATACCACAGACAGACTGATGGGTTACTCAATAAGACCATTCAACCAATACACACGTCCTACACAGAGCATCTAGCGGAAGCAATTTATTAAGTTACATAAGTAAGAACCCAGCCAACAAGCATGAATGTCCACTAACAAACCACACAGGAATGAAATACAAAGTTCCAAAGAGTACTGGCCTTATGGCCTTACAATAGTTCACCAATATTTAAACAGTGTGTTACAAACTTCGGCTCGCATGCCGGCCACACATGATTTAAACAAAGTAAACAAACAAGGCCTTCGAGGACGGCTCAGCAACTTGGGCTTTGGCCCTCTATTTGCCGCTCGGCTCCTCAGCACCTGCAAGCACAAATCACCGCAACAGTGGCAAACAAGAATAACGGTCAGATAAAGCTGACCAAATTATAACGATTCCGCCCCCAAACCGGGGCGGCAAAGCTTCTTCCCTGCACATGTATTAGCATAAACAAACAGGATTGCGAATATACAATTTAAGCACACTTCACCACAGGTGTAGGCATGCATGGTCGCACACCCCATGCTCTCAGGGCACTTACACGGTGAACTCGGTCCACCGCCGCCCCAAGGACAGCAATCTCGTGAGCAATAAAGTCTTCATGGCTTAATCCGAAGACCCTCCCTCTATGCCATCGGCAGGCCACTAAACCGAACAACATAGAGCAGGTACAGTTTCACTAAACTCACTGCTCACACTGCCACGACACTAAAAATCATCAGCGCGAGCTAAGTTTCCCCGTAACTGGTAAACGAACAAACCATAGTACATAACCCGGTTATGTACAAAGATGGCTACCGGGCCACCAATGATGGCAGAATCACGTTTCTGCCAAAATTTCTGGGTGCACCTTGGGGTTAATCCCCAAGGATCTCTGCTGCAATTTACCACGTAGAAACCCGAAAATAACAAAAGGGCACGGAGTCTTCTCCGGCTAACAATACATAGCAAAACATCACCGATCCAGACCAACATGTCCAGGTAGGCTTCACACACCATGCCTATGTTTGTTTCGATTTCGAACTCTACATGCAAACAAGGGGGACTTTACATATCTACCCCAAGGAACACCGCAACTCACCGCACACTCGCGGGAGAGGGTTTTCCCTATGCAAAAGAAAAAGAGCTTCACATGCTCCAGATGAGAATCGTTACCCTAGTGTTTGTCCTCGGCGCCATGGAAAACTACGCAGATGAAAAGCACTACAACGATCTTGCCTCCGCGGATCTGGGCTCGGTTTGCTGTTTTGCGCTCGAATCTCCTCCTGCGGGCGGATCTTCCTCTTCCTCCAAACTCCTTGCTCTCCCTTCTCTCTAGGTTTCAGAAAGAGAATGGCTAAGTGAAAGTGAAGGTTTAAACCCCCAATCCCAGCCTTAACCCTAGCATGGAGAGATCTGAGCTGTTAGATCAAAAAAATAAGGAAACGAATGGCTGCGATTTGGCCCAAAAATAAACTTCCTGGACCGAACACGGCTTCCGACACTCTCGTGTCCAAGGCCGTGTAACTCATTCGCCGTCAAAACCATCGCATCCCAAAAAGAACACAGGCACTCGATACGCCCGTGACAGGATTGACATGCCCATGTCAGCCAGTACACGCTCATGTAGCTGGGCGTATGCCTCCATCGACATAGGAATAGAACGTCCAGAGCACGACATGGCCATGTGACATGCCCGTGTCACATGTCGTGTGCTAGACACTCCCTAGGGCACGCCCGTGTCCCAGGACGTGTAGCTGCCTTAGCACAAATCGCCAAACGACCCGGGGAGGACACGAGTATTCAACAAGCCCGTGTCGAATTTGACACGCCCGTGTCGGACCCGAACACGCCTGGGCTCAGGCCGTGCGTCCTCACTCAACGATCGTTGGGTGGGAAGCTTTGAGTGACTGAAATGTCGTGGGAAATGCCCGTGTCCAAGGCCGTGTTCACACCTCGACAACCGTTGACTGCGATTTTGTCGACCACACGACCATCGCCGAACCCGAGAATGACATGCCCCTGGGACACGCTCGTGTCCCAAGCCGTGTCACCTCTACCAAATCCCAGACTTGGCTCAAAATGCCACCCGTCACTCTTTTGAGTTTCGGGGCGTTACAACTCTCTCCCTCTTAAAATAATTTCGTCCATGAAATTACCAAAGGAGAAGAACACAGAAAACCAAAAGCGGTACCTGAGTGAAATAACTCTGGGTACTCCTCAAGCATGGTCTGCTCTCATTCCCAAGAGAGCTTCTCATGACCGCAATTGTCCCAATGGACCTTGACCATTCTGATCTGCTTGATATGAAGTCGCTTGACTTCAGAGTCCTCAATACAAACGGACTTGACCCTAGTTTTCAACCCTTCGTCCACCGGTAGTTGATCAACTGTGATCACCTGCGAAGGCTCTAGCACCGCCTTCCGCAACACTGAAATGTTGAATATGTCGTGTAGACCACTCAACTCAACCGATAGCTTTAGACGATTAGCCTCTTCGCCGATCCGCTCCTGGACCTCAAATGGTCCAAGGTACCTAAGGCTCAGCTTCTTCAAGTGTCGTAACCGTAAAACGCCCTTGAATGGCTTTATTTTCAAACACACCCAATCGCCAATCGCGAACTCCACGTTCCGGTGCTTAACATTGTAGTATTTAGCTTGTCTATCCTGAGTGATCAGCAAACGCTCCCGAATGGTTCATACCAATGAAGTAGCGCTTTCCACCTCTTGCTCCTTGTACAACCTTGCCTCACCCGTTTATAGCCACGACAACGGCGTGCGACACTTTCTTCCATATAATGCCTCGAAGGCCGCCATTTGTATGCTCGCTGGGTAGCTATTGTTGTACGCAAACTCCACTAAATTCAGATGGTCTTCCCATTGCTTTTCAAAGTCCAGAACGCACATGCGAAGCACGTCCTCCATCGTCCTGTTGACCCTCTCGGTCTGCCCATCCATCTGCGGATGAAAGGTTTTGCTGAACTTTAACTTAGTCCCCAGCATCTGCTGCACCAACCTCCAGTCAATGGACGTAAAATGCCCATCTCTATCACTCACGATGTTGCGTGGTACACCGTGCAGTCTAATAATATTATCCACATAAAGCTTCGCCAGCTTCTCCACAGAATCATCCTTCCTATGCGGAATGAAGTGCGACACTTTTGTTAACAGATCTACGATCACCTAGATGGCGTCGTTTCCCTTCTGCAACCTTGGCAAGCCATGCACAAAGTCCATCGAAATGTCATCGAACTTCAACTCCGACATAGGAAAGGATTTTAAGAAACCCCCTGGCTTTTGGCACTCTGCCTTCACTAAGACGCAAGTCTGACATTTAGCCACAAATAGTGTCACATCCTTCTGGAGTCCTGGCCACCAGAAAAACTTCTTCAGATCTCGGTACATCTTTGTGCTCCCTGGGTGAATTGAGTACTTGGTATGATGAGCCTCGTACATCAACTCCGCCCGTAGATTACCCATGATTGGGACGCACAAACGACTATCCTTCCTTAGCAGTCCATCTTCAACTGTAAATTGGGAATTTGGCTCATCCAAAGCTGCATCCATGATTCCCCTCATGCTGCTATCCAAATCCATAGCCTGTCGAATCCGATCAGCCAGATCATACAAAACTTCCGTCCAATTCAATAACGCTTCGGTGCTAGTTTGCTTGTCAACACAACATATGTCTAACACCTCCAACTCCCGAATCAACTACTCATCATAAATCGACAACCAGTTGGCTTTGGCGGGAGCCCTACGACTCAACGCATCCGCAACTGCATTGCCTTTAGCGGGCACATAATGAATTTTTAATGTATAGTCCCCCAGGAACTCCATCCATCTCCGCTGCCTCATGTTCAAATATTTTTGATCTTGCAGGAATTTCAGGCTCTTGTGGTCGGTGTAAATATTGACTTTTACGATGTATAAATAGTGCCTCCACAGCTTTAGCGCAAAAATTACGGCCGCTAACTCCAATTCGTGGACCGAATAATTCTTTTCGTGCACTTTCAGCTGACGCAAGCCATGCGCAATAACACTGCCAAGCTGCAACAGCACGCGGCCCAAACCACTGCCCGACGCATCGCTGTAGATCTCAAAGCCTTCAGTCCCACTCGGCGAACTTATCACTGGCACCGTGGTCAACAAACTCTTCAACTCTTTGAACGCTTGCGTGCACTCTTGCGTCCATACAAACTTCTGATCTTTTCTCGTCAAAGTCGTGAGGGGGCAACTCTATCTGCGAGAAGTTCTCTATGAAGCGCCTGTAGTAGCCGGCCAGCCCCAGAAAACTCTTGTCCTCTGCTCCCGAACGCAACACAGGCCACTCGCGTATCATAACTATCTTCTCTGGATCCCATTCAACACCCACTCTACAAACTTTATGACCGAGGGACGCTACCTAAGATAACCCAAAACTCGTGTTTTGAGAACTAGGCATAGAGTTGGTTCCTCATTAGCGTTTCCACCACCAAAAGCAGATGCTTGAAGTGATCTTCTTCGCACTGCGAGTACACCAATATGTTGTCAATAAAGACGATCACAAAATGGTCTAAGTACTCCCTGAACATCCTGTTCATCAAATCCATGAATACTGATGGCGCATTAGTCAGCCCGAACGGCATAACCGTAAACTCAAAATGTTAATATATTGCGCTGAATGTTGTCTTTGGGACATCGCTTTCCCTTATCATCAGTTGATAGTAACCAGACTTAAGATCCAATCTAAAGTATACCGATGACCCGACCAACTGATCAAAAGATCATCAATCCATGGGATCGCGTACTTGCTCTTTTCTGTTAACTTGTTCAGTTCTCTGTAGTCAATACACAGCCGCAAACTTCCGTCCTTCTTTTTAATAAAGAGGACCGGCGCACTCCAAGGTGACGAACTTGGACACACATAACCATGCTCCATCAACTCTTCCAGTCAAGCCTTTAGCTCCGCCATCTCCTTAGGCATTAACCAATATGGAGAGCGTAGCACAGGTTTAGCACCTGGCACTACCTCAATCGTGAAGTCAATCTCTCGTTACGGTGCGGCTCCAGGGAGACCATCAGGGGAACAAATCAGGATATTCGAATACACCCGAGATACTATCAAATGTAGGCTTATGCTTCGAAGCCTCCCATGGTGGTAGTAAAGACGCTTGCAAGTCGAACTTCTGACTCCCAAACTATAACCTTACGACACAGACTCTCTCTCCGCGCGCACTGAATGACCAATAAGCAATAACACATCCAAATTGTCCTTTACCATCGAAGGATATACTCCGATGCGCAATATAAATCCTTTGGACAAAAGGAGTGTGAAGTTACCGTATCGAAACTATGATCTCGCCGGATTACCAAAAATCCAAAACAAAGCCTAGAACTTCCAGTCCTAACCTAACGCGCATAAGGTAACAAGTATAAGAAGCTAAATTGCTATTAATTAACCCATATCTATCAACTCGACAGTCGGCCACATGGCCTCCTGCAGGCCAAGGATGTCCACTCTCCGTTGGACCGGAGTATATTGCGATGTGGTGGACTCCACTGCCTTGCCCTTCTCCTCAGATGTTGCCCTCGGCTTCTTCTCGGACATTGGGCATCCGCTCCAACAATCCTGGGAATAATGTCCCGGCTTGCCACAATTAAATCATGTGCCCGGTGCACGACCTGTAGTCACCCCCGAAGCACCAGATGAAGGGGTTGTACCCGAAGTCCTAGCCTTTTTATTCCACCTTCAGAAACCAGACTTCGAAGTCGGCACCTTGAACTCTTGCTTCTTAGCACCAGAGTCTTCAACTGCTCCTGTCATAGCTTTTATTGTCTTATGAGCACCCTCCCGAAAATCTCGGGAAAAGTGCCCTTTCTTTCAACAAGAATGGCAATTGAAAGTAGCTTGTCTAGTAGATGGTCTAGCTTCTTTTCTCAGTGTTTTGCGGTAGGCAGTCCTTATAGGATCTGCAGGGTTTGGTACCCTATTCACTGGTATTTGATGAGTTTTCCTCAACTCTACTTCCACAGTTTTGGTCGAATCCACCAAGGCTCGGAATCCCAATAACTTTAGTCCTATCAGTAGGATTCGCAACTCGCTACGTAGACCATTATAAAATCTATCAACAATGGACTGCTCACTTTCCCACTCAAAGCTTGGGTAGCGCCTTATCATAAGGAACATCTGCAAATATTCGTCAACTGAGTGCCCTCCCTGCAACACAATCATTTTCATCTGCTGCCCTAATGGGCCTCTAAATGCCTTTTGCTCCATCACACCGCCCGGTGTTGGGGCCATCTAAGGGACAGAGGGTTGCACATTTCTTCCATGTTGTGCGTTGGTCACAGCGAACACCGCTTCAACTACCTTTCTTATGGTTTCAAAAGAAGTAGGGGTCTCGGGCACGTCGCTTGGTGCAGTATTTTTCTCAGAAAGTGTGCTTTCAGACTGCCACGCGCCACTCCCGGACACCTATAGTCGTACGAAACACCAATAAGTGACCGAACAAAATTGCAAAAAGCAATTATAGAAACACGCAGGTTCATCAAACATGTGTATTTTCATTCCTAAGTGGACATTCATGGGTTCTTTTCATGTTATAACGTTGACGCACACACATGTGCTCACAACCCCTTAAAGTGAATTCGTCCACGAATTCATTTAAGCCTGACCAAAACCGGTAGTCGGATACAAAATTGTAACACCCCTATCCGTCATATGACATATAGCAGTAGGTTCTGCCGGGGCCCGACGCCATATACCACAGACAGACCGGCGAGTTACTAGATAAAACCATTGTACCAATACACACATCCTACACAGAGCATCTAGCGAAAGCAATTTATTAAGTTACACAAGTAAGAACCCAACCAACAAGCATGAATGTCCACTAACAAACCACGCAGGAATGAAATACAAAGTACCATATAGTACTGGCCTTATGGTCTTACAATAGTTCACCAATATTTAAACAGTGTCTTACAAACTTCGGCTCGCAGGCCGGCCACACATGATTTAAATAAAGTAAACAAACAAGGCCTTCGAGGGACGGCTCAGTAACTTGGGCTTTGGCCCGCTATTTTCCGCTCGGCTCCGCAGCACCTGCAAGCACAAATCACTGTAACGGTGGCAAACAAGAATAATGGTCAGCTAAAGCTGACCAAATTATAACGATTCCGCCCCCAAACCGGGGCGAAAAAGCTTCTTTCCTGCACATGTATTAGCATAAACAAACAGGATTGCGAAAGTACAATTTAAGCACACTTCACCACAGGTGTAGGCACGCACGGCCGCACACCCCGTGCTCTCAGGGCACTTACACGGTGAACTCGGTCCACCACCGCCCCAAGGACGGCAATCTCGTGAGCATTAAAGTCTTTGTTGGAACACCCTAGTTTGGATTTGGGTCAGGATCACTATGTCTTTAGGACTATTAGATTGACCCATCCATGTATAGCTAAGGGTCATAGGATGTGCTAAGTCAGAGGCTTTCAGAGATTAAAGAAATCAGCCAAGAGAAAACAGTCAAGAGAAGAAATCAGAAATCAACCTAGCATCGAGCTCAGATCGACGAGATGAGTTCAGGCGTCGAGGTGAGATCGACGATCTCTGAGCTCAGGTCCACGAAGCGTCGAACTCCGTTCGATGATCTCCGAGCTCAGATCGACGTTTTCTATCCCAGACTAGCTCCAATATCTCTGAGCTTAGATCGACGATAGTCGAGCTCAGATCGACGATCATCTTGTTGATATCGACGATTTCTGCCATCACTCTGAACGCAAGTTCCCAGGCAGATTTTCAGGATATCATTGTTCCAATCAAAGTGAGTTGTTCATATTCCAACAAAGCTTTATTTCAGGACAGTTACAAGAATGCATTTATGGAGATTATAGCCGTTGGAAGTAACTAAGAGGCAGCAATAATAAATGAAAGAATTCAAATGACCATTGGCCTCCTATCAGAATATATACACAGAAATACAGAGGAACAAATACATAGAAGAAAAAGGAGAGGAAAAAGAGATACAGGAATCAGAGTTCCAGGAAGAACTCAACATCACCTGTACAGCCAGTGCTCTTCTTAGATCTACTGTTCCAGGAAGCCTGAAGAGACAACTACACTACATCAGTCTGAAGGCTTACTGGAAGATCAACATCATCAAGGCTTCATCATTCACACTCCAAGACAACTCACATTTCAGCCTTTACTGAAATCATCATTTGTTGGAGCAGTCATTCATTGAAGACCTATAACCCTTTGCAAAGCTTTCACTCCTGAACCTCTGCTAATCTCAGGGGGAGCTTTGACAACATCATCAAAATCCACTTGTGCTTCTCATTGAGTGTTGAACAGAGAAGACAACATCAACTCTCCCTTCCCCACTGTAAAAGGGTTCTTGAACTCCCTTCAAAAGTTCTGTCTGGTTCTAAGACCCTTGTCAAAACTCAGTGGTGGCAAGACACCTTATCAAAAAATCTAGTTCTGGTTTTTGAGCACCTTATCAAAAGCTCATTGGTGCCCAGGACACCTGATCAACTCTTCCTGCAGTGGATTCCTACCTAGGGTGGTAGAAGAGTGGATGTACCCAAGTTTAGGGGAACCACTATAAAATTCTTGTGTCGTCTGGTTTGCCTTTATTTCTTTTCTTTATTATTCTTGTTGTGTGTTTGCTCTAATCTCTAGGATAGATCGCACTTTCAGTCTTCATGGCTTAAGCCGAAGACCCTCCCTCTATTCCATTGGCATGCCACTAAAATTAACCACTTAGAGCAGGTACGTTTTCACTCAACTCGCTGCTCACACTGCCACGACACAAAAATAATCGGCGCGAGCTAAGTTTCCCCGTAACCCGTAAACGAACAAACAATAGTACATAACCCGGTTATGTACAAAGATGGCTCCCGGGCCACCAATGATGGTAGAATCACGCTTCTGCCCAAATTTCTGGGTGCGCCTTGGGGTTAATCCCCAAGGATCCCTGCTACAATCTACCACGTAGATACCCGAAAATAACAAAAGGGAACGGAGTCTTCTCTGGCTAACAATGCATAGCAAAACATCACCGATCCAGACCAACATGTCCGGGTAGGCTTCACACACCATGCCTATGTCCGTTTCGATTTCGGACTCTACATGCAAACAAGGGGGACTTTAAATATCTACCCTAAGGAACACTGTAACTCACCGCACACTCGCGGGAGAGGGTTTTCCCTATGCAAAAGAAGAAGAGTTTCACATGCTCAAGATGAGAATCATTACCCTAGTGTTTCTCCTCGGTGCCATGGAAAACTACGTGGATGAAAAGCACCGCAACATCTTGCCTTCGTGGATCTAGGCTCAGTTTGCAGTTTGGCACTCCGAATCTCCTCCGGCGGGCGGATCTTCCTCTTCCTCCAAACTCCTTGCTCTCTCTTCTCTCTAGGTTTTAGAAAGAGAATGGCTAAGTGAAAGTGAAGGTTTAAACCCCTAATCCTGGCCTTAACCCTAGCATGGAGAGATCTGAGCCGTTAGATCCAAACAATAAGGAAACGAACGGCTACGATTTGGCCCAAAAATAAACTTCCTGGGCCGAACACGGCTTGCGACATGCCCGTGTCTATGGCCGTGTAACTCATTCGCCGTCAAAACCGTCATATCCCAAAAAGAACACGGGCACTCGACACGCCCGTGTCAGGCTTGACACGCTCGTGTCAGCCAGTACATGCCAGTGTAGCTGGGCATGTGCCTCCATCGACACTGGACTAGAATGTCCAGAGCACGACACAGCCATGTGACACGCTCGTGTCACATGTCGTGTGCTAGACACGCCCTGGGACACGCATGTGTCCCTAGCCGTGTAGCTGCCTTAGCACAACTCACCAAATGACTCGAGGTGGACATGGGTATTCTAAACGACCGTATCGAATTTGACACGCCCGTGTCGGACCCGAACCCGCCTGGGCTCAGGCCGTGCGTCCTTACTCAACGATCATTGGGTGGGAAGCTTTTAGTGACTGACACTCCCTGGGACACGCCCGTGTCCCAGGCCGTGTTCACACCCCGACGATCGTTGACTGCGATTTTGTCGACCACGCGACCATCGCCGAACCTGAGCACGACACGCTCCTGGGACACGCCCGTGTCCCAGGCCATGTCACCTCTACCAAATCCCAGACTTGGCTCAAAATGCCACCTGTCACTCTTTTGAGTTTCGGGGCGTTACACAGCCAACCTCCGATGTTCCAAAAAGTTATGTGCAGCTAAGATCGGGAGTAGAATTGTAAGAATACAACATACAACATTGGGAGAGTGGCCCTCTGAAACCTCCACTCGCCTAAGGTGGCAAGTGCTCGATGGAGCTGGCACTTGCCACCTCATTTTACTTTGGGCGAGTACGGGCCTGGTCTGCCCCACTCGCATGCTACTTTTCGAGATTATGGGGCGAGTGTGAGCCCGCCTGCACCACTCACCCCCTCACATGTTCCCTCCAGCCTGGGTGATTCGGCGAGGCCATTGAGCCCTTGCCTCCCTATCGACTCGCCTAGGACTGGACTGCGCCAAAATGGCTGGACCGACCCATTCTTATATCACTCGCTGGATACGGGGTTTTACACAATCTCTGCTCTTTGTGAGATTGCGCTAAACTCAGAAAGAAACATCCAATCCCAAGAGATCAGCAAGTGGGTCAGCGAGCTCAAGGTAATCTTTTGGTGGGATCCACTAGTGACTATATATACACTCTTGCGTACCTGCGCGACTTTTTCCATTCCCCTTACTTTGATATTGCGGAGATGCCTCTTTCCAAAGAACTTCAAGAGAGGCTGGACCAGGCTCGCGGGCTCAACGCCGCTCGTGCTGCCAGCCTGGTCACCAAAAACCCTAGCACATCGCCACTTAAGTCATCAAATCCTCAACCTACTAATTAAGCCAAGCTAACTCCAAACGTTTCTAAGTGGGTCTACCGCGACCCGGCCTCTACCCCAAAATCTGGGCCAACCCACAAACTAAAGGAAAAGGAGATCATTGAGGTCCCTGCAGACCCAAACAGCCATCAGACCGGCAGCTAAGCCTCCATGCCCCAAGTCGACTCTCCCCCTGATGACTCGTGGCCCAAAACTCCCCCTATTTGCCTGTGCAACCTGTCACCTCCTCTCAATACCACGGAGCTAGACTCACAGAGACAGGAGTCTCCAGCTCACGAACTTGCTCGGTAGCCCACACTTGCACCGGCACTCGCGGGGGGAGATGTTAGGTCCATCCCGAACACGAGCTTCGAGCTCATCCCCCAAAGGACTTGAAGCCCTGGTCACGGTAAGGACCTTGCCTGGCCCCCTTCATATACCCATCGAGGGCAGCCGAACCCGTCCCGTAAGCTCCACTTCTATTGGACTTTCCCGCCCAGTTCTTTTGAAGCACTCACCTATTGTATACTCATCTTGATTACTTGTCTTTGCAGATCTTCCCGGCCAATACGAGGCTGAAGAATCTTCTGAGCCAGGCCAACACTCGCCACCCCTTTCCCCTAACATAATAGATAACTTCTCGGACATCTCACTAGACTCCGCCGAGCTGAGGAAGCAAGTCGTTAAAGTCTTCAAGAAGCAGGGGCGCGCGCTGCGCAGGATGCAGGAGGAGAATGATCTCGGCGAGCAGAGGCTGAAGGCACTGGAGCAGGACTACGTACTGCTCGTGTATGAGGTGAAGCGTGTCTCAGCAAGCGGGATGACATCCCCCACCCCGCTTATGGATAGGATCAGCGAGAACATGTGATTCATCCACCATGATGTGGAGCTAGTATGCGAGTTCAGCAACCTGCGCTGACCTCTAGGGATGGGGATGTGAGTCCGGGGTACGTGGAAATAGATCCCTAGCTGAGCCAACCGGCACTTGCCCCCCAGCCCCTAGCTCGCGCGCTAAAATAATTATCCTTGTTATTGTACTTTCTTTTTCTGAATTGGGAGAACCCCCTGTCTGTAATAACTTGGAAGAATTTTTAGATTTCATTGTTTATTGATTCTGCATAACATGTTGTGCTTTAGATTCGGCTCACCATAGGATAGAATGGGTAGCAGGGGTCGGCGAGCCGAGGTTGGCAAGCCAGACTGACCAGTCGGCTCGGCAATTTATTCCGCTTTCTATAAATAGGCCCCCTCACCAATCCCCTAGCTAACGCTTTTATTGCTGACTCTTAATCCCCTCTTCTTGCCATTCTCTCCACCTCGACTCGCGCCACAACTATTGGAACAATGGGCAAAACACGACCTGACACTTATGGGAGGTCGAAATGTGCTCGACAATTTGCCGAGTACACCTTCTTCAATGGAAACACTAGCGAGAAAGAGCTCGCCAACTTCATTGCCGACTATATCGTCGCAGGGTTTTCTGCCCGCCGACCCACGGATGGAGAGGCCATAACTCATTTTATGAGGATGAGCTCGTCTTCCCCATCTTGCACTTTGAGGTAGAATGGCACCTCCCCCTATGGCCAAAAATCCGCCAAATCCTGAAGTACTTTGGGGCGATCCCAGCCCAGCTGAACCCGAATGCCATCACTATGATTGTGGCATTCGCCTACTACCTCCGCCGCGAGCAGATATATTTCAACCTGACCATCTTCAGGAAATTCTTCATCGACCGTGCGACCAATGACGGGGTCACCTTCCTGGCTGACTCCCAGTTCAAGGTCAACGAGACATCCAACAAGAACCACAACTGCTTCTCCAAGCTCGTCTTCATCAAGGGCGAGCTCGGCAACATACCCTTCTCTCCTTTGTAGAGGAGCGAGGAGGTGTACCGGCCCCCGACGGTGACGGGCGATTATGTCAAGCTCCAAACCTTATTCCTTGGCAAGGACTTTGAGGTCGCCTTCTTCCAAAGGGGACTCAACTCGCTCCCCCCGGTGGTGTCCGGCGAAGGTATAGCTCTTCCCCTTCTTTCCTCCTCAATGGGCTCGCTTATAATTAATGATTAATGATTTCTAACTCCAAGTATTTTTCTGCAGGGCTGCAACTGGTTCAAAAGCACCCGCCTTTTTGTTGACTCGTAACTCTACCCGAACCCACTCGCACGCAAGCGGGCAGCCGCAGCAGCTTGCCAAAGCGAGCTGGGGTCAGGCAAACCTTCCTCCAACAAAAAGTGGCCCGACCCCGCGGTATCCAGCTCACTTCGCCACCTCACGCCGCTAAAAAGGTTAAGAAGGCGATGGCGGTCTCTTAGTGGAAACAACAACAAGATTAAATATACCTGAGCTCCCCAGAGACCATGTCGGAGGAGTCATTAGAGAAGGAAAAGGGCAAAGGTGATCTGCCTTCCACCAACACTACTTAGTAGCTCGCGGCCCGCGTGAAAGAGAAGGGATAGATCACACTAACTCTAGAGGGGGTGAATAGAGTTTTAAAAACATTGATTAATTTTTATTGTGGATTAAAATAAGTGATAACTATATATATAAAGGCTGAAAACAAAACAAAGAAATCACAGCACAGCAAAATAAAAAATAGAGCAATCCAATCGACACAAAGATTTTATAGTGGTTCCCCTAAAACTTGGGTACATCCACTCTTCTATCACCCTAGTAGGAATCCAATACAGGTTTTTGATCAAGTGTCATGCCCCACAATATCTATTTTCTAAGGAAGATATAGCAACCCTTTGAGCTTTTGACTAGGTGCCCAAAAACCAAACCAAGTCTTTTGGTCAGGAGACTTGACAACTAAATGATAACTTTTGAAGGGAGTTAAAAAACCTTTTACTGTGGTGAATGAAAATAAAGATGATGTTCTTCTCTGTCAACAATCTGAGAGAAGACTAGTGGATTGTTGTTGTCAAAGCTCCCCCTGAGATGTAGAAATGTTCAGGAGAAAGAGATCTTTGCTCAGGGTGTAGGCCTTCAGAATGCTTGAAGATCTTCAGGAAATTTTTAAACAGATGTTGATGAGTTTATCTCTTTAAAATTTCAGAAGTAAGAATATATTCCTGACTGCCTTTTCTCTTTGTTATTTTTCTCTGTATTTCTTCTTCTTTGTATTGTTCTCTATCTTGAAGAAGAAGAAAACCTTACATATTACTTACAAATTATAGCATTTGAATTTTTAATTCCTTATCCTTGATTTACTGCAGAAAATCTGGGAGTTGAGCGGCTAGAATATGTATTAAATGAATTTCCTCAACTGTCCTAGTAAATAAGTTAAGTAATAACTCTTTGAAAACCATAATCAATGTTGTCATTGAACGGCTATATTCAAGAGAATATTGAGCATTAATTACCAGAGTATTACAGATATAATAAAATAAAATTTGAAATACTTCTGCTTTAGTCGAACTGAAACTGAGAGAAAAAAAAGTCGACCTGAATCTTGAAGAATTTAGTCGAACTCAACAAATTTCGTCGACCTGAGATCCAATATCGTCGAACTAAAGATAGCAGACAAGAAGTAGAAAATCGTCGAACGGAGCTCCAAATTCGTCGAGCTGAGATAACACTTCGTCGAGCTGAGTTTCTGGTATAAGCTCACAGATTGTCAATCTAAGCTAATCTTTCGTCGAGCTCAACTCAGAGAAGAAACTCTGAGTTCATCGATCTGAGATCAACGATCGTCGAGCTGAGTTCAGCTATCGTCGAACGCTTTTCTGACTCTTAGAAAACTGCTTTCCTCTATTGGTCTTCTGTCTCTAAGTCTTCTGAAGGTGAAAACCAATCACTCAAGGTTTGTTGACTTGACCTAGACCCTGATAAAAACTTCTGACCCTAGAATATATAATGTGGGTCATCTGAGAGTCCTAATAGTGAACTTAGCCCAAATCAACTCTAAAAAAGGTGGGGTTCCAACAATCTCCCCTATTAGGGTGAGGTCACTATGAACAACAATGAAAGAAAAATCACAAAGCAAAAAAATAATATATGGCAGAATTATAAAGTTTCAGCAGATATAAACAAGATTGCCTTGTGATATATTTACAACAAATAAAAGTTAAGGTTCAAAAACAGAAATGAAAAACTGTCAAACTCTTTTGGATTTGTCTTGAGAAGTTATAGTATAAGGTTTTGTGAAAATGATTTCTCTATTTGGATCAATAGCTTGCTGCTTTCACATCTTCATATCTTCTGCTCCAAGAATTGTCACAGTAGCAGCTCTAGGTTCAACTGCTTAAGGATGTAGGGACATATATGTATCAACATTAAAAAGGTTTTATACCTGATATTTTTCCAGTTCTTTCTTTCTGAATGAAGACATTGTAGTATACTGGGAAATATCTTGTCCTTCTTCTTTAGTTTTCCTGATTTGAGATAGTCCTATAAGTTCTTTGAACCTGGACATCATAGAATTAGGATCCATCTCTGGACGACACACTGGAGATAAAGTCCTTTCAGGACTGGAATTCTATGTATCTTGAAATTTTTGCTTCTGGCTACTGTCAGATTGTTGTTGCTGCTATTGTTTTTATCTCTGAGACTGAGTATATGATCTAGAGGGTTTATCTCTACTACTTTGAGTTGATCTGGATTAATAGGAGTGAGAAGTATATCTTTGACCTTGAGAAACATTGCTTGAGGATCCAGCTGCAGGAGGAGGAGGAGGACCTCTCTTGAATTTAAGTGGAGGAGAGTATCTCCTGTAACGCCCCCGATTTTTTCTGCGATTATTTTATTCTCGTTTGGCGTTACGGTGATGCGTTTTCATGGCTTTTGCCATTTGTGGAGTGTGGTTTAACTCCTTAGAACTGAGTGACTTATTTTATAGCCCATGGGCAAGATCTCTCTAGCAAGCCGAGTCGTTTGGGTGACCCGGTGTGGCCTCTTTGGGGATGCTTGTGTTTTAGCTTTAGGTGGGTATAACTCAAGTTCTGTTCATCGAAAGTTAATTTCGACTTCGTCGTTGTGTTCGTAGCATGGGTATTTAGCTACGGTGCGAATTTCGTCGAATTCTGAGGTAGTTCGGTTTTCGCATTGTTTTGGGTGTGCCATTAGTAAATCTAATTAGAAACCCTCTTAATTTAAGTGAACCGGTGGCTTGGGAGATGGTTAGGCTGAACTGGCGTGTTAAGGCTTATTTAAAAAGCTTTGATTAGAAGTTGGAGTGCCCACTCTCCTCCTTCTTCCCAAGACCAAAACCGCCTACTCCAGTTCGCGGAAAAGCAGCGGAGAAAAACCGGCGGACTGCCCTTGGCTTTGGACGCCGAATTTGGGAGTGTTTGTGGACGGAATTCGATTCCGAAAGCGGATTTGTCTTTCTCTCGCTCAGATCTACATTTCTACGGTAAGAGATTTGATTTTTGTGGAGTTTTAGGAGACTTGGATTTTTCGGTTCTTGCGGATTCCGCCATTAAAGTGCGGGATTTTGCTTTTAGGTGTTGTTGCTGCTAGTGCCGTGGGAAGAGGAGGGAAAGCCGACCGATCTTAGCCGAAAAATCGAGGCAAGTTGTATTCTTGATCTTGCCATTTTGTTTCTCTTGGTAATTTGAAATTCCCGGATAGCCCTAGGTTAGAAGCCAAGCTTGTTCTTTTACCTTGCTGAAATTAGGGTTTTAGTTTCTCCTTATGAGCCCCCCTCTTTGTGTTATTGGTGCTCAACCCGCCGGCGCAGTTTCCGCCATTTAGAACCCAGATTTAAGTCTAGTTGGTGCCTTACTGGTGAAGCCGTGAGAGAGAGAGTGAGGGAGGGGGGTACCTACTGTGTGTCTTGGCAAGAGCCAAATCTGGGCTCTCTGGTTTGCCGGCGTTGAGTGTGGTGCACACACTCAAATCCATTGCAGGTTTGGCATTGAGTGTGGTGCACATACTCAACGCCACAGCTGTAGTCGGTTTGAGTTTTTGGCTAAGTACTAGAGCGTTTAGTGAGGTGGACTCACTCAACGCCGCATCCCCTACTAGCGGCTAAGTACTTTGGCGTTGAGTGAGTCGACCTCACTCAATGCCAATTCCGTTTTGGCATTGAGTGAGGTGAACTCACTCAATGCCACGGTTTTCTGAGAAGCTAAGTACTTTGGCGTTGAGTGAGGTGTGCTCACTAAATGCCACAGCCTTTTCTGAGGCTAAGTACTTTGGCGTTGAGTGAGTCGACCTCACTCAACGCCATTTCGGTTTTGGCGTTGAGTGAGGTGACCTCACTCAACGCCATAGCTTTCTGTGCGGCCAATTACTTTGGCGTTGAGTGAGGTGTGCTCACTCAACGCCACGGCCTTTTCTGAGGCTAAGTACTTTGGCATTGAGTGAGTCTACCTCACTCAACGCCATTTCGGTTTTGACGTTGAGTGAGGTGACCTCACTCAACGCCGTAGGCAAGTTTGCGGCCAAGTCCTGTGGCGTTGAGTGAGTTAACCTCACTCAACGCCATTTCTGCTTTGGCATTGAGTGAGGTAGATTCACTAAACGCCACAGCCCTTCTTTGCGTCCAGGACTTCTGGCGTTGAGTGAGACGACCTCACTCAACGCCATTGCTGTTTTGGCATTGAGTGAGGTCAGCTCACTCAACGCCGCAGATTGTCTTGTTTGCGGCTAAGTGTCAGGGCTTTGAGTGAGTGAACCTTACTCAACGCCATTGCTGTTTTGGCATTGAGTGAGGTAGACTCACTCAACGCCGCAGTCTTCTTTTGCGGCTAAGTGTCGGGGCGTTGAGTGAGTGAGCTTCACTCAACTCCATTGCTGTTTTGGCGTTGAGTGAGGCCAGCTCACTCAACGCCACTTTCTCTGTTTGCAGTTAAGTGCCAGGGCATTGAGTGAGTGTACCTCACTCAACGCCATAGCTGTTTTGGCGTTGAGTGAGGTTAGCTCACTCAATGCACGAGTATTCTTACGAGAGGCATTGAGTGAGTGAACCTCACTCAACGCCATGCCTGTTTTGGCATTGAGTGAGGCTAGCTCACTCAACGCCAGAGCTCTTCTTGCGGTGGGAATTGAGTGAGTAAACCTCACTCAATGCCATGGTTGTTCTGGTGCTGAGTGAGGCTAACTCACTCAATGCCAAGGTCTGGTTAGGCGTTGAGTGAGTGGGTCCGACTCAACGCCAAGTCGTGTTGAGTCATTTCAACACTTTCCCCTACCGTGATTTTTACTCCCGAGTGAATTCCTTGATTTTCTTTGAGGTTCCTTGTCGGCTATGTTTTTCTTTCCTAAAGGCCGAATCGTGGGTCGTGGTTAGTAGTGGTGGTTTGAAGCTCTTAATGGGGGTGGTGTTATGTAATTTAGCCGTGGCCACCCTGTTCTTCTAACTTGCTCCAGGTACGGGCTGGGCAAGTGGGTGGAAGATCCCTAGTGCTATCACATGTAGACCCTTGAGCTTTATTGGCTTTGAAATGGTGGTTGGGGGACTCAGTTTGCCTCCAACCCAGATCCACGTTATTTATTTTGCTACAACCATCTCCCACAGCTGAGGTTCTTTGACGTTTCTTCCTTGGTAGATTGCAACATTTTGGGCTCTTGGCAGCTTAGTAGACTCTAAAGGAAGTAGTTTCTGGGCAGGGTTGATACTGTTTCCTCGCACCCAGTGCATTTCTTTTTGTCTTTCCTTGGGCAGTTGTGACTTTTACTGCTTTGTTTTTCCTCTTTCATTTATCATCTGATTGACACTTTCGTGCAGTTTTCCTTATTTTGGTTGCTGAGGTATTTTTTTTCTTTTGAATGCCTCAGGTTCTGGGAAGTAGCCAGTTTGGTGGCTAAGTTGATATGGTGTTGTTGGTGGTCTCTTAGACTTTAGAGATCTTGTTGCTTTGTTAGTGAGGTAGTTTTTCTGCACTTTCTTACAGACATACATATTTGTCAGTGGGTTCGTGTCAGGTTGTTGGCGCCCACTGGTAGTTTTTCCCTTATATTGGATATATTACTTTTGCTGTTACCTTTTCTAGAGATAGTATACTTGCTCTGGGAACGATTTATGCTAGGTTGCTAGTTACTTTTAAAACTAAAATTATTATTATAAGTATAGCACATGATCAGCATGTTTTATAAAACTCAATCACTATTTTCCAAACAACGTAAAAAGATTGTTTTCTTATATAATATAAATTAAATGTAGAGTCTTGCATAGCATAAGTTATCCTCTTGGGGCACTTATGCACTCCTTTAGAATGTCAAACCTGAATAAAGTATTTTCCGCAGCGTATAAGTATAGTTTTTAAACTGTGGACAAGGTGATCCACCGAGCCGAGGGATACGTCCTCTAAAAATATAACTGATTTTCGAATCATTAAACTCATGAATTTTTTCATAAAGTAAAGTAGATGGTTTTGCCTGAGCATCAGCAGTTATCCCGTGCTCGACGTGGCATCATGACGCGTGTTTTTCTCATACTCTGATAATCCTTAAATTTGGAGAAAATGCGGGTTGTGATATTTGGTATCAGAGGGAGGTTGCTTGACAAGTTAGTCGGGCAACCTTTCTTTGATTGCATTAGTAGTTCGGCATCATGCCATTCACACACCGATATGTCATCAGCACGTCTTTGCAAAAGCACGAACACTACACTCATAGCATAACATGAAGTATACGGGGCATATTATGTAGTATGGGATGCATAATATGTGTTCATATATGGATCCACCATAGGGGCAACATGTTAGGGTTATGTAGTATGGGATGCATAACCTCACCACATGGCTGTGACTAGCTCGTTTTCTTTTTCGTTGCATGAGAATGTTATGTAGTATGGGATGCATAACATTTTCATGTGTACGCCGCTCATAACATGCATTAGGGCCTTTTTTAAGATACTTAGCAAAAATATGTATAGCATAGCATTGCATAAGCACAATGTGCTAAGCTAAAGACTGGCAGGATGACATATGTACATGCATAAGCTTTCAAGTCAAAAGTAATATAAAGTCATGCATTCCCGATCTAGGCACAAGAGTTAGTATGGTGGTGGTTAACCATCCTAGGTTAGGGCATAACATTAATTTTTGTAAAAAGATAAACTCCTAGAGCAATTTTAGCAGCTTTAAGTTCATATCTATATATGTATTGTCTGTACTTGTAGTTGATTCTAGCTGTTGTGCTAGGATCTGACTAGTGTTGTTATGATTTTTAGGATGGCGAGACGTCCTGCGACTAGATCGACTCCCCTATCTGAGGGTGAGTCATATGGAGCGCAGAATGACGCGATGATCGAGAGCCTGCGGCAGAGTAGCGATGCCTTGAGCAGGCAGATGGTGGAGATGCAGGCCCAGATTCATTCCCTGGTGGCAGTTGTGGCAGGTCAGACTCAGGGTGTGCAAGGCCCTACAGGGGGGTTAGCTGTTCCTCCTCCTCCTGCACCCCTAAGACCTCCAGTGGTGGTGCCAGTAGAGATGGACTTCATCTCGCAGTTTCAGAGGCTGAGCCCTCCCACTTATGATGGGAAGGCAGATTTCATGGTCATAGACGATTGGATGATCTCCATGGAGGAGATGTTCTCGTACTCCTGTATTGCAGATGACCAGAGGGTGATGATAGCCGCCTATCAGCTTAAAGGTTTGGCTATGAGTTGGTGGCTGAGAGAAAAGGAGAGCTTGGTAGCTGGATGCTCTTGGGAAGTATTCAAGGAGATGCTGTTGAGGAAGTTCTTACCCTCGGTCGAGCGTGACCGCCTTATGAACGACTTCCTCAACCTGAAGCAAAGGCAACTCATGGTTGGTGAGTATGAGATAGAATTCAGAAAGTTGAGCTGGTTTGCTCCTGGATTGGTGAGTGTTGAGGCTGATCGAGTCAAGCTATTTCTCGGTGGCTTGAGGAGCGAGGTGCAGCAGTTGACCAGTGATTATTGGTCAGAGACTTATGCAGGAGTAGTGGAGGCTGCTCTGAAAGTGGAGGCTATTGAGACCGCAAAGAGCAGAGGCCAACAAATGAGAAAGGACAATAGGAAGTCTGTGGAGGAGAAGAAACCCCAGGTACCTGGTGCGGCTTCGGGAAAGAAGAGCAGGGTGGTGTGTAGCTTCTGTGGCCAGTCAGGCCACCCTGTTGAGAGATGTTTCAAGAAGGCAGCAGCTCAGAAGAAGGAGCAGGTTCATGCGATTCAGGGTGCTCCTAGGAGGGATGTCTCCTGTTCTGTTTGCAAGAGACCCGGGCATGATGCTGCCCAGTGTTATTCCAAGGATAAAGTCTGCTATCAGTGTGGGGAGAAGGGTCACATCAAGACTAGGTGTCCTCAGGTCCAGCCTGCTCTTCATGTAGTTCCACTTTAGGCACTACCTCCACCTCAGCGGGTGGACAAGGGCAAGGGAAAGCTTAACGTGATCTCTTTCGAGGAGGCTCAAGCTTCGACTCAGGTCATCTCAGGTTAGTTGATTTTTCAGCCTGAAGGTTTTACTTTTGTTTCACTAGAATGATTACAGCATTATTGTGGTAGTTCCTTAGTTATATACTCCTATAGGGAAATTTAAGGTGAAGAATCGTTGGGCGCGTGTTCTGTTTGACTCCGGCACTACCCACTCGTTCGTGGCTAGAGCCTTTGTGGAGCGACATCGGTTGACTCTAGATTGAGTTCGGGATACCTTCCGTGTCAAGTTCCCCTCTGGTGAATCTGTGTTATAAGATTTGGGCATGCTAGATTGCCCTGTTTTGTTGGGAGACTTTCTTGCGAAGGCAAACCTAAAGATGATTGATCTGGAGGACTTTGATATTATTCTGGGCATGGACTGGCTGTCTAGGTATGATGCGGTTATTCAGTGCAAAGCGAAGCACTTGGACTTCATCAAGGACGACGGTCAGCCCGGAAGCGTGTATGTTGATCTGTGCCAGGATTCTCCTGTCTTCTCTGTGGTATGTGCTCAGAAGCTGTTTCTTTCGGATTGTTTTGCTTGTTTGGTCTTGGTGGTTGGGACCGCTATTAGTGTACCGCGCTTGGAGGAGATTCCTGTTGTTCGTGATTTCGCCGATGTTTTTCCTGATGATCTTCCTGGTCTTCCTCCCGAGCAGGATGTTGAGTTTGTGATTGATTTGGAACCGGGTACGCGTCCTATTGCTAAGGCGCCGTACCGGATGGCCCCTCATGAGTTAGAGGAGTTGCGAGTCCAGTTGGATAAGCTGTTGGCAAAAGGATTTATCAGGCAGAGTTCGTCGCCTTGGGGTGCTCCTGTGCTATTTGTAAAGAAGAAAGATGGGTCAATGCGGCTTTGCATCGACTACAGGGAGTTGAACAAAGTCACTATTAAGAACAGGTACCCTCTGCCGAGGATCGATGACTTATTTGACCAGTTGCGCGGTAGCACAGTGTTCTCCAAGATCGATCTTCGTTCTGGATATCATCAGCTCAGGATCCGTGATGCAGATATTCCACGGACTGCGTTTAGATTGAGGCATGGACACTTTGAGTTCTTGGTAATGTCGTTTGGTTTGACCAACGCACCATCAGCTTTCATGGATATGATGAACCGGGTGTTCAAGGATTTCCTAGACAAGTTCGTTGTTGTCTTCATCGATGACGTGTTGGTTTATTCTCGCAGCGTTGAGGAGCATGAGCAGCATCTGCGCTTGGTTCTAACGGAGTTGAGGAATCACAAGTTATTCGCCAAGCTGAGCAAGTGCGAATTTTGGTTGCCTCAGGTCTCATTTCTAGGCCACGTGGTGAACAAGGATGGGATCTCGGTCAACCCAAAAAAGATTGCTGCAGTGATGGATTGGAGTAGGCCGCGCACGCCCAAGGAGATCAGTAGCATCCTAGGGTTGGCCGGCTACTACAGGAGGTTTGTGGAGGGTTTCTCTTCCCTAGCTGCACCTTTGACCAAGTTAAATCAGAAGAACGCGGCCTTTGTTTGGAGCGAGAAGTGCGAAGAAGCCTTCCTAGAGCTAAAGAATAGATTGTGCACTGCTCCCATTCTGACCCTGCCTACTGAGGGTGTGGATTATGATGTATACGTGGATGCTTCGCATGTTGGACTGGGTTGCGTGTTAATGCAGGTTGGAAAAGTGATTGCCTATGGGTCAAGGCAATTGAAGACTCATGAGAAGAATTATCCTACGAATGACCTTAAGTTTGCAGCGGTGATTTATGCGTTGAAGTTGTGGAGGCATCTACTTTATGGGGCTTAGTGCAAGATCTTCACTGATCATAAGAGCCTGAAGTACGTGTTCACGCAGGAGTTGAATCTGCCCCAGCGGTAGTGGCTAGAGTATGTGGCCGATTATGATGTAGAGATCCAGTATCATCCAGGCAAGGCCAATGTGGTGGCCGACTCCCTGAGCCGGAAGACGGGAAAGATCTTTAATCTCTCCGCCGATCGTTTAGTGGAGGAGTTCCTCCTTATGGATATATCAGTGGGATGTTGTGGCTTGCAGAGTAGTTTGGAGGTGGTAGAGCCGTCTTGGATTTCTTTGACCAGATTGCACTAGAAGGACGATCCGGATCTTCTACACTTATTCACCAGGACCGAGAAGGGGGAGTTGCCAGATTTTTCTATTGATGATGCAGGTACTTTGAAGTACCGCGGCATATTTTGCATCCCCGTTGTAGGAGACATCAGGGGTATGATTTGCAGAGAGGCTCATGGATCCAGTGTTGCCTACCATCCAAGATCTAAAAAGATGTATCGTTATTTGACGCAAATTTCCTGGTGGTATGGCATGAAAAGTGATATAGCCTGATTCATTGATGAATGCCACACTTGCAAGCGTGTGAAGGCTGATCACGGAAGACCTGGTGGCAAGTTGACTTCGTTAGAGATCCCGACTTGGAAGTGGGAAAGTATTTCAATGGACTTCATCACGAGCTTACCGAAATCCTTGAGGGGATTTGATTCTATTTGGGTCATAGTGGATAGACTGACGAAGTGTGCTCACTTCGTGCCGTATAAGATTGATTACCCGATGAAGAAGATAGCGGAGTTGTACTTGAATGAAGTCATCAGACTGCATGGTGTGCCTGTTAGCATCATTTCTAATCGAGACTCCCGGTTTACTTCTCGTTTTTGGCAGAGTCTGCAAGAGGGTTTGGGTACGGATCTGAGGTATTCTACTGCTTACCACCCACAGACCAATGGGCAGATAGAGCGGGTGAACCAGATAGTTGAGGATATGATCTGATGCTACATTTTAGACCACGGTGGAGCGTTGGATGAGCGGTTGCGACTTATGGAATTTGCATACAACAACAGTTATCAAGAAAGTTTGCAAATGGCTCCGTTTGAAGCCTTGTATGGGAGGCGCTGCAGAACTCCCCTATTTTGGACTGAGGCGGGTGAGAGACCCTTGTTGGGTCCGGATGCACTTGAGGAGATGGAAGTCGCAGTGAAACTTATCCGAGAAAAGCTTCGTATAGCACAGGAGAGATACGAGAAGAATGCCAATTGGCGTAGGTCTGCCTTGGAGTTTTCTGTAGGGGACCTTATGTTTATTAAGGTTTCCCCGATGGTGGGTGTAAAGTGGTTTGGTAAGAATCGGAAATTGGACCCGAGGTATGTGGGCCCGTTTAAGATTATGGAGCGGATTGGCGTGTCAGCTTACAGGTTGGATTTGCCAGCAAACTTCTCAGGTGTTCATAATGTTTTCCATGTAAGCCAATTGTGGAAGTGTGTGTGCAGTAGTGGGAAAGTCTTGGACGTTGTGCCCTAGTTGGAGCCCAATCTCTCTTTTGTTGAATTGTCGGTCCGTATTTTGGATACTCAGGAACGGGTGCTGCGAAAGAAGTCCATTCCGAGTGTGAAAGTTCTATGGAAGAATCAGGATTTGGAGAGCGCGACTTGGGAGCTAGAGTCGGCCATGAGGAAGGCTTACCCTCACCTGTTTCCCTGATTTTATCGATATGTTTCCCTTCTTGTAACTCCTATTTGTTACTTTTCCTTCTATAGTAGAAGTGATGTGCGTAAAGTTTCGGGATGAAACTTTCTTTTAGGGGGAGTGACTGTAACGCCCCCGATTTTTTCTGCGATTATTTTATTCTCGTTTGGCGTTACAGTGACGCGTTTTTGTGGCTTGTGCCATTTGTGGAGTGTGGTTTAACTCCTTAGAACTGAGTGACCAATTTTGTAGCCCATGGGTAAGATCTCCCTAGCAAGCCGAGTCGTTTGGGTGACCCGGTGTGGCCTCTTGGGGGATGCTTGTGTTTTGGCTTTAGGAGGGTATAACTCAAGTTCTGTTCGTCGAAAGTTAATTTCTACTTCGCCGTTGTGTTTGTAGCATGGGTATTCAGCTACGGTGCTAATTTTGTTGAATTCCGAGGTAGTTCGGTTTTCGCGTCGTTTTGGGTGTGCCATTAGTAAATCTAATTAGAAACCCTCTTAATTTAAGTGAACCGGTGGCTTGGGAGACGGTTAGGCTGAACTGGCATGTTAAGGCTTATTTAAAAAGCTTTAATTAGAAGTTGGATGGCCCACTCTCCTCCTTCTTTCCAAGACCAAAACCGCCTGCTCCAGTTCGTGGGAAAAGCAACAGAGAAAAATCGGCGGACTGCCCTAGCCTTTGGACCCTGAATTTGGGAGTTTTTGTGGACGGAATTCGATTCCGAAAGCGGCTTTGGCTTGCTTTCGCTCAGATCTACATTTCTACGGTAAGAGATTTGATTTTCGTGGAGTTTTAGGAGACTTGGATTTTTCGGTTCTTGCGGATTCCGCCATTAAAGTGCGGGATTTTGCTTTTAGGTGCTGTTACTGCTAGTGTCGTGTGAAGAGGAGGGAAAGCCGACAGAGCTTCGCCGAAAAATCGAGGCAAGTGGTATTCTTGCCCTTGTCATTTTGTTTCTCTTTGTAATTTGAAATTCCCGGTTAGCCCTAGGTTAGAAGCAAAGCTTGTTCTTTTACCTTGCTGAAATTAGGGCTTTAGTTTCTCCTTATGAGCCCCCCTCTTTGTGTTGTTGGTGCTCAACCCGCCGGCGCAGTTTCCGCCATTTATACCCCAGATTTCAGTCTGGTTGGTGCCTTGCGGGTTAAGCAGTGAGAGAGAGAGTGAGGGAGGGGGGTACCTGCTGTGTATCTTGGCAAGAGCCAAATCTAGGCTCTCTGGTTTGTCGGCGTTGAGTGTGGTGCACACACTCAAAGCCATTGCGGGTTTGGCGTTGAGTGTGTTGCACACACTCAATGCCACAGCTGTAGTCGGTTTGAGTTTTTGGCTAAGTACTAGAGCGTTGAGTGAGGTGGACTCACTCAATGCCGCAGCCCCTGCTAGCGGCTAAGTACTTTGGCGTTGAGTGAGTCGACCTCACTCAGCGCTATTTCCGTTTTGGCGTTGAGTGAGGTGAACTCACTCAACGCCGCGGTTTTCTGATAAGCTAAGTACTTTGGCGTTGAGTAAGGTGTGCTCACTCAACGCCAAAGCCTTTTCTGAGGCTAAGTACTTTGGCGTTGAGTGAGTCGACCTCACTCAACGCCATTTTAGTTTTGGCGTTGAGTGAGGTGACCTCACTCAACGCCGTAGCTTTCTGTGCGGCCAAGTACTTTGGCATTGAGTGAGGTGTGCTCACTCAACGCCGCGGCCTTTTCTGAGGCTAAGTACTTTGGAGTTTATTGAGTCGACCTCACTCAACACCATTTCAGTTTTGGCGTTGAGTGAGGTGACCTCACTAAACGCCGTAGGCAAGTTTGCGGCCAAGTCCTGTGGCGTTGAGTGAGTGAACCTTACTCAACGCCATTTCTACTTTGGCGTTGAGTGAGGTAAATTCACTCAACGCCACAGCCCTTCTTTGCGGCCAGGACTTCTGGCTTTGAGTGAGACGACCTCACTCAACGTCATTGCTTTTTTGGCGTTTAGTGAGGTCAGCTCAATCAACGTCGCAGATTGCCTTGTTTGCGGCTAAGTGCCAGGGAGTTGAGTGAGTTAACCTCATTCAACGCCATTGTTGTTTTGGCATTGAGTGAGGTGGACTCACTCAACGCCGCAGTCTTCTTTTGCGGCTAAGTGTCAGGGCATTGAGTGAGTGAGCTTCACTCAACTCCATTGCTTTTTTGGCATTGAGTGAGGCCAGCTCACTCAACGCCACTTTCTCTGTTTGCAGTTAAGTGCCAGGGCGTTGAGTGAGTGTACCTCACTCAATGCCATAGTTGTTTTGGCGTTGAGTGAGGTTAGCTCACTCAATGCACGAGTATTCTTATGAGAGGCATTGAGTGAGTGAACTTCACTCAATGCCATGCCTGTTTTGGCGTTGAGTGAGGCTAGCTCACTCAACGTCAGAGATGTTCTTGCGGTGGGAATTGAGTGAGTAAACCTCACTCAATGCCATGGTTGTTCTGGCGCTGAGTGAGGCTAACTCACTCAATGCCAAGGTCTGGTTAGGCGTTGAGTGAGTGGGTCCGACTCAACGCCAAGCCGTGTTGAGTCATTTCAACACTTTTCCCCTACCGTGATTTTTACTCCCGAGTGAATTCCTTGATTTTCTTTGAGGTTCCTTGTCGGCTATGTTTTTCTTTCCTAAAAGCCGAATCGTGGGTCGTGGTTAGTAGTGGTTGTTTGAAGCTCTTAATGGGGGTGGTGTTATGTAATTTAGCCGTGGCCACCCTGTTCTTCTATCTTGCTCCAGGTACGGGCTGGGCAAGGGGGTGGAAGATCCCTAGTGCTATCACATATAGACCCTTGAGCTTTGTTGGCTTTGAAATGGTGGTTGGGGGACTGAGTTTGCCTCCAACCAAGATCCACGTTATTTGTTTTGCTACTACCATCTCTCGCAGCTTAGGGTGTTAGACGCTTCTTCCTTGGTAGATTGCAGCATTTTGGGCTCTTGGCAGCTTAGTAGACTCTACAGGAAGTAGTTTCTGGGCAGGGTTGATACTGTTTCCTCGCACCTAGTGCATTTCTTTTTGTCTTGCCTTGGACAGTTGTGACTTTTACTGCTTTGTTTTTCCTCTTTCATTTATCATCTGATTGACACTTTCGTGCAGTTTTCCTTGTTTTGCTTGCTGAGGTATTCTTTCTTCTTTTGAATGCCTCAGGTTCTGGGCAGTAGCCAATTTTGTGGCTAAGTTGTTGTGGTGTTGCTGGTGGTCTCTTTGCTTTTAGAGATCCTGTTGCCTTGTTAGTGAGGTAGTTTTTCTGCACTTTCTTACAGACATACATATTTGTCAGTGGGTTCGTGTCAGGTTGTTGGCGCCCACTTGTAGTTTTTCCCTTATACTGGATATATTACTTTTGCTGCTACCTTTTCTTGAGATAGTCTACTTGCTTTGGAGACAATTTATGCTAGGTTGCTAGTTACTTTTAAAACTAAAATTATTATTATAAGTATAGCACATGATCAGCATGTTTTATAAAACTCAATCACTATTTTCCAAACAACGTAAAAAGATCGTTTTCTTATATATAATATAAATTAAATGTAGAGTCTTGCATAGCATAAGTTGTCCTCTTGGGGCACTTATGCACTCCTTTAGGATGTCAAACCTGAATAAAGTATTTTCCGTAGCATATAAGTATAGTTTTTAAACTGTGGACTAGGTGATCCACCGAGCCGAGGGATACAGCCTCTAAAAATATAACTGATTTTCCAATCATTAAACTCCTTAATTTTTTCATAAAGTAAAGTAGATTGTTTTGTCTGAGCGTCAGCAGTTATTCCCTGCTCGACGTGGCATCATGACGCGTGTTTTTCTCATACTCTGATAATCCTTAAAGTTGGAGAAAATGCGGGTTGTTACATCTCCTGCTCTTCTTCCTTGCTTTCATTTCATTTTTAGAATATCTCATGCAGTTGGGGGAGTCTACAGTGAGAGTTATATTATGCAGAATATAATAAGGAGTATCAGCAATTGGATTGGGCTTTTGAGCAGCCTTTGGAGGAGCCTTCTTCTTAGCTTTTCCCTTCTTAGAACTTGTATCATCAGAATCTTCATCATCATCAGATCCATTTGTTGGAATATCATAGAGAGCATGAATTTGTTTCTGCATATCATCTGTGAAGATAGGGTGAACCTGAGGTTGTACAGCTTCAGCTGGAGGCTGTTCTTGAATTTTTGGCTCTGCAAAAACTTCTATAACAACTTTATCACTCTCTTCTTCCATATCTTGAAACAAGATCTCATCAAGATCTGGCATGGGAGACTCAGCCCAACCATAAGTAGGAGGAGAGAGCGCCTTTGGCTCTGAAACAATTATTGGCTCTATAACAATAGCTGAAACTGAAAAGCTTATCCTAAGTTGTTCCAAAACTTCAGGACTTATTGAAGATGAGTAACAAACTATAGCTTTAGACAAATCTGGAACTGAATCAACAAAAACTAGAAGATTGTTTATATATACTGAATTAAAAGAATGTAGTAAAGAACTTAAATCAATTGTGGGATTTATAATGAAATCACCAACAGTGGTTATTTCTGTATCTACTGAATCTTCAAAATAAATCATCTTTGTATCTTCATCTAGAATCTAAATGATCTCTACTGAAATTTTTGCTTCGAGAACTGCTGCTGCTGGAGGAGTTGGAGCTACTGCTGCTGGAGCTTCTTCCAAGAACATCTCCCCCTGCCTGGTTTCAAAATATCCTGAACCCAGGCCCCCATAAGAAGGGTTAGAGGAAGAAGCAGTAAACTGAGTAGAAAGAAGGGAGATAGAAGCAGAGAGAGGAGCAATAGCCTCAGCTATAAGATGCTTAAGAGATGGAGTGATGAATTTAAGAAGATCTTTAGCAATGTTAGAGAAATTGAGATAGAGAGGTTCAGGAGTGGATGGAGTGAAGGAGGATTCGTTTCCATAATTTGAACAGACTGTGAAGGAATGAGGTAAGTCAGATTGTTGGAATTTTGGGAATGTGGATGGAATGTTGGTTTGAGGGATGGTATCTGGAAGTTGATCCTGAAGGGGTTAATGTTGTGGAGATGGTTGAGGAGATTGAGATGATAGTAGATTGAAATTTAGTTGGGTAGAGGTGGATGGAATGTCATCAAGGTGTTGAGGAATTGGAGATTGAGGAGGTGGAGATGGTGGTGTATCCACATGGATATGAATTGGTGATGGTTGAGATGGTGATTGTGCTGGTGAGACTGGAGGAATGGAGGTGGAAGGTTGTTGAAGGGGAGTTTATAAAGGAAATATTGGATGATGTGGGGATGGAGGATGGACAGGAGAGGTAGTAGGAGCTTCTTCATTTGGTGTGGGAGTGGCTTATTTAGCCCTTGTGTTCTCAGAAACTAACCTGGAAGAGGAGGCCCTTGATGGCTTGGGAATTACCCTCTCCCGTCTGCCAAAATGGGCAGAAGTAAGCCTTTTTGAGGCATTAATGAAAGTGGTCTGGGAGACCAACAATTCTAAAGCCTTTGCCTGCAAAAAGATTCCTAGAATCCTTCTAAAACACACATTCTTCTTACAGATTTTCCTTTTTATCAAATCAAACAATATTACTCCCTAGTTTATTGATTTCTTATTGACTAAGGCACACATCAGATGAAACTGGTGTCGGGTAATATGATCATGTGCAAAGTGTTTTCCTAGTAACACTTTGCCTACAACATCAGCCAAAAATCTATATTCTATAGATAAATTCTTCTTGAGGAGGTGGTTAGGGTTTCCTGCAGAATGACCTAACATTTCTAGCATCTCATTAAATTCACTACTAGATAATTCTATTTCATCTTCTCCGTTAACAAAACCAAAAATTTCAGTTAAAATCTCTGGAGAGAGAGGGATCGGGTTACCAGAAATTGAACTGATAAGAACTGTACAATCTTGAACCTATGCAGTGAAAATCCATTCCTTAATCTCTGTTACTGGTAATTTGATCCTAGTGGTCATGAGAAATTGAAGATTTGATCCTTCAAATAGTTTCAGAATGTCTTGGAATATCTGATCCGAATGAGAGAATGATTCCAAGTCGATATCAAATCCTGCATCGAACTTCATGGTTGCGAGAAGTGCTGTAGAAGTCGCCATTGCTCTGCAAAAACAACAAAAAATTAAGTTCATAGAGGAAATTGAAAGCGCGGGATAGAGTTCAAGAAAAACCTAATTATAGGTTTTAGAAGATGAAAAAACAAACTCCGTCCAACAAAAATGAAAAACTTCGAGCTCAGTTCGACGAAAATACCCATAAAGAGATAAAAGTCGTCGACCTAAGTTAGAAATAAATTCGTCGATCTCCGTTCGACGAAAAAATTTCACAAAGAGATTTCATCGATCTCCGTTTGATGAAAGACTCAAGAAGAGTTCACAGATCGTCGATCTCCGTTCGATGAAAAGTGATCAATTCTGAAGACCTTAGACCGAAATCAAATTAGACTTTCTCCATTAATCATACCTAGCTGACATAAGAAGATTAGATGTTTCTTTTCATCCAAAGGTTTGGTGAAAATGTCTGCACTTTGTAAGTTAGTAGAGATAAAGATAAGGTTAATTTTCTTTTTGTCTACACAATCTCTAATGAAATGATGCCTAATTTCTATATGCTTGTTCCTACTATGATGCACTAGATTTTGTGCAATGGAAACTGCACTGGTACTATCACAAAATATAGTTGAATTATTTAGATCGTAACCATAATCCAGGAGTTGGTTTTGAATCCACAAAATTTGTGAACAACAACTGCCAGCTGCTATATATCCAGCTTCAGCAGTTGAAGTTGACACAGATGTCTGTTTCTTACAAAACTAAGACATAAGCCTATCACCAAGGAATTGGCATGTTCTTGATGTGCTTTTCCTGTCAACTCTACATGCAGCAAAGTTAGCATCTGAGAATCCAGTTAATTCAAATTCTGACTCAATTGGATACCAGAGTCCTAGATTTGGGCAACCCTTTATATATCTCAAAATTATTTTCAGGAAAATAAGGTGAGATTCTTTAGGGTTCACTTGGAACCTAGCACAAAGACATGTAGCAAACATTATATCTTGCCTACTAGCTGTGAGATACGACAAGGACCCAACAATAGCCCTATATGTTTTTTGATCAACTTGCTTGCCCTGTTCATCAGAATCAATCACAGCATTGGAAGTCATGGGTGTTTTCATAGCTAAGGCATCAGACATCCCAAATGTTTTAATTAGCTCCTTAGCATAATTAGATTGGGAGATGAAAATGCCATCAGGTGATTGCTTCACTTGAAGACATAGGAAGTATGAAATATCACCCATACTACTCATTTCAAACTTGGAATGCATCGGGTTAGAAAACCTTTTTCGTTGTTTGGAATCAGTAGAGCCAAAAATGATGTCATCTACATATATTTGTACTAACAAGATTTTATATTTATGATGCCTAATAAACAAAGTCCTATCTACAATTCCCCTAGTGAACTTATGCTCTAAAAGAAAGCTAACTAGGGTCTCATACCAAGCTCTTGGAGCTTGCTTTAAACCATAGAGAGCTTTATGTAATTTAAAAACAAAAGAGGGATGAGTTAGAGAGATAAAACCTAGTGGTTGCTCCACATAGACTTCCTCTTTGAGTTCACAATTAAGAAAGGCACTATTGACATCCATTTTGTATACTTTGAACTTCTTGTATGCAGCATAGGCAAGAAATATCCTGATAGCTTCCAGCCTTGCAATAGGGGCAAAGGTCTGATCATAATCAATTCCTTCCTCCTGAGAATAGCCTTGAACTACCAATTTTTATTTGTTCCTTACTATAGCTCCTTGTGCATCCAATTTGTTTATGAAAACCCATTTAGTTCCAATGACTAGGTAGTCTTTGGGTCTTGGAACTAAATCTCAAACTCTACATCTCTCAAATTGATTGAGCTCCTCTTGCATTGCAATAATTCAGTGGGAATCTTGCTCTGCATCTTTTATGGATTGAGGTTCAATCTGAGATATGAAGCAAGCATTCATCAAATCTTGGTTGAGTTGATGCCTTGTTTGCATACCAACTGATATGTCTCCAATCACTTGAGATATAGGATGATCTCTAAGTGTGACAAGATTAGTAGGAGGAGTTAGTTCATCAATAGCTTGGGGAATTAATTCCTCTTATGGAATTAGGTTAGGTTTTGTTTGTTCAACTGTTGGAATTATTTCTTCTTCACTCTCTTCATCAATCTGTGGAGAGGGATGCAATGTAACCTCTTGGGTGAGGTTTAAGTCATCCAATTTCTTACACAGAAGGGGTACCTGCAAAATATCTCTGGTAGAAGAATCCTTCTCTTGGTAATACATGTTAGCTTCATCAAAAGTTATGTGTACAGATTCATCTATTTTTAAAGTTGATTTATTAAATACCCTATAGGCCTTGCTGACTTGAGAATATCCAAGAAAAATTCCCTCTACAACTTTGGCTTCAAACTTTCTAAGATGTTTCTTGTTATTATTGTGAATGTAACATCCACATCCAAAAACTCTAAAATAATCTATTTTATGTTGCTTCCCTTTGAGCAGTTCATAGGGAGTCTTGCCCTTAAGTTTATGCATTAAACTTCTATTCAGGACATAGTTTGATGTGCTAATAGCCTCTGCCCAAAAGGATATGGGAAAGTAACCATCTACAAGCAATGTCCTTGTTGATTCAATAAGGGTTCTATTTTTCCTTTCTACTACCCAATTCTGGGAGCAGAGAAGCAATGTCTGATACCTTCCTTCTCACAGAATTCTTCCATAGGAAGAGATTCAAACTCAGTGACATGATCACTTCTAATCAATGCAACTTGAGTAGAGTACTTAATTTTTATGCTCCTAAGAAAGTCTATAAGAACTTTAAAGTTTTCTGACTTATTTCTCAGAAAAACACTCAAGTGAATATAGAGAAGTCATCAACAATAACTAAAGTGTAAGATTTCCCTCCCAGACTTTGTACAGCAATGGGTCCAAAGAGATCCATGTGTAGCAAATACAAGATTCTGGGTGAATCACTCTTATTAATTGATTTAAAACTATTTTTAGTTTGAATGCCTAATTAATAAGCTCTCACTACTAGAAAAATGACTTTTAGCCACGGTTTCTTTTGCCACGGGGAAAAATCGTGGCTAATAGTGAGTATTAGCCACGGTTTTATTCCGTGGCTAATACTGGACTTTTAGCCACGGTTTGCCTGAACCGTGGCTAAAAGTCTACTATTAGCCACGGTTTGCCTGAACCGTGGCAAAAGGTCGTGGCATCGTTTAGTCCCACATCGACAAAAAAAAATGATATTTTTGGGTTTATAAGGAATTTATTTCAATTAGCCTTTGAAATAAATATGGCGGCGGCGGCGGTGGCCGGGCGGTGGCGGCGGCGGTCGGGCGGCGGCGGCGGCGGTCGGGCGGCGGCGGCGGCGGCCGGGCGGCTGCGGCGGTGGCGGCCGGCCGGCCTGAATTTTTTATGTTATGAGTGGTCTTTTAACCACGACGATTAAACCGTGGCTAAAAGTCCACTATTAGCCACGGCAATGAACCGTGGCTAAAAGTCCAGTATTAGCCACGGTTTTGGACTTTTAGCCACGGTTTGGACTTTTAGCCACGCTCGTATTGCCCACGCCCATTTTCCGTGGGCAGGCCGTGGCTAAAAGTCTTTAGCCACGGTTTTGGACTTTTAGCCACGGCAATCTGCCGTGGCTAAAAGTCAGTTTTCTAGTAGTGCTCTGCAGAGACTTTCCTTCTTATAGGGGCCAGAAGGCAATCCTATAACAAGGTTGTCCCTAGATAGTTTAGCAATGTTTTTAAAGTTTACATGACCTAATCTTTTATGCCACAATTCATTTATATTACTAATCTGATTAAATAAACAAATCTATGAACTAGCTGACTTAAAGTTTACTATATAAATGTTTCCTTCCCTAAGTCAAGTTAAAACAACTTTGTTATTTTCAGAAGTAATAATACAATAAGATTTAGAAAATGATACCTGATAACCTTCATCATATAATTGTCTTATGGATATCAGGTTTTGCTTAAGATCACTCACATAGACTACCTTCTTGAATGTGATAGCTCCAACTTTAACATTCACATAGTCTTCTGTTTGGCCACAATTGGAGTCTCCAAAGATCACCTTTTTTCAAAGATTTGACTTGAAATCTGTTAGATTTCCCTTGCTGCCTTTCATATGCTTTGAGCATTCACTATCAAAGTAACATTATATCTCTGTGGTAGGATAGTCCATCACTTGCAAGAAAATAAATTAGGTGTTCTTGACCCAGGTTACCTTGGGTCCTTGATTCTTCTCAAATTTATAACTAGAAATAAAAGAAAATTCTGGTTGATTTTAATATACTAAGGGGTGAAATTTTCTTGGTAGAATTATCCATTTAGTAAAGGGAATAACAGATGATCAAGGTTGATTAAAATTTGTAGAAAATTTTAGGTTCCTGTTGAAGTTATCTAGGTTCGACGAATTCCAGTAAGTTCATCGATCTGCGTTCGACGAATCGGGATGAGTTCGTCGAACTCCGCTCAGAGAATGAAAGTATTCATTTTCTGTGCCCCAATTTCATCGATCACAGTTCGACGAACTATATAGATTTCGTTGATCGTAGTTAGACGATTTATTATAAAGAAAGTCTGTTTTTATTGTTCATCGATCTGAGTTCGACGAACAATATACACTTCGTCGATCTTGGTTCGACGAAAAATGTTGAACATGGTTTTTATTAAAAAAAATTCCTTTTCTTTTTCTTCTGTTTGGGTTTCTGAAATACTTTTGTTTGCTGATTATTATCTTCTAATTTTTCTTTGCCCTTTTCTGATATGAATTTGATAGGGGTTGATAAAATATTTTTATTAAGAAGTGGTGGTTGACTAGGTGAAGCTCCTAAGCCTAATTTACCATTTAGCCTAGCATTTATTGTGCTAGTGATATCCATTAATTTTATACTTCTCCCATTAAGGGATTTTTCTAATTGTTTTGTTTCATTTAGTTCGGTTTTTAGAGAAATAATTTGTTCTGAAGTTGATTATAATTCAGCATTTAATTTGATGTTTTCTGAAAATATATTATCATATTCAATTTGTTTTTCTCTGAGAAGTTTGATTTCCTTCTCAGAATTAATTAAGTCATTACATTAACATTTAAATTCATTTTTAAAATGTTCTGAAGTAAAATCAAAAGAAGCTATTACCTGGTCCTCTTCGGATTCTGATTCTGATGTTGATTCTTCGGCTACTGAGAGGCTTCATGAAGCATCAATTTCCATTAGGCAGATTTCTCTTGCTTTTGCCTCTTCTTCATCCTCACTGGAACTGGATGAAGTCTCTTTTTCTGATTCACTCTAAGCCTCAGCTACAAAGCCTTTTTCCTTCCCCTTCTTGTATTTGTTGGAAGTGGGCTTGTTGGAGTGTTTCTTGTATTCTTTTTCTTTTCTCTTATCCTTCTTTTAAGCCTTTGGACACTCTGGAAGAATGTGTCCTGGCTTCCTGCATCTATAGTAGACAATTTCCTCTATAGGAGTCTTGTCATACCTTGGTTTGTCCTCCTTTCTTGTTGACCTTCTTCTGAAATCCTTCCTTGCCATTTTATAGAAGCTTTTAGCTAATAGACTCTTTAGCTCTTCATTGGCAGGTAGAGTTTCAGATTGTTTAGATGCCTTCAAGGCAATGCTTTGATCCTTCCTTCCTGAGGTAGACTTATTTTATTCAGCAGCTTCCCTAGTCTTGATCAGCTGCTCATAGGACTTGAGATTGCCTAACAGAGACTCAGTAGAAATCTCATTTATGCTTCTAGCCTCCTTGATTTTCCAGATCCTAGAATCCCATGTGTTGGGGAAGCACATAAGGATTTTATCATTAATCTCTATTAATGATATATTCTTATCCAAGTTTTTCAGCTCATTAACAATCAGGCTGAGTCTGTTGTACATATCTGCAACTAACTCTGATTCATCCTTTTTGAAGTTTTCATACTGTGAGATGAGAAGGGATCTTCTATCTTTCCTCTCATTAGCAGATCCTGCTACCATTTGGTTGAGGGAATCCCAAATGGCCTTTGCTGATGTGCATTCAGCTACCTTCTGAAATATATCATCAGACATGGTTTGAGCTAAGATGTTCATAGCTTTAGCATATGCAACCTTTGCTTTCTTCTGTGCATAAGTCCACTAAGGTGGTGGAATAGCACTTGTTCTTCTACTGGTTGTTGCATAAGGAGTAGGGGGCCTGTCAAAATAGAATTATAGATGTCTTTACCAATGGAATTCATATACAGCCTAATCCTTGCCTTCCAAAGTGCAAACTAGTTAAGGTTGCACACTGGAGGTCTGGTGCTTGAATATTCTTTATTTTGTTCCATGATCGAAAGAGTCAATAAAGAAAATGAGATCTATCAAAGATCTTTTTGTCCAGGTGTTAGCCTGTGAAACCAAACAACCTTTCCCTCCGATACCAATTGAAAGAGAAGGGATAAATCACACTAACTCTAGAGGGGGGTGAATAGAGTTTTAAAAACTTTGATTAATTTTTATTACAGATTAAAATAAGTGATAACTATATGTATAAAGGCTGAAAACAAAACAAAGAAATCACAGCACAGTAAAATAAAAATAGAGCAATCCAGACGACACAAAGATTTTATAGTGGTTCCCCTAAAACTTGGGTACATCCACTCTTCTACCACCCTGGTAGGAATCCACTACAGGTTTTTGATCAGGTGCCCTGCCACCATAATATTTATTTTCTAAGGGAGATATAGCAACCCTTTGAGCTTTTGAACAGGTGCCCAAAAATCAAACCAAGTCTTTTTATTAGGATACTTGACAACCAAATGATAACTTTGTAGGGAGTTAAAAACCCTTTTACAGTGGTGAATGAAAATAAAGATGATGTTCTTCTCTATCAACAATCTGAGAGAAGACTAGTGGATAGTTATTGTCAAAGCTCCCCTGAGATGTAGAAATGTTCAGGAGAAAGAGAGCTTTGCTCAGGGTATAGGCCTTCAGAATGCTTGAAGATCTTCAGGAAACTTTTAAACAGATGTTGATGAGTTTGTCTCTTGAAAATTTTTGAAGTAAGAATGTATTCCTGACTGCCTTTTCTCTGTGTTATTTTTCTTTGTATTTCTTCTTCTCTGTATTGTTCTCTGTCTTGAAGAAGAATAAAACCTTATATTGTTGGAACACCCTATTACTAATTTGGGCAAGGATCACTATGTTTTTAGGAAATTGGTTTGACCTAGTTGTATAGTTGAAAAGGTCAAATTAGAATGAGTCTAAGGGTTAGAACTTAGGTTTGAAGCTGCCCCCCAAGACCATTCAAAGATCAGGATTCAGTGCTAAGACTAAGGAAATTTTCGTCGAGCTCAGGTCGACGAAACGTCGAACTCAGTTCGACGTTCTATGATCTCAATTCTGCAAGTCGTCGAACTCTGGTCGACGATCTTCGAGCTCAGATCGACGTTTTGTCTTCAGCTATTTTCCAAGTCGCTGAGCCCAGTTCGACGATCGTTGAGCTTAGGTCGATGTTTTCTGTCTCTAGTATAAATCCAATCTCTGAGCTCAGGTCGACAATATCTGAGCTCAGGTCGACGATTTTTGTGAGAGATCGATGCTTTCAGAATTCAAATTCAAGAACAGTTTTGGAATTCTTTCATAGTTATTTCCTGCATTTATTGCAAAGGATTATATAGCCGTTTCAAGCAATCTAGAGCAAGTTTCAAAGAAGGCTAAAAGGAATGTTACTTAGGACTTTCCCCAGAGATAGTTGTCATTTATGGAAGTCATTTATTACTGAGTAACGGCCATCTAAGTCAGAATCTGATATACTCCTACAGAATTTGTTTTTGACAATACAACAGATCCATACAACAAGATAGGCAAGAGATATACAGGATCATTGGATTGAGAAAAAGAGTTACAGAAGAGAGATCAAAATATACTCTGATTAAGAACTCATCTTCTGGAACATACAGATTCACTGAGAAAAAATCTTCAAGAACACAAGAAAGTTTTCTGTGGAGGAAATCATCTGCTCCTCCAAATCCTCAAGTGTTCAAAATCTTTAACATCAAGGACTCCAGACATCTCACATTTCAGCATCTGTTGAAATCATCTTTTGTTGGAGATCTGAAGCACCTGAAGACCTATCACCCTAGCAAAGCTCACCTTCCTGAACCTTATAGATCTCAGGGGGAGCTTTAGCTTCATCTTCCACTTATCTTCTCTCAGACTGTTGACAGAGAAGAACAACTCAACTCTTTCTTTCTTTTTCCTTTCCCTCCTGTAAAAGGGTTTTTCAAAACTCCCTTCAAAAGTTCTGAGACTGGTTTCTGAAACCTTGTCAAAACTCAGTGGTGGCAAGACACCTTATAAAAAAATCTAGTTATGGTTTTTGAGCACCTTATCAAAAGCTCATTGGTGCCCAGGACACCTGATCATCTATTCCTGCAGTGGATTCCTACCTAGGGTGGTAGAAGAGTGGATGTACCCAGGTTGTTGGGGAACCACTATAGATCCTTGTGTAATCTGGTTGCTGTGTGTTTGACTTTGCTGTGTGCTGTGTGATTTCTTAGTTCTTGCTTTAGTATGTATTTCATCACAAGCACCTTTCACATATACATAAATTAAATCTTCCACTACTTTATAGTCTTAATTGTAAATTATTTTAAAAATACTCTATTCACCCCCTCCCCCCCCCCTCTAGAGTTAAGGTAGATCTTTTCCTCACTTTCAATTGGTATCAGATACTCTATTCTGTGTTATTTTTCTTTGTATTTCTTCTTCTCTGTATTGTTCTCTGTCTTGAAGAAGAATAAAACCTTATATATTCCTTACAGATTATAGCATTTGAATTTTGAATTCCTTATCCTTGATTTACTGTAGAAAATTTGGGAGTTGAGCGGCTAGAATATGTATTAAATGAATTTCCTCAACTGTCCCAGTAAATAAGTCATGTAATAACTCTATGAAAACCATAATCAATGTTGTCATGGAAAGGCTATATTCAAGAAAATATTGAGCATTAATTACCAAAGTATTACAGACATAATAAAATAAAATTTGAAATACTTCTGCTTTAGTCGAAGAGAAACTGATAGAAAAAAAAAGTCGACCTGAATCTGGAAGAATTTAGTCGAACTCAACAAATTTCATCGACCTGAGATCCAATATCATCGAACTGAAGAAAGCAGACAAGAAGTAGAAAATCATCGAACCGAGCTCCAAATTCATCGTGCAGAGATAACACTTCGTCGCGCTGAGTTTCTGGTATAAGCTCACAGATCGTCGATCTTAGCTGATCTTTCGTTGAGCTCAACTCAAAGAAGAAACTCTGAGTTCATCGATCTGAGATCGACGATCGTCGAGCTGAGTTTATCTATCGTCGAATGCTTTTCTAACTCTTAGAAAACTGCTTTCCTGTATTGGTCTTTTGTCTCTAAGTCTTCTGAAGGTGAGAACCAATCACTTTAGGTTTGTTGACTTGACCTAGACCCTGATAAAAACTTATGACCATAGACTATACAATGTGGGTCATCTGAGAGTCCTAATAGTGAACCTAGCCCAAATTAACCCTAAACAAGGTGGGGTTCCAACATCGCGAGCCGGACCTGCCGAAGGTCCACCGTAACTTTGGCCTTGGCGGGAAGGCCAAGGACCAGCTCGGCGAGACGATTGTTGGATGGGATGAGCAGGCCCACATGATCTCAACCTCCTCCCTCATCCCCTCCTTGTCAGAGCCCCACCCTCCCAGCGAGCATGTCTATGCCCTAGGGTTTGGGCTATATGGCTACGAGTACGTCGCGGCCTTCGACGCCATGTGCCTCCAGTGGCTTGCCCATGAGAGCTCACGGGCTCAAATGTGCGTGTTGTAGCTCGCACATATGTCAACTCGCCACTGCTACCAACTCAGCCACAACCTGGCGAAGGTGGAGCAGGAGAGGGATATCGTGAAGTATGTTGTCTCCGCCATGGATAAGTGGTTGGAGGTCGTCGAGAGCCTCCTCACCAAACCTGCTTATCTTTTTTGCCTGGCAGGATGCCGAGACCGCGGACCGCATGTGTGCTCGCATCGCTGAGCTGGAGGAGGGAAACATGGTGTTGGAGGAGAAGAATAAAGGCCTCCAGGGCGAGGTCACTCGCCTAATGGACATCATCATCCTCCCCTCTGGTGGCGAGCTGGGCTGTTCAATCTAGAGACCAAAGATCTTCACCGAGGCCGAGGTTGCCAAGAGGATGTGCGTCAACTCCATCAGTACCGCCGACTTCACCCTCCAAGTCATGCGATATATGCAGGTGCTTACAGAAGGCTGCGAGGAGATGACCGCGAGAGGCTTGGTTCCAGAGCTGTTCTCCCCTCCTGCTTCCCCCTGGCCAGAAGGAAGACAGCTTTGAGTCGCTCTTCAAGGGCATCGCCGGCTATTGGGATGACAATTCTGTAGGGTAGGGCGAGAGCTAGCTGATTTTTTTTTTCTTTATAATGATCTCCCCTCCCCCCCCCCCACCCTAATTTTGTAACCTCACCGAGGCAAGGCCCTTTTGTAATGATATACCTTTAATGAAAAATCACTTTGCCAAATCTTCTTTTTCTTTTGTGATCATTTTTCTATGTTGCACTTGCACGCACGCCGCCCGCTTCACTGTGCGACCTCGCTAGGATAGCATTCACCGTTTGAATGTATTTGAGTTAGGATACGTACTCGCGTAGAGGCCCGGATATCTCGCCACCTCTAGACCATCAGGAGATAGAACACTCGCCATGCTGGCCCCATGAACACCCAGCTCGCCTATGAGATCTCTCCTTTCCAAAGATTTGTTCCAAGCCCAAAATTTCTTCGAAATTTTCCAAGTAAAATTTCCACGGGATGGAGCATAGTTGTTGAGCATAGCCTCAGCCTGCCCTTCTGTCGAGATCTAAACTTGTCATCATGTACCCTGCCCTTCTCAGATAGTGCCACCCCATAGTAGTTGCTGAGATCCCATCTCGCCACTTCCAGCTCACACAAAGATTGTTGGAGGTCATATTTCCCAATCCTCTGTCCCAAGTAACTTCAACTGCTTGGTTGTGACTTAGCAAAAGCAGCCAAGGACTTAGCTATAGAGCAAAGATGATGTCCATCGAGGATCCCAGCCCTACCAGCTAGATGGAAGCCTAACAGCGGGAGCATCTCGAGACTTAACTCCAGGTTCATAACGATGTCCATCGAGGATCTCGGCCCTGCTAGCTAGATGGAAGCCTGACAGCGGGAGCATCTCGAGAACTAACCCAGAGCAAGAAAGATGTCCATCGAGGAACTCAACCCTGCCAACTTGGTGGAAGCCTGATAGCGGGAGCATATCGAGACTTAACTTCAGGGTCATAATGATGTCCATTGAGGATCCCAACCCTGCCAGCTGGATGGAAGCCTAAGAGTAAGAGCATATCGAGACCTAACCCCAGAGCAAGAAATATGTCCATTGAGGACCCTGGCCCTACCATCTATGTGGAATCCTGACTGCGGGAGCATCTCGATACTTAACTCCGGGGTCATAACGATGTCCATCGAGGATCACGTCCCTACCAGCTAGATGGAAGCCTGATAGTGGGAGCATCTCGAGACCTAACCCCAAAGCAAGAAAATGTCCATAGAGGACCCCGGTCCTGCCAGCTAGGTGGAAGCATGACAGCGGGAGCATCTCGAGACTTAACTCTAGGGTCATAACAATGTCCATCGAGGATCCCGGCCCTACCAGCTAGATGGAAGCCTAACAGCAGGAGAATCTCGAGACCTAACCCCAGAGCAAGAAAGATGTCCATCGAGGACTCTGTCCCTGCTAGCTAGGTGGAAGCCTGACAGTGGGAGCATCACAAGACATAACTCCAGGGTCATAATGATGTCCATCGAGGATCCCGGACCTGCCAGCTAGATGAAAGCCTGACAGCGGGAGCATCTCGAGACCTAACCCCAGAGCAAGAAAGATGTCAATCGAGGACCCCGGCCATACCAGCTAGGTGGAAGCGTGACAGTGGGAGCATCTCGAGACTTAACTCCAGGTTCATAATGATGTCCATCGAGGATCCCAGCCCTGCAAGCTAGATGGAAGCCTGACAGCGGGAGCATCTCGAGACCTAACCCTAGAGCATGAAAGATGTCCACCGAGGACCCCAGCCCTGTCATCTAGGTGGAAGCCTGATAGCGAGAGCTTCTCGAGACTTAGGGATGACACCTAGATCGATATCCAGCCCTGCTAGCCAGGTGGGAGCCTGGCAGCGGGATTTGCTCGGGGTCTAAGGAAATCTGGACCTACCATGAACACCAATGCCAGAAAAAGTTTAAAGATCAAAGGATTTCTTATTTTAACAAAGAAAAGTACGTATATATCTCATGGATAGAAATTCTTCAAGTGATCGCCACTCCAGGTATAACTTAAGGTCTCGCCCTCCACATCCAGGAGGCGACACACTCCTAGCCTTAATGCCTCATATACAATGTATGAGCCTTCCTAGTTGGGATCGAGCTTCCCGACGGCGGCTGATCTTCAGTTGCTTCCACCTTTTTTAATACAAAGTCCCCCCTCCGTGAACTGCTTGATTTGAACGTGCTTGTCAAAGTAATTGGCCATCCTCCGTTTGACCTCTTCCTGCCAGTTTACTAATAAGTCACGCAGCTCCTCCACTATGTCAAGGGAGAGCCGAAGCTCATCCTTGCTCTTGGCTCGCTACTTTTCTTTACCTCCTTCTGCCTCAATGACCTGAGGTGTCCGGACCTCAAATTCTATAGAGAGTACCGCTTCACAGCCATGGGAGAGTTTGAAAGGGGTCTTCCCTGTGGCTGTATTAGGGGTGGTTCTAAAGGCCCAAAGGACTGAAGGAAGCTGTTCTACCCAGCTCCCCTTCAAGTTCTCAACTTTCTTCTTTAGGAGGTTCACGATGATCTTATTTTCCGCCTCCACCTGCCCGTTGCTACTAGGATGATGGATCGGCGTGAACCTGAGATCAATCCCAAGTTGCCCGTAGAAACTGATGAACTCAGTGCTGGCAAAACTGAGGCCCATTCTCCATGACAATGGCATGGGGAAAACTGTGTCAGTAGATGATCTCTCCCCATACAAAGTTCCCGATTACTTGGGAAGTCACCTTGGCCAGCGCCTTCATCTCCAACCACTTACAGAAATAATCGATTATGACTAGTAAGAACCTCCTTTGCCCACTTGCTTGAGGGAAGGGTATCACCAGATCCATCCCCCAGATTGCAAAGGGCCAGGGTTTCGTGATGCTCCTGAGACACTGAGCTGGTAGGAGTTGGAGAGGGGAGAACAGCCAGTACTTGTGGCACTTCTTTGTGAACTTGACGGCATCATGACTCAGGGTTGGCCAAAAATATCCTTGCCTAACTATTCTCCCCTCTGGGGTTCGGCTCCCAGAGTGAATCCCACACTCCCCAAAATGGACCTCTCCCAAAATCCTCAGGATCTCCCTCTCATCCACGCAACGTGCCAATATCCCTGAGAGGGTCTTCCTATATAATTGTCTATCGCGCATGAGGTAGTATGCTGTCTAATACTTGAATCGCTTCTTGTACATCCCCTCCGAGTATTCCCCTATTGATAGGAATGTTATGAAAGGATCCATCCACGAGGGGTGTTGTTCTACCTCCTTCAGCTCCCCTTCTTCGACGGACGGGCGAAACAAGTCAGTGATGGTGCCACCCATCCGGGGCCCGTGCTTGGCCAATTGATCCACCTGCTCATTTTCTTCCCATGGGATGTGTCAGATGGAGATTGTCTGGAACATGCTGATTACCCCCTTCACCTTTGCCAAGTATAACTGGAGAGTTGGCTCCCTTGCCTCAAATTCCCCATTGATCTAGGAGGCAACCACCATGGAGTCGGTGAGGACCCCCACATCATGCACTCCCAGCTCTCTAGCCAGGCGCAATCCTGCTATCACTGCCTCATACTTGGCTCGATTGTTGGTGATGAGAAAATGCACTACCACCATTTGCTTGATCCTCGCTCCCTGGGGGATTTCCAAGATTACCCCCACCCCTAAGGAATGTCTTCCTAAAGCGCTATCCACCATCACTTTCCAAGGGATCGGATGAGTGAGTTCTACCTCTACCACCTCGACCACATAATCCGCAAGGAAGTCGGTCATCGTCTGGGCCTTGATCGAGAGACGGGGGACGAAGGATATGTCGAACTCACTCAACTCCACCGACTACTTTGCCAACCTCCCAGACTGCTCCACCCCCTTGAAGATGTTGCGGAGGGGGTGGTCAGTTACTACCTAGATGGAGTGCACCTAGAAATAAGGTCGGAGTCTCAGGGCCGAGATGACCAGAGAAAAGGCCAACTTCTCTAAGATCGGATATCGAAGTTCCACCTTCCTCAAGACCCTACTGACATAGTAGATCGGCAGCTACTTCTTCCCTTCTTCTCAGACCAAGACGGAGCTCAAGGCCTCGGCTCCCACCCCAAGATACAGGTACAAGTCCTCCCCTTCCTTGGGCCCTTGGAGGAGCGGAGCCTGGGTCAACTTACTCTTCAAGGTTTGGAATGCTTCCTCGTACTCCTTAGACCACTCGAACTTCTTACCCTCCCCCCCCCCCCCCTCAACGCTTTGAAGAAGGGGGAGCACTTCTCTCCTGTACGAGAGAGGAACCTTCTCAACCCGGCCAACTTTCCTGTCAGCCTCTGGACCTCCTTGCCGTTCCGAGTCGACCCCAACTCCATGATTGCCTTGACCTTATTAGGGTTTAGTTCTACACCTGCAGGAGTAAGGAGATGGCCTAGGAACTTACCCCTCCTTGCCCTGAAGACGCAATTTAAGGGATTCAGCCTCATCTTATATCTCCGCAGGGTACCGAAGGTCTCCTCCATATCCCGAAGGTGAGAGGCCACCTCCTAGCTTTTGACTATAAGATCATCTATGTACACCTCCAAGTTTCTCCCCATTTCCTCTCAGAATACCTGGTTCATCATCTTTTGGTATGTCGCTCCCGCATTCTTCAGCCCAAAGGGCATCATCTTATAGCAGTAGTACCCAACCCTGGTGATGAAGGATATATCCTTGATGTCGGGTGGGTGCAATCAAATCTGATGATAACCTGAAAATGAATCCAAAAAACTCATCACAGAAAAATCGATTGCTGAGTCAACCAGCATATCGATGCGAGGCAAGGGGTAACAATCCCTAGGACATGATTTATTTAATAAGGAAAAATCAACACACATTCTCCACTGGCCGTCTCCTTTTTTAACTATTACAACATTGGAGATCCAGCCGGGGTATTGGATTTCGGATACAAACCCGTCCTTGAGGAGCATGGTCACCTCCTCCCTGATGAGCTTGGCCAACTTCTCCGTCGTGGACCTCTTCCTCTGCTGGATGAGGCTGACTTCTAGATCCAGGTTGAGGCGGTGGTAGGCAACGTCCAAATCGATCCCCGGCATTTCTACCGCGCTCCACGCAAATACATCTGCATTCTTTTGGAGGCACCTCAGCATCCTCCCCTGGTCCTCCGGGCTCATCCCCCCGCTGATCTGCACCTTCTCTACCCTGCCTCCCCGGGTGAGAACCTCCATCTCCACCACTTCCTTGGCAGCCTCTAACTAGGACTTCTCTTCCCACTCTCCGACGGCTCCCTCACCTGGGACCGGGACCTCCTCCTCCTCAGCTCCCTCTACAACCATCACCTTGGTCGGCCCTTCCAGAACTACTTCTGCCACACCCACTTAGGTGTGAACCTCTTCCTCTACTTCCATCTACACCACTTGCCCTTCAGATTCCTGCCTAGACAGCTCCTCCATCCTCCTCCCCATCTCCTCGGCTCCTCCCTCCTAAGAGATGGAGTTCACCGCAGTGACATAACACTCCCTCGCCACCTTGGGGTCTCCCCAGACCCTGACTTGGATGCCCTCAGTGTTGAACTTCAAGCACTGATGGAAAGATGAGGGCATGCAGTGGAAGGCACTGATGAGGGGTCGTCCGAAGATAACATTGTAATTGTTGGGCGCGTCCACGATGACGAACCTGCAGTTTCTATATTGTCCCCCCAAGGTAACATGGAGTCCTACTCCTCCCTCCACCTCTTTCCTCTCTCCTGAGAACCTGAAGAGAGGTCCATTTGAGGCTAGTACCCTTCGGGCCTCCACCTTCATCATGTCTAACGCCTTCAATGAGGATCTGGGAGACAGTAAAATTCTCGACCGTGGTCTGGATGTCCAACGCATTGCAAAAAGGATCCTCATGATCCAGCATGTCCTTCCTGAAGAAGGTGATCTCCTCCTCTGGGGGTGGGGCTAGAGATGTGGAGGAGACGCTCTGGTGGTATATAGTATGAAGGCTCGCCTTGCGGGCAACCTTAACTCCCACCCCCCCACCCACCCCCCCCCCCCCCCCCACATAGATCACTCTGATCCCTCCTTAGTTGTCGATATCGGCCCTATCCTCGCACCGGTCCTCCTCTCCCCTAGGAAGGACTCCTTCAATTTGTACCTCCCGGCGGTCTTGCTGCGGTTGCTGCTCCCTGGTTCCCCTCAACTCTAGGAACTCCGGCCATATGGTCGTAGCATGGCCCTCCTCTTGATGGAAGTCACAATAGGGAAACTCCACCCTGACTCCCTGTCTCCTATGTCGGGCTCTCCTCCTTAAGGCTATCTTCATAGCCTGATATTGATCGGGGAGAGGAGTCCTTTTGCCCTGCCTCCATCCTAGAGGGTGGAACTGACCCTGGCCCCCCTAGCAGTTGTCTCCCCCATGGAAACCTCTCTACTGGCCTTGGTCCTACCACTCCTGCTGCTTTCAGCCGAGTCGATTGTTCGACTACTGGTACCCCTATCTCGGCTGCTGAAGTTGATGTTGTTCCCTCTGCCGGGGTTCATCTCTCCTCACCTCCTAACCTCTGCCACCTCCTGGCACCTTCTCTTTCTCTGTGGCCCACCTGTCAAAGTTCCGAGCAAAGTCTGGGTTCGACGCCTCCCCGTCTACCTCCCTCTCTACTCTCTACATCACCTCCTCAAAGGAGAGAGGCGGAACCTTCTTCAGCTCTATCCTGAAGAAGCCTTTTTACAGCCCTAGGGTGAATGTCATCATCAGGGTATGCCCTGACATCTCTTGGACCTGGAGGACCTCCTCCTGGAACCGGTCCATGTAGCTCCCCAAGGTCTCGTTCACCCCCTTCTTGATGTGGAACAGGGACTCGGACTCCCACTTCCTTTTCTTGGAGGTGGTGAACCTCATCATGAACCCCCGGCGCAGGTCCTCGAAGCAGTAGATAGAGCTGGCCAGTAGCTGGTGGAACAAATCTCTTGTCTTCTCATTGAGGGTGATGGTAAAGAGTTTGCATTTAAAGGCATCTGACATTTGCCTTATCGAAACCACATCTTTGAACCATTGGATGTGCTGAACCGGATCATCCTTCTCGGTGTAGTAGGACATCTCCAGCTCCCGAAACCCTTCTGGAACTGGGGAGGAAGAAACCAGGTCACTGAAGGGGCGTCTCCCCTGCTGGGTGAGCTGGGGGATCTCGCACGCCCATCTCTCTGATCCGGCCTGCATTCGCCGAAAGAGGTAACAACACTCTCCCGGGGAGATCTCGCCCATTCCCCTCCTCTTATACCTCCTTCCCAGCTCGCCTAGCTGGGGCATCCTCGCCCAGAGCTGGGTCAGTAGCAACTGGGATGGCTGGTGTAGAGCACTCGGCGTGCGTGCCAAGTGCAAACTTGATGAGGCTAAGAACCTCCTACCTGAACTCCTCGAACATCCCAACAGTGGAGAGAGGGTGAAGGGGTTGCGAGTCGGCCATGCTCAAACCTTGTCCTTCTCCTCCAATCATCGAGCTCGCGGAAGATTTTCAGTGCTGACCACACTCCAATCACCGCACCAAAATGTGGAAATCGAAGAATCGGTCTGTATGGAGTCCGACCCTTGGGGAAAGGGTGATTGCACACTTACTTCTCTCTCACAAGACAAATAACCAAAGACTTGGCATAAGGGATAGACCCAAGGCTCCAGCAGGAAGGTCCCAAAACACACCTAGAAGATCTTAGAGCGCTTCCCCTCCTTAGCCAAGTGTTGAGCTAAGGATACCTCAGAAAGCGCAAGAAGACCAGGGCACAAGTAAGCATGCCTTCTGAGGTACCCCTTTGGTCTTATATATAGTTTTCTGAAAACGATCTGCCAACAGCCAACCTTCGCTATTCCAAAGAGCTATGTGCAGTTCAGATCGGGAGTAGAATGGTAAGAATACAACATGCAACACTGGGAGAGTGGCCCTCTGAAACCTCCACTCGCCTTAGGTGTTGAGTGCTCGATGGAGCTGGCACTCGCCGCCTCATTCTGCCCTGGGCAAGTGCGGGCCTGTTCTGCCCCACTCGCGCGCTACTTGTCTAGATTAGGGGCGAGTGCGAGCCCGCCTGCTCCACTTGCCCCTCACATGTTCCCTCACGTCTGGGCGAGTCGGCAAGGGCATTGAGCCCTTGCCTCCCTGCCGACTCGCTTGGGACTTGGGCTATGCCAAAATGGCTGGACTGACCTTTGCTGACATCACTCGCCGGATATGAGGTTGTACAAATGACTAGTCAGTTAGACTACAATTGTCAATAATCGTTGAGTGATGAATGATCACTCAACGCCTGGTGGTGTAGAATTCTGGCTAAGTGTTTTGGCGTTGAGTGACAAGTCTTCACTCAATTCCTTTACAGAATTGTATGAATTTGGCTAAGTCCGCAGGTGCTGATTCAAAATGATGTCAGCAGGAATTCAAATGTTATAGGAATGGAACATTAGATGACAATTAACATCGCTTGCTTGTTGTTCAATAATTAATGCTAAAGAAAAGTTACAGCTACAATCTCTAGGTGGTCCCACTGCTCAAAGAGTCGTTGGACGGCGGGATAGAAAAAGAAAAGATTGAGGAAGAATAAAAAAAACTTTCTAGATAATTAACTTTTGAAATACAGAGCTTTATCTTCTTCCTCTCGACCTAGTTACAGAGCTTGAAGATCTTGTTCCTTCTAGTGATCTAGAAGTTCAAGCAAGTTGGTTGCTGACATTTTCATCTTCAATAGAAAGTTTAGAGAGTAATCTCTCTGAGATAGAAGAAGGGACAGAGCAAGCCCTAGCTGCAGTTACTTTACAGCTCAAGCAGATTATTCTTGAAGATCCACTCTTGGAGCTGTGAAGAAGATATGACTGAGTCATCTCAGTTCAGGAAGATACGGACTCAAAGATATCTTCTCTGGAGTCATTCAAAATCAACTACCAACTTTTCTTTCTGTAGGATCTTAGTTGATCTGAGTGTAAGCCTAAAATATAAAGGCTGAGATAGGATCTTTTAGTAGATCTGAGTTGTAGGGCATTAGTGCTTGAGTTGTAGGATCCTTCTGTAGATCTAAGGTATGGCCTGTGTCCCCGAGCTGTGGGAGAGTTTCTCTCTGAGGTAGGATCTAGTGGTGGATTTGAGTGTAGGGCTAACCTCCTAGCCTGAGTGTAGGACTTTGAGTTAAATTCTAAGGTAGGGCTTGTGTGCCTTAGTTGTAGGAGAACATTTCTTTGAGTGTTGGGCCTTAGGCCTGAGTGTAGGACTTGGAGGGGTCTGAGAAATCCTGTGGGATTTCTGTTATAAGCTCTTGGAGCCGAGTTTGGAGAAGTTGGCCTTGTCTAATAAACTATTAGAAAGGTGAGAGGGACGGTGGACCAATACTCTCGGGAACCACTATAAACAACTTTTGTGCGGATTATGTGATCTTGAAAGCAAACCTAAACTAAAATACAAATCACCAAATCAGAAGAAAGTATCAAAAAGATTGAAAAACCTATTCACCCCCTCCCTCTAGGTGTTTAGCTACTCTTGAAACTAAAGACTTTCAGATTGTCAAGGCAAAAGGCAAGTAAGTTGCTAAAGAAGAGGAAGAAGTAAGTCTCGGTAAGAAAAGATACAGAGAAGAGGTGGAGACCCGGCCTGACTTTGAGAAGTGGAGTCCCCAATCAAGAACCATCATCTTGTCTGCCTAGGATGAAATTAAAGACCACAAAACTGACAAGGGAAAGCTCTATAGCTCCCTAGAATGGGTCAAGCATGAAAGGAATGAGGAACAAAGAAGAAAATTCAATTGGGATAAAAAATTAGGTGCACTACCACCAGATGCTGTGGATCCCAGCAAGTACTTTCCTAAGCCATATAGTTACTTTGAAAGGCAGAAGAGAAGAAATCTGAAGATCAAGTAAAGGCTGCCAAGACACAAAGCAGGGGCATAGTTATAAGGGAACTTGAAACTTAGAAATGTTCTTGTTTTCCTTAAGGGTTGTAGGAGAGTGATCATTTTATTTTATGCACACTATCTAATCATGATTTCTTCCCTTAATGAAAATCATATTTTTTTTTGTGCGTGTATAAATTGTTGTTCTTTTCTACTATGATGTTGATCTGCTAAATAAGGTAGTGTATATCATTGACTAGGGTTCTGATTTCTTCAAATATGGGGAGATTCTTGGGTCTATTGATCACAATGTCCTATATTTAAAGAAGGATCAAAAGTCAATGGTATACATATGAATGTATTTGATGCATTCTCTAAGTTCAATGTATGCAGGTTACTCTCTGTTGAACCGATTTGACAGGTAGTTTGAGTCATAAAGACAGATGGATTCATGACAGGATGCTGGCAAAGCAGAAATATGGCTAAGCCTAGAAGCGTTGAGTGAAGGAAGTTCGCTCAATATTAAGAGACTAAAAGCGTCGAGTGAGGCTCAAGCTGTCAAAGCCTCGATATTTCCAAAGAAAAAATCTGGTTAAGTCTAGAAGCGTTAAGTGAAGGCAGTTCATTCAACGCCTATAAGCAAATGCGTCGACAGAACACCCAACAGTAAGATCCGTAGTGTTGCTGTCAAGAAATCTGTCTAAGGATAGAAGCGTTGAGTGAAGGCAGTTCACTCAACGCCTACTCAACAGATAATTCAACTAAGTACAGAAGCGTTGAGTAAAGACAGGTCACTTAATGCCTCATAAAGAAGCCAGGAAAAGGAAGAAAGCATTGAGTGAATAAGATGCACTCAACACTTTCATTCAAATAAATCAAACTAAGCCCAGAAGCATCGAGTGATGAACGCTCACTCGATGCCTAAGCTGTTAGACTATAAAAGTCTATATGCGTTGAGTGATGAAGGCTCACTCAACGCACTCAACGCCTGAAGATGCAAAATTCTGCTAAGTACTTTTGCGTTGAGTGATAAGGCTTCAATCAACGCCTGAGTAGTCTGTCTGGATTTTTCTTAGTCCAGAAGCGCTGACTCATGCAAACGTCAGCAGAAATTCAAATCTCACAGGATTTGCATGCAAGAAGACAAAAGGCATCATATGCCTTTAGTACAGCTGCAAATGCAAAAGTAATGGAGCAGTTGCAATTTCCGGCAAGCCCATACTACGCATAGAGCCGTTAAGCGACGGGATTCAAAAATATAGTTCCGATAAATTAAAGAAGAAGCTTCCGGAGAGAAACGAATAAGTCGTCTTCTTCCTCTGGAATGATTCCAAGCTTTCGAAGAACTTGCTAAAAAGTTAGTTTGTGAATCACAGACAGAGTTTGTTGTTCAAGGAATTTCTCTTTGAAGATCAAATCAACTCTCGATAACAAGGTCAGGATGATTTCTTTCTGAGTAAGAAGAAGCAACCTCTACAGTTACTTCTCAGCACAAGCAAAACCAACCTTGAAGATCTTTTATAGGTGTTGTGAATAAGATAGGACTGAGTCTTCTCAGTTCAGGAAGAGGCTGACTCAGAGATAACTTCTCTGGAGTCATTCATCACCAACAAACTTATTCTCTCTATAAGATCATTCCTGATCAGAGTTGTAAGCCTGAACTATAAAGGCTAAGGTAGGATCTTTCTGTGTATCTGAGTGTAGGATCCTCCTATGGATATGAGTGCAAGATCCTTTTGTGGCTCTGAGTGTAGGATACTTCTATGGATCTGAGGTAGGGCCTGTGTGCCTGAGCTATAGGAGATTCATTCTGAAAGTGAAGGGATAGATACTACTCTAGAGGGGGGGTGAATAGAGTAATCAAATTTTGCACAATACAAAACTTAACTGTCTACCCAACTCCCTTGGAGTGAAGTGCGGAATGAAGAGATTATAGATATTGATTTAACCTTAAAGCCTAACACAAGTGATGTGCAAACACAAGCTAACTGTAATTACAGTTAAAGCTTGGAAAACCTAAACAGCAACTAGCAACCTAGTTATATCTATTCACAGCCACAGTACAGAAAATATAATAAACAAGCCAGACGACACAAGGAATTTAAGTGGTTCCCCAAACAACTTGGGTACGTCCACTCTTCTACCACCAAGGTAGGAATCCACTACAGGTTTTTGATCAGGTGCCCTGCCACCAACAGGATCTTCTTCAGGTAGATCCAGAAACCCTTTAGACTTTTGATCAGGTGTCTAATAACCAAGCACAGGTTTTTGATCAGGTGCCCTGCCACCAAGGGATACTTTTGAAGGGAGTAATAACCCTGTACAGGAGGGGGAAGAAGGTTAAGATGTCTTCTCTCTATTTTACAATAGATTAGAGAAGCACAAAAGCTTGCACTGAGCTAGAATGCTCTAAAGAATCAAGGCTCCCCCTGGCTCAAAGATGTCCAGGTGAATTCTTGCTTCAGTGCAGAGAAAACTCTTCAGAAAGTTCTGAAGGAAAGAGCTACAAGAAGAAAGTAAATAATAAAATCAAAGTTCTTCAAGCAGCTATCTTCTTCTTCTTCTTCTTCAAAGAGACTCTGAGTTGAACTTCCTGAAAGCAGGAGAACTCAGGTGAAGAAGAGATGAAGATCTTAACACTTCTCAGTTAGATGGAGATTGCTGAGAGCAGGAAGCTTGAGCTTGATGAAGGCTTGAGTGCTTTTGAATAAGTGTGTAACACTAGCTTCAATCCTTCTTCAAAAGGTCCTTTAAATATTATCAGCAAGCAACGGCTCTCTTCCATTTGAATTATTTGTCTTCTTCTAAGCCTTGAGACCTGGGCTGTAAATATCAAGAAGACAGAAATATCTCTGCAGCAAAACATTCTATAAAAAGGAATAAACCTCTTTCTAAGAAGCTGCAGGCTTAAATCAAATAATCAGATAGACTAAATAAAGTCACATCAGAAATAATCTCTTTATAGCAAAAAGAAGACTTTTCAGTCCAACGGCTATAAAGGGCTGACAACAGATAAAGTAATTTAAAAAAACAGCTAATAAGACAAACAACTTTATCTTAAAAGATTTTAACTCAGGCAATAAGAATAGAGCAAATAATGCATGGAAACTTTATCATACAGCTTAAAATAGAGTGCCAGAAAATGTATTAATTAATTAAATATAATAAATAAATACAAAATACAAAGGCAGACAGAAAACGTCAAACAACCTTCGAAGATCGTCGAACGACGCCAGGAGATCGTCGAACTATCGGGCAGATAGTCGAACGATCCAGATAGTCGAGCTATCAAACAGATAGTCGAGCTACCGCAGCAGATAGTCGAACTATCAGGACAGATAGTCGAACTATCAGATAGTCGATCTATCTAGGACAGATAGTCGAGCTATCAAGCGCACAGAGATAGTCGAACTATCAAGCAGATAGTCGACCTACCTCAGAAAACAGATAGTCGATCTATCAAAAGATAGTCGAACTATCAAAACAAACCAGATAGTCGATCTATCAACAGATAGTCGAACTACCAGCGCAGAAAAGATAGTCGAGCTATCAACAGATAGTCGAACTATCAGCGCAGAACAGATAGTCGAGCTATCAACAGATAGTCGAACTATCAGCGCAGAACAGATAGTCGAGCTATCAACAGATAGTCGAACTATCAGCGCAGAACAGATAGTCGAGCTATCAACAGATAGTCGAACTATCAGCGCAGAACAGATAGTCGAGCTATCAATAGATAGTCGAACTATCAGCGCAGACAAAGCGTCGACCAACTGATTAGACGATCGTCGATCAGCCGATAGACGATAGTCGAACGGCGTTCGACTATAGTCGAACGAAAAGCCTACTTAACCAAATTCTCAATTTGGAAAAGCGAGGACCCTACAGCTAGACTCCTAACCATTGACCATAGATATTTCTTGGGTCAAGGGCACAAAGAAGAGGACTAAACTCAAATCAAACTAGGGTACCAACAATCTCCCCCTATTTGAGTTAAGTCTCTCAAAAACTAAAACAGCTAGCAATAAAACAAACAAAATAATTCATCAAATATTTAATCAATAAACTGGCAGATTATCAATCAGATAAACAAATAATCAAATATATCACAGCAGTTTAATCAAACTATTAAGAATCTTTAGGGTCAGGTAATGGATCAGAAGAACTAGAGACAAAAGAAATTTTTCGAAGAGGGTCATCTGATTCCTTCTTTGACATCTTTAAATCCTGCACTCCAAGGATCTTTAGTTCTGTAGCTCTGGGGACAATAGCTTCAGGATGTTTTTCCATGTACTTTGCTGGATCAAAAATCTCAGGATTGACTTGGAATTTCTCAAATTCTTTCTTTCTATAAGCTGACATGGTAGTAAAGCCAGTTGTATCTTTACCTTCGGCTCTTGCTTTTCTTATTTGGGCTGCTCCTACAAGCTCTTGAAAGCGAGCCATCCTAAAATTAGGATCGAGCTCAGGATTTTCATATACGGGCTCAGGAGAAGCAGCATCAGCTATTATATCTAGATAAGACATTAGAATAAACTTAGCAAAAGGGACTTGCTAGAAGGTTTTAAAACACTGTAAACTATTTACCTTTCGAAACACTTTTCTCAGATTGAACTGGAGAAGGAGGTGGGGAAAAAGTTGGTCTTTGGGCCACAACCTCCTTCATTTGTCTTTGAGAACCATAAGATGATTTGCTTTGTGAACTTTGATGACCTTGTCTAGGCTGGGGCTGAACAGACGCAGATTTTCCATAGGCGGCAGATTGATTAGCAGGTAGATTCCCAGAGGCTCCTGCACCTGGAGGTGGAGGAGGACCTTTGGGAGTCCATCTGGAGACTGGACTGTCATACCTCTTAGTTCTCTTCCTTTCTTTTTGCTGATTTTTCGAAAACCACATCCAATGCTTAAAATCCTTGGATTTGGGGTCAATGCCCTTCAAAATATAATAGGGAATGTCATTATCCTTATTTGGAGGTGGAGGAGGAGCAGCTTTTCTTTTCTTTGCAGCAGATTTCTTTTTCTTTGACTTTTCAGAGATATCAGAATCATCATCATCATCAGAATGGGATGATGGAGGGTTCTCATACGGATCATAGGCTTCAGAGACAGCCTTTTCTTTAAGCTTTGAAGCAGATTTCTCCCTTTCCTCTTCCATGGCATCCAGAGCCAGAAGGGAGTCTAAATCTAAACCTGGAGAGTCATCCCAGATGGATGACTTTTCAAATTGCAAATCTTTCTCTTTCTCTTTTAAGGATTGAACTCTTAATTCCCATGCTGCTCTTGCTTGAGCTTCTTCCAAGCTCAGAACAGAAGAGTCAAATTTGACTTCCTCTTTCTCAGACTCATCTTCTTTATTATCTAAGAAGGATTCCAACTCAGGGTCTACTTGAGTAGCAGGAATACTTGGGTCAGCCTCAGAAACTACTGCTATGATTTGAGCAGTTAAATCTTTTTTAATAATATCTGTAAAATTATGAATACATATCTGCTAAATAAGCTTGAATCATTCCTTCAAGGTATTCACAAACTATCAAATTAATAGACTCATCAACAAAACGAATGAAAGAGTTACCTTCATATTTAACCATTTCCCATGATTCATTCAGATAAGAAGTTATGATTCCTTCCAGGAATCTGGCAATCATAGGAGTAGTTAGATCCTCTAAGCATACTTTCACTGCAATTTCTGATAGCAGGATTCCATCTGCTATTTCCTTCTCAGTCAAAACTAGAGCTACAACTTGCTCAACTGGAGCAATCTCTTCCTCAGCTGGAGTTACCACTTCCTCAGCTGGAGCTGTCTCTTCCTGAACAGTCATAACAACATCTGGAACTTCTTCTGGCTCAACTTGAGCAGATTCTGGCTGGGCAGACAAGACTGAATCTTTCACAACTGGAGGAGAGGCAGGAAGGCCTGAGACATCTTCATTGAACATCTCCCCCTGCCTGATTTCAGTGGGTACTGAAACCAGGCCCCTAGAGGAAGATGGCTCAGCTGATTTGGAGAGGGATTTGATGGAAGCAGATAAGAGATCAATGGAGGCAGCAAGGGGAGCGATTGCCTCTTCAATCATGGTTTTGATTGATGGGGTAATCAGCTCCACAATGCGCGAGATGAAATCAGGAGTGATTTCAAAAGATGATGGATGAGAGGTGGATGGAGCTGCAGCAAATATGGTAGATGTGCTGGGATGGAGGATGGTGTGAACAGGGGATCGAGCAGGAGATGGAGCAGGAGAATTTATTGGGGAATGAATTGGAGATACAGGAGGAGTAGGGAATCTCTCTGATCCTAACAAATCAAAGCTAGGAGCAGATATCCTAGCCAGATGAGCAGGTAGAGGAGAGGCTGGAGGAGACAGAGGAACAACCATAGTTGTTTCAGGTGCAGCAGAAGAAGAAGGTCGTACCTCAGCTGAAGTTGATGGTACTTCAACTGAGGCAGACGGCAATGTAGAGGAGGAGGAAGGGAGAGCTGAGCCAGCTTCAACAGGTTGAGGAGCGACTGATGCAGTCCTTGTGCCCTCAGATGTTGCTGGAGCAGATTTCACAAATGTCCTCTTCCACTTAGAGAACAAGTGGGGATCCATCTTCTTGCTGGCATTGATTGTAGTTGCGGCAGAACTCAGCAGCTGGGGGAATTTCTCCTTCAGGAAAATTCCAATAACCCTTCCCAGGGTGACTTCCTTCTTTCCTGTCTTCTTCCTGATTAAATCAAACAGAACAGCTGCCCAATCGATCCTTTTTCGATTAACAATTGCACACATAAGTGCGAATTGCTGCCTTGTTATATTGTCATGGGCAGAGTGCTTCCCTAGGAGCACTTTTCCGACTACCTCAGCGAGGAACTTGATCTTGAAGGGGAAGTTTACCTTGAGCAGCTTGGTGGGAATGCCCTCGGCATGTCCCAGCTCAACAAGCATCCTTCCGAACTCCTGAGCATCTTGCTCATAATCTTCGTCACCAATAACTAAACCAAAAACATCAGAAAGAACGGTCGGAGTCAGGATAACTTCTACTCCGCCGATGGTACCGATCATCGATTCGTCTGTGGAAGACGACGTGAAAGCCCATTCTTTTATTTCTGGAATGTTGATCTTGATCCTTTCAGACATCAGCTTCTCTAAACCTTGATCCCTGCAGAGCTGGAGAACTTCCATGATTCCGGCATCGCAACTGCTGAAAGCTTCGAAGTCCACACTGAATCCTGCATCAAACTTGACTACGGCTAGAACAGCTGGGGAAATCGCCATGGATTCGCCGGAGAAAGCACGAGAAAGCTGGAGAGAGAACGAGAAAGACGAAGCGCCAGAAAATCGCAAGCGGGAAAGCAGAATGCGAAAGGGCACGCTCCGTCGACGATAAAGCACACGATCTTTTAACCTAGGTCGACTATCGGCTTTATATTGGACCGGAAATAGTCGATCTATTAAAAAGATCTTGAACCGATAGTCGAACGGCCGTTCGACGATCGGCTCAGAAGCAGAATAGTCGAACCATCGTTTGGCTAATTCTGGCTTCACAAGCAACAAGTTGTCGTCGAGTAGAGATCGACGATAAGCTCAGCCTGTTCGACGATGGTCGAACGTCGATCGACGATCTTCAAACAGATAAGCTATCATTAACCAGAGGTCGACGATAGGCTCAATCCGTTCGACGATCTTCGATCATCGTTCGACGATCTTCAAGCAGACCTCAACATAGGCAGATATCGTCACACTTAGTCTCGTCCATTGATCATGCCTAGTTGGACTAAAAAGAACAGATGCTTCTGTTCATCTAAAGGCTTGGTGAATATATCACCTCTCTGAAACTCAGTGGATATGAACTCAAGACAGATCTTGTTCTTTTCCACACAATCTCTCAGGAAATGGTGCCTAATCTCAATGTGCTTCGTTCTAGAGTGGTGCACTGGATTTTGTGCAATAGAAATAGCACTGGTACTATCACACATGATCTTGGTGTTCTTGTGTGAGTAACCATAATCCACAAGCTGGTTTTGAATCCACAGGATCTGTGAACAACAACTGGCAGCTGCTATATATTCAGCCTCTGCAGTTGAAGTTGAGACAGAAGCCTGCTTCTTACAGAACCAAGAGACCAATCTCTCTCCCAGGAACTGGCAAGTTCCTGAGGTGCTCTTCCTGTCAACTCTGCAACCAGCATAGTCAGAATCAGAATATCCAATTAATTCAAACTCTGACTCAGCTGGGTACCAAAGTCCTAGATTTGGACATCCTTTCAGGTATCTCAGGATTCTTTTTAGAAGAATCAGATGAGATTCCTTGGGGTTGACCTGGAATCTAGCACAAAGGCATGTAGCAAACATTATATCTGGCCTACTTGCAGTTAGATATAATAGGGAACCAACAATGGCCCTATAAGTCTTTTGATCAACTGGCTTGCCGTGATCATCAGAATCAATAACTACATTAGTAGCCATGGGTGTAGGCATTGCTGAAGCATCAGCCATCCCAAATTTCTTTACCAATTCCTTGGCATATTTGGATTGGGAGATGAAGATACCATCAGCATCTTGCTTAACTTGGAGACCAAGAAAGTAAGACAGCACACCCATGCTACTCATCTCAAACTTAGAGTGCTTCAAGTTGGAAAACTTTTTGCATACTTTGGGATCAGTGGAGCCAAAAATAATATCATCTACATACACCTGAACTAACAGGATTGTGTCCTTGTGATGCTTGACGAAAAGGGTTCTATCAACTACTCCCCTAGTGAAGTTGTGCTCTAACAGGAAACTAGCTAAGGTCTCATACCAGGCCCTAGGAGCTTGCTTTAGTGCATAAAGAGCTTTCTGCAACTTAAAAACATGAGAAGGCTGAGTTGAAGAAACAAACCCTGGTGGTTGTTCAACAAACACCTCTTCCTTAAGCTCACCATTTAGGAATGCACTCTTGACATCCATTTGGAACACCTTAAACTTCATGAAGGCTGCATAGGCCAAGAAGATCCTTATTGCTTCTAGCCTTGCAACAGGAGCAAAGGTTTGGTCATAGTCTATACCTTCCTCCTGTCTGTAGCCCTGAGCTACAAGCCTAGCTTTATTCCTTACTATTATTCCATTTGCATCTAACTTGTTTCTATACACCCACTTGGTGCCTATGATCAGTTGGCCTTTAGGTCTTGGAACCAAAGTCCAAACTTTACATCTCTCAAACTGATTGAGTTCCTCTTGCATTGCAATGATCCAGTGGGGATCTAGCTCTGCATCTTTAAAGGTGAGGGGCTCAACCTGTGAGAGGAAACAAGCATGCATCACATCCTGTCTTAATTGATGTCTTGTTTGCACACCAGCTGATATGTCTCCAATCACTTGAGATGTGGGGTGATCTCTAAGTGTGACAATATCAGCAGGTGGGATGTGATCTTCAGCAACAGTTGGGATTAATTCCTCAGGAGGAATTTGATCTACTGTTGGTGGTACAGCAACAGCTTCAACAGCTTCAGCAATGTCTTCATCACTGTCTGATTCAGTGATCTGAAGAGTTGATAGTTGAAGAATTTCTTTAGGAGCATCATGTACCTGCAAAGAACTAGATGAAGGAGAATTTTCCTTCTCCTTGTAAAACATCTGAGACTCATCAAAAGTTACATGCACAGATTCTTCTATCTTACAGGTTGATTTGTTATAAACCCTATAAGCTTTGCTTACTTGGGAATATCCAAGCATAATTCCCATTGAAGCTTTTGCTTCAAATTTTCTAATATATTCTTTATTATTGTTATGAATATAAACAGTACAGCCAAAAATTCTAAAGTAATTAATTTTTGGTTTCTTTCCTTTAAGCAACTCATAAGGAGTTTTACACTTAAGTTTGTGTATCAAACTTCTATTCAAGACATAGTTGGCTGTACTAACAGCTTCTGCCCAAAAGGATAGAGGCATGTTAGCATCTGCCAACAATGTGCTAGCAGCTTCAATTAGTGTTCTATTCTTCCTTTCAACTACCCCATTTTGTTGGGGAGTTCTAGGAGCTGAGAAGCTATGTTTGATACCTTCTCTCTCACAGAATTCTTGCATGAGAAGAGAGTCAAACTCAGTACCATGATCACTTCTGATCAAGGCCACATGAGTAGAGTACTCAGTCTGCACACAAAGTAGAAAGTCTGTAAGGGCTTTGAAGTTATCAGACTTAGTTCTCAAAAAGAAAACCCAACTGAACCTAGAGAAGTCATCTACAATTACTAAAGTGTAATACTTCCCTCCTAAACTCTGTACATTTATTGGGCCAAAAAGGTCCAAATGTAATAAATACAGGATTCTAGGAGAATCACTTTTATTTACAGATTTAAATGAATTCTTAGTTTGTTTGCCTAGCTGACAAGCCTTGCATAGACTCTCCTTCTTGTAGGGGCAAGAAGGTAAGCCTCTAACAAGGTTGTGCTTAGATAACCTAGAGATATTCTTAAGGTTTACATGACTAAGCCTTTTATGCCATAAAGAATTATTATTAAGGGTTAATTCATTAAACAGGCAGATTTCAGAGTGAGATGAATTAAAATCTACTAAATATATATTGCCTATTCTATTACCTATTAAAACAACATTATTATTTAAAGTAATATTGCAAGAGGAGTTAGAAAAAGAAACCTGGTAGCCAGCATCACATAGCTGGCTAACTGAAATCAGATTATGCTTCAGTCCATTGACATAAGCAACTCTCTTGAATGTAACAGCTCCAATCGTGATCTTGCCATATCCTTCTGTCTGACCACAGCTGGAGTCTCCAAAGATAACCTTTGGGCCGAGCTTAGCTTTGTACTTTGACAGAAGCTCTTTGTTTCCTGTCATATGCTTAGAGCATCCACTATCCAAATACCACTTATTTTGAGTGATTGGATAGGCCTTCACCTGCAAAACAACTATTTAGACAGAGTGGACCCAGGTAACCTTGGGTCCCTTGTTTTTCACATAAGAAAAACTGGAAATATAAGAGAATGCAGGCTGAGGGTGATAACCTAGTGGGTGAGATCTCCTAGGTGGGATTCTCCATGCAGATGATGGGTCAACAAACCTAGGGTTTCTATTTTCATTTAGGTTTCTATGATACTGATTATGATTTTGAAAATCATGTTGAAATCGTCGATCGACGTTCGACGATGGGCGCTCAGATCGTCGAGCTTCGTTCGACCATGGAGCATCCGATCGTCGAGCGACGTTCGACGCTCTTTGCATTTCTTTGAAAAACTTCTTTCTCTTTTCTCTCTTAGCTTTATTTAGGGTTTTATTTACAAGGTTTACTTGCTCAGTGTTCTTCTTTCCACTAGCTGAAATGAAGTTCACTGGAGTTGAAAGATTATTTTTAAGCAAGACTGGGAGTTCACTGGGAGAAGCTCCTAAGCCTAGTTTATCATTACCTGACCTAGTGTTAGTCATGCTGGTAATTTCTAACAGCTTAAGGCTTCTACCATTAAGGGATTCTTCTAATCTCTTAGACTTAGCTAATTCTATTTTAAGAAATTTAATTTCTTCACTACAAGTAGTGAGATCTTCCTTTAACCTAATGTTTTTAGAGGCTATTGAATCTGAGTCAGCTAACCTATTTCTAAGTTCTTTTATTTCTTTTTCTGAACTAATTAAATCTAAACACAAAGATTTAAATTCTAACTTAAACTCTTCTGAAGTAAAATCATAAGATGAAAGTACCTCATCTTCAGTAGGCATCTCTTCATCAGAATCAGAACTCTCTGCAGCAGAGTGGTTGCTGCAGGCATCTATTGCCATTAGGCAAATTTCTTTGGCCTTCTTCTCTTCCTCATCTTCACTGGAGCTTGATGAGGATGATTCTTCATCAGAATCACTCCAGGTTTCAGCAATGAAACCTCTCTCCTTCTTCTTGTTTTTGTAGGAGGATGGCTTGGAGTGCTTCCTGTGTTGTTCTTTGTCTTTTCTCTTTTCCTTGTTCTTCTCCTCTGGACACTCTGGCAAAATGTGTCCAGGCTTCCTGCAACCATAGCAAATAATTTCTTTAGCAGGAGAGCGATCATACCTTGGTTTGTCTTCATAGCGTGAAGACTTCTTTCTGAACTCCTTTCTCCCCATCTTGAGAAACCTCTTGGCAAACAGTGCCATAAGTTCCTCATTGGATTGGCTGCCTTCAGAAACATCTGCAGCCTTAAGAGCTAGAGATTGCTCTTTTCTTGTTGGAGTGGGGGTCTTGGCTTCAGCTTCTGCTTCTCTGGTCTTCAGCACTTGCTCAAAAGACTTGAGCTTGCCGAGGAGAGCTTCAGTTGAGATCTCATTGGTACTTCTGGCTTCTTTGATGGGCCAGATTCTTAGATCCCATGTGCTAGGGAAGCACATAAGAATCTTATCATTGACCTCTGTCAATGATATGTCCTTGTCCAGGGTCCTCAGCTCATTGATGATTGAGCTGAGCCTGGTGTACATAGCTTCAACTGATTCAGCATCAGTCTTCTTGAAGTTCTCATACTGTGAGATAAGGTTGGACCTCCTGTCCTTCCTTTCATCAGCTGAACCAGCTACAATCTGGTTCAGTGTGTCCCACATGGCCTTAGCTGAGGAGCAGTCAGCCACCTTCTGGAACACCTCATCAGACATTGTCTGAGCCAGTATGTTCATTGCCTTGGCATCGGCAATTTTGGCCTTCTTGTATTCATCATTATAGTCTGGAGGAGGCACTGCACTCATATCAGATGATGAGGCAGTAGCTGCAGCAGGTGCTCTTGGGGGACCTGACAAAATAGAAGCAAAAATACTCTCATCAATAGAGTTCATATATAGTTTAATCCTTGCCTTCCAGATGCCAAACTTTGCTAAGTTGCATGCTGGAGGTCTGGTGCTAGAATAATCCTTAGACTGGGCCATGATAGTGAATATCTATAAGCTCTTGGTATCTATCAGGATCTTGTGACTTAGGTGTTAGCCTATACAGTCAGTCAACCTCCCTCTGATACCAATTGAAAGTGAAGGGATAGATACTACTCTAGAGGGGGGGTGAATAGAGTAATCAAATTTTGCACAATACAAAACTTAACTGTCTACCCAACTCCCTTGGAGTGAAGTGCGGAATGAAGAGATTATAGATATTGATTTAACCTTAAAGCCTAACACAAGTGATGTGCAAACACAAGCTAACTGTAATTACAGTTAAAGCTTGGAAAACCTAAACAGCAACTAGCAACCTAGTTATATCTATTCACAGCCACAGTACAGAAAATATAATAAACAAGCCAGACGACACAAGGAATTTAAGTGGTTCCCCAAACAACTTGGGTACGTCCACTCTTCTACCACCAAGGTAGGAATCCACTACAGGTTTTTGATCAGGTGCCCTGCCACCAACAGGATCTTCTTCAGGTAGATCCAGAAACTCTTTAGACTTTTGATCAGGTGTCTAATAACCAAGCACAGGTTTTTGATCAGGTGCCCTGCCACCAAGGGATACTTTTGAAGGGAGTAATAACCCTGTACAGGAGGGGGAAGAAGGTTAAGATGTCTTCTCTATTTTACAATAGATTAGAGAAGCACAAAAGCTTGCACTGAGCTAGAATGCTCTAAAGAATCAAGGCTCCCCCTGGCTCAAAGATGTCCAGGTGAAGTCTTGCTTCAGTGCAGAGAAAACTCTTCAGAAAGTTCTGAAGGAAAGAGCTACAAGAAGAAAGTAAATAATAAAATCAAAGTTCTTCAAGCAGCTATCTTCTTCTTCTTCTTCTTCAAAGAGACTCTGAGTTGAACTTCCTGAAAGCAGGAGAACTCAGGTGAAGAAGAGATGAAGATCTTAACACTTCTCAGTTAGATGGAGATTGCTGAGAGCAGGAAGCTTGAGCTTGATGAAGGCTTGAGTGCTTTTGAATAAGTGTGTAACACTAGCTTCAATCCTTCTTCAAAAGGTCCTTTAAATATTATCAGCAAGCAACGGCTCTCTTCCATTTGAATTATTTGTCTTCTTCTAAGCCTTGAGACCTGGGCTGTAAATATCAAGAAGACAGAAATATCTCTGCAGCAAAACATTCTATAAAAAGGAATAAACCTCTTTCTAAGAAGCTGCAGGCTTAAATCAAATAATCAGATAGACTAAATAAAGTCACATCAGAAATAATCTCTTTATAGCAAAAAGAAGACTTTTCAGTCCAACGGCTATAAAGGGCTGACAACAGATAAAGTAATTTAAAAAGACAGCTAATAAGACAAACAACTTTATCTTAAAAGATTTTAACTCAGGCAATAAGAATAGAGCAAATAATGCCTGGAAACTTTATCATACAGCTTAAAATAGAGTGCCAGAAAATGTATTAATTAATTAAATATAATAAATAAATACAAAATACAAAGGCAGACAGAAAACGTCGAACGACCTTCGAAGATCGTCGAACGACGCCAGGAGATCGTCGAACTATCGGGCAGATAGTCGAACGATCCAGATAGTCGAGCTATCAAACAGATAGTCGAGCTACCGCAGCAGATAGTCGAACTATCAGGACAGATAGTCGAACTATCAGATAGTCGATCTATCTAGGACAGATAGTCGAGCTATCAAGCGCACAGAGATAGTCGAACTATCAAGCAGATAGTCGACCTACCTCAGAAAACAGATAGTCGATCTATCAAAAGATAGTCGAACTATCAAAACAAACCAGATAGTCGATCTATCAACAGATAGTCGAACTACCAGCGCAGAACAGATAGTCGAGCTATCAACAGATAGTCGAACTATCAGCGCAGAACAGATAGTCGAGCTATCAACAGATAGTCGAACTATCAGCGCAGAACAGATAGTCGAGCTATCAACAGATAGTCGAACTATCAGCGCTGAACAGATAGTCGAGCTATCAACAGATAGTCGAACTATCAGCGCAGAACAGATAGTCGAGCTATCAACAGATAGTCGAACTATCAGCGCAGACAAAGCGTCGACCAACTAATTAGACGATCGTCGATCAGCCGATAGACGATAGTCGAACGGCGTTCGACTATAGTCGAACGAAAAGCCTACTTAACCAAATTCTCAATTTGGAAAAGCGAGGACCCTACAGCTAGACTCCTAACCATTGACCATAGATATTTCTTGGGTCAAGGGCACAAAGAAGAGGACTAAACTCAAATCAAACTAGGGTACCAACACATTCTCTAAGGTAGGATCCTGTGGTGGATCTGAGTGGAGGGTTATCCTCCTAGCCTGAGTTGTAGGACTTTGATTAAAGTCTGAGGTAGGTTATCTGTGGATCAATGAGCTATAGGTGCATCATTTGCTTGAGTGGTAGGGCCTTGGGTCTGAGGTAGGACTTGGAGGAGTCTGAGAGATCATGAGGGATATGTGTTATAAGCTCTTGGAGCCGAGATTGGAGAAGTTGGCCTTGTCTAACACTTTGTTAGAAAGGTGGGGGCAGTGGATGTACCCATACCTTGAAAAACCACTATAAACACGTGTGTGTTGTTGTGTATTCTTGAAAGCTAACTCAAACTAAGTCACAACACATTAAAGCCAAAATATTGTCATAAAAGACATAAAAACCTATTCACCCCCCCCCACCTCTAGGTGTTTAGCTACTTTTGAAAATAAAGACTTTCAGTGGCTTCTCTCTCCCGACAATCGATATATGCTCGCTCCTCTTTCACCACCGCTATTATCACCCTGTCGTCATCGCCGACTATCTTACCTGATCTGCTAGAGGAACATGGTAATCATATTTCAAAAATTGACGATCTCCATTTTGGTCCGCAACTGCCTTTTCTTTCATCATCTTTACAGAAATAGAGGAAGCACACATGTTTGTCATCGCAAAGAGTCAGAGGAGAAGCACACCGGTTTTGAATTGGAGATCAATTGGTCGAAAAAAACGTCGATTGGCGAAACTCCAGATAAAAGAACTGGTTCGGCGATATGTGATGGATGGTGATCAGAATCGAGAGAGCGGATAGAGACGACAATCTAGAGAGCGGAAAAGAGGTGACACGTTTGAAACTCGTGGAACGGAATGTTTAAAACTATTTTTTCCTAATCAATCCCCCAAACATGTATATCTGCGTGAGCTCTGTTTTGGAGATACTGAACTAGAGTGAATGAGCCAAAATAAGAATAGCTTTGGCTCTGTTTGGCGCGGCGATTTGGGCGCTGTCGGCCGCAGTTTTTTCCACAACCCCGCCAAACAAGAATATAAGGTATAGCAGTGCGAACAGCCACCTCCATGAAATCGTGAAATTCCTGTAATTTGGAGTCGTGAAAAATTTCCACGACTCCAAATCTCGGGCTACGATTCATGGAATTTCTCCGCGACTCTCCTCTGACCCCTCCCGCAATCATAGAACGCCTTGGCGCCTCCAACAATATTTCTTCTTCCACGACGGAGGGGTTTGGCAGCAGATCCTGCCAGAGTCTCAAAAGGCAGAATTTGTTGGAGGAATCGGCCTGGTGCGACATCTTCTTGGAGCTCCGCCCGGGCGTCACCCGTCGGAAAATTAACCTAACATCGAGGGCTTCTTCTTCTTGCGCAGTTAGGACAGAGTTATGCGCGCAGTTAGGACAGGGTGATGTGCAGCATTATCAACGACTATAGGAGATTTATTTTATATAAAAATTTGGGGCAAAAAAGGGGATAGATCTCCGACAAGCCCTCTCTTACTGTTCAAATTATATATTGTTTTTTCGGCGAGAATGTATAGATCTCCGACGAGAATGTACATATTTCCATCGAGAATGCACAAATCTCCGGCGAGAATGCACATATTGAATTTTAAGTTAGGTTAAATGATAAAATAAAATTTCAAACAGCACTGAAAATGCTGTTTTTCCAAACAGTTTCACAGATTCTGTCACTACTCTGCAAAACAGCTAATTATTTCATCACTGTTTTCCACTACTGCTTCTCCAGTCGATATAGCCGTGCCAAACAGAGCGTTAAAAGTACTTCGGCCGCGACGGTATCATGACACGATGACACCCCTACCCCTCGCAACCCCCCAACCACAGTACTCTGTTGTCGCTGGATTTTCTAATGTGCTCAAGGTGGGAGGGGTTCTGAGCTGCGTGAATGACATCGGGTTGGGGTACTATTACGGGTACTACCGTGACAGCATTAGAGGCAGTCCAATAGTTTGAATTATAAATAATTTTTGTATAGATTTAACCAATTTTGCAGATTGAATTCATCATTTGTGGGTATTTATGATTTTCCATTAATTGTAGAATTCAACAACCGATCTCGTCATAAATCCTCCGAATATGCTGATTTCATTTTTACACACTTTTCCCCACCAACGCTTTCTCAGTAAGCAGAGTCCTCCGGCAAAAAATTTCTCACCAAATCAAGCTACCGCTTGCTTCCTTCTCTCCCTCTCCGGCTTTCCCCAGCGTCTCCTTCTCCCCTTATAAAACGTCGGCGCAGAGAATCCAAAATAATTAGTAGAGATAAAATAACCATGGCTTCCCAAGCCGGCCCAATCCGCACGGTGGTTATTCTGGTTCAAGAAAACCGTTCCTTCGACCACATGCTCGGCTGGATGAAGCTTCTAAATTCATCCATCAACGGGGTCACTGGCGCTGAGTCCAACCCCACTTCCACCTCCGACTCCTCTTCCGCCACCGTACCCTTCAGCGACCGTGCGGAGTACGTCGACCCGGACCCGGGCCACTCCATCCAGGCCATCTACGAGCAGATCTACGGCGTGCCCTTCACAGCCGGTGAGACTCCGATCACCGTCAGTGGTGTTGTTCCGCCAATGAATGGATTCGTGCAGCAGGCGGAGAGGCAGCAGAAGGGCATGTCAGAGGCAGTGATGAACGGGTTCCTTCCGAAATCGGTGCCTGTTTATCGGGAGTTGGTGACCGAGTTCGCAGTGTGCGATCGGTGGTTCGCATCAGTGCCGGCATCTACGCAGCCGAATCGGTTGTTCGTGCACTCGGCTACGTCGCACGGGCTAACCAGCAACGATATTGGAAAGCTTGTTCCCGGAATGCCGCAGAAGACTATATTCGATTCACTGGATGAGGCGGGACTTGACTTTGGGATTTATTATCAGTACCCTCCATCAACTCTTTTTTACAGGTGTGGTCACCGAACCCTCCCCCCCACCTCCGAGAATACGGATCGGGATCCTCTCCATTTCAAATGAAATGGAGGGGATCCATTTCATATTTAGTGGATAGGATTAGTCCCCCAAAAAATTTAGTGGACAAGATTTTTTTGAATTAAAAAAAATATAAAAGGTTGGAAAAAAAAAGAACCCGTTGGATCAAAAAGTAAAACATCTTGTCCGTGAAATGAATCCCCTCCATTTCTGACGAAATGGAGAGGATCCTGGAGCCGAGAAATACTCTCCATTACTTATGAAATGGATACTATTCCCTTCCATGATGAAGATTAAACCATCTTAATCTTATAGCTCTAATTAGAAGGTGGACCCGAGAAAGGTATAAGGGCGATTTGGTAATGTGAAACTAGATATGTAATAACTAAATTAACATGAGCTCTTGGATTGGTGCACACGCAACAATATTGCATTCTATAATGAGGGTATTTTTATCCAAACTCATTGCAACAAATAAGTCGTGCCAAGCGAAGTCATAGCATTAAAATAATTTGATTAGACAATTGAAATCAAACTTAGGGATCGTAGAAATTTGTGAATGTGTGGGCTCTCACTATTGAGCCACACACATGCGCTCGTGCACGTATATATATTGCGCTTGAATAGATCAAGTGCTTTAATTCCTTCAAATTTAACCAAAAGCATCATATTTTGGCATATGCTCTGCATGGAAAAACAAAATCGCAATATATAGGGGTTTGACATGTAAAATTTAGGAGATGTTTCTCCAATTGTATAAATTATATGAAAGTGTACTTATCTTTCATTTGCAAAAGATATTTAAAATAAATACTAAGTGTCGTATTGAACGGACCGGGCTTTTAAATAAATAGTTAAGTGTTATATTTGACGGACCGGGCTTTTTGAGTACTTATACGCACAGACAATACTATTATTTAATCAGTGAAAATTGGGTTTGGGCTTTGAAAAATAAAATAGCGAAATGATAAAACAAAAAATAAGTTAGGTAATCCTTCTAAAGAAGAGTAATTAGGAACTCAAATAATTCATTAGTATTTGATGAAAATAACTAGACCGTGAACGTTCCTAAATTATAATAGCACCTCGCAATAGGAATTCTACCAACTGATCAAAGGTTGATCGATTAAGATATCTCGGCGAGTCAAAACCTCTAAGCTTGATTTACGGGGTGAATCTCTCTATTGGATTTGACTCTAATTTGAAATATTTATGTCATCATCTATCGAGAAGTGCATGCAACTGCATTCACCCTTGAGCAATCTCCTCGCATGCACGGATCAAGCTCTCTGCCAACTAAAGTGCTGATCATGACTTGGAAGACATATATCGATGATATGTAATCAACACAATTTAAATCAAAGGTAAATCAAATTTTTTATTCAAATCTTATGCAAATAAAGATATATGATCCGTAATTAATTTACATGTCCAACCTCTAAAAATATATAACGATATATATGGGGAGAGTAATTTTAGGGAGCAAATTGGTTTTCTCCACTATAAGGAGAAAACAAGGATCCTGGCCATCCGATCTCATCCGACGGCCAGGATCTTCATTATTTCTAATAATGACACCCCACAAATCTATCTCCTGCTGAATCCGCCCCGATCCTTCCCTGATCCGTCCGGATCTTTCCCGCTACTCCACCGCCCTAGCTGTCGCACTCTCCACATCTCTCCCGCTCCTCCGTCCCCGAAGCCGATGACCCAACCACATTGGCATTTAGGGTTTAGAGTCTCCCGCTCCTCCACCGCCCAAACCGCACCCTCTAGATCTCTCTCACTCCTATGTCGATGAAGTCAACAACCCATCTAGGACTCTTTTTGTCTCAACATTTCATCATCCTCACAACTCACAAAAGGATTAAGGCAGTGGATTTATCATTTTATATAAATTCACAGCTCAGAATGATATAATAAATGCAAGAGACAATGATATAATCATTATCGTTTTATATAAATTCACAACACACAACGATATTGAATTTATATTGTAGTATTCATTGAACAAGAACATGGATTATTTCTTCATATCACAGTTCACGAACTCGCAAGAATTTTCATCACTTGCATGTGTCTTCACCTTACATGGCGATCTATAGGATTAATCCCTTTAAACTTGTATGGAATTATATTTGTAGTACTTGTGGCGAATCAAGATCTTTTGGGTCACCACACTTTTTATTAGTGCCCTTCATATTTTGAATTTTTTTCGTCTTTCTGGCAAAATCAAATCCAGCGACACATGAAAACTTTCCAGAACAGCTTTCACACTCATACAATGACTTAAAGGTCATACAAATGGTGGGTATTAATTTTGAATCAACCTTCTGCAGACACTTATAAATAGTATAAGGACTTTAACAAGCATGGTCATTCTCGACGTACACTTTGGCTGCTATCACCAATAAAAGATTCAGAACTTTCTGAATAAGTTTGAAGGCCAAACAACTCAATATTAGAGGCAATTGAGGAACACAACATATTAATAGCACTTTCTCAAGATCCTGTTATAAAGTATTTTAATGAGAATTACAAGTAGAAACATAACAAGAAAAACTTTATTTGGTAGTAGATTTTGAAACTATACCAAACTGGAAACTGAAACAACACCAGATAATACGACTTAAGTGCTGCAAATAAAGCCAACTGTGAAAACAAGAGCAAACAAATCGTGAGTATTATAGCCAACTGAAACACCACCAGAGAATTATAAGTAGAAACATAGCTACGAACTTTCAAATAACCATATAACAAACAAATTGGAAAAAAATGGCAAGGATGATACTGGTTTGGAAGACATTGATGAAGATAAACCCTAGGAATTGTAACACTTTCATCTGTCACATAGAATATAACAAAAGGTTTGGTTGGGGCCCCGCGCCATATTCCACGGACACTCAAAAGAGTGACCGTAATATTTACGCATTCTAACTCAGAGTGCATTCTAGCGGAAAAAATTACATTAACTTAAAACCCAAATACAAGGAATGTCCACTAACATACCATAGGAATGACATTTAAAATACACAAAATATTTTGTCCTTAAGGCCTTACAACTGTTCTCTTTACAAATATATATATTACATACATCGACACACCGGTCGGCCACACATAAAAACAGTAAAAGTTTGTCTTTGGGCCTTCGAGAGCCAACCAACACAGCATAGGGAACTTCACACTGCTACTTTCCACTTGAATCTCCAACACCTGCAATAGCACGGCCCACCAAGATTTGGCAAAACAAAACAATGTTCAGCATTAGCTGACAATATTATAATGATCTCGCCCCTCACTCGGGGCGGCGGTACTCCTTCCCTACAAACAGCAGTATATATCTCTTTTGACAAAAAATGTGCAATTAAGCATCATTCGCCAAAGACGTAGGCACGTACGGCAACACGCCTCGTGCGCTCATGGCACATTAACGGTGTATCGGATTTCCTAGGGTCCCACCACCATCCACAGTCTCAGACTTGATGGTCCAACTTTGAGCATTTTGGTCACGCATAAAGTGAACGACCTTCTCCTATGCCCCCGGCCGCACCAATTACTTTAGACCGTCTAGTCAAGTGACATAGAGCGAGTACAGATCGTCCCTTTCCCGTTGCTCAAATCGTCATTGCCACATAACGGACGATAAGATGCGGGTCGGGTTCTCCTTTCCCGTATTTCACATACATAACCGAGTTATTTCCAAGGCTGGCTCTCACGGCCACCACAGATGGGCTCTTCAAGCTCTCAACTTCACATGCTACCCACCTTGTCTCACTGACACGGGCTTTGCAATCACAATCAGGTTGGCTCTCATGACCACCATAACTGTGCTCTTTAGGCTCTCATCTCAGTCATTTTGCCCCCAAGTTCCATCAGGAAAGCCCACAACGATATCTCTCTGGGAGCTACTGCCGGCGGTATCTCTACCATCGCGCGGTAGGGGACATAATCTCGTTTCTTCCCTAATTTTGGGTGTTTTCTTAGAGACAATCTTCAGTACTACAACATCCTGCACATCCCATAATTCTGTAAACTACACATTTAACTACGGAGTCTTCTCCGGCATGCAAATCAATCATCAACATTCCAAACCAACCTGTCCGGGTTGGCCTCACACAACATGTCTATTCCATACTTCAATTCCAGATTCTATATGCAAGTTTCATACCGGGAATATCAACGATCAACCCAATTGGAAATCTATCGTTCTTCCTTAATTGGTGTGGATTTCCAGGTATATAACAAATAATGACTTCACTTGTTCAAGGAGAAAGGTCGTTACCCTTGCCGATCGCTTAGGAGACATGACTTTGCACTTGTTCTGGATGGAAATGATCACCACACCTTCCTCTCCACAGATCACAAGCACGCCTTAACAACAGCTCCCCTTCAGGGATAGAATCAACCTTTCCCTTGTTCTTCAAGCTTTCCCTTTCTTCTACCTCAAGATCCAAGACAGAGAGAGAGAGAGGAATAGAGAATGTGAAAAGAATCTCATCTCAACATCTTATTAAAGGCTACTGTCACGCGATACCCTGCTACCGCTGCGCGATATCTTAGGCGGTGGCCGCTTGGCCCAATCGACATCTTCTGCCGCTGGAAGACCACCTTAACCTTATCTAACACGTGGCAAACTACCGCCGGCGTTACCGCTATCGCTAGTCGGTGCCGTCTAGATATAAAGGTCGATTTAATTCATCGGCTACTGCCACGCGGTATCTTGCTACTGTCACGCGATACCGACCAGAGACGTTGGCCAATTAAAATCAGTTGGCTACCGCCAGCGTTAGGTCTAACGCCTAGCGGTAACCTCCAGTGACCATCTTCTTATTGTTTTCAGGAAATTTGGGGCATTACAGAATCTAGGGGTCGATAAAAACTAATCGAGTACCTGGATGAGTGGGAGAGACCTGGAGGGGTCGGTGACGGCGATGGAGGAAGAGAAGGAGAGACCTGGAGGGGTCGGCGGCGGACAAAGTGGGAGTGAGACCTGGAGGGGCCATTGGCTTCAGCGGTGGAGGAGTGTGAAAGATTTGGAGGGGGCAGGCAGAGTGCCAAAGGAGCGGGAAAGTCGGGGTGGAATGGGGGCAGAATCGGGGGTCACGAAGGGATCCAGGATGGATGAGAAGCAGGACAATGTTTTTTAATAATGAAAATCCTGGCCATCAGATGAGATCAAACCGGCCAAGATCATGGTTTTCTTCCTAAGGGGGAGAAAGCTAATTTGCTCCCTAAAATTACTATATATATACAATTAATCGCGCATACAACTAATTTTTGTGTTAGCTTAATGAACCGTTGGATTTAATTCAACGGTTATAAAAAAATTGGAGCAGCAGCGGCGTCGGCGCCGACGCCGCTGCTACTTCAATTTTTTTCACACCGGGGCGGCCGATGACTGTGGGCTCGCTGGCCCCCGGCCTCCCTCTCATCTGAATCCACACCGATGAGCGCAGGGCAGGCGGTGGCCGGCGTGCCCGTAGCCGACGGCCGCCCCACTGTGAAGTGCCACCTACGCAATATTGTGCACGGATAAATGTTATATACAAGTTATGCGTATATACATTTATCCGATATAAATTTATATATATATATATATATACACACACACACACACACACACACGAGAGACAGTGCATGGGGGCTCCCATGCCTCGTGCGACAGTACCCGACCTTAGGCCTGCAAACGAGTCGAGCTCGAGTCGAGCTCATCAAAAAGAGCTGGCTCGAGCTCGAGCTCGAGCTGCTTTTTTTGAGCTCGAGCTCGAGCTCGAGCTCGACGAGCCTGTTTTAAAAGGCTCGAGCTCGAGCTCGTCGAGCTCGGTTCGAGCTCGTCGAGCTCATTTCGAGCTCGACGAGCTCGAGCTCGACGATATCGAGCTCGACGAGCTCGAGCTCGACGATATCGAGCTCGACGATATCGAGCTCGACGATATCGAGCTCGACGAGCTCGAGCTCGAGCTCGACGATATCGAGCTCGACGATATATTATTTATTTATATTAAAATATATTAAAATATTTATTACTAACAATACATATATTATTTATTTAAAAAAAAGCTCGCGAGCCGGCTCGCGAGCTCGTGAACAGGGTTTTTTAGGCTCGAGCTCGGCTCGCAATCAGGCTTGAGCTCGACGAGCTCGAGCTCGAGCTCGACATGCTCGAGCTCGAGTCGAGCTTTTTTCGAGCTGGCTCAACTCAACTTACACCCCTACCCGACCTACGACGATGGGCTTCGCTGTCTCCGACCGCAGTGCACCTTAATTTTATCCCCCCCCCCTCGTGCGGGCGACATTTATCGCTTAGATCACAGTGATTTTCATGATCTTGAGGTCCACAATGGTCACATAAGCATATATGCATATTTATATATATATTTATATTTGTTTATATAATTTTATGACTTATATAAACTTTATATCTATATTAATGTTTTTATCATAAGCATGAAAAGAGGGTCTAGGGCGCTCAGGCCCTGGGCCAAGGCTTTTTTTTACTACCGGGCCCTGCTAAACTTAGGCTCAGACTTGACTCAAATCGGGCCTGGCTCGGGCCCAAGCCTTATTCATATAAGTGGGTCTGCCTGAGCCCACAATAATGGGCCCAAGCATGTCATAACCCAAATTTTCTCAACTTAGACATTATATCAGAGTAAGGGAAAATACGCGTCATGATGCAAGCTGTGCAGGGGATAACTGCAGGCGCTCAGGCAAGACTCCAAACTCTACAATTTTATATGAAATCCATAAGTTATTAGGTAAAAACCAGTATAAATTGGATGGTCGTATCCCTCGGCACAGTGGATCAACTAGTCCACGAGTAAAAATATAGTTATACGTTATGGAAAATACTTTGGTTATGTTGATTAACACCCTACATGAGTATAAACATCTCAGAAGGACAACTCATGGCATGCAAGACTCTAGAATTATTATGAGTATGAAAATAGTATTTGCGTTAGCTAGGAAATAGTAATTTAGTTTTAGAAATATGAGATGTATGAAGTACTAGTAGTTATGTTTTTATAAGTCAAAATACCAAACATGCAACCTAGCATAAAACATTCCTAGAGAGCAAGTAAAAACAACCACAAAAGGTAAAACTAGCATCTTAGCAAAGTATTCGGCAATTCAAAAGAAAACCACCAGTGGGCGTCAATAAATTGACACGAACCCACTGGTCAGTATGCGTGTCTGTACTAACAAGAAAACAACAAAGAACTACCCATCAATGTAAAGGAAAACCTCTACAACACTGCAGCCCTCTAGCAAACACCAAACCTAACCGCTCATCCGGCTACTGCTCCGAACCTGAGGCATTTAAAGAAAGAACACCTCAGCAAGAAAAATACAAGTGGCAAACAAAACTATCAGTAAACGAGGGAGTAGTAAGATTACTAATCCAAACCTGAATAGCTGTCAAAACACAGCAATATAAAAAGAAATTAAGAACAAAAGAATTAACTTATGAGGTTAAAAGTAATGAAATTTGCACCAAGTGCGAACAGAGCCATACTCCGAGAACATCTGCGAGATCAGGCAGAAATTGCATAAGTTTAATCCTCAAAACGAAGCAAATGCTCAATAAACATGTGAATCATTAACACTGTAATGCAACCGGATCTAAGTCGGGACCAACCGGTCAAACCCGAACTAACAGACCCAAACGTCTCAAAAATGGGACTGCGGTGGTGGCCATCTGGTCCAACACAACTCAATATCCCAAAAACAAAATCCAAACATGCATGGGTGTAATGATTCACGAAACTAAGCCCACCAAACCAAACTCATATCCCAAACACCCATAAAACCCAGACTCGACCAATTAAGTAGAAACCCGACGATTCTAACTTGGCAAAACAAAGCCTTTAGAGATACCCATCATTACGGTGAAACAACACAAGTCCCAGGGAAAAAACGTCGAGTACACTCGACGCCGCATCGAGTGCAGTCAATGCACTCGACGCCACATCGAGTGCAGGGAAAGCGTCGAGTACACTCGGCGCCGCGTCGAGTGCATTAAACGCTCTCAATGCCACAACTTAGCTAGGAAAATCGTCGAGTACACTCGACACCGCGTCGAGTGCAGTCAATGCTCTCGACGTCACAACTTATTTGGGAAAAGCATCGAGTACACTCGACGCCGCGTCGAGTGCAGACAACGCTCTCGACGCCATTACTCAGCACACTCAACTATTTACCACTTAACTCCCAAAAACATATGACGGCGTTGAGTGACTTCAGCTCACTCAATGCTGTCAACGCTTTTTTAACTAAGCGACGGTGTTTAGTGAGTTCAGCTCACTCAACGCTATAAACGCTAAAACACTTAGCTTTACAAAAAAGAGACGACGTTGAGTGAGGTAAGCTCACTCAACACTGTCAACGCCTAAAACCTTTTGCAGAATTAAAGCGATGGCATTGAGTGAGTTCAGCTCACTCAACGTTGTCAACGCTTTTCCTAAAAGCAAAGGCGCAACGCTGTCGACGCTTTTACTTAACTTCCCGATTATAGTGACGGCGATGAGTGAGGTAAGCTCACTCAACGCTGTCAACGCTTCTCTACTTAGCTTCTAGAATTATACAGAATGACGTTGAGTGAGTACCACTCACTCAACGCTTTTTAACTTAGGCTAGAAATCGACTATCAGCTAAGGCTATACTCAACGCCTAAGACAGAGACATGGCAGAAAAGCTACCTACCTAAACAGAGGATATTAGGCTTACCACCACCACTAACTCTTGAATAATTTAATTATTAGTGTAAATAATAGTTCTTTTTTTGTCAATGTCTAAACCTAGACCAAGAACAACCTACTGTCATGCTCACACGGGAAGGGATTTCTCCTACAACACTGCTCCCTCCCCACAGCCACTAGCTGGCTGCTAAACTAAGCACAAATCGGCCTTCTACGACAGAAACGGTAACATGAAAGCTTGGCAAGGGTGTAAATCTCCACTTTCCCCAAGATCTACAGAAAATCATTTTGGCATGGATGAAAATCCTACTCTAGTCAAAACATTCTGCAAGTTGGAAATCCTACAGGAAATCATTCCTTATATAAATCAAGGAAACAAAAGAGAAGGAAGAACAAGTGAGGGGAAAATCACCACTTGCCTCAAATCTCCAGAACTTTAGCCAAGAAACGCCCCTCCTCACAGATCTGGCCACAAAAACACTTAAGCAACAAAACCTGAAACTTTTAAGAGAAAAATAGGGTAAAACCACATACCTAGATCTTTAAAAATCCAAGAAACTGGAAAAGCTTACCGTAGAAACGTAGATCTAGGCGAGATTTACCCGGATCCACTCTCCAAAGACGAAACCGAGCACCAAAGCTCCAGAAATCGGTGGTCAAAGGCTTAGGAATGTCTGCCGCTCTCGTTCTTTCGCAACAAGCTGACGGTTTTCACAAGGGAGACAATGAATAGGGTTTTGACGCGATGGGTTTCTATTTATACTACTTTATCCTATTATTTTAATATAGAATAACATAATTAATTAAATAAAACATCAAAACGACCCGAAAACCAAATATACCCTGAAATTTACGAAAATCACACCGTAGTTAAATACCGACGCTACGAATCCAACGACGAACTCTAAATTGAAATCCGACTAACCAATCTTGGGTAAACACCTTCCGAAGCCAAAACACAAGCATTCCCAAAAAGGCTCCACCGAGCCACCAAAACAGACCCAGCTCGTGAGGAAATCTTGCAAAAGGCTAAACCCAGCCTCACACAGAAAACTCAAGAGCTAAAACCCACGCTCTAACAACGACACACACCAACCATGCGTTAACGTAGCGCCCTGACATCATAAATACGCCAAATAAATGAATTAACTAAACATCGAAAAAAACAGGGGTGTTACAGCCACTTCCCCTAAAAAGAAGTTTCGTCCCGAAACTTTATGCACCAAAAGATTCAACAAAAAGAAAAATATAATCAAGGATTATAGAAGGGAAAATAAATACCGTAAGAATCTAGGAGAACAGATGAGGATGAGCCTCCCTCATAGTTGACTCCAACTCCCAAGTGACGCTTTCCACGTCTTGGATTCGCCACAAAACTTTAACCATTGGTATGGTTTTCCTCCGCAATACTCGATCTTGAGTATCTAGAATGCGGACAGGAATCTCAACATTGGTAAGATTAGGCTCCAACTGGGGCACAACATCAAGAATCTGTCGGTCGCTAAGCACACATTTCCGCAACTGACTCACGTGAAACACGTCGTGCACACCTGGAAAGTTTGCGGGCAAATTCAGCCTATAAAATGATACACCAATATGCTCAACAACCTTAAAAGGTCTCACATATCTCGGGTCCAACTTATTATTCTTACCAAACCTTTTAACGTCTGACATCGGGGAAACTTTGAGGAATACCATGTCCCATACAACAAACTCTAAATCAGACCTACGCCGATTGGCGTTCTTTTCATATCACTCTTGTGTTATCCGAAGCTTTTCCCGAATAAGCTTCACAGAAATTTCCATTCCTTCCAACGCTTCAGGACCCAGCAACGGTCTCTCACCGACCTCGGCCCAAAACAAGGGAGTTCTGCATTTCCTCCCATAAAGGCCTCAAACGGGGCCATCTGCAAACTTTCTTGATAACTATTATTGTATGTAAACTCCATCAATCTGAGTCGCTCATCCCACGATACTTCATGCTCCAATATGTAACATCTGATCATATCCTCCACGATCTAAGTCACTCTTTCTGTCTGACCGTTTTTCTGTGGATGATAGGCTGTTGAATACCTCAAATCACTACCTAAACTTTCTTGTAAACTCTTCCAAAAGCGAGATGTAAACCTGGAATCTCGATCAGATACAATACTAACTGACACGCTATATAATCTGATGACTTCATCTAAATATAGCTCAGATATCTTCTTCATTTGGTAATCAATCTTAAAAGACACGAAATGAGCACACTTCGTTAGTCTATCAACAATCACCCAGACTGAATCATGTCCTCGGGGACATCTCGGTAAACCAGTAATGAAATCCATTGAGATACTCTCCCACTTCCAACTCGAAATTTCCAAGGGCGCTAGCTTACCACCAGGTCTTCCATGATCGGCCTTTACTCGCTTGCACGTAAAACATTCTAAAACGAACTTTGCTATATCACCTTTCATTCCGAACCACCAGACGATCTGCTTCAAGTCTTGGTGCATCTTTGTTGAACCTGGGTGGTAGGCAACACTGGAACCATGAGCCTCACTGCACAACTTAACTCAAATACCTTCAACATCGGGGATACAAAATCTGTCGCGGTACTTCAAGGTTCTCGCATCATCGATTGAAAAGTATGGCAACTCCCCTTTCTCAGTCCACTTGTAAAAGTGTAACAAATCAGGATCTTCCATCTAATGTAGTCTTGTGAATGCATTCCATAAAGGCTCAGCTACCTCGAAACTACTAGACGAGTTATAATTCCCAATAGAAATGCCCATCAAGAGAAATTCTTCTACTAGAGAATCCACAGAGAGGTTAAAAATCTTAGTTGTCTTCCTACTCAAGGCATCGACTACAACATTGGCTTAGACCTGATGGTACTGGATCTCAACATCATAATCAGCAACGTACTCTAACCATCTTCGTTGGCGCAGATTCAACTCCCTTTGAGTGAAAACGTATTTCAAACTCTTGTGATCTGTGTAAATCTTGTATAATGTGTTGTACAACAAGTGCTTCCACAGCTTTAGCGCATAAATAACTGTCGCAAATTCCAAATCATGCGTAGGGTAATTTCGGTCATGGACCTTTAACTGTCTCGACCCATACGCCATTACTTTGCCCTCTTGCATCAGCACACAACCAAGCCCAACGTGCGACGCGTCCACATACATGACATATTCCAACCCTTCAGTAGGTAGAGACAATAATGGTGCAGTGCACAATCTCTTCTTTAATTCCAGGAAAGCTTCCTCGCACTTATCGCTCCAGACAAAAGTTGTGTTCTTCTGCGTTAGTTTAGTAAATGGCACAGACAATATAGATAAACCCTCTACAAACCTTCTATAATAGTCAACCAACCTTAGGAAGCTCCTTATCTCCTTGGGTATGGTTGGCCTATTCCATTCCATAACAGCAGCTATCTTCTCAGGGTCAACTGAAATTCCATCTTTATTTACCACATGACCCAAGAACAAAACCGGAGGCAACCAAAACTCACACTTGCTCAGCTTAGCAAACAGCTTATGGTCCCTCAAGGCAGACAAAACTAAATGCAAGTGTTGGGCATGCTCATCAGTACTACGAGAATAAACCAAATCGTCGTCTATAAACACGGCCACGAAACGGTCCAGAAAATCCTTGAATACGCGGTTCATCATATCCATAAAGGCAGAGGTAGCATTGGTCAAACCAAAGGACATTACAAAAAACTCAAAATCTCCATGCCTAGAACGGAAAGCAGTCCGTGGGATATCCGTCTCACGAATCCTTAACTGGTGGTAGCCCGAACGAAGGTCAATCTTTGAAAATACTATACTACCACGCATTTGATCAAACAAATCATCTATTCTCGGTAAAGGATGCCTGTTCTTAATGGTGTCTTTATTCAGCTCCCTATAATCGATGCAAAGCCTCATTGATCCATCCTTTTTCTTTACAAACAAAATGGAAGCACCCCAAGGAGAAGACCTCGGCCTAATAAAACCATTCAGGAGCAACTCATCCAACTGAGTACGCAACTCCTCCAACTCACGTGGGGCCATCCGGTACGGCGCCTTAGCAATAGGACGGGTACCCGGCTCCAAATCTATGACAAACTCCACGTCCCTCTCAGGCGGAAGACCAGGAAGATTAGCTGGAAAAACATCCGGAAACTCACGCACCAATGGAATCTCCTCTACACTCAACAAGCTAACAACGATTTCCAAAACTGAAACCAAACAAGAAAAACATCTGAAATCTAAAAGCTTCCAAGCACATACCCTAGAAATATTCGGAGAAACTTGGCGCGGATATCCGTAAACACTCCTGGGTTGACCGTTGTCCATGTTGAAGTGAAAGCGCTAAACCTTGCACTGGATAACATCATCATATTTGGACAACCAGTCTATGCCCAAGATCACATCAAAGTTTTCAAGGTCTATCACCTTCAAATCAGCAACTGCGAGAAAATTTCCTAACAGAATCAGACAACTCTGAATAACTTTGTCTGATGCCACAGAATCACCAGAAGGAAACTTGACAAAAAACGCGTCACCCACCCGGACGGGAGTCAAACGATGACGCTCTACGAAGGCCCTAGCCATAAATGAGTGGGTAGTGCCGGAATCGAAAAGAACACGTGCCCAGCGGTTCTTTACCTTAAATTTACCTATAAAAAGCTTACATAACTAATCGAACAACATCGAAACTACAGCTATGAGATAAAAAGAAATAAATCTAGGTTAGAGACTAACCTGAAATCACTTGAGTAGATGTCCGGGCTTCCTCTAGAGACAACACATTCAGCTTTCCCTTCCCTTTGTCCATAATCTGCGGCGGTGGTAAGGCCTGAAGCGGAACTGGTTGCAGCATAGACTGAGACTGCGGGCACTTTGACTTGATTTGACCTTTCTGTCTGCACTGGAAGCAGACTCTAACCTTATCCCAATAGTGGGAAGCATCATGCCCCTTCTATTTTAACGAAGTACAAAACAACTCTCCCTTAGGAGCACCCTGGATCGCATGAACTTGCTCCTACCTCTGAGCTCCTATCCTCTTGAAACATTTCACAAATGGGTGGTCTGGCCGGCCACAGAAACTGCATATTTCTTTGCTCCTCTTACTCAAAGAACCACCAGATTCCTAGGAACTCTTACTCTCACCAGTCTTCCTCTTATCCTTTCTCGTTTGCTGACCTCGGTTCTTGGCATTGTCGATCTCCTCAACCTTAAGAGCTGCTTCGACTGCTCCAGCATAACTCTCCGACCCATAAGCACTGGCTAGCTATTAGATGTCACTCCTTAGACCACCCAGAAATCGTTTAACTCTGCTGGCTTCGGAGATAACCAAATCAGGAGCAAGCCAGCTTAGCTTGCTAAACTCAATCTCGTACTCACTAACCATGAGTTGTCTTTGCCTCAAATGCAGGAAATCATTCATTAGACGGTCTCGCTTGACCGATGGCAGAAACTTCTTCAGAAGTAACACCTTGAAGGCTTCCCAGGAACACCCATCCTTCAAATTTTCCTTCTCCCTTATCCACTAACTCTTTGCCAAAACTTTGAGCTGATATGCAGCAACCATCACTCTCTAGATGTCAGAAACTCCCGAGTATGAAAACATCTCCTCGATTGCTATAAGCTAGTCGTCCAATGCCATGAAATCTGCCCTACCATCATAAGAATGAGGTCCTAATCGCTGTAAATGCGAGATGAAGTTCATCTCTGGCGATAACACAGCTGGGGGCACCAGAGGAGCAGGAGGAACTAGAACACCTTGACCCACGGCCGGGTCCTGAACTCTAAGTGGTTTCCCTACCACAACAGTCAATAAGGATTGGATCTGGGACTGCATCTCCAACATTTTCCTAGACAAAGATTCATTGCTCTGTTGCAATCCTTCTATCACGACCTCATTCTAAGCACCAGACGACTCGTCCTCTGACTGGGGAGTTGACGTCATCGTAGGATGTCTCGACATTCTAATAATTACAACAAGTAACTAGTCAAAACCTAGTTTAACCGCTAGAACCAAACAACCTAGTACAGACCAAACACACATAAATACTTGCTCTTGCTACTAACTTGCTCTGAGAATTTTATAAATGATGAAATGCTTAAACCTAGGATGATATACAATCATCCTATTAACTCTTGTGCATAGACCATGAATGCATGAATTTGTATTCCTTTGACTCAAAATAATGTTTGTACATATGTCATCATATAAATCTTTAGCTTGGCATGCGTGCAAATGTTATGTTATGCTATACATATTGTGCTATGCATTCTAAAAAGGCCTTAATGCATGTTATGAGCGACGTACATATGAAATATTATGTATCCCATACTACATAATATCGCATGCAACGAAAAGAGAAAACGTGCTAATGGGCACCCATGTGATGGTGGTTATGCATCCCATACAACATAACTGTCACATGTTGCCGTCTATGGTGGATCTATATACAAACACATATTATGCATCACATACTACATAATATGCCATGTATACTTCTTATCATGCTTATGAGTGTAGTCTTCATGCTTCAGCTAAGACGTACTGATGACACATCAGTGTGTGTATGGAATGACACTAAACATCTAACACTAACTAGAGATCGTCGCCCGACCAATTGTCAAACAACCCATCCCTCTGATACCAACTATCACAACCCGCATTTTCTCAAATTTTAAATTATATCAGAGTAAGAGAAAATACGCGTCATGATGCCACGCCGTGCAGGGGATAACTACAGGTGCTCAGGCAAGACTCCAAACTCTACAATTTTATATGAAATCCATAAGTTATTAGATAAAAATCAGTTTAAATTGGATGGTCGTATCCCTCGGCACAGTGGATCAACTAGTCCACGAGTAAAAGTATAGTTATACGCTACGGAAAATACATTGGTTATGTTGATTAACACCCTACATGAGTATAAACATCCCCAAAGGACAACTCATGACATGCAAGACTCTAGATTTATTATGAGTATGAAAATAGTATTTGCGTTAGCTAGGAAATAGTATTTTAGTTTTAGAAATATGAGATGTATGAAGTACTAGTAGTTATGCTTTTATAAGAGAAAATACCTAACATGCAACCTAGCATAAAACATTCTCAGAGAGCAAGTAAAAATAACCACAAAAGGTAAAACTAGCAGCTTAACAAACTATTCAGCAATTCAAAAGAAAACCACCAGTGGGTGTTAACAAACTAAAACGAACCCACTGGTCAGTATGTGTGTCTATACTAATAAGAAAATAACAAGGAACTACCTCTCAAGGTAGAGGAAAACCTCTGCAATACTGCAGTCCTCTAGCAAACACCAAACCTAGCCGCTCAATCGGCTACTGCTCTGAACTTGAGGCATTCAAAGAAAGAACACCTCAGCAAGAAAAATACAAGTGGCAAACAAAACTATCAGTAAACAAGGGAGTAGTAAGATTACTAATCCAAACCTGAATAGCTGTAAAAACACAGCAATCTAACAAGAAATTAAGAACGAATGAATTAACTTCTAAGGTTAAAAGTAATGAAATTTGCACTAAGTGCGAACGGAGCAATACTCCGAGAACATCTGCGAGATCAGGCAGAAATTGCATCAGTATAATCCTCAAAACGAGGCAAAGACTCAATAAACACGTGAATAATTAACACCGTAACGCAACCGGATCTGAGTCGGGACCAACCGGTCAAACCCGAACTAACAGACCCAAACGTCTCAAAAACAGGACTGCGGTGGTGGCCATCTCGTCCAACACAACTCAACATCCCAAATAACAAGACTCAAACATGCCTGGGTGTAATGATTCACGAAACTAAGCCCACCAAACCAAACCCATATCCCAAACACCCATAAAACCCAAACTCGACCATTTTAGCAGAATCCCGACGATTCTAACTTGACAAAACTAAGCCTTTAGAGATACACGTCATTACGGTGAAACAACACAAGTCCCAGGGAAAAAACGTGTAGTACACTCGACGCCGCATCGAGTGCAGTCAATACACTCGATGCCACATCGAGTGCAGGGAAAGCGTCGAGTACACTCGACGCTGCGTCGAGTGCTGTCAAAGCTCTCGATGCCACAACTTTGCTGGTAAAAGCGTCGAGTACACTCGACGGCGCGTCAAGTGCAATCAACGCTCTCGACGCCACAACTTAGCTGGGAAAAGCGTCGAGTACACTCGACGTCGTGTCGAGTACAGTCAACACTCTCGATGCCATTACTCAGCACACTCAACGCTTTAGCACTTAACTGCCAAAAACATATGACGGCGTTGAGTGAGTTCAGCTCACTCAATGCTTTCAACGATTTTCTAACTAAGCGACGACATTGAGTGAGTTCAGCTCACTAACCACTGTAGACGCTAAAACACTTAGCTTTACAAAAAAGAGACAGTGTTGAGTGAGGTAAGCTCACTCGACGTTGTCAACACTTAAAACACTTTGCAGAGTTAAAGCGACGACATTGAGTGAGTTCAGCTCACTTAATGCTGTCAACGCTTTTCCTAAAGGCGACGACGTTGAGTGAGTTCAGTTCACTCAACGCTGTCGACGCTTTTACTTAACTTCCCGATTACGGTGACAGCGTTGAGTGAGGTAAGCTCACTCAATGCTGTCGACGCTTCTCGACTTAGCTTATATAATTATACAGAATGACATTGAGTGTGCTAAGCTCACTCAACGCCGCGTTGAGTGAGTACCACTCACTCAACGCTTTTTAACTTAGGCTAGAAACCGACTATCAGCTAAGGCTATACTTAACGCCTAAGACAGAGACTTGGCAGAAAAGCTATCCTACCTAAACAGAGGATATTATGTTTACCACCACCACTTACTTCTGAATAATTTAATTATTAGTGTAAATAATAGTTCTTTTTTTGTCAATGTCTAAACCAAGACCAAGAACAACCTATCGTCATGCTCACACAGGAAGGGATTTCTCCTGCAACAATGCTCCCTCCCCACAGCCACTAGCTGACTGTTAAACTAAGCACAAATCGGCCTTCTAGGACAGAAACAGTAACATGAAAGCTTGGCAAGGGTGTAAATCTTCACTTGCCCCAAGATCTACAGAAAATCATTTTGATATGGAGGAAAATCCTACTTAAGTCCAAACATTCTGCAAGTTGAAAATCCTGCAGGAAATCATTCCTTATACAGATCAAAGAAAAAAAGAAAAGGAAGAACAAGCAAGGGGAAAATCACCACTTGCCTCAAATCTTCATAAATTCGGTCAAGCAACGCCCTTCTCACAGATCTGGCCGCAAAAACACATAAGCAAAAAAAATCTGAAACTTTTGAGAGCAAAATAGGATAAAAACCGCATACCTAGATCTCTAAAAATCCAAGAAACTTGAAAAGCTTACCGTAGAAACGTAGATCTGGGCGAGATCTATCCGGATCCACTCTCACAAGACGAAACTGAGCACCAAAGCTCCAGAAATCGGTGGTCGAAGGCTTAGGAATGTCCGCCGCTCTCGTTCTTTCGCAACAAGCCAACGGTTTTCACGAGGGAGACAATAAATAGGGTTTTGACGCGATGAGTTTCTATTTATACTACTTTATCCAATTATTTTAATATAAGATAATATAATTAATTAAATAAAACATCAAAACGACCCGAAAATCAAACATACTCGGAATTTTACGAAAATCGCACTGTAGCTAAATACCGACGCAACGAATCCAACGGCGAACTCGAAATCGAAATCCGACTAACCAATCTTGGGTAAAAACCTTTCGAAGTCAAAACACAAGCATTCCCAAAAAGCCTCCACCGAGCCACCAAAACAGACCCAGCTTGCTAGGAAATCTTGCAACAGGCTAAACTCAGGCTCACACAGAAAACTCAAGAGCTAAACTCACGCTCTAACAACGGCACACGTCAAACATACGTTAACGAAACGCCCTGACGTCATTAATACGTCAAATAAAAGAATTAACTAAACATCAAAAAAAAATCAGGAGGATTACAAAGCAGACCCCCAAAAGGAAAAGCTTGCTGCCAAACAACAGCAATTTCAGCCGTTTGGCAGCAGGATTGCTAGGCGCCAGCTAAGCAATTAAGTATTGGGCTTCCCGCCCAATACTTAATGTTGGGCAGCCCCCAACGGTTAAATGATTGTGCTTCCTAGCATTAAAATGGGTCTGCCGACGGGCCTGGCCCGACCCGTGCCAAGCACCTGGTTAGCCTCTTTAATAAAAAAGAGGCCTAGTGAGCACTCTAGGCATGGCCCGAGCCTAACCAGATCCGGGCCTAATCAGGCCCGAGCAGTCCCGCGCCGGGCAACCAGGCCAGAACCAAATTTGCATCCTATATTTTATATAAATAATACCGTCTTCTACATATAAATTAATAAGTTCTGATCCGTTGGTTAAAGTGTGGTTGGCTGTATGTAGTAGGATTAAAAATGATTAAAAAAACCCTGCTAAAATATCTTTGCAAGATAGATTGCAATAAATTACTTTCTAAAATTTGCTCGGATCATATTAACTAGACATTTTTTGTTCTAATTAGTAAGGGAATTAACTCCTTGCATATTATGATTTTTCTTATAATGTTTAGCGTTTGAACTATTTATTGATGAGAAAAGGTCAAAACAGTTTGAAGGGAACTATAATATTTAAAGGGAAATTAATACTCTCGTGAAAGGATGAATCCTTTTACTCCCTACGACACCAAACTCCTTAATTACTTTATATGTGTATACATACTATTTCTATCTTCTTTTACTTTGTTGAATGAAATATAGTGAAAATATATGGAGCACAAGACAAGTTGAAAAGAAATTTTGTGGTGGAGATTTTTTTGATTAAAAAAATCTAAAAATATATGGAAAATGATGAACCCGTCGGATTGAAAGCATTTCAATCTCGACCGTGAAATGGATCCCCTCCATTTCACTTGAAATGGAGAGGATCCTGATACATGGAGCACATACCTGCGTGCACTTGTTCACAACGGACCATATTTGAATTTGAATTTGAATTTGGGATTTACATTTGGGGTTTGGAGAACAACTTAATTGAATTAAATTGTTGTGGTTAATTCTTGTGGTTCTTTTAGACTACCAATATAGGAGAAGTAATATTCAAATTTGGCAAAACGTTTTATGCAATTTATGTTGGACGGTCTAGCATGAACAAAAAAAAGCACGTCAAGATTAGTCTCACACCGCCTATTCAGACGGCCCACTCATGCTTATAATAGGTCCCGTCTCTCTTATCTTTGACCTGAGTTTTAGAATGAAAAATGAGTGATGTTGTTTAAAATGGTATCAGAGGAAGATTCACACTGAGGGGACGTGTTGAACGGTCCAGCATGAACCAAAAAAAGACATGTCAAGATTAATCCCACACCGCCTACTCAGCCGCTCCACTCATACTTACAATATTTTTTCAGATCATATATGCCATTAGGTTATGACTAAGATTGATTTCTGTTCCCAAAAATTAGGATCAAACTTATGTGGACAAATCCATAATTCTGAGTGAAACTAATCTAAATCAATATATTGCAATTGCACCCCGAGATTAACTTATTCTCTATTAGTAGAAGATCAATTTTTTATATCATATATCAGTTATTTCCATCTTCTAGCTAGAAATTTTGATAAACTTTCAAACTTGGCCATCCTCAGGAACTTACGTCAGCTAAAATACGTCGGCCGGTTCCACCAATTCGACCTGAGCTTTAAAAGGCACTGCAAGGAAGGGAAGCTGCCCAATTATGTGGTGGTGGAGCAGCGCTATTTCGACCTCAAAATCCTCCCCGGCAACGACGACCACCCCTCACACGACGTCTCCGAGGGCCAGAAGCTAGTGAAGGAGGTCTACGAGGCCCTCCGCTCCAGCCCACAGTGGAACGAGATTCTCTTTGTCATAACCTACGATGAGCATGGCGGCTTCTTTGATCACGTGCCCACGCCCGTCGCTGGTGTCCCCAGTCCAGATGACATCGCTGGGCCCGCCCCATTCAACTTCCAATTTGATCGCCTCGGTGTTAGGGTTCCGACCATCTTTATATCGCCGTGGATTGAGAAAGGAACGGGTACGTGATAACTATTAGGGTGCTCTCCGCATACATTATAATCACTATGACGATTATAACGAAATGGTTTCAAACTGCATGTATGCATGCATAATGCAGTGGTTCATGGGCCATCGGGGCCGCAACGATCGTCGGAGTTCGAGCACTCTTCGATTCCAGCAACGGTGAAGAAGATTTTTAATCTCAAGGAGTTCTTGACGAAGCGTGATGCGTGGGCAGGAACATTTGAGTCTGTTCTCACCAGAATTACTCCCAGGACTGACTGTCCAGGTATTATTTTTTTCTAATTTATTATCCTGAAGCTCCAAAATATGAAATTTTCAATTGATTTAATAACTAATTTGAGTTTGAGTTTTGTGTCCATTATGCTCATGGCCGGGCAAATAGTTGTTTTTTTTTATTTGGAACAATCATGAGTTTAGGGATAATGGTAACAAGATCATGAGGATTTAAGTCCGGAAAGTTGGAGCCAATAAAAATTGGCATTAAATGATTAATTATGTTCAAAATGGTCTGCCTAAGTATCTTATGATTCCTATCTACTCATATATATGTCACTTATTATGTCCAAACTATACACAACGAATCTTACAACTTGTATACACTCCAATATGACTTTAGGATTGGCTATGGAATTATACCTAATTTTCAAAGGAGCACAATCATGCATTCCAAATCATACCTAGTTTACAAAAAAGCTAGTTTTTTGTACTGACAAGTTAAACATTAAGGCTCTATTTGGGCGGACTTATTTTCACCTTAAGGTCCGGTTCATGCGGTTGTAACCGCTTGACCGGTGAAAATAAGTCCCCCCAAACGGAACCTAATTCTTTTACCAACCTTGATGGAGTTTTCCCTAAACTAAGTCAAACCAGAAAGGTTTGGGCCAAGGACATGGGGGCAAGATAGCCTGACCAGACGAGTCGCGCGCGGAAAGCCGCACTCACCCGAGAGGTCTGAAAACACCCGAGAAGAAGGCAAACCCGCCCGCCCGCACCCCCGTCCAAGCGCGGCCTCTTGCGCGCTCCCGCCGCGCGCAGCGCGGCCACGCCCAACGCACCCGCGCACGCGCAAGTCCCTCAGGCGCGCGTGCGTGGGCCGACAAACATCGGTGCCACCGCCGCCGCCACAGATCCCCGCCGCCTCCGACTGTCTCCACCGCCTCTGCCCGCCGTCGTCGTCGGACACCTTGCCCGGGCCGCCCGAACCGCCCGAGGGGCACATCAGTATTTTCGCTAAATTTGGTGATCCAGGTGACTGAAACAGAGCGATGTCATTCACCGACACAAATTACTCCCCTGCAAAATTACCACCATGACCCTCCAAAAGACTATAAATAAGCCCTCAGTCCTTCATTTGAAGGCAAAGCAACTTTAGATACAAGAGAGAGCTCTGAGGTTTCCCGGCAAGATCATGGACTTAGGTTGATTCTTCGCTTAGAAATTCCTCCGCGTCTCTTCTTGCGCTAAGGCTCCAACAAATGTCAAGTCATGACCTCCGCCTCCGCGAGGGTTCTCCCATCAAGGCTCTGCATCAACGAGAGCGCTCCCTCCAAACATTTATGGGTATAGAGAATTTTCCAGCTGAAACACTCATCCAGGTTCTGTGAGCTCAACACCATTTCAAGGCTGGAGTGCTTCCATCGAGGCTCCGATGACTTAGTCTTTTTTACGGCTTTTTGCGTACTTTGTACTTGTAATAGAGTAGTGGTCTGTCGCCCTCCGAGATCAAATCTCAATCAATGTAAACACAAAGAAATTAGTGGATTTTGGCCCAACACAGATTTAGTCACGTGGTTTTTCACCCTTTTCGGGTTTTCTACGTCAAAAAAAAACCAATTGTCATTTGTTACGGTTTACTTTGACTGTTTGCACGCCCTGTCCGATTTCGAGCTAAGGCAGTCTAATTTTTCCGAATAGGGGAAAAATCGGGAGACCCACAACTATTTGGGGTTGTTTGTGGCAAGGTGTTCCCAAAAACTCTGACAAGTTTCTGAAAACCCCAACAAACAACAATGATAAAGAGAAGCACTCAAAAAACTAGTGACGCGATGCTAGGGGAGCACGCCGGTGCAACCCCCTCCAACTCGCTTGTAGGCAGCGCCTCGCTTTAGCGAGGATCCATTATCACGACACTCCAGACATCGGGGGAAGAATGCATGCGCCTGATACAGGAGTATCGCACAAAAGTGCTCGCCTTGCTGGGAAACTCAAGGGCTCGTCGCACTCCCTACGCGGATAGTGCACCAGGAGATCAACTACCACAGATCCCGATTCAGATAATGCCTGAAGACACTACCCGCTCTAAGGATCCCATCGCAAATGAATTGTCCAACGCTTATAGCTCCACATACCCCGTCGAGGACCAAGCAGCATGCAAGGAACATGACAACCAAGCCCCAAACGGCTTTGTTATCAAAAACATGTCTCTCACTAGGGGTGTGCAAAAATAACCGAAGAACTTAAAACCGGACCAGAGCCGAACCGAACCGAGCGGTACGGGTCGGTTCTTATGTGTCTCGGTTCGGTTATAGGTCCAAAATTTTCAGAACTGACCGCTTGGTTTAGTTTTCGGTTCTTACACTCGAGTACCTAGAACCGATCCGAGAACCGAGTTATTGAATTTAGGTATCAAAAATATATTTGTGGTCAACAAAAAACTTTTGAAAGTGATTGATGAATAATTAGCTTAATGGTGGTATTTAATATGTAATTTTTACAAACTATTTACTCATGTTTTAACAATATTGAACTTTTGCTTAATTATTAGAATCTTTGAATATGAAATGTAGTATGATGAGATTATTAAATATATTTAGTAATCTAAGAAATGTTGATGATTTTGGAGACAAGCAAACTTAACGTCTCCTAGTTTCTTCGATTTATAAACATTAGTTTTGAATTTATTTGTTTTCTAGTGCAACATATTTACACCATAAATTTTAGTAACTGAGAACCGAACTGATATTTCCAGTTAAGTTCCGGTTCTACAAGTTTGGACTGTGGGTCAGTTCCGGTTCCAAAAATTTGGAATCGAACCTATATAGGTCAATTTTTGGTTCTGAGTGGAACCGAACCGATCTTAGTTGCATCACTACCTCTCGCAGAGGAGGCCATGCTTGTGCCCCATATAAAATGGGAGGAACGCCTACGGCAGATTGAGGAGAGCCAAAATCAAGTGCTCATGCTCCTAAGAGCAATGAATGTCGCTCGTACCCCCACTCAACTTCTAGGCTTGGCAACCCACCTTCACCAACTTCGGATCGTGTCATGGCCAAACAATTCGCCTACAGAGCCCACTAGCGCTGCCAACTCAGCACAACAAGACCCTCCGTCCAAGAGTTAGAAACTCATCAATCATATTACCACACGGAAGGGGCAGGCCTCATCCCATCATCTCAAAGGATCATATGTGAAGAAATTCACAACATAATCGCTGAAGAGCGTAGACAAGACGAGCAGTGAACCATTCTGGCCCAGTACCATACACATCACCGACCGCCTTCGGCAGCCGAAGTCGATCAACATAAATCCGAAGGCAGCCAAAAGAAAAATAAGAGAGACGATATACAAAAGATGCTCAAGAGGAGTGACAGACCTCGCGGTGAATCTCTCCAAGCTAGGGGGAATTCCTGTCATCAATCCTTCACACCTCCAAATACCTCCAAAACAAACATACTCTTCGGGATTCAAGGCACTGAGACACTCCAAGCCCGGGATGCTCGCTAAAAAAGCAGGAGACCAATCAAAGTACTACGAGTTCCACTATGGACAAGAACACAACACAAAAAGTTTTTTCAAACTCAAGGGAGAAATCGAAAGTCTCATCGCGTAAGGGTGTTTAGATAGGTTCTTATAGAACCAAGCACTAGACTGATCAGCCGAGGGTATGCCATCCGCTCACCAGGGAGGGCTAGTGGGAAACCCCTAAGGCAATCATCCCGGAAGATGCTCCATATCTAGCATCAGATCTCTACCTGCCCGTCCGTGCTGATTTGTAAACTTTACTTTTCACAAATTACTACTAGATCAGACTCATGATTGCACAACCCTGTGTTCGCCGAGTGGGTCCATCTGGCTAGGAGAGCGAGCCAGGGCAACCGGCCCACATCGATATGTCAAGAGGGCAAGCCCAGATGGACAGCTCGTCCTCGCTAAGGCTTGGCGAGTGAGCCGTGCGAGCTAGCCTATCCAGCCCGTGCATGCCCAGGCGATCTTGTCACCGGCACGCCTTGGTATAGGGCAGGCGAGCAATAGCGGCCCGGCCCGCGCTCGCCTAGAGATAAAAGGCAAGTTGTGGAGGCCAGGCCGCGTCCAATTTTTCTCTCTCCTAGTCACCCCTCCGAAATTTAGATGGCATTCCATGTAAATATCGGCCTCCTAAAGTTAATGGGCCACTCAAGTTGGGCTTAGCCCAAGTGGCTTGGGTTTGGTTAGGTCATTTATGCTAGTTTGACCTATTTTAGGGTTGAGTTGACTTTGGTCAATTTGACCTTTTGGGTTGACCACAATGGGTCCTTAACGACCCAGTGGCCTCTCCTAAGGTCTAGGTAGACTTGGGTAGGGTTGTTTTGACATCTTGTAGGCCATTTGACCCTTAATTAGGGCACTTTGACCAATTTAGGGTTTAAGTTGACTTTGGTCAACTTGACCACTTGGGTTGACCCAAATGGGTCCTTAGTGACCCAATGGACCTTTTAAAGGGTTAGGGAGTTTTAGGTGGGGTCATCTTGGCATGTTGGAGGTCCATTGGCCCTAGATAGGTCACTTTGACCATTTTAGGGTTAGGGTTGACTTTGGTCAACTTGACCACTTTTGTTGACCCCAATAGGTCATTTGTGACCCAATGAACCTCCTAAAGGGCTAGGGATGTTATGGTGGGGTCAAAAAGTCAAGGTGAGGCCTTAAAGTCAAACCCTAGGTTAGATAGTTAGAATGTGTTATTTGTAGACCATGCTGATCTCACATTAATTCCTAGATTCATTTGGTCTTCTTAGGCTTCCTAGGGTTTTGTCATGACCTTGTCATGACAAAATCACTCTTAGGGGTCTAGTTATTTGAGTGATGTTACATAACGTGTCCATTTCTTCATCCATAGCAGCTTTCACTGAGGACTAACAAGGGCTTCTTGATACATTGCTGGGATGACAATAGAAGAGATAGCAAGAGAAAAACGCTTGCCATTCGGGGAAAGCTGAGCATATGAGATAACAACATCAATAGGATGTTGTGTACATTGTCGAACACCCTTCCGCAGTGCAATGAGAATATTAAGGTCACTATTGACCGGAGAAGGTAATGTACTGTCAGAAGAAAGAAGAGGCACTGAAACAGGCACAGAAGGCTCCAAGGGCAACACATCAGGCTTCGGAGAAAGAGACGGAGCAACAGGAGCAGATGTAGAAAGAACTGGCTCTGGCGAAGGTGCCGAGAGAATAGGCAGGGAAGAAGAAGTATCAAAGAGCAAGAGAGAGAAAGTAGAAGAGAAATATGGTGTATCTTCAAAAAAAGTTACATCATCTAAAACATATTATTTGCGTAGAAGAGGATCAAAACAGCGATAGCCCTTCTAATTCGGACAATAACCAAGAAAGATACACTTAACAGAACGAGTAGAAAGTTTGTCATGACCGGGAGAAGGTATGTGAACAAACGTCGTACATCCAAAAAATTTCAGAGGTAATGGAAACGGCTCGGCCTCAGGATATTAAATAAAAAATGGAGTTTTGCCCTGAAGAATGGACGAGGGAATACGGTTGATGTGAAAGCAAGAGAGGAGAACAACATGACCCCATTAAGATTGAGGAATCGTCATTTGTATGCAAAGGCTACGAGCAACATCCAAGAGATGACGATTTTTACGTTCAGCAACGCCATTCTGTTGAGAGATATATGGACAAGTGATTTGATGAATCAAGTCATGGCTCGCACAAAAATCAGAGAATTGACAGCTGATATATTACTTGACATTATCAGTACGAATAATCTGAATGGGCACACAAAACTGTGTGAAGATCTCATTATAAAATGCAGTGAACACAGAGAACATCTCAGAACGATCCTTTAAGAGATACAGCCAAGTGCATCCGGAGAAATTATCAATAAATGTGACAAAGTATAAAATTCCTCTTCCAACAATAGCAGTAGAAGAAGGACCTCAGATGTCAGAGTGAACTAGTTCAAAAGGATGCGAAGAACAACGTCCCGTTCGAGCTGGGAAAGAAGAGAGATGGTGTTTACCCAACTCTCATGCTTCACAGTTCAAAGGAAAATCCTCTGAAGGAAGTTCTGGAACAATTTGATGAATGAGGCGAGCAAGAGGATGACCAAGATGATGATGCCATTGTTGAAGAGAGGAAGAAGCAGAAAAAGCAACGTCTTGATCAAGAAAAAAGAGGCCACCACTTGCAATCCCAGTAGAAATCGTAGCTTTGTAGACAAAATCAGAGAAAGAACAAGTGGTGCCAGTAAAAGTAACCGTGCAATTTAACTTAGTATAGAGAGCATGAACAGAAAGTAAATTGCAAGGAAAAGTTGGGACATAAAGAGTATCCTGGAGCAACAAAGACGAGGAAAGATGCACAGTCCCACTACCATGAACATGAGCAGACGTCCCATCTGTAATAATAACATGAGGTAGCCTGCTCTGGGCAGTCAAACAAGAAAACAAACGAGAGTTGCCGGTCTTGTGACAAGTGGCACCAGAGTCAATAAACAACTTGTTAGAGGAGGCTACAAGAGCACGAGCTGTTGAGGAGAGAAGAGAAACCATCTCACGGAGGAAAGAAGGATTTCTAACCGCACGGTTAGAAACAAGCTGGACAAGAACAAGCCGACAAAGTAGTCGCAGAAAGAAACTAACCACAGAAAAAGGGCCGGCAAAAAAAACAAACTGCACGGTTTGAGGAGAAGCCGGAAAGGACAACTACGCAGCGAACAAGCAGCAAAGAAATCACGCGAGAAAACCACACGATCACTGTTTCAACACAGCAGCGGCAAGATAAAGAGGTCGCAAACAAGATGCGGAGATCATAGTGGTTAGAGAATCCGCAATGACAAGATAAGGCGCAACGTGAAGAAAAGAGCAGAAGTAACATGGTCAAGGTGACAATACACCAACGACAAGGAAAAAAAAGTCGTGGCCAAAATGCGGAACAATAAAAAAGCTGCGCGAACAAAACACGAGCAAAGGAGGAGAAACCGCACGAGTAGAGAAATGAACCCGCGTAAGAAGAAACAAGCTGCAGGAAGAAAACAACCCGCGGTAAAAGGAGAGAAGAAAACACGAACAACCAAGAAGTCGCGCAAAGAAGAAGAAAGAGAGGCGAAAGAGTCCGCCTGGTCAACGTGACAACACACCAGCGGCAAGGAAGAAGCCGCGACCAAAAGGCGAAACTCCCAATAGAGAAAAGAAACCGCATGAACACAAGTCTCAAAGAAACACAGTTAGCAAAGAAAACCAGGCGAACAGAAAAGCTCGGAAGGAAGCAAGTCGCAATTACAATGAGAAGCAAGGAAGGGAAGAGAAGGTAAAGAAACCGGACAAACCAGAAGAAGCTGGACGAAGCTGGACAAAGTCGAAAAAAGAGGCCGTGCGGTTAAACAAACAAACCGCGATCAGATTGGAGCAAAAGATCGGCTAGCTTTGATACCATGTGAGAAATGGATAAAGAGATAAATAAACCGCAAACTTTATTACTCCAAAAAAGATAATTATTACATAGGTATGCCCCCTTATTTATAGAAACTGGAGGAGATGAGAGAATACAACAAATGATGTGGGACTAAATACAATCCGCGCGGCTTATGCGGTTTGACAATGTCAAACCGCACACTATACAAAATAACAAACCACCAAACTACACCAAGGGAAACCGCTAGACCGCTAGGGAATACCGCTGGGCAAGCTGTCAGACCGCAACTACGGGTTGCCACCAGGCCGCAGTTGCGGCTAGTCATCAAACCATTGCTGCGGGTAGCCATCAGACCACAACTACGGGTTGCCACCAGGCCACAGTTGCGACTAATCACCAGACCGCCAACAGAGGATCACAACCAGACCGCTGCACCAACCCGCCAGATAACCAGACCGCCTTAACTAACCGCCAGACCGTCCGAACTAGAGTGTCAAACCTCCAATTTCTAATACTGGGCAAACCAGGAGCATCACTCCCCTTGCTTCCTTAACAAGAAGCCTCCTCCCTAGAACTAGAAGAACATGGAGCATCGCTCCCCCTGCTTCTTGAACTAGAAGCCTTCGCCCTGGAACTAGAAGCACCTGGAGCATCACTCTCTGTGCTTCCTGAACTAGAGGCATTTACCTCGGAGCTAGAAACACCTGGAGCTCCTGATGATACATGCATCTCTAACAGAAGAACTTCAGTAGCCTCCTCCTGCCCACTATCTAACCTGCTCTCCTTTAGCTCCACAGAAGAGCCACCACTATATGATGTTAGATCGTCGAAGACCACATCTCTCGAGAAGACGAACTTCTTCGTCACTAGATCCATACACTTCCATCCCTTCTTCCACTCATCATAGCCCACGAAGACAGGCTTCCTCGCCTTTGCATCCAATTTTGTCTTAAGTGCATCCAAGACGTGTACGTAGTATGTCGAGCCAAACACCCAAAGGTATTCCACGCTGGGCTTCTCCTTGAACATCAACTCATTGTTGCGCGCTAGGGTTCGAAGAAAATAAACGCAACCGAACTAGCAACCCGATGAGGCAAGTATACCTATCGAATTGTAGCAAGGGGACACAAGTGTCGTATTGAAATCCGGGAACTGTTGGCTAAGCTTACTCACACGAACGCTATTATCTTATCGACGGAAAAACTAGGGTTTTAGAAAATTTAAGTTCAAGAGAGGAATTAAAGCTATACTAGAAAGAGAACTACCGCAATTAAGTTAAGCTATTAAGCAAAGAACTATGCTAGAAAGGAAACTACTGCAGTTAATTAAAGAGCACAAGATAAGCGATTACTACGAAAGGTAGAAAATATGAAATGGAAATGCACCCAATCAAGATTCACTTCGGCTAAAGACGATTAAGAAAATGCGATAAAAATCTGAACTTAATAGGATAAAGGTCCTTGACCGTGGAGGTTCCTAAAGCTTGAACACGCTTCTCTCGAAGTCATGCCCAACTGAGTTTAGGAAGGTCCGACCGACTCTCGTCTAAATCGGAGGCCTAAAACTCGCTTTACGCGGTGAACCCCACTATTGGATTTTACTCCAATCCGGGAGATTTGGACGTCTGCCTCTCTCGAGGGGTGCGTACAACTCCCTTTACTCTTGAATGCTCACTTCATTCTTTCGGCCTCTCGGCTAGCCCAGAATGAAAGCAAAGGTGGAGAGTATATATCGAAAATATACCTCCAACCCATGATTAATCAAGAGTAATTCAATGCCCTAACCTAAAAAGAAAAGATTAATTAAAACATCATAACATAATCGCTCTAACCTCGGATCATCAAGATCGAGTACAAGGAGGATTAGTTAATCATAATGGAGTGGAGGAGGGGAGATGAGTAGAAAAGCATATAAAGGAACACAAGTAAAGGAAGAACACTTTTATTAATGAAAAAAGACAAGTTACACTATTGAAATTGAAATTACAAGTGCATGAAAATTAAATCCTATTCTAGCCCTACAATTAGCACTAAGCAAGAGCAAGGATTACAAAGAAAGCTAAAGCAACTAACTATTAAACCATGATTAAGCAAAAATTACAAAGGAAGAGAGAGAGAGAGAGAGAGAGAGAGAAAGCATAAAAAACTCAAGAACCAAAGGGGCAGCACCTCCCCCTCTCAACAAAAGCTTCCTGAAATGGAGAGGGGGGGCTCAATTTATAGAAAATTTTCTCGGGTTGGTCACGCCCTCCGACACGCCCTAGGGGGGGGGGGGCGTGTCAGGGGGCGTGACAGTACTATATTGACCTCGGGCTCTGGATTCTGGCGGGAGGGATGATTGCTTCGGTACGTCAGTGGTCACGCCCTAGGTCACGCCCGTGATAGGGGGGCGTGACAGGCACGTCATGTCCAAATCATTGGTCGGAAATCCGTCAGTCACCAAAAAAGGAGGGTGTCACGCCCATGTCACGGGCGTGACTTGGGGCGTGATAGTACTGTTTGTGTGCTGAGGCGGAACGACATTTAATGCGGCGGCAGGCTTTGCGGCAGAGGGCGACACGCCCCTGGTCACGCCTGGTGACACGCCCAGGGAGGGCGTGTCATGGGGCGTGACAGCGGTTTTTGACCGTTTTCTGTCCCTTCCAGCAGGAGTCCTCGGGATCGGGTGACACGCCCTAGGTCACGCCCAGGGAGGGCGTGACAGGGGGGCGTGACAGGTCATTTTGGCTAATTTTTTGGAAACCTGCAAAAAGACAAGAAAAAGTTAGTGGCAATAATATTTACATAAAAATGATAAAAATAAACTAATAATAGACATAATTTGCACAATATAAAATAGAAAATACGATAATAGTTTAGGATACAAAACGTATTATCACTCATGTGGAGACGTCATGTTGATCGGACTCATAGGCATCCTATTGATGATGTATGCCGCACAGGCCATTCCCTCCGCCCAGAAGGCCCTATGAATGCCTTTGGCCTGAAGACAACACTTGTAGGTCTCCGTCAGATGACGGATCTTCCTCTCTGCTACTCCATTTTGTTGTGGAGTATGCACACAAGTGAGCTCTCTCCGGATTCTGTGCTTCCTGCAAACGTTAGAGAACACTGTTGAAATAAATTCACCTCCATTGTCTGTTCTCAACTTCTTGATCCGCAAGCCAAGACAGCCCTCCACTAGCTCCTCGAACTCCACAAACAAACGGAACGCATCTGAATTCACCTTCATGAAGTATACCCAAGTGTACCTCGTGTATTCATCAATCAATACCATCATATACCTGCTACCTCCAAGGCTGGCGGTGACGGTCGGTCCCAATAGCTCACCATGGATGTACTCCAACGGTTGTGTACACCTAGTCTGTGAATTATCAAACATGAAGCGATGATCCTCACTGTATTGATATCTCACGCAAACATGACCATCGCCGAAGGATGACAACCTAGGCAAGCCTTTCACAAGGCTCCTTAAAGCCATCGCTTTCAACTTGTCCATCCCGACATGTCCTAGTCTTTCATGCCAGATAGCTGCACTATCATTTGCCCTCATCCGATCAACATAGGAACTTGTTGATAATCCAACCAAGTTCATATCCTTACTCCCTACAAGTGCAACATTCACCGACTGAAGATTAACCTTATATTCCTTCTTTAAGTGGCCAGGCTGGTTGCATTTATAACACCATGACCCTTCCTTCCTCTTCCAATCACGCTTAGGAGATACACTCCTCTCTTGCTGATATGAAGTAAAAGAACCATCACTAGCAGCTGACTTCTTCTTCTTCTTTTCCCATCTCCTTTTCTTCCCTGAGAAGAGCGCCTTACCATCTCCTCCAGAGATGATGACTCCAGGCATCTGACTTGCTTAGCTCTCCTACAAAGCCAACAGTTTCTCCAGCTCCAACAAAGATGGTTGAGTGGCCCAGCCTTGAACAGAAGTAACAAAGGCTACATATTCCTTTCGTAAACTTTGGATTATGTGTCTCTTCAGCTTCGCTTCTGAAATTGGCTCATCAAGGTCCAATGCTAAAATTTTAGCGCAAAAGTTCTTCATCTTCAAGAAGAACGTTGAGATAGACAAATCTCCTTGAGTGACCCTCTCCAACTCATCCTCTAGGAATTATAGCCAAGCTACATTCTTCCTGTTGAATAACCCATTAGGGGAAGTCCAAATCTCCGCAGTTGACCGACATTCAATGTTGTGGTCAAAGAGTTCTGGTGAGATAGTTCGCTTGAGAGTAAACTCCGCTTTCACATTTGTCTTCCTCCAAGCTCTCACCGCTTCAACATTGCCAGCAACAACAATAACCTCTTGCCTGTCATCTCCGCAGACGACCTCCTAAAGGTCCTTGCCTAAAAGATAGCTTTCCATACATGACTTTCATTTCATGAAATTAGTCGATGTAAGAAACTCAATTCCAAGAACCCTTGCAAATCTTCCATCCATTGCACTATCCCTGGTACACTTAGACTTCTAGAGGCACTAAAAAAACTATCGATTGATCGCTGCTCAAACCTCTGTTCCCTCTGATACCATGTAAAAAATTTGTGATTCACGGAAAATGGGAAACCCGGCATAGGAACACTCAACCTATCCGAGTTCAAGTAAACCAAATGCTAATAGAAGAGCAAGTGTCTTACACTATCATAAAATCTTTACAAGGTGAGGCATACATGAGGAGACATGATTCACCGATGTATCCGATGGAAGAAGAAAAAATACAATACAAAAACCTAGCCGCACAGACTCAAAGAGTAACCACCGGCTCTACTGCTAACCGGCACAGAGTCTGCTAAAACTGCTAAGTCGCCAAACCGCAACCTTGTCGCGCGGACTGCCAGTTATTCCAAAGCTGAACAACTCTGTCCGCTAATCTATAAGCCACTTGACCGTAAGGTCGTTTAGCCGCCAGAATCATGCGAATTGCTGCTGCCAAAATGAACAAGCCGCCAAAAACAGACAGCCTATTGAACTGGGAAAGAAGTTACAAAAGAGAAGACCGACTGGTCGTAAGCTGCGACCTGCTACTAACCGCTACTTGCAAACTGTAGAGTCCGCACTATCCCTGACCAAAGTCAGAACCAAGCCCCTAGCTTCTCAGCACTATCCGCACAACCTGCACAATATAAACCGGTCAAACACTTCAAACTGCGCGGATAAAAAATGCTATACGTAGCAACTGCCCAAGATCACTTACAATTCACTCCGTGTTTGTTGATGTGACAGGAGGTCCTATTTTTAGATGTGGAGTTGAGTGTGATCACCTCCCTAGCCGATAGGATCACCACCCTATCTCGTGGTGAGCACCACCAAATCGCCTTGACACCTCGACTAGGCCGGAGAGCCAGTCCGTCGAGGTCACAGTACCACAGCCGAATACCCAGCCAATCCTCATTGTCACCAAAGCAATACTAGGTCACCATATAGGTGGACACGATAGATACCACCCCAATCCGCACTCCTGCGGACACCGCTCAAGTCTGCATGCCAAAACGGACACGTCTTTAGTCTGCACATCCCGAGTTTGCAACTAGAGCACTAGACTGATTGCTGACCTCGATGGACAAAGAACCAATCCGTGCTAATCGCGCGACCTCCCAGACTGAGCAATCCTTGACTTGGTGCAGATCCAGACCAAGTCCACACCACTTCCCATCCCTGGTGTGAACCAAGCACCAGCGGATACAAGGGCCAGCCCGCATAAACCGGCAGACACTAGTCCAGTCCACACTAATCGGCGAATCCTGTGGTTACCACCAATCACGCCACTAGAGCAAGACCAAGGCACACACCATACCGGTCTCCCGAGCTCTAGTCCAATCCTCAAGCCGGACTCAACGAACTCCATACGAGTCTACACCACGCCGGTCTTGGTAAACTCTGCGGATACACAACCTATCCGCTCAGTTACCTTCAGGGAACTAACTGCTTGCTGACCACTAGCTGTCCTGGCTAGCCACCAGTCCTGTCTGCACAGGCCGCGTAAACAGGTCGCCCAGGCCGCCCAGGTGTTAGTTAAAATATGAACTGGATGGTTTTGGTTTTTTACAGCGCTCTTAAGATTTCACTTAACTATTGATTATAGGTGGAAGATGAAGAGTGAAAGGAGGCTTTTAATCAAGGCCTTTTTTCTATTCATCTGTAACAGGAAGTATATTAGCCCTTTTATATTATGAAGCTTGAAGTTTCTAGATTAAGAAAATTACAGATCTTTCTAGATTGTTTGATACATTATGATATTTATTTCATGGGCTTTTAAGATGTAGATTTAGGCTTTATATCACTGCTAGGCTTTTTTTGCTTTTACACCCCCTCTAAATTTGTATCTGGGATAATCCCAATCTTCTTCCTGAGCTCCATAAAGCACTCCCGTGCTAATGGTTTTTCATTAGGTCTACGAGTTGTTGCTTCATCGGGCAGAACTGTATCTCGATCTTATTCTTCTCTACAAGCTCTCTGATGAAGTGGTGTCTTATGTCTATGTGTTTGCTTCGACTATAGTATACGAGATTTTTTGACAAAGCGATTGCTGAGTTATTGTCGCAAAGGAGTTTTACTCCTCTTTCTTCTTCTTTTCTTCCTTCTTCTATCTCTTTCTTTAGGCGGTGAAGCTAGATTGCTTCACAAGCTACAGAGTTGAGAGCCATATACTCATTTACGGTAGTTGATAGAGCGACTGAACGCTGTTTTCGTGAACTCCATGATATAGGTCTGGATCCGATGAAGATGATAAATCCGCCTGTGCTTTTTCGATCTTCTGTGTCTCCAACCCAATCTGAGTCTGTGTAACCGTGAAGAGAGTTATTGTGGCTTTTTTGGTAGAGGATTCTGTATTCTTTTGTGCCTTATAGATATCAGAGGATTCGTTTTGTAGCGGCGAAGTGATCCATTGAGGGATTACTGATGAACCGTGTTACGATATTTACTGTGTTTTCAATATCGGGTCGCGAATTTGTGAGATAGATCAGGCTTCCAACTAGACTTTTATATTTTTCTTGGTCCGCGACTTCTTCTTTTATTCTTGGTGTTAGTTTTTCTGTGGTTTACATAGGGGTTACAGCAGGATTGCAATTCTCCATGTCAAATTTTTTCAGTAACATTTTAGTGTAGAGTTCTTGAGATATGAAGATATCGCCTTTGAGCTATTTGATCTGTAGTCCTAGAAAGAATTTCAGGGATCCTAGATCAGTCATTTCATACCTTGTCTTCAACTTCTCTTTGAACTTGTCTATTTGGATTTTGCTTGATCCTGTAAGAATCAGATCATCTACATAAAGGCTTATAATGATTTTACCTTCTTCTTCGTTTTTAATGTAGAGGGTTGGCTCGATTGGGCTTCTAGTGAAGCCTTCTTGCTGAAAGTATGTGTCAATATTGTGATGTCACGCTCTTGGAGCTTGTTTTATTCCATAGAGCACCTTGTGTAGTTTGTACACCTTCTCTTCTTCTCCTTTTAATTCAAATACCTGTGGTTGGGAAACATATACTTCCTATGAGACCTCTCCATTAAGGAAGGCTGATTTTACGTCGAGTTGGTATACAGGGTATTTGTTTTTGGCTGCTATGGCAAGGATTAATAGGATTGATGTTAGTCTTGCAACCGGTGCAAATGTTTTATCATAATCTTCTCCGGGTCTTTCGGTGTAGCCCATTGCAACAAGTCATGCCTTGTGTTATAGAACCTTGCCAGTTTCATCTTGCTTTAGCTTAGATCAATTTGAGTCCTATAATATCTCTGTTCTTTGGTTTATTGACCAGGCTCCATGTTTTATTCTTTGTTATGACAATGATTTCTTCTTGCATTGCATTTCTCCATTCTTCACTCTTTGTAGATTCTTCAAAGTTTGCAGGAATGTTTGATATGAAAAGGGCAAATTCATTGTGTTGATAAATTTCTTGCAAAGAACGATACTTTTGCACCAATGAGGAGTCATGAGATGAGTCTGAGTCCTCAGGTTCTCCATCTTCGGTGTTGCCTTGAACGGTGCTTGGTTGTATTTCCAGCTCAACCGGCAACTCAGGAGATTGAGATGATTCATGGTCTGAGGCCCAATTCCATCCTTCCTCCTCATGAATGATTACATCTCGTAAGATAATGAGCTTGTTGGTTTTAGGTTCAAGAAGGCGATATCCTTTAGTTTTCTCACTGTATCCAAGAAGAATACACTTGATGCTTGTTTCATCCAATTTATCTATTCTTCCAGTGTTCTTGTGTGCATAAGCAATCGACCCAAAGATTCAAAGATGGCCAACATTGGGCTTTCGATTATACAGGGCTTCATATGAAGTTGATTTGAAAACAACTTTAGTTGGTGTTCGATTGAGTATGTATACAACAATCGTCGTGGCTTCTCCCCAGAAAGGTTTAGGAAGAGATTTTTTAGTCATCATGGCCCTTGCCATCTCTAGGATTGTGCGATTTCTCCTTTCTATAACGCCATTCTACTGGGGTGTGGTAGGAGCCGTGAGTTCCCTGAGTATTCCTTCTTCCTGACAGAATGTGTTGAATTCTTTAGATTGGAACTCTCCTCCCTTGTCACTTCTTAATAATTTTATACGCTTCTCTAACTGGTTTTCAATTTGATTTTTAAAGAGGATGAATTGTTTGTAGCTTTCTGATTTTTATTCTAAATGTGATATCCACATGTATCGGCTATAGTCATCAACGATCAGCATGAAATATCTTTTTCCTCCTAATGTTTCTGTATTGGCAGGCCCCCAGAGATCTATATGCAATAGTTCTAGTGGTTGTGTAGCTCTCTTTTGAGTAGACTGAGGGAATGGTAGTCGGTGAGACTTGCAACGAGCACAAATGTCGCATTTTTGCTCCGTCTTGGAGAAAGTTGGAATATCTTTCACCATCTGATGCTCTTGCATATGACGAAGTTAAGTGAAATTTAAGTGGCCAAATCTATGGTGTCATAGATGAGCAGTCTTATTTTCTTGTATTCCAGCTAGCAGAACTTTGTTTTGGGGTTGCAGTTCTAGTATAAAGATGTTGCTGGAATTTTGATATGTTGTTCCAACAAGGGAGTTGGATGTGAGATGATAGATTGAGCATAGATTATGGTTAAAGATTACCTTGTATCCTCTTTTAATTAGCTACCCCACACTCAATAGATTTTGAGTGAGAGTGGGAACAAAACATACATCCTCGATCATCTTTTGCATTCCGTCTCCTGTAATAACTGCTGCAGTTCCTCTTCATTCGATTTTTATTTTCTTTCTATCTCCTAACATGACCTCTGAATTGTAGGATTCATCAAGATTGAGGAAGTAGTATCGATTATTTACCATGTTGCTTGAGCAACCACTATCAATGAACCATAAATGTGATCGTTCTTTGGTTTTTGTGGTTTTACAGGTGAAAAGGTACTGATCTTCTGCTGTTTCTGTAAACTTGGTTTCTTGTTTGGACTTAAACCATAAGTTTTTCTGAGAGTGGTTCTGAATCTTGCATGTTTTATAGCGGAAGTAGCAGTCCTTTGTGAGATGATTTTGTTTTTTTGCATATGTTGCATGTTGGTGCTGAAGTAGTGATTGTTCTTTTCTGTTTGTGATGTCCCTTGTCTTCCAGCCATTCCTGTTTGTGGTTTTTTAAATTTTTGTTTACAAAGGGCTCTGTCCCTGTTTTGTTATTGAGATTCATTTTGGTTTGGAAGATATTTTCTATGGATGTATCATTATGGAGGAAAAGGTCTTCATGCGACTGGATTGAGCCCATCAGCTCAGTGTCTGTCATTGCTTCTTTATCACGTGCTTCCATAATTGCTGAAATCATATGATTATAGGACCTGGAAAGAGTTCTGAGCACCTTTTCTACTATTTGGGTTTCTTCCAGGTCTCCTCCCAGGACTTTTATTTGATTTGCCAAGCTTGTTAACTTGACAAAGTACTCCTGAGAATTTTATCCCTCATTCATCTTAATATCATCGAATTGTCGTTGTAAAGCTTGGAGTTTGATTTTGATTACCTTTTTTGAGCTTTTGTACTTTGTTTTGAGTCGTTCCCAGACTTCATGAGATGATTTGGAACACATTATTTTTGGGTAAATGGTTGAGGGTACACCTTGTTGAATCAGGTGGAGTGCAAGTGCATCCTTCATCTTGTCTTCTTTCTTGTATTTGGGAGTTTCACCATCAGGAACTTTTCCGATTGACTTCAGGCCTTCTTCCACGATGTCCCACTGATCTTGTGAGATCAACAGTGTTTCCATTATGTCGCTCCATTGCTAATAAAGCTCTCCGGTGAACAAGGGAATCGATGGGTGAGTGAATATGGGGATTTTTGTGGTAGATGATGAGGCCATGGAGATTGATACACATCTTTGTGATGGTACTTGGTGACCGACGCTCTGATACCACTGTTGGTTCAAATATGAACCGGAGGGTTTTGGTTTTTACAGCGCTCTTAAGATTTCACTTAACTGTTGATTATAGGTGGAAGATGAAGAGTGAAAGGAGGCTTTTAATCAATGCCTTTTTCTATTTATCTTTGACAGGAAGTACATTAGCCATTTTATACTATGAGGCTTGAAGTTTCTAGATTAAGAAAATTACAGATCTTTCTAGATTGTTTGATACATTATGATATTTATTTTATGGGCTTTTAAGATGCATATTTGGGCTTTATATCACTGCTGGGATTTTTCTGCTTTTACATCAGGTCGTCACTTTTACTTCATAATTTTCAACAGCTTTTCGTTAGCATATGCTGTTAATTAGGACTGATTTCACTATTTCTCTAAAGTTAGAAATTGATTTCAAATAAATAAAAGTTGAGGGACTTATTTCATAAAGAAAAATGACTTTAGGGACCGATTTAAGTGTTTTGCCTGTTAAAATTTTATGAAAAAAATTATCATCTTCCCGTGCTTGTATAGTTACTCTCCCGGAGGTTAAGAAGATGAAAACGACGGAAGCTGCCGAAGACAGGGAGCTCTCAGACTTCCAGCGAGATTTGGTACAGCTAGCCAGCGTACTCAACGGCGACCACATGAAGGACATCTTTCCGCACGGCCTAGTACAAGGCATGACCGTTGCTCAGGCCGCCCGTTACACGCAGGAGGCCTTTAAGATCTTCTTACATGAGGCGGAGAGGTGCCAGGGCAGTGGTGCCGGCGGTTCCTATGTCGTTGAACTTCCACCGGCCGCGGAGAGAGTGGAGGAGGAGAAGAAGGTGAAGTCTTCGCGGTATTCTAAGTGGTTGGCTTGCTTTGCATGCAATCCGAGGCCCTAAACACGAGAAAAAAGATCATATAATTAATTTGTTGGATGGATGAAGAAATGTGAACGCAATTATTGTGTTTTGTTACAAATAAAAAAACAGCGAAATAATGAGCTGGTGATAGTTAACAAATTATGTTCTGAACTAATCATAGACAACAATAATATTTTAGGGATATATATTGCTGGGATTGTCGGTAATGTTGATTGGTCAAACAGTACACTTTTTTTAGTTTTTATTGTGATTCATACAGGGATTCTAATCCTCTCCATATCATGGATTTAGGTTCCATTTGAAAGAGCTAATGATCATGAATAAATTATTAATTGAAAATTGAGATTTTTATAGAGATTTTATAAAAATAATAATAAATAAACAGGAGTCTGTTTGAATAGTTAGTTTATAAGTGTTTATCTAAAGTGTCATTTATTCTTAATGGTTCGTTCGTTTAGACGCATTTTATTTTGTTTTGGGCACGATTTTTTCGCACGAAAGTGATTTTTCACCTGGGTGCGTTTTTTACGACCGGACGCGAATTTTTCACATGGACGTCGATTTTTCCCCGGCCGTGATTTTTTCGCCCGAGGGAAAAAATTTTGCCCCGGCGTGAATTTTTCGTGCGGGCGCGAATATTTGGCTCAGACTCAAATTTTTGCCCGGGCGCGGCTTTTTTCGCCCGGGCGCAAAAATTTCACTCGAACGCGGTTTTTTCTTCATAGCGCGAATTTTTCATGCATGCGCTTTTTTTTCGCACGCCTGCATTTTTTCGCCCGTGCATAAAATTTTCACCCGGGCACGAATGTTTCGCTCGGGCGCAAATGTTTCGCCCGGGCGCAAATATTTTGCCCGGGAGCGATATTTTTCACCCGGACACGATAATTTCGCAAGGAAGCTAAAAAAATGCGTTCGGGCGAAAAAATCACCCCTTAGGCGAAAAAAAACGCGCTTGAGCAAAAAAACACGTTCTAGTGAAAAAATCATGCCCGGGTGAAAATCGCTCCCGGGAGAAAAAATTAGTCTCGGACAAAAAAATTGAGCCCGGGAGAAAAAATCGCTCTCAGGAGAAAAAAATCACTCCCGGACGAAAAATCACTCCCGGATGAAAAAAGCGCGCCCGAGCGAAAATATCACACCCGGGCGAGAAAAACGCGTCCGGGCAAAAAATTTGCCACAGGGTGAAATATTCGTGCTCGGGTGAAAAAATCGCACTCGGGCGAAAAATCGCGCCCAAGCGAAAAAACTTGCCCGGACGAAAAAATCGCGTTGGGCGAAATAATTAGCGCCCGGGCGAAGAATTTGCCCCTGGGCGATATATTCGCGTCCGGGCAAAAATTTTGCGTATGGGCGAAAAAACACAGCCGGGAGAAAAATTCGTGCTCGGGCGATAAATTCGCTCCCGGGCAAAAAAATCATGTTAGGGCGAGAAATTCGTGCCAGGGGGATAAATTTGCGCTCGCTCCTGGACGAAAAATTCGCGCTCGTGCCCGGGAAAAAATTTACGCCTGGGCGAAAATTTTGCGCTCATGCGAAAAATTCGCATTCGGGCGAAAAATACACGCCTAGGAGAAAAAATCACGTTCAGGCGAAAAATCAAGCTCAGATAAAAAAAACCAACTTAGGGCTTTTTTAATGGATAAGCACTTATGAAAAGTCATAAGCTGGACCTGAATAGCTTGTGAAAAATAATATCATCATCAATTTTAAAATAAGTGATTTTTTATAAGCTGCACAAACAAACAGCTGTAAAATCACGTTTGCGTTTTTAGTAGAGATTATTCATGAGCATAAACTGTCCCAAATAGAGCATTAGGACTTTAATGCAATACATCTATCTAAGTGTTTAGATTATTTTGATTAAAAGAAAAAATATAAAAGAATGAAATAACTGAACCCGTTAGATCCTCCCACAAACAATCTAGACTCAAAAATGGAACCCTCCATTTAGAATAGAGAGGATCCTGATACTTCTTGGGTGATGTTATATACAAATCAAAAATAGATATATACAAACATATACTTTTGAAATTTTTAGGTGTTTTAAAATACTGTACATAAACCAAATAGAACCATAAAAAACCCGATTTCTCATTCCAAGCATCCGGTCCGGGCCGCTCTTCTTCCTCCCCGTTCCCAAACTCGGCTGGAGCACATCCGAGCGGAAGCCCTTCGCACCCAGTGCCGCCCATTTCCTCCTGTTTCCGGTGTGTTGCAGGCGGCCGACGAACCCCTCATATGGCCGACGATGGCACCATGGTCGGCCCCCCTTTCTCCCTCAACAAATATCCTCCTAGTCACGGGAACAAGGTTTACCCTAAACTCTAACTATTTTTTTGCTCATTGTTTCCTATAGAAACCTTAGGTCTTCTCTTAGATCTCTTAGAATAATGTATATTTTCTTCATTTAGACAATCCCGAAATTCCCTCATTCGTAGACCCGATTTTGTCTTACTCCGTTGAGTTGCAAGATTCGATCTACCCTCAATCAGTGGAGTTATCTTCAGATTTTGGTGGATCTAGAAACATTGAGTTGCAAGTGGTGAGTTTTTCATTGCTTGGTTTGAAAATTTTCATTATAGGAGTCGAATTTAGGTTGTTCGAATTGTGTTTTTTATTTTTTAGGAAACAATGTTATCACTTGGATTAAAGGAGGAAGAGGATGCAAAAATTCCTTGCACTTTTAGGAAACAGTGTTATTGGATGAAATTGTAAGAACGATGAAATTTTTTAAAATGATCATATAAGCTTTTGATCGACTCTCTAATTTTCATTGTACATGTATATCAGATTTTGGAGCATGAAGAATATCCAAAATAGTTTGGATATATCATGTAACCGATTCCAATTTTTTGGTGGTTGTAGTTAGAATGTTTTGAAAAGATAATATAATTGATATTGGTTAATTTTGGTTTTTATAAAACTAATTTATTTTTGAAAAGATGATATTGATGGGTTATCTTTAAATTTAATTTTTTATTGGTTTAATAATTTTAATATTTTTTTTATTTTAAATTGGTTTATATATAACCATTAGGTTTGTCTATAACAAAAAAAATATTTGCATTGGTTTATATATAGTAAAGGTTTGTATATAACCATTATTGATTTGCATATAACATCACCCTACTTCTTACGTGTTAATCCCAACATGTTCGACCCAACACGGAATTCCAACCCCAACAAAAGCTGTAACACATGCACTCCAGAAGGGAAAGCACGGGTGCCTGCGTGTGGCAACACATGTACGCCCGAGCGCGTGATGATGCGGGAAGCCACGCGTGGCAACAACGTACCCCCAAATTATTGGCCGTGGTAAAACATTGGGTCTGGGTTGGTGGCAAAAAACAACCCCCTTCCAAACAACAAGACCCAAAAATGCTCAAGGGTGAAAAAAACAACCAGTGGCAGCTACAGGGTCCACACACCAAACAATACCAGCTCAAAACAGCCTAACTGGTGGTGGCCATATCTCAACACACACCATTCACCCCTTACAAAGCAACCAGAAACGCCACCTGCCATAATCCACGACTCGGCATTCAAAAACTAGCTGATAACAAAACACCCCCGCAAGAGAAAAGACACACTAACAATCCTGGAGAAAACACCATCCCAAGGAAAAAAGCGCCGAGTTCACTCGATGCGGCGTTGAGTGAGCTCCACTCACTCAACGCCAACACCCAGTGGGGAAGGCGTCAAGTTCACTCGACGCCGCGTTGAGTGAGCTCCACTCACTCAACGCCAAATTACTTAACCGCAAAAAAGTCACTCTTGGGACAACGACGTTGAGTGAGTTCAACATACTCAACGCTGTCAACGCCATATAACTATAGGCATTGAGTGAGCTCCCCTCACTCAACGCTTTAGACTTAGCTAAAAAAATTATCTGCTAGACGGCGTTGAGTGAGCTCAACTCACTCAACGCCAAAAGACTTAGAAAAGTCTTCAGGCTAGATGGTATTGAGTGAGCTCCACTCACTCAACGCCAAAAGACTTAGAAAAGTCGGCTAGATGGCGTTGAGTGAGCTCTACTCACTCAACGCTAAAAGACTTAGAAAAGAAATCTACCAAGGCAGACGACGTTGAGTGAGCTCACCTCACTCAACGCTGTCAACGCTTTTAAATTTAGAAATCTAACCAAGCTGGCAGCGTTGAGTGAGCTTAACTCACTCAACGCTGTCAATGCCTAAGCCAAACTTGGACGGCGTTGAGTGAGCTCACCTCACTCAACGATGTTAATGCTTTTGACTTAGAAAAACTGCTAAGCCAGACGACAGAAAATGAAAATATACTTGTGGTATGCAAGTGATAATAGTGCATATGTAAAGGTAACCCACAAAACTTTCCCCCACCAGACTTAAACTAAACAAACTATCCATGATTTGCAATAAAAATAGGGAAATAGAAGTTGAGGGAAGAGGTTACCCTATGCTCAGCAAATGAGCATACCAGAAGATTGTCGTTAATTTTAGCAGACAGTCCATGGCTCAAACGAACTCAACCTGCACATGAAATACACTTTTTATGTACTGGTCTGATTTAGAACTCAGAGGCTGCCACACCCAACCATGGGCCGCACAGCGCGTCTCGCCCTGTGGCCCGCTACAGGGCTGCAGCCCAGCGCCACCCCAAACCATCACTAGCCTATTTCTCAGCACAATAGGTTGTTGATGCCGGGTTTCGAACCCGGACACCCTTCAAAAGGCGCCTTCAAGAGCCCTCATCACCAACTGAGCAGCTCAGTTGGTGATGAGGGCTGTTGAAGGTGCCTTATGAAGGGTGTCCGGGTTCGAAACCCGACATCAACAACCTGCTGTGCTGAGAAACAGGTCAGTGATGGGTTGGGGTGGCGCTGGGCTGTAGCCCTGTAGCGGGCCACGGGGCGAGACACGCTGTGCGCCCCATGGTTGGGTGCGACAGCCTCTGAGCTCTAAACCGGGCCGTTACACCCACCCTATTAAAAGACTTTATTTCAAGAGCCTAAATACCTACAGGGGGGGGGGGTGAATATGTTCTAATCTTTTTGTGTGTTTTTAATTTTTTAGGCAGACAGTTATATGACTTCTTTTAGCATAGATTAATCAATCTACATAAAATAAACACAGCACAGCAAACACCAGATTTATAGTGGTTCCCCAAGATATGGGTACATCCACTTTCCCCATTCTCCTATCCAACAGATAATTGGATTCAACATAACTTCCTTCCACTGGCTCGAATCCGCAGTTCTTACAATCTCAGAACCCAAGATGGTTCCTACACCTCAGACTTAACACAAGTCCTACCTCAGATTCTTCTCCAGAATCCTACCTCAGGCCTCAGCCCTACCTCAGCCTTTATAATTATGCTTACAACTCAGACTTTCCACAAGTCCTACCTCAGGCACACATCCCTATCTCAGCCTTTATAATTTTAGGCTTACAATCTCATATCTAACAATAGATCCTACAAGAATTTGTGAGTAAAGAGTAATTGAAAACTTCACCAGCAAGATTTCTCTGTTGATGTAGCCTTCTTGATCGGTTCTTGTATAGACTGATCCTTCAGATCCAACCTAACTTAGCTTTTCAAAGCTTCTTGATTAGAACAAAATAAGGTGGACCTCTTTATTGATGAAGATGATCTTCAATCAGCTTCTTCCTTAAATTCAGATTGAACTCTGAATCTTTCTTGCAGACAACCCTTGATCTGTCAGAATTCTTCAATCCATCAGATTCCTCTTGTTGATTGCTGTCATTTCCGATCTTTCTCTTATATAGAGTTTGCTCCATGGTTACCGGCTGATCCGATTTATAACAGACTTCTGACAGTTCTGACAGTGGTGTTAGACCGGTTAGTTATGACAGCTGTCAAGTCACCAGTCACGTCACTAGGTTCTTCAATGTATTTTCAACTCAGCACACAACACTCAGCAGACTGCTTCACATGTGTCGACACATATAGACTAAGTGTCGACACAAGTCTTCATGGTTTCGACACAATTACTCCAATTGTTGACACAGTCATACTTCTGCTTCTCGACACTGCTTTTGTTGTATGTGTCTACACAAGTCCCGTGTGTCGTCACAACAGCTTCTTGTCTCGATATTTCTGTTGTAGACAGTTGGCGTTGAGTGTTTGTCAAATGGCGTTGAGTGTGTGTCGACACAAGTCCTGTGTGTCGACACAATTACTTCTGAACTCGACACAGCCTTTGAGAGTTGGTGTGTCGACACAAGTCCTGTGTGTCGACACAATTTCTTCAGGTGTCGACATATCTCCTGACTGTCGACACAGTTTAAGTTTTAAGTGTCGACACAAATCCTTTTTCAGATGTCGACAAAATTCTTGATGTCGACACAACTGCTTCTTTAGGTGTCGACATAGCTTTGAGTGTCAACACGGCTTCTTCATAAGTGTCGACACAGGTTCTCGGTGTCGACACAACTTCTTTACAAGTGTCAACACAATTTGCCTGTGTGTCGACACAACTTGCCTGAGTGTCGACATAAGTTCCCTGAGTGTCGACATAGTTTCTTCACAAGTGTCGACACTTGTACTTAGAAAATTTTTCTTCAAATTCTTAAACCTGCACAATGAAACTCAAACTTCTATCAAATACAAATTGATGCATATCATTGACTAAGTTGATGCTTCTCCAAATCAGGTACACATTTTCCAATGTACCCAACAATCTCCTACTATTTGGAGAAGTCATAACCCTTAGTCGAAGATATACATCTCTTAAGATAAAACCAAATTGTAAATAGATGTAAAAACATTTCAGAGCAGGTTATCACATAATCATTGTAAACAACAAACACTTAATACTGAAACAGATTTCATTAATCAGTAAAACTTTGGTTTACATGAATTTCTCATAGAGCAAAAGAAACAAATTAGTATATTGTTCTATTACATAAACCTAGCAATCCTATTACTGACTAGGCTCCTTAATAACTATTCCTTTGCCAGACTTGAGTTTAGCCTGCATAGAAGGTTCAGCATCCTTAGCTGGCTTTTTCCCTTTTAGAGCTTTCTTCTTTAATTTTTCAGCCTTTATCTTCTGTCTTTCAAAATAGTGGAAAGGTTTGGAGAAGTACTTGCTTGGCTCTTTAGCATTAGCAGGTAGCTTCCCAGCCTTAGCACTTCTTTTATGTTGAAAAATTTCTTCTTGTCCTACTTGATATTTATTCCACTCTTGCTCTGAATACCACTTATCCCTGTCATGGGTTTTATCCTTTACAGCTTTCCAGGCAGTAAGTATGATGTTTCTAGAAGTTGGGCTCCACTGCTCAAAATCTGGCTTTAGCTCAGCCTGCTCTCTGAATCTCTTCTTGCAAAGTTGAGCTTCCTTCTGAGCTTCCTTCTGAGCTTCTAATGCAGCTTCTGACATTTCAACCTTTTCTAGAATTACATTTTGTGCCTCTGGTGGAGGACTATACATTTTCAGCACTTCTTCTTGAATCATCTCAAAATCTGCTGGGGGGTAGATCACCTGAGCAACTTCAGGCTGATCTCCTTCAAAATATGCAGGTTGTATCCCAGACTCTGCTACATTATCATCATCACAAAGAGGAGGATATCCAAGAGTAGCTCTGATGCTATTTGAAGTCCATTTAGCATGGTCAGAGCTAGCTTTGACTAGTAACTTCTCCCCCTTTATGACTTCTCTTGTAACATGATCTCTTAAATCTTCTTTCTGGAATCTGACTTGATCATCTACATATTCAGTTCCCTATTTAAAATAACCTCTGAATTTTGTCAGGAAAGCTTTAATATTCTCCCGAGAGTCTTGAAATGTGGCTTTGACAGCAGATATATCTTTCTGGATTTGCTTGGAGATTTCAGCCTTCAGAGCAGTGCTAGAATCAGTGAGCTTTGTTAATATGGCATGATGTGAATCCTTAAGGTTTTCATTCATTCTGATCTGATTCTCCAGTACATAGCCTTGCTTCACTTCAATTTCATCCACTGTAGCTTTGATATCTTGCTGTTGCTTGGCCAGGAACACCACAGCATTACCTCCTTTATGGAAGCAATCTGTCATCTCCTTCTTATTCTGATTTACTTCAAACCTAATAGATTTTATGTCCTGGGCCAACTTAAACTGTAACTCCTTATGAGTTTTATTCACATATTTCTCTATTGTCTGTCTTTGGTTATGTAATTTTATTTGCATCTGGACCAGTAAAGAACTGAAGTCCATGCTTGATGTAGATTGTGCAGTTCCCATTTGTAAAGCCTTCTTATATCCAGAACTCTTTTTCTTTAACACAGTCAGCTTTCTTTACTTAGCCAACGTGGCTTCTTCATCTTTAGAAGATTTAGATATACTTTTAATATCAACAATGTCCTTTTCAGCTGGGGTATCCTTGGATAACTCCCCCTCAGTCCTTGGAATTTCTTTTTCTTTTTCAGTATGCTCCCCCTCCGTCCCATCTGTAGGAAGATCTAAAAACAATTCTTCCAAGGTGAATTCCTGCTGTATCTGTACAGAAGGAATAAGATTAGTTTTTAAAGTACTACTTAAAAGACTAATACCACTTGAAAGATTTTTTGTGTAAACAAAAGTGTCCCCTAGAACAATTTTTGAGGAGAATCCCATCATATATCACTACACTGTGGAGAAGATACTTGCTGGCTCATTTTGAGCATCTGTCTTATCAATTTCTTTAGCTGCAGTGTTGATTTCAGATATTACATCCATGATTGTATCTGCAGCTAAGTCACTGTCTAGGACAACATCATCAATACCTCCCCATTGGGCAGGCAGCTCAGTTTCTTGTTCTAAGTTTTCTCCCCCTGGAGTGGAGTCAACTTGTTGCTCCTGGGGCTCACTGTCCTTTACTTGATCAAGAGCATCCTGTTGGTGCTGGTCTTTATCAGAACTAAAAACCACTTCCTCCTCAGAATCACTGGAGGAGTCAGCCTGTACAACCACTTTCTTTTTCTTCTTGTCTTTCTTAGTTTGCTCCTTAGGAGCAGGGTCTTCCTTGGTCTGAACTCTGTCCCACCTTGACAGTATCCTCATATCCATTTTCCTCATATGATTTATCTTAGAGCCATTTGCTTGTTTTAGAACATCTGGAATTACTGATGTTAAACATAGACTGAGAATCCGTCCCAGGTTAGGTTTCTTTATTCCTTCTTGTATTTTATCAAACACTACTACTGCCCAGTCAGTGTTTATCTTGAATATGATCCTCACCATCAGATTGAACATGTGGGAAGAAATCCTATCATGTCCACCAGTCTTGCAGATAATCACTTTGCCCACAACTTCTGAAAGAAATTTTCGTTGGGAATTCATCCCTTTTCTATTGATAGGTGATCCAATCTTAATACTGGCACTCAGTCCACACCAACTTAAAGCTTCAGTTATCTGGGAAAGAGTTATTTTGTCTGTATCCTTGATCAATGGTAGATGTATTGCTTTCCTGATAGATTTCAATGTGAGCTTCACTCAGGTATCTTGAATAGATGCCTTGATTTTCTTTCCTTCTATGTCCACAGTAGCGGTTGTGTAGAACTCCATGACTTCTTTTTTCCAAATTTTGGTCGGTTCAGAGACCAAAAATTCTAATCTATTTTCAGAAATTAGGGCAATAACTCCCGGAATTTCATCAGAAGCTGTCATGAAACCTTCACGAACCAGTTCATAACCTTCATTAACCTTATCTTCTTGGTGTGGCGCCATTGACGTAAGTGCTAGAGGAGAAGAGAAGAGAAGGTCTATGTCGACAGAAAGTGTATAGTCAAAAATTCTGATAGCGCAGTCGACCAGATTTTGGATTAACCTATTTATGGTACTTGTGTCAAGGGCAGGTCAAACGACGGGCCTAAGTCGACAAGTCAGTTTTCATGTCGACAAACAAATGACTTAGGTCTTGACAGAACTTAAGTTGAGTCGACACAACTATGTGTCGACATACTAATGTCTAAGTCGACAAAATGTATTTTAAGTCGACACATCTATGTGTTGACATACTTGAGTTTGTGTCGACATACTTGCGTCTGTGTCGACACTGACCACTTTAGTCTCGACACCAACTTTTTGTGTCGACACAAAAATCCTCTCGACATATAGTCTCGACAAGGTTGTGTCGACACCTATTCTTTTGTCGACACAGATACTGTTTCTGTGTCGACACATCCTTTTTCTGTGTCGACACAACACACTGACTGTGTCTACACAACTTGCTTGTTTCGACACAAACTTTGTACTTAGAAAAATTTCAAGAGAAATTTGGTGCTTACTTATGCTACTTATGGAAACTTATGTAAACCTATTCTAGGTTAAAAATACCTAATTCAATTTTGAAATTATTGAATTTAGTTTCATCCAGTAGTTTTGTAAAAATATAAGCTATTTGATTATCAGTTTTTACAAACTCTAGATTAATATTTTCCTTATCTACAAGTTCTTTGATAAAATGAAAATTTATTTTTATATGCTTGGTCCTACTGTGTGATACAGGATTCTTTATAATAGAAATAACACTTGCAAAATCACAAAATAGTGGAATTCAACTTACCTGGATGTCATAATCTTTTATTTGATGCTTTATCCACATCAATTGTGCACAGCAGCTACCTACAGCTATATACTCTGATTCAGCTGTTGATATAACTACACTGGTTTGCTTCTTGCTGCTCCATGACATAAGCCTCCCACCAAGGAATTGACAGGTTCCTGTGGTACTTTTTCTGTCTTCTTTGTATCCAGCAAAATCTGCATCTGAGAAACCTGTTAATAGAAAATCTCTATTCTTAGGGTACCTGATGTAGGCCACTCCCTAAATGGAATTTAGGCACAAAAAGACAAGGGAATTTCCTAAGGGGAATTTAAGCGAACACATTGTGTGCGAATTAGATCTACGAGTTAGCCGCTTATGCCTCTCCACAATTCAACCCTACACCCGCACAATCGCTCTACGCGACACCACGCAATTAAGTCTATCAATTTGATACTAGCATACGGGTAGCCAATCCGTTTGTGGATCCAACAAGGGCTATAAGGCCAATGTCCGACCGAGCTAAAAGGACCAATATTGGGTCCGATCGAGCGATGTTGTACCAAAAGAGATCTACCAAAAAATTCGATTCGGAATGGGTAGATCTCTCCCAACAAAAGTCAAACGAGGTTCGCCAAACCTTCCCGAATATAAAATGAAGATGAGGGAAATACAAAGCATGCGAAGAAATCCACGATACAATTTCAAGCTATCTAAAACAACGCCAAAAATAATCCACCACTAGATCTATTCTAAGAAATGAAAACACACAAGAGGTAGGAGGGATTTTCGTTACCCAATCGGAATGCGTGATTCCGATTACACTCTACTTGGAATGCCTCTCAACTGCTCCGCCGGAGTTGCGCCGGAAGTAGATGAAAATCTTGCCCGCCTTCATCGCTTCACGCCGGAATGGAAAACTCACAAGGGAGGAGCCTTGCTCTTGGCCGAAATCTTCAAGAGGAGGGTGGTCAGTTTTTGAGGGGAGTGAGGGGTAGGCGGCGGCTTGTTGTTGGAGAAGGTGGCTAGGAGGAGGGAGGAGAATAGAAGAGGAAGGAGGGAGTAGGGTGGCCGGCGGCCAAGAAGAGGGGAAGAAGGGGAAGTTCGGCCAAGAGGAAGGGGAGAGGAAAATTTCAAGAGGGGAGACTTTAGGGTTTCAATATTTCTTTCTTCAATAATCAAAATGAAAACACCCTTGCCTATTTATAGGCTACATCAAACGTTTGGCTATTTGCAGCCCATAGTAACTAAATAAAACAACACTCATAAAAATAAAACAAAACATGGCATAAACATTGCCAAATAACAAACATGAAAATGAATTAATTAAGCTATCATTAGATTGGTTCGCGCCGCGGGCGAATCTTTTGACGTAGCTCCACATGGTCGTCACGACGCCGCAAATCTTTACTTGGAGGCGGTGAGATAACTTCCGTAAGCATGCCGTCTCTGTCTTCAACACGTTGAGGGCCGTTGTCTCCATCAATCCTCCCCCGCTTAAAACTACTCATCACCGATGAGTAGGTCTGAAAGTACCGGTGCGGGGAAGCATCATCCAATAGAACCTCAGAGTGGCAGACAACCCCACTTGGAAAGAAGAGCACAACAACCTGGAGTAACCTGTCATGCAAAAATTTGTTCCTAGGGAACCTTGGAGAAGCATTAGGTAATAAAGGAAAACAAAATTTAGCATCAACAACCAACGTACCTCCAGAGATGTCCGAAGAAGAAAACAATCCAAGTATAAACTCACAACCCAACCCCAAAGAGAACAAAGTGGACCCAAACGGACAGGCAGATAAATCATGTGGTGGAGAATCATACGGCGTTAAATTAGAAACATCAAAAATAAGGGGTAATACCCCAATCAATGGAAAGCTTCAGATGATAAGTAAATTCTCCAAATTTCATTAATATCCGATAAAGGTCCCGCTTACCAAATCGCCAACTTTCTAAAGTGCCCGAAGGCATCCGTTCAGGGTCGAGACGCACCAAATCTAAATCGATCGTCTTACAGTGAGATACTCTTTTATGTAAGCTAGCATAAATATGATACGAATTAATTGGTATGGCTAGCGCTTTACTAATGTGCTTATATAAAAGGGGATCATAATGAGCATAATCCGGGGTGAGTTTCGACGACAAACTAGAAGGAAAATAAAGAGACGCAACAAGAGTGATTAATTCTTTTAAAACGCGCCGAAGAATCATACTATCGTGGGGAGTGAAACCATGGGCTACGTGACTCAACCCGAATACGGAGAATATAGGGGTTAAGTCAGGGGGAACGGGAGCCTTAACATCAAAGATGACTTCAAATGGCTCCAAAGTCGCAGTTCTAGTTCGAAAATTATTATGACCACACTTGGCATGCAGATATGCCAAGGGAATCTGCGCATCATAAATACTAAGAGAGTTGGACGCTCTCGGGTGTGACAAGAGGTGCGTGCGAGACAACTCATGGGGCTATACCGTGGCCACTAACAGAAATAAATAGGGTGACACCAGCGGAACTAAATCTGGTGGTACCAATATAATAACATCAGGTGGCGCTAACGGGACTACATCAGGGGGTAGAAAAACATGTGCAAACAGACCGAAAGAGTAAGCACATCAAGACACGACTAGGATAATTGGCCTTAGGGCCACAAAATCAGAATCGAGAACAGTCGTGGACATAACCATAGAGGGACACGTAGAGTCACGAACCGTCAAAGGTGACATGTCCAAAGGAGGGGCCCGCAAGGGTAGACAAATAAAATAATCCAGATCAGGAATACAAAACTTGTGTCCAAAAGGGTCCGCTAGTCGGATCAACTGATCAAGAGGAAGAGTCGGTAAAAATAAAACTGGGAGAGAGTCGAGATCCAATTTAATTTCATGCGACGGAGTTAGCGTTAGGGGACGCTCATCCGGGTAGACATCAATAACGTCTTCCAAAAATTGCACTCTCTCACTAGGACATACTTCCAACACATCAATCAAGACATCAGTAGCAGTACAAATCTCACGACTGGGAGCTTCGATAGATTTCGGAGGAGGGGCTAAGTCATACCCCATGCCAAAATATGGATTTATCATCCAAGTAACAACCTCCGGGTGCAAGCCATCAAAATCAATCGAAAAATCAAACCGAGGATTTTCCATCACGACAAACTCATCTGGCTCGTCATCGCCCAACTCACTCTCCGAATAGCATTCCTCACAGGAGGACTCTACCAACTCATCTGAAAGTTCTTCCAACAATAAATGATGATCGTATAGTAAGTCTTCCAAATCAGTTGGGGCATCTATTAATTCGTGATTAGAGAAATCGACTGGCACATCCTGACTTACAAGATCCTCAGAAAAATCAGAGATATTCTCCTTAGGTGTAATCGTAGCCTCTAACACGTCGGGGCTTGTAGTTTGGAGAGGGCTCTCAACACTAGGATGATCAGTCACAACGCTAGTGTGGCTAGTAAAAGGCAAGGTAATACTCTCACAGGTCAAACTATCATCCCAAACATCGTCTACCTCACGACTGGGTAAGCTCTCAGCGTAAGGTAACTCTTTTGACTCAGCTAGAATTTCAATCAACTTAGGATCATCAAAAGGCTCCACAACAGTCAAAGGGGATGGCTCCAAAATGTCGTCGAAAGGGAGTGGAGAGGGTTCCTCAAATGAGAAATCCTCATCCAAGTCACTCGGGTAACCAATCTCCTCATCGTCTCTCATGTGGGCAACATTAACAGCATCGTCCTCATTGACGGGCGTACTCGTAATCGCAAGCTCAGATTCAATCACGCTGATAGGAACACTCTCATAAGCAGGAAGGGGTCTAGTGCCCCGCCGTAAAGGTGTCACTACATCCGACAATTCTGCAGGAGCGTACTGATGGGTGAGTAGACTTTTCATGATAGTCCAACTGGCACCAGGTACATAACGTCTCTTGGCGCTGTTCCAAAAGCTCCAGGCTAGACCAGTTAATTGTATACTCGCAACGCAAGCCTGGGAGTAGTCTGGCACACGTGCACGCTCGAAGTAACTTTCCAACTCAACAACCCATCTATGGAAGGCCTGGGGACCTCCCAACCCATCGTAGGGGTTTGATACGATCCGAGTCGACTTAGAATTACCATCACGCTGGTAATGTTGTCTAGGGGCCTCAAGAGGAGAAGTCGGAAACTGACCACTAAGTTGGCCTAATAAATCCTTAAGGGCGTCAAATTTGCTTGTCATCTCCTTGCGAAATGTACCAACCAAGAAAGGTGAGAGAGTAGGACTCCGACAACCCGCCATGTATGATTTTCCTCGGGTGACGTTGACGTCATGGGCCATTTTCCGTGGGGAAAACTGGGGACAGACTACTCGGATTTAGTAAACAAGCAAGGATAAAAAGAACCTGAACCACAATTTTATAATATATGGAATTGTTCCCACTAAAATAATATGATACCCAAAATATTTTTTTTTTGTTTTCTTGCAGGGAAATAGTTGAAGATTATTAAAAAAAAAATTTTGATGTTTTTGCTGAAAAATAAGAAATTTAAGCCGCTATTGGCAGACCAAAATAAATTTTTTTTTTGTGATTTTGACAACTAACGCGCAAAAAAAAGTGCGAGTAATGTGCCACAAGATGGGGGAGGAGTGCCAATTAGGAAATTGACGTGAACCTCCCTCTGATACCAAATTGATGTAGGCCACTCCCTAAATGGAATTTAGGCACAAAAAGACAAGGGAATTTCCTAAGGGGAATTTAAGCGAACACGTTGTGTGCGAATTAGATCTACGAGTTAGCCGCTTATGCCTCTCCACAATTCAACCCTACACCCGCACAATCGCTCTACGCGACACCACGCAATTAAGTCTATCAATTTGATACTAGCATACGGGTAGCCAATCTGTTTGTGGATCCAACAAGGGCTATAAGGCCAATGTCCGACCGAGCTAAAAGGACCAATATTGGGTCCGATCGAGCGATGTTGTACCAAAAAAGATCTACCGAAAAATTCGATTCGGAATGGGTAGATCTCTCCCAACAAAAGTCAAATTTAGGTTCGCCAAACCTTCCCGAATATAAAATGAAGATGAGGGAAATACAAAGCATGCGAAGAAATCCACGATACAATTTCAAGCTATCTAAAACAACGCCAAAAATAATCCACCACTAGATCTATTCTAAGAAATGAAAACACACAAGAGGTAGGAGGGATTTTCGTTACCCAATCGGAATGCGTGATTCCGATTACACTCTACTTGGAATGCCTCTCAACTGCTCCGCCGGAGTTGCGCCGGAAGTAGATGAAAATCTTGCCCGCCTTCATCGCTTCACGCCGGAATGGAAAACTCACAAGGGAGGAGCCTTGCTCTTGGCCGAAATCTTCAAGAGGAGGGTGGTCAGTTTTTGAGGGGAGTGAGGGGTAGGCGGCGGCTTGTTGTTGGAGAAGGTGGCTAGGAGGAGGGAGGAGAATAGAAGAGGAAGGAGGGAGTAGGGTGGCCGGCGGCCAAGAAGAGGGGAAGAAGGGGAAGTTCGGCCAAGAGGAAGGGGAGAGGAAAATTTCAAGAGGGGAGACTTTAGGGTTTCAATATTTCTTTCTTCAATAATCAAAATGAAAACACCCTTGCCTATTTATAGGCTACATCAAACGTTTGGCTATTTGCAGCCCATAGTAACTAAATAAAACAACACTCATAAAAATAAAACAAAACATGGCATAAACATTGCCATAGACATTGCCAAATAACAAACATGAAAATGAATTAATTAAGCTATCATTAGATTGGTTCGCGCCGCGGGCGGATCATTTGACGTCGCTCCACATGGTCATCACGATGCCGCAAATCTTTACTTGGAGGCGGTGAGATAACTTCCGTAAGCATGCCGTCTCCGTTTTCAACACGTTGAGGGCCGTCGTCTCCATCAGTACCAAAGTCCTAGATTAGGTGTGCCCTTAAGATATCTCAAAATTCTTTTAACTGCAGTATAATGAGATTCCTTAGGGCATGCTTGATACCTAGCACAGACACATACTGTATACATGATGTCAGGTCTACTAGCAGTCAAGTATAGTAGGGAGCAAATTATCCCTCTATACAAAGACTCATCAATAGGTTTCTGTTGGGTACATTGGAAAATGTGTACCTGATTTGAAGAAGCCCAACCTAGCTCAATGATATACATCAAGGTGTATTTGATGTTGTTTTAAGATTGACATGTGCAGGTGAAGAATTGATAAAGTATGCAGAAAAAATTCTAAGTCCAAGTGTCGACACAGAGGAAGCAGTGTCGACACATAGAAGAAAATAGTCGACACAACACTGGGAAGCAGTGTTGACACATAGCAGTTAGTCTACAACTACACTGGGAAAAAGTGTCGACACAGAAGAAGTAAGTCGACACAACATTGGGAAATTGTGTCGACACAGAAGAAGTAAGTCGACACAACACTGGGAATTTGTGTCGACACAGAAGAAAAGCGTCGACCTCAACATTGGGAAAATGTGTCGACACAGAAGAGTATAGTCGATCTCAAGATTGTCGACACCAGCTGGATGTGTCGACACAGAAGAATATAGTCGACCTCAAGTTTGTCGACACCAGCAGAATGTGTCGACACATTGTGATTGAGTCAACACATTATAGCAAAGTTAAAAGAAGACTGTGTCGACACCTGAAGGCTAAATCGACACTTACTAAGTTATGATTCTACAACAACTGTGTCAACACACAAGACTTGTGTCGACACACTGAAGAGTCAAGACCAAGTTATTTTCAGAAGAAGCTGTGTCGACTCAAAGGCAACTTAGTCGACATCACTGAAGACTGTGTCGACACCAAAGTCAATTGTGTCGACACAAATAGACAGATGGTCTCGACACTTTCTGACAGACTGTCTCGACAACTTATGGTTCAAGACAAAGGCACAGGACTTGTTTGGAGACTTGACAGCTGTGGGTTACCACCGGTTAACTGAAGCTGTCAGACTTGTCAGAAAACGGTTAGAAACCGGATCAGCCGGTTACCATGAAGAAAGTCTATAAATAGACAGATTCAGAAGAAAACAATAGACCTTTTGAAAAAAACATTGAATCAAAAAGTGGAGAAGGATTACAATCCAATTCATTTCAAGAAAGTGTTAGGCACTTAAGAAGATCTTCTCCGGGAGATCTAAGAAGACTATCTAAGGATAGATCAAAGAAGAGTTCTAATCAGAATTCAGAAGAATCATTCAAAGTGCTGGATAGAGAGAGATCAAGCCAGAATTTGAAGAAGAAGAAAGAATCCACCAGTGGATTCTCAAGAAGCTGTTTGGAAATCAACTCAGCTAAGTTCATATTCAAGAAGCTTTGAAGAAGGCTCAGATACAGTTGATTGCATCAGCTGATCAAGAATTGTCTTGGCCTTTTCTCTCTCAATTTTGGCAAGACAGTTAAATAACCTTTTCTATATTTCTGTAGGATCTGTTTTCACAGATCTGAGTTGTAAGCCTGTGTTATAAAGGCTGAGTGTAGGAGTGTTGAACTCTGAGTGGTAGGGCTGTTTGCCTGAGTGTAGGAGAAGAATCTTCTCTGAGTTATAGGCCTTGGGGCAAGGCTGAGGTAGGGCTGTTGTGCCTGAGTTGTAGGAACCAGTTGGGTTCTGAGTTGTAGGATCTGTTGATCTGAGATTAGTGGAAGTTTGGCCGAATCTAGCATACTGCTAGATAGGTGAAGGGGGAAAGTGGATGTACCCAGACCTTGGGGAACCACTATAAAACATTGTGCAATCTGTGATGTTTTATTTTCTGTGATTGCTGTGATTCTTTTGTTAGTCATTGAATTGAATTCTGCCTAGAAGTTTTTATAAATAAGCAGAACCTATTCACCCCCCTCTAGGTGTTTAGGCTGTCTTGAAAGTTAAATTATCAAGTGGTATCAGAGGGAGGTTCCTCAAAAAGGACTTAACAGTCTGAGGTAGATCTGAAAGGCAGATTCAAGATTCAAGATTCAAGAAGATGGGTTCTGGAGAGAATCATAAGGAGCTAGGGTCTATGAAATTACCCATATGCAAGAAGGAAATCTTTGGGATCTGGAAAGAAAGAGTCAGATTGTTTATGGAGGCATCTGACCCAAGGATTTACATCACAGTACAGGAAGGCCCCTTCATTCCAATGAAGATATCTATTCTTGATGCAAATATCCAAATACCAAAGACTTATTCAGAAATGACCAAGGATGAAATCATCTTGGCAACCATGGACAAAAGGGCACAGAACATCATTGTTAGTGCCATAGATGATTCAACATTTCAGAATCTGATTCACTGCAAGACCTCCAAGGAGATGTGGGACACATTGATTGTCTACATGGAGGGATCTGAAGAAGTAAGGCTGGACAGAAAGTCTATGCAAAATCAGGAGTATGAAAGCTTTAGACAAGGAAAATCTGATAGCATAACTGAGTGCTATAAGAAATTCTATAGGATTGTGAATGAGCTAATATCCTATGGAAGAGTCTTCAGTACCTATGAACTGAATGACAAATTCTTAAGATCCTTATCAAAGGATTGGGATACAAAGATCTGTGCCATAAGAGAAGTGGCTAAATTGGCAGAGATATCTCCTCCTACCCTGTTTAGAAAGTTGCTATCCTATGAAATGCAACTTATGGTAAGGAAGGAGGAGGAAAGAAATTCAAGAGGAGAGCATAGAGAAAAGACTGTGGCATTTAATGCTGAAGCCACTAGAAAGAATAGGAGAAAATCACCATCTCCTCCTAAGGAAGTTACAGAAGATAGTTCTGAAAGTTCAAACAAGGGTTCTGAAAGCTGTGATTCAGATGCAGATTTTGCTGCATTCACAAGACAATTCCAGAGGTTCTTGAAGAAGAAGCAGTGGAAGTCTAGGCCTTCCCCATCACAGCAAGTTGATGACTATTATAAGAAGATAAGGTCATCAAGGAAAGAGAAGAGCAGATCAAAACCCAGCAAAGCCACTACTTCAAATATTGTCTGTTATTGTTGCAATAGGCCTGGACATGTAGTGGCTGATTGTCCTGACAAGAGAAAGGAATCTTCAGAAAAGAAGAAGACTTATCAGAAAGGCAAGAAGGAGAAATCCTTTGTAGCAAAGAAAGATAAGAGTCTGTCAGACCAGTCAACTTCAGAATCAGGATCTGAAGCTGAAGCATATATTGGACTATATGCTGCATCTGAGGAAGAGGAGTTTATGCAGTTGCTAGACTCCATCAATGAACATCAATGCATGGGGTTGATGACAAGATCAGAAGAGGACATATACCAGAATCAGTCTGGTCCTAATAAGGTAAAATGTCCTTCCAGTACATCTGTTTGTAGTACAAGTGAAGAATCAGCTACATCTGCATCAAGTGATGAAGATGCATCTGAATCTGAAGGAGATGTCTATCAATTGATAGACAAGTATGGGGACTTGTTGCAGGCCCTTAAGAAAAGCAAGAACCTGGTTAAAACTCAGGCTCAGGAAATTGCTGAACTAAGGGTTGCAACAACTGAATTAGAAAAAGTCCTTGATTAAAAATTAAATGAAATTGCCAAGCTGAAGAATATAACTATTATTCAGATGGGCACAATTAATTATACTAATGATCAAGTGAAGAGTCTGGAGGCCAGACTTAGAATTGAAAGGGATTTAGTGGCTAGTTACTCTAAGCCAAAATCTGTCTTACCCTTGATAGATGAATTTGTCACTCAGAAGGGTAAGGCTGGATTAGGATTTAAAGGTAACTCCAGGGCTGGCAGATTCAAGAGGAAAGGCAAAGCCCCTATTCAGCCACTAAACCTTTCAGTCCCCATAAAGTTTAGTAAGGTGAAAGTGCCTTCTAACATATATGATCATGAAGACATTCAAGGTCATATTAAGACTAATGTTCTGAAGAACAAGGGTGTAAATGCAAGCAGGCCTACCTATGGTCATAAACCCAATGGTTTTAAGAAATCAGTAGGTGAAGTTGCAACAGCACCAGCAATAAACAGAAATTCTTCTAACAAGGATGTATCTAGATCTAGATACAATAAGTTTGAATGTTGGTGCTGTGGCAAAAGAGGCCATTTTGCATTAGACTGCTGGTATAACACAAGTGTTATAAAGAATAAGAGTCTACCTGTTAGAAGAGGTTATGATAGCTTTATTAATGCTAACCTGAACCAAGGACCCAAGACTTACTTGGGTTCTAAGGGTAAGTAATTCTGTATTGCAGGTAAATCCAAGTAACCATGCCCCTATATGGTACTTGGATAGTGGTTGTTCCAGGCACATGACTGGAACAAAGGGGCTGCTGAAGGAGTATTCATCTGTCAAAGATGGACCTAAAGTGATCTTTGGTGGATCTGAGAAGGGAGTCATCAAAGGGTTTGGTAACATTTCTTCTAACCTAAATACTATCACCCAAGTGGCCTATGTAAAAGGTTTGAAACATAATCTAATAAGCATAAGCCAGCTGAGTGATCTAGGATATGACATTTCATTTGGTAAGAATGGATGTCATATCAAAAGGTCAAGTGATCAAGAGATCATATTGACTGGGTATAGGAAGAGAAATGTATATTGCCTTAATTTTGAATGTGAAAATAGGCTTTCCCCATTTGTCTTGTAGCTGATGACAATGCTTCCCATTGTGTTAAGTGGCACAAGAGATTGGCTCATCTAAACTACAAGACAATTGGCCAACTCATTAGTAAAGAACTAGTGAGGAATGGGCCTCAAGTTAAGTGTATAAAGGAAGGGGTATGCTCAGCTTGTCAAAAGGGCAAGCAGACAAAATCCTCATTTCAAAGCCTTGAAAACAAGGATTCTGTGAGGTGCTTATACCTCTTGCATATGGATCTTTTTGGTCCTATGCCAGTTCATAGTCTAGGTAGGACGGTCTACACTTTTGTGGTTGTAGATGACTATTCTAGATTTACATGGGTGTTCTTTCTGAGACAAAAATCTGAAACCCCAAGTGTATTACTTAATTTTGTAAAGCAAATTCAGAATGAACTGAATAGTTCAGTGGTCAAAATCAGAAGTGACCATGGTACTGAGTTTCAATCTGAAAGCATAACAAACTTGTGTAAAGACTTTGGGATTTTCCAAGAATTCTCCTCACCTAGAACACCTCAGCAAAATGGAATTGCTGAAAGAAAGAATAGAACATTAATTGAAGCTGGTAGAACTCTATTGAGTGACACCTCTCTCCCAGAATATTTTTGGGCTGAGGCAGTTAACACTGCTTGTCATGTCATCAATAGGGCTTCTATCACCAAAAGCCACAGAAAGACTCCCTTTGAGATTGTGAAAGGCAGAAAACCAAATCTATCCTATTTTAGGATCTTTGGTTGCAAGTGCTATATACTTAACAATGGCAAGTCATATTTGACTAAATTTGCTGCCAAATCCCAGGATGGGATATTTGTTGGGTACAACACAAACAGTAAGGCCTATAGAGTCTTCAACTTAACTACTCAAGTTGTTGAGGAATCTGTGCATGTTGTATTTGATGAAACAAGATTAATCAATTGTGAGTTGTCTTGTAGATCAAATGACTCAACAGGTATAAGCAAGAGGATGGACAAGCTCTCCATTGCTGAAGCTTCAAAGGAAGATGGAGCATTGGAAAATGAAGGCTGCTGTCCAGGGGGAGTACAAGAGATAATGGAAGCTGATGAAAACCAAGAGGTTCAGCAGAATGAAGAAGCTAGAGATGCTCAACCTGAAGGGAATCTTCCTCCAGCTATAAGATATCTAAGAGATCATCCTACTGATCAGATAATTGGTGATCCAAGACAAGGAGTGCAAACTAGAAGCAGAAATCAAAGCACAGTTTTGCATTCAAGTTTCTTGTCCCAAATGGAACCTAAGAAGTTTGAAGAAGCTATCCAAGACCAGCACTGGATTGATGCAATGCAAGAGGAGCTGAATCAATTCAGAAGGTGCAAAGTCTGGGAGCTTGTTCCTAAACCAAGAGGCCACAACATAATTGGCACTAAATGGATCTATAGGAACAAGCTAGATGAAAGTGGGATAATAGTGAAGAATAAAGCAAGGTTAGTTGCAAAAGGATACAGGCAGGAAGAAGGGATTGACTTTGATCAAACCTTTGCTCCAGTAGCAAGGCTGGAGGCAATCAGAATGTTCCTTGCCTATGCAGCCTACCAAGACTTCAAAGTATACCAGATGGATGTGAAGTCAGCATTTCTGAATGGTGATCTTAAAGAAGAAGTATATGTAGAGCAGCCATCAGGTTTTGTAGATTCTCTTAAACCTGATTCTGTGTATAAGCTTAGGAAAGCTTTGTATGGGTTAAAACAAGCTCCAAGGGCTTGGTATGAAACCCTGTCTACCTTCCTCAATGAGAATAAATTCTCAAGAGGAAAGATAGACAAAACTCTATTCCTTAGGGAATCCAAAGGAAAGATCATCTTAGTCCAGATCTATGTTGATGACATAATCTTTGGATCTACTGAAAACAACATTTGTAAAAAGTTTGCCAAACTTATGCAAGGGAAGTTTGAGATGAGCAGTATGGGAGAACTTAAGTTCTTCTTGGGACTCCAAGTAAGACAGACTGATGATGGATTGTCCATATCCCAGTCTAAGTTCACCAAAGAATTAATTAAGAAATATGGTATGGAGTCATCCTCCACCATGAGAACTCCTATGGGAACAAGTATGCCTATATGCAAAGATGAGGCAGGTAAACCTGTTGATGAATCATTGTATAGAGGAATAGTTGGGTCTCTACTATATCTCACTGCTAGTAGACCTGACATTATGTATGCAACATGTGTCTGTGCTAGGTACCAAGCCTGCCCTAAAGAATCTCATTATACTGCAGTCAAAAGGATTCTGAGATATCTAAAGGGCACTCCTACTCTAGGTCTTTGGTACCCTAGGAATAGAGATTTTCTACTAACAGGCTATTCAGATGCAGATTTTGCAGGATGTAGAGAGGATAGAAAGAGTACTACAGGTACTTGTCAATTCCTGGGAGGAAGACTAATATCTTGGAGTAGTAAGAAGCAGACTAGTGTGGCAATTTCCACAGCTGAGTCAGAGTATGTTGCTGCTGGAAGCTGCTGTGCACAGCTATTATGGATGCAGCATCAGCTTAAGGATTATGGTATTCAGGTAAGTAGAACACCCCTTTTATGTGATTCTAAGAGTGCTATTTCTATTGCTAATAATCCAGTTTCTCATATTAGAACTAAGCATATAGAAATCAAATACCATTTTCTTAGAGAACATGTAGAAAAAGGAGACATCTCATTGGAATTTGTAAAAACAGATTATCAAATAGCAGATGTATTTACTAAGCCTTTAGATGAAACCAAATTCAATAAATTCAAAATTGAATTAGGTATGTTAACCATTGATTAATGTATTAACAAAATCATTAACAATGCAATTAGAGTGGGATTTAAGTAAGTTAAGTAATAACAATAGAAATTGGCTAAGTAAGAATGTGTCGACACATTCAGTAATATTGTGTCGACTCAGAGAAATAATGTCGACAAGTCAGAAATATTGTGTCGACACAGAGAATATGTGTCGACACTTAAGAGTTATATTGTCGACTTAACCAGAAATGTAATGTCGACTCAACCAGGATAATGGTGTCGACACTTACAGAATATGTGTCGACACTTATCCTTAGAGTCGACACAGAATTTCTGTCTTTCTATTATGTATCCAAGGTGTCGACATAACCACAAATTGGTGTCGACACATAGTAGGCTGAAGTAATGTCGAGTCAATAGAAGTTTGTGTCGACACATTCCGTTTGTGTCGACACATTTAGACTGTTTTTGGCGCCTTTTGAACTTCTTTCAACTGAAGCTATAAATAGGTCAAAAACTCTTTCTGTCGACACGCTTCCAAGGTTTTCGAGACTAAAACCCTGTGTCGACAGTCTATCTTTCTCTCTTCTCTCAAGCTTTCTCGACGAATCGATGGCTCCAAGGATTGAAGACAACATTAATGAAGGGTATGAGTTGGTGCGCCAGGCCTTTGCAGAGGCGCCGCCAGATGTTCAAGGGGTTATCACCCTCCTCTCTGAGTCAGGGTTAGAATTTCAAATCTCAGAACCAACTAAAATCTGGAAGAAGGAGGTGCACGAGTTCTTTATCTCTGCATCAGTCCACTCGACTGGCCTCAAGATTAAGTCCAATGTACAAGGGACTAAGGTGAAGATTACTCAAAGAAGTTTAAGAAAGATCTTTCAATTGCAAGTAGTTGAGAATGAAGAGGAAGTTCCTAGTTCTAAGACAAGGGAAGCCCTTCAATGGTGTGGACTGGACTCAGGCTTGAAGATTGGAGCTGCATTCAACAGGAAGGGTATAAATCAGCAAGGGAAGTTCTTGTCTGAAATAGTTGGGAAAGTGATCCTCTGCAAGACAGGTGGACATGATAGGATTTCTGCCTATATGTTCAGCCTTATGACCAGGATTGTTTTTACAATTCCTACTGATTGGTTAGGAGTACTCTTTGACAAGATCAAAGAAGGAATCAAGAAGCCTAACATGGCCAGGATCATGAGCTTATACCTCACTGGAGTGATTCCTGAAGTAATGCAGCAACTACAAGGGACTAAGATTAATCATATGAGAAGAATGGATATGAGACTGTTCTCAAGGTGGGATAGGGTGCTGTCCAAGGATGTGCCTGAAGAGAGCAGGCCAGACACCCCTGTGAAATCCCCTACTCAAAATCAAGAAACTGAACAACTACAAGAAGACCTACTGAGGACACAGGTTGAAGAACAGCTTGACTCAACTATAGTCCAGCAAGTGTCAACACCTGCACAGATGCAGGGGGAGCCAGTTTCCACTCCTGCTCAAAAGGTATCTACTCCTGATAAGGTACAAGTATAGGGGGAGCTAATGTATTTTACTATAAAAGACATTGCTCATATTTTTGTTACTGCACAGGTTCAGGGGGAGCTAGTGTCCACTCCTCCTCTAGATACTACAAATACTGAAGTACAAGTGCAAGAGGAAGCACAGTTAAACTTATCTCAAGATTTAACTGCTGCAGAAGTTACAGCTCAACTGGAATTTACTCTGGAGGAGTTATTCCCTGATGTTGATACTATTACTGATAAAGTCGGAGGTGGACCAGAAATTGAGAAGTCCATAGGTATGGACATTGATCAGGAAGCTGAAGTTGAGCCACAGGTTGAGGGGGAGCCAGTGAATGTTGAGGCTGAGCAACAGGTCACTGGGACAGATACACTTAATCCTCCTCAAGAGAGAATTCATTTAGATACTTCATCTGAAACTGAAACTGAAGATGCCAGGATGGCAAAGAAAAGAAAACTTGTTGTATTTAAGAGAAGAAGCAAGAATTATAAGCAGGCTTTACAGACAACACCTCTACAAGTATCTCCAGCCTTTGATTATAACAAGTTTATGGTAGATCTACAGGTAAAATTGGATGAACAAAGGATGGCTCTGGAAAAGTATGTTGATGAAAATAGCAAGTCACTTCAGTTTGACTTAGCTCAGGATATAAAGTCCATCCAGTTTCAAGTCAACATGCATAAAAAGGAAATGACAGACTGCTTCCACAAGGGTGGTAATGCTGTGGTTTATCTAGCTCAACAACAGGAGGCTATTACTACAAAGGTGGATGACATTGCTTTAAAGCAAAGCTATGTTTTGGAAAATCAGATAAGAATGAATGAGAATTTAACTGAATCTCATAATGAGATCATTAAGGAGGTAAAGAAGATTGTTCCAGGTCTGCCTGCAGATAGAGCCAAAGAAAGGGAAGAATTTGATAAGAATTTTCAAGCTGCCATTGCTTCTATTAAGACTGCCATCACAACCTCTCAAAAAGAAATATCTGAAAAGCTTCAAAAGTTAAAACCATTTTTTAAAGAGGGTGTGAATTATTTGGATGGCCAAATCAGATTTCAAAAGGAAGATCTAAGAGATCATGTCTCTAGAGAAGCCATAAAGGGGGAGAGAATGCTAATTCATGCAGGCTCAGAGCACTCCAAATGGGTGACCAATAGTATTCGAGCCACTTTGGGATATCCCCCATTGTGTGATGATGCTATGGTGGCTGAGTCAGGAATACAATCAAATTTACTTGAAGGCAATCAACCTGAGGTTGCCCAAGTCATTTACCCCCCTCCAGATTTTGACATGATTGATCAGAAGGTTCAAGGCATGTATAGTCCTCCAAAGGAGGTTACTAATATTGTCATTGGGAAGGTTGATAAGCCTGAGGCTACTCTGAAAGAACAGCAAGATGCTCTATTAGCAAAGAAGAGATTCAGAGAGCAGGCTGCACTCAAGCCAGATTATGAGCAGTGGAGTCCTACTTCAAGGAACATAATACTCACTGCATGGAAAGCTGTACAAGACAAAGTTCATGAGAGAGGGAAGTGGTACAATGAGATAGAATGACAGAAGTATGAGGCAAGACAGGAAGCAATAGTACAATTCAGAAGGAAAGCTAAGCTGGGAAGACTGCCATCAGATGCTAAGGAGCCAAGCAAGTACTTCCCAAAGCCTTTTCACTATTTTGAAAGGCAAAGGATCAAGGAAGAAGCTCAGAAGAAAACTGATCTAAAAGGAAAGAAGATAGCTGAAGAATCAGAAGCTCCTGTGACAGCTACCATTCAATCTGGCAAAGGGATTATAATTAGAGAGCCTGATCAATCCTGATTATGTTTTAAGTTCCTTCATAGTGTTTTGTAATGTTGTGATGTAATCATTAAATGTAAAACAATGTAATCAAACATTACCCAGTTATAAACAAAATGTTGTTTGGCATATTATAATGTTCATTCTGTGATGGATTGTTTTTATGTCTTGTTTATATTAAGTATTCCTGTCATGTCATATATCATCATTTAGTACTATTTATAAAATGGTGTATATCATTGGCTATAAGGGTTATGACTTCTCCAAATAGGGGGAGATTGTTGGGTACATTGGAAAATGTATACCTGATTTGAAGAAGCCCAACCTAGCTCAATGATATACATCAAGGTGTATTTGATGTTGTTTTAAGATTGACATGTGCATGTGAAGAATTGATAAAGTATGCAGAAAAAATTCTAAGTCCAAGTGTCGACACAGAAGAAGCAGTGTCGACACATAGAAGAAAATAGTCGACACAACACTGGGAAGCAGTGTCGACACATAGCAGTTAGTCTACAACTACACTGGGAAAAAGTGTCGACACAGAAGAAGTAAGTCGACACAACATTGGGAAATTGTGTCGACACAGAAGAAGTAAGTCGACACAACACTGGGAATTTGTGTCGACACAGAAGAAAAGCGTCGACCTCAACATTGGGAAAATGTGTCGACACAGAAGAGTATAGTCGATCTCAAGATTGTCGACACCAGCTGGATGTGTCGACACAGAAGAATATAGTCGACCTCAAGTTTGTCGACACCAGCAGAATGTGTCGACACATTGTGATTGAGTCAACACATTATAGCAAAGTTAAAAGAAGACTGTGTCGACACCTGAAGGCTAAGTCGACACTTACTAAGTTATGATTCTACAACAACTGTGTCGACACACAGGACTTGTGTCGACACACTGAAGAGTCAAGACCAAGTTATTTTCAGAAGAAGCTGTGTCGACTCAAAGGCAACTTAGTCGACATCACTGAAGACTGTGTCGACACCAAAGTCAATTGTGTCGACACAAATAGACAGATGGTCTCGACACTTTCTGACAGACTGTCTCGACAACTTATGGTTCAAGACAAAGGCACAGGACTTGTTTGGAGACTTGACAGCTGTGGGTTGCCACCGGTTAACTGAAGCTGTCAGACTTGTCAGAAAACGGTTAGAAACCGGATCAGCCGGTTACCATGAAGAAAGTCTATAAATAGACAGATTCAGAAGAAAACAATAGACCTTTTGAAAAAAACATTGAATCAAAAAGTGGAGAAGGATTACAATCCAATTCATTTCAAGAAAGTGCTAGGCACTTAAGAAGATCTTATTCGGGAGATCTAAGAAGACTATCTAAGGATAGATCAAAGAAGAGTTCTAATCAGAATTCAAAAGAATCATTCAAAGTGCTGGATAGAGAGAGATCAAGCCAGAATTTGAAGAAGAAGAAAGAATCCACCAGTGGATTCTCAAGAAGCTGTTTGGAAATCAACTCAGCTAAGTTCATATTCAAGAAGCTTTGAAGAAGGCTCAGATACAGTTGATTGCATCAGCTGATCAAGAATTGTCTTGGCCTTTTCTCTCTCAATTTTGGCAAGACAGTTAAATAACCTTTTCTATATTTCTGTAGGATCTGTTTTCACAGATCTGAGTTGTAAGCCTGTGTTATAAAGGCTGAGTGTAGGAGTGTTGAACTCTGAGTGGTAGGGCTGTTTGCCTGAGTGTAGGAGAAGAATCTTCTCTGAGTTGTAGGCCTTGGGGCAAGGCTGAGGTAGGGCTGTTGTGCCTGAGTTGTAGGAACCAGTTGGGTTCTGAGTTGTAGGATCTGTTGATCTGAGATTAGTGGAAGTTTGGCCGAATCTAGCATACTGCTAGATAGGTGAAGGGGGAAAGTGGATGTACCCAGACCTTGGGGAACCACTATAAAACATTGTGCAATCTGTGATGTTTTATTTTCTGTGATTGCTGTGATTCTTTTGTTAGTCATTGAATTGAATTCTGCCTAGAAGTTTTTATAAATAAGCAGAACCTATTCACCCCCCTCTAGGTGTTTAGGCTGTCTTGAAAGTTAAACTATCAGTTTCCCTGCTTCATCTTTGCATATATGCATACTTGTTCCCATTGGAGTTTTCATAGTAGAAGCTGAGTCCAAACCATACTTCTTAATCAACTCCTTGGTGAACTTAGACTGGGATATGGACAACCCACTCTCAGTCTGTCTAACTTGAAGTCCCAAGAAGAACTTCAGCTCACCCATACTGCTTATCTCAAACTTCCCTTACATAAGTTTGACAAACTTCCTACAAAGGATGTTTTCAGTAGAACCAAAGATAATGTCATCCACATATATCTGGACTAGTATTATCTTGCATTTTGATTCCCTATAGAATAGAGTTTTGTCTATCTTTCCTCTAGAGAATTTATTCTCAATAAGGAAGGCAGATAAGGTTTCATTACAAGCCCTTGGAGCTTGTTTAAAGTCATATAGTGCTTTCCTAAGGCTATATACATAATCAGGAAAGTGAGAGTCTACAAAACCTGAGGGTTGCTCTACATAAACTTCTTCTTTTAAATCACAATTCAGAAATGCTGATTTCACATCCATCTGATATACTTTGAACCCTTGAAAGGTAGCATAGGCCAAGAACAGCCTTATAGCCTCCAGCCTTGCCACTAGAGAAATGGTTTTATCAAAATCAATACCTTCCTCTTGCCTGTAGCCTTTTGCTACCAGTCTAGCCTTGTTCTTGACTATTGTGCCATTCTCATCAAGCATGTTCTTGTAGATCCACTTAGTTACTATTATGTTGTGATCCTTAGGTTTTGGCACCAGTTCCCAGACCTTACACCTTTTGAACTGACTGAGCTCTTCTTGTATTGCATCAATCCAGTTGGTGTCTTGCATTGCTTCTTCAATCTTCCTGGGTTCTATCCGAGACAGGAAGCTAGAATATAGAACTGTGTTTATTCTCCTATTCCTTGTTAGAACACCCTGACTTGCATCACCAATGATCTGGTGAGCTAGATGATCCTTCAGGTGTTTCCTTGCTGGAGGAATTCTGTCAGCATTATGGCTATCTCCAGTTTCATCATCTTGATGCTCCACATTTTCTTCTTCACCCAGAGGGACTTGGTCTCCCCCAAGATAGCTAGCATCTTTATCCTTATCCAGTTTAGCAAGAACATCTTCATTGATGGTCAGCTTGTCCAGCTTATCCGTTAGACCTGTAGAACTAACTGAAGAACTAGACAATTCACTGTTAATAAATATTGACTCATCAAATACTACATGCACAAATTCTTCTACAACTTGAGTAGTCAAGTTGTAGATTCTGTATGCTCTACTTTGGTTGCTGTACCCAACAAATATCCCTTCTAGGGATTTAACAGCAAACTTAGTTTGGTAGTGCTTACCATTGACTAGTACAAAACACTTATTACCAAAGATTTAGAAATAAGATATGTTTGGTTTTCTTCCTTTCAAAATCTAGTAGGGTGTCATCTTGTGTTTCTTGTTGATGGAATCTCGATTCAGTACATGACAAGTAGTATTTACTGCCTCAGCCCAGAAGTATTCAGGGAGAGTAGTGTCATTCAGTAGAGTTCTACTAACCTCAATTAGAGTTCTATTCTTTCTTTTAACAACACCATTTTGCTGAGGAGTTCTAGGTGAAGAGAATTCCTGATGAATCCCAAGTTCTTCTTAGAATTTTGTCATACATTCAGACTGAAATTAAGTTCGATGGTCACTTCTGATTTTGACCACTAAACTATTGTATTCATTCTATATTTGTCTGACAAAAGACTGGAAAATAGTTGGAGTTTCAGATTTCTGCCTCAAGAAGAAAACCCATGTAAATCTAGAATAGTCATCTATAACAACAAGTGTGTATGCTTTCCTACCAAGACTATGAACTGGCATAGGACCAAACAAATCCATATGCATGAGATACAAACATCTCTTTGAATCTTTGATGTCAATTGACTGAAAAGAGGACTTAGTCTGCTTGCCTTTTTGGCAAGCTGAACACACACCCTCTTTAATGCACTTAACTTAAGGACCATTCCTCACCAATCCCATGCTGAACAGCAGTCCAGTTGACTTATACTTCAGATGAGCTAGCCTCTTGTGCCATTTGACACATAGAGAAGCTTTCTCTCCAATAACCAAACAAATAGGTTAGCTGTTAGACTCACAATCTAGGTTAAGGCAATACACATTTCCTTTCCTACTGCTAGTCAAAATGATCTCTTGATCACTTGACCTTTTTTCTAGGCACTCCCCTTTGAGGAACGAAATGTCATAACCCAGATCACTAAGTTGACTTAAGCTAATCAGGTTATGTTTTAAACCCTTTACATAAGCCACTTTAGTGATTGTAATTGAATCACAAGAGATGTTACCAAATCCTTTTATGATTCCCTTTTCTAATCCACCAAAGATTACTTTGGGTCCATTCTCTATGGGCACATAATCCCTTAACATTCTCCTAGTTCCCGTCATATGTCTGGAACAGCCACTATCCAAGTACCATATAGGGGTATGATCACTTGGATTCACCTGCAACAAATAAAGAATCACTTACCCTTAGAACCCAACTTGCTAGTGGATCCTAGGTCCTTGTTAGTTTGAAATCCTGTAACTGATCTAACAGGAATCCTACTTTTGGTTTTAACACTTGAGTTAAACCAGCAATCCATGACAAAGTGGCCCACCTTGCCACAACACCAACACTCAAACCTATTATACCTATTCTTAGGTACATGCCTTCGTACTTTGTTGCCAGTAGACTTATTAAGTGTTGGTGCTGGAATAACATTCTTCAAGAACTCCTCTTGAATATGATGGGCATGCCTATAGATTGGTCTATTGACATTAGTACCCTTGCTCATGAAATTTTCATGCTCACAGTGACCATGTGTAATGTCATAATCATACCTGTTAGTAGGATTCACTACCTTCTTAAAGAAAATAGGGGGATTAACAGCTAGAGGCTGAACTGTGGCTTTACCTTTTCTATGAGAATTGGTAGCCCTAGTTCTTCCCTTAAAGCCTATACCAGTCTTCCCTTTTTGTGAAACAAAATTGTCTATCAAAGGTAAGATTGATTTTGGCTTGGAGAATTTAGCCACTAGCTCTCTCTCTTGTTGAAGTTTTACCTCCAGTTTCTTGATATGATTCTCTTTGAATGAGATTGTGCCCATCTGAATAACTGTAATGTTTTTCAATTTGGCAACCTCATTCAGTTTTTGACCCAGCAGTTTTGTGAATCTGCTACAGCCAGCTTAAGAGACTCAATCTCTTTGGCCTGCTCTTTAACAAGAAACTTGCTCTTCTTTAGAGCATGCAACAATCCACCATACTCATTAATGAGTTGGTGAACATCCCCCTCAGACTCAGATCCATCCACTTCTTTTGAAGCAGATGCTTCTGATTCTTAACCAGTAAAGTAATCTGAGACTAGGGGAGAATTGTTTACCTTACTTGGTCCAGACTGATCTTGGCACTTATCTTCTTCAGATTGAGCCATCAGCCCTTTACATCAATATTCTTCCACTCCATTTATGGAGTCCAGCATCTGTAGGAATTCTAGTTCCCTAGAATCCTCTTCTGTTGAGAAGAGTCCAACATATGCTTCTTCCTCTTCTTCTCCAGATTCTGAAGATGAAGAGTCTGTCAAACTCTTCTCCTTTTGAGCCACTAGAGACTTCTCCTTCTTGCCTTTGACCAACTTCTTCTTGTCCTTTGACTCCTTTCTTTTGTCAGGACAGTCAGCTATGACATGCCTAGACCTGTTGCAGCAATAACACACAATCTTAGAATTAGATTGTTTACCGGGTTTAGAAGCATACATGTCCTCCTTAGGTGTTTTCTTCTTCCTGTAGTATTCATCCTTGGAATAGGATGTTGATGAAGGCCTAGTTCTCCATTTCTTTTTTTTCATCAACCTTTGGAATTGTCTTGTGAAAGCAATAAAGTCTTCATCAGATGTGTGACTATCTGATGTACTTGTTTCATGAACTCCTTCTTCTGCTTCAGTACTCCTTCTAGGTGGAGAAGGAGATTTTCTCCTACACTTCCTTGAGCCCTCACCCTTGAAGGCTACTGACTTTTCTTTATGTTCAGATCTGCTGCCCTTCTCTTCCTCTTTCCTAGCAGTAAGCTGCATTTCATATGAAAGCAATTTTCCAAAAAGTGTAGGTGGAGGTGTGTCAGCCAGTTTGGCCACTTCCCTGATAGCACATATCTTAGTGTCCCAATCCTTTGTTAGCGACCTAAGAAACTTGTCATTCAGTTTATAAGTACTGAAGACTCTTCCATATGTCATCAGTTCATTCACTATTCTGAAAACTTTTTATAGCATTCAACTATACTGTCAGTTTTAGTTTGCCTAAAGCTCTCATACTCCTGATTCAGCATAGACTTTCTGTCCTCTCTGAATTCTTCTTTGACTTCCATATAGACAATCAATATATCCCAAATTTCTTTGGAAGTTTTAAAGTGCACAAGATTCTGGAATGTTGCATCATCTATGGCACTTACAATTATATTCTGAGCTCTTTTATCTAATGTAGCCAAGATGATTTCATCCTTAGTCATCTCTGAATAACTCTTTGGAGTTTGAATGCTTGCATCAAGAACTGATATCTTCATTGGGATGAAGGGGCCTTCCTGTACTGTGATATAAATTCTTGGATCAGATGCTTCCATAAACAGCCTAACCCTTTCTTTCCAAATGCCAAAAGATTCTTTCCTGCATATGGACAATTTCATAGATCCAAATTCCTTTTGATTTTCACTTGAACCCATTCTTGTTATTTGTTATTTGCCTTGGAGAAATCCTCTGACTGTTAGGTCAAATTTTGAGGAACCTCCCTCTGATACCACTTGAAAGACTTTATTTCAAGAGCCTAAACACCTAGAGGGGGGGGGGGGGTGAATAGGTTCTAATCTTTTTGTGTCTTTTTAATTTTTTAGGCAAACAGTTTTATGACTTCTTTCAGCAGAGATTAATCAATCTACAGAAAATAAACACATCACAGCTGATAGTTTAACTTTCAAGGCAGCCTAAACACCTAGAGGGGGGGGGGGGGGGGGGTGAATAGGTTCTGCTTTTCTTATAAAAACTTCTAGGCAGAATTCAATTCAATAGCTAACACAATAAGCACAGCAATCACAGAAATTAAAACATCACAGATTGCACAATGTTTTATAGTGGTTCCCCAAGGTCTGGGTACATCCACTTTCCCCCTTCACCTATCTAGCAGTATGCTAGATTCGGCCAAACTTCCTCTTATCTCAGATCAATAGATCCTACAACTCAGAACCCAACTGATTCCTACAACTCAGGCACAACTGCCCTACCTCAGCCTTGCCCCAAGGCTTACAACTCAGAGAATATCCTTCTCCTACACTCAGGCAAACAGCCCTACCACTCAGAGTTCAACACTCCTACACTCAGCCTTTATATCATAGGCTTACAACTCAGATCTGTGTACAGATCCTACAGAAATATAGAAAAGATTGTTTAACTGTTTTGCCAAAGTTGAGAGAGAAAAGGCCAAGACAATTCTTGATCAGCTGATGCAATCAACTGTATCTGAGCCTTCTTCAAGGCTTCTTGAAAATGAACTTAGCTGAGTTGATTCCAAACAGCTTCTTGAGAATCCACTGGTGGTTTCTTTCTTCTTCTTCAAATTCTGACTTGATCTCTCTCTATCCAGCACTTTGAATGATTCTTCTGAATTCTGATTAGAACTCTTCTTAGATCTATCCTTAGATAGTCTTCTTAGATCTCCCGGAGAAGATCTTCTTAAGTGACTAGCACTTTCTTGAAATGAATAGAATTGTAATCCTTCTCCACTTTTTGATTCAATGTATTTCAAAAGATCAGTTGTGTGTACTTTTTTTTTCTCCTTCTGAATCTGTCTATTTATAGACATTCTTCATGGTAACCGGCTGATCCGGTTTCTAACCGTTTTCTGACAAGTCTGACAGCTTCAGTTAACCGGTGTAACCCACAGCTGTCAAGTCTTCAAACAAGTCCTGTGCCTTAGTCTTGAACCACAAGTTGTTGAAACAGTCTGTCAGAAAGTGTCGAGACCATCTGTCTATCTGTGTCGACACAATTGACTTTGGTGTCGACACAGTCTTCAGTGATGTCGACTAAGTTGTCTTTGAGTCGACACAGCTTCTTCTGAAAATATCTTGGTCTTGACTCTTCAGTGTGTCGACACAAGTCCTGTGTGTCGACACAGTTGTTGTAGAATCATAACTTAGTAAGTGTCGACTTAATCACAATGTGTCGACACATTCTGCTGGTGTCGACAAACTTGAGGTCGACTATTTTCTTCTGTGTCGACACATACATCTGAAGTCGACAATTCTGAGATCGACTATACTCTTCTGTGTCGACACATTCTCCCAGAGTTGTGTCGACTCTTTTCTTCTGTGTCGACACAAATTCCCAGTGATGTGTCGACTTACTTCTTCTGTGTCGACACTTTCTCCCAGTGTAGTTGTAGACTAACTGCTATGTGTCGACACTGCTTCCCAGTGTTGTGTCGACTATTTTCTTCTATGTGTCGACACTGCTTCCTTTGTGTCGACACTTGGACTTAGAATTTTTTTCTGCATACTTTATCAATTCTTCACCTGCACATGTCAACTTAAAACAACATCAAATACACCTTGATGTATATCATTGAGCTAGGTTGGGCTTCTTCAAATCAGGTACACATTTTCCAATGTACCCAACAATCTCCCCCTATTTGGAGAAGTCATAACCCCTGTAGCCAATGATATACACCATTTATAAACAGTACTAAATGATGATTAATGACATAACAGGAATACTTTAATATAAACAAAACATAAAAACAAATCATCACAGAATGCACATTATAATATGCCAAACAATATTTTGTTTATAACTGGGTAATGTTTGATTACAATGTTTTACATTTAATGATTACATCATAACATTACAAAACACTATAAAAGAACTTGAAACAAAATCAGGCTTAATCAGGCTCTTTAATTATAATCCCTTTGCCAGATTGAATTGTAGCTGTCACAGGAGCTTCTGAATCTTCAGCTATCTTCTTTCCTTTAAGATCAGCTTTCTTCTGAGCTTCTTCCTTGATCCTTTGCCTTTCAAAATAATGAAAAGGCTTTGGGAAGTATTTGCTTGGCTCCTTAGCATCTGATGGCAGTCTTCCCAGCTTAGCTTTCCTTCTGAATTGAACTATTGCTTCTTGTCTTGCCTCATACTTCTGCCATTCTATTTCATTGTACCACTTGCCTCTCTCATGAACTTTATCTTGTACAGCTTTCCATGCAGTGAGTATTATGTTCCTTGAAGTAGGACTCCACTGCTCATAATCTGGCTTAAGTACAGCCTGCTCTCTGAATTTCTTCTTTGCTAATAGAGCATCTTGCTGTTCTTTCAGAGTAGCCTCAGGCTTATCAACCTTTCCAAAGACAATATTAGTAACCTCCTTTGGAGGACTATACATTCCTTGAACTTTCTGATCAATCAAGTCAAAATCTGGAGGGGGGTAAATGACTTGGGCAACCTCAGGTTGATTGCCTTCAAGTAGATTTGATTGTATTCCTGACTCAGCCACCATAGCATCATCACACAATGGGGGATATCCCAAAGTGGCTCGAATGCTATTGGTCACCCATTTGGTGTGCTCTGAGCCTGCATGAATTAGCATCCTCTCCCCCTTTATGGCTTCTCTAGATACATGATCTCTTAGATCTTCCTTTTGAAATCGGATTTGGCCATCCAAATAATTCACACCCTCTTTGAAAAATGGTTTTAACTTTTGAAGCTTTTCAGATATTTCTTTTTGAGAGGTTGTGATGGCAGTCTTAACAGATGCAATGGCAGCTTGAAAATTCTTATCAAATTCTTCCCTTTCTTTGGCTCTATCTGCAGGCAGACCTGGAACAATCTTCTTTACCTCCTCAATGATCTCATTATGAGATTCAGTTAAATTATCATTCATTCTGATCTGATTTTCCAAAACATAACTTTGCTTCAAAGCAATGTCATCCACCTTTGTAGTAATAGCCTCCTGTTGTTTAGCTAGATAAACCACAGCATTGCCACCCTTGTGGAAGCAATCTGTCATTTCAGTTTTATGCATGTTGACCTGAAACTGGATGGACTTTATATCCTGAGCTAAGTCAAACTGAAGTGACTTGCTATTTTCATCAACATAATTTTCCATAGCCATCCTTTGTTCATCCAATTTTACTTGTAGATCTATCATAAATTTGTTGTAATCAAAGGCTGGAGATACTTGTAGAGGTGTGGTCTGTAAAGCCTGCTTATAATGCTTGCTCCTTCTCTTAAATACAACAAGTTTTCTCTTCTTTGCCATCCTGGCATCTTCAGTTTCTGTTTCAGATGAAGTATCTACATGAATTCTTTCTTGAGGATGATGAATTGTATCTGTTCCAGGAGCCTTTTGCACAGCTTCAACATCCAATGGCTCACCCTCAACCCGTGGTTCAACTGCAGCTTCCTGATCAATGTCCATTCCTATGGACTTCTCAATATCTGGTCCACCTCCTACTTTATCAGCAGTAGTATCAATATCTGGGAATAACTCCTCCATAGTAAATTCCAGTTGAGCTGTAACTTCTGCAGCAGTTAAATCTTGAGATAAGTTTAACTGTGCTTCCTCTTGTACTTGCACTTCAGTATTTGTAGTGTTAGGAGTAGGAGTGGACACTAGCTCCCCCTGAACCTGTGCAGTAATAAGAATATGAGCAATGTCTTTTATAGAAAAATACATTAGCTCCCCCTATACCTGAGCAGGAGTAGATACCTTTGGAGCAGGAGTGGAAACTGGCTCCCCCTGCATTTGTGCAGGTGTTGATACTTCCTGGACCATAGTTGAGTCAAGCTGTTCTTCAACCTGTGTCCTCAGTGGATCTTCTTGTAATTGTTCAGATTCTTGATTTTGTGTAGGGGATTTCACAGGGGTGTCTGGCCTGCTCTCTTCAGGCACATCCTTGGACAGCACCCTATCCCACCTTGAGAATAATCTCATATCCATTCTTCTCATATGATTAATTTTACTCCCTTGTAGTTGCTGCATCACTTCAGGAATCACTCCAGTGAGGTACAGGCTCATGATCCTAGCCATGTTAGGCTTCTTGATTCCTTCTTTGATCTTGTCAAAGATTACTCCTGACCAATCAGTAGGAATAGTAAAAACAATCCTGGTCATCAGGCTGAACATATAGGTAGAAATCCTATCATGTCCACCTGTCTTGCAGAGGATTACTTTCCCAACTACTTCTGACAAGAACTTCCCTTGCTGATTCATACCCTTCCTGTTGAATGCAGCACCAATCTTCAATCCTGAATCCAGTCCACACCATTGAAGGGCTTCCCTAGTCTTAGATATAGGAACTTCCTCTTCATTCTCAACTACTTGCAATTGGAAGATCTTTCTTAAACTTCTTTGATTAATCTTCACCTTAGTCCCTTGAACAGTGGACTTAATCTTGAGGCCAGTAGAATGGACTGATGCAAAGATAAAGAACTCGTGCACCTCCTTCTTCCAGGTTTTAGAAGGTTCTGAGATGAGAAATTCTAACCCTGACTCAGAGAGGAGGGTGATAACTCCTTGAACATCTGGCGGCGCCTCTGCAAAGGCCTGGCGCACCAACTCATACCTTTCATTGATGTTATCTTCAATCCTTGGCGCCATTGTTTTGTCGAGAAAGCTTGAGAGGAGAGAAAGATAGACTGTCGACACAGGGTTTTAGTCTCGAAAACCTTGGAAGCGTGTCGACAGAAAGTGTTTTTGACCTATTTATAGCTTCTGTTGAAAGAAGTTCAAAAGGCGCCAAAAACAGTCTAAATGTGTCGACACAGACGGAATGTGTCGACACAAACTTCTATTAACTCGACATTTCTTCAGCCTACTATGTGTCGACACCAATTTGTGGTTATGTCGACACCTTGGATACATAGTAGAAGGACAGAAATTCTGTGTCGACTCTAAGGATAAGTGTCGACACATATTCTGTAAGTGTCGACACCATTATTCTGGTTGAGTCGACATTACATTTCTGGTTAAGTCGACAATATAACTCTTAAGTGTCGACACATATTCTCTGTGTCGACACAATATTTCTGACTTGTCGACATAATTTCTCTGAGTCGACACATTATTACTGAATGTGTCGACACATTCTTACTTAGCCAATTTCTGTAACTTCAATGTGTCCTTTTTAACACTTGATTATGTTGTTATTACTTTTACTTACTTATATACCACTTCAATAGCATTGTTAATGATTTTGTTAATACATTAATCAATGGTTAACATACCTAATTCAATTTTGAATTTATTGAATTTGGTTTCATCTAAAGGCTTAGTAAATACATCTGCTATTTGATAATCTGTTTTTACAAATTCCAATGAGATGTCTCCTCTTTCTACATGTTCTCTAAGAAAATGGTATTTGATTTCTATATGCTTAGTTCTACTATGAGAAACTGGATTATTAGCAATAGAAATAGCACTCTTTGAATCACATAAAAGGGGTGTTCTACTTACCTGAATACCATAATCCTTAAGCTGATGCTGCATCCACAATAGCTGTGCACAGCAGCTTCCAGCAGCAACATACTCTGACTCAGCTGTGGAAATTGCCACACTGGTCTGCTTCTTACTACTCCAAGATATTAGTCTTCCTCCCAGGAATTGACAAGTACCTGTAGTACTCTTTCTATCCTCTCTACATCCTGCAAAATCTGCATCTGAATAGCCTGTTAGTTGAAAATCTCTATTCCTAGGGTACCAAAGACCTAGAGTAGGAGTGCCCTTTAGATATCTCAGAATCCTTTTGACTGCAGTATAATGAGATTCTTTAGGGCAGGCTTGGTACCTAGCACAGACACATGTAGCATACATAATGTCAGGTCTACTAGCAGTGAGATATAGTAGAGACCCAACTATCCCTCTATACAATGATTCATCAACAGGTTTACCTGTCTCATCTTTGCATATAGGCATACTAGTTCCCATAGGAGTTCTCATGGTGGAGGATGACTCCATACCATACTTCTTAATTAATTCTTTGGTGAACTTAGACTGGGATATGGACAATCCATCATCAGTCTGTCTTACTTGGAGTCCCAAGAAGAACTTAAGTTCACCCATACTGCTCATCTCAAACTTCCCTTGCATAAGTTTGGCAAACTTTTTACAAAGGTTGTTTTCAGTAGATCCAAAGATTATGTCATCAACATAGATCTGGACTAAGATGATCTTTCCTTTGGATTCCCTAAGGAATAGAGTTTTGTCTATCTTTCCTCTTGAGAATTTATTCTCAATGAGGAAGGTAGACAGGGTTTCATACCAAGCCCTTGGAGCTTGTTTTAAACCATACAAAGCTTTCCTAAGCTTATACACAGAATCAGGTTTAAGAGAATCTACAAAACCTGATGGCTGCTCTACATATACTTCTTCTTTAAGATCACCATTCAGAAATGCTGACTTCACATCCATCTGGTATACTTTGAAGTCTTGGTAGGCTGCATAGGCAAGGAACATTCTGATTGCCTCCAGCCTTGCTACTGGAGCAAAGGTTTGATCAAAGTCAATCCCTTCTTCCTGCCTGTATCCTTTTGCAACCAATCTTGCTTTATTCTTTACTATTATTCCACTTTCATCTAGCTTGTTCCTATAGATCCACTTAGTGCCAATTATGTTGTGGCCTCTTGGTTTAGGAACAAGCTCCCAGACTTTGCACCTTCTGAATTGATTCAGCTCCTCTTGCATAGCATCAATCCAGTGCTGGTCTTGGATAGCTTCTTCAAACTTCTTAGGTTCCATTTGGGACAAGAAACTAGAATGCAAAACTGTGCTTTGATTTCTGCTTCTAGTTTGAACTCCTTGTCTTGGATCACCAATTATCTGATCAGTAGGATGATCTCTTAGATATCTTATAGCTGGAGGTAGATTCCCTTCAGGTTGAGCATCTCCAGCTTCTTCATTCTGCTGTTCCTCTTGGTTTTCATCAGCTTCCATTATCTCTTGTACTCCCCCTGGACAGCAGCCTTCATTTTCCAATGCTCCATCTTCCTTTGAAGCTTCAGCAATGGAGAGCTTGTCCATCTTCTTGCTTATACCTGTTGAGTCATTTGATCTACAAGACAACTCACAATTGATTAATCTTGTTTCATCAAATACAACATGCACTGATTCTTCAACAACTTGAGTAGTTAAGTTGAAGACTCTATAGGCCTTACTATTTGTGCTGTACCCAACAAATATCCCATCCTGGGATTTGGCAGCAAACTTAGTCAAATATGACTTGCCATTGTTAAGTATATAGCACTTGCAACCAAAATCCTAAAATAGGATAGATTTGGTTTTCTGCCTTTCACAATCTCATAGGGAGTCTTTCTGTGGCTTTTGGTGATAGAAGCCCTATTGATGACATGACAAGCAGTGTTAACTGCCTCAGCCCAAAAATATTCTGGGAGAGAGGTGTCACTCAATAGAGTTCTACCAGCTTCAATTAATGTTCTATTCTTTCTTTCAGCAATTCCATTTTGCTGAGGTGTTCTAGGTGAGGAGAACTCTTGGAAAATCCCAAAGTCTATACACAAGTTTGTTATGCTTTCATATTGAAACTCAGTACCATGGTCACTTCTGATTTTGACCACTGTACTATTCAGTTCATTCTGAATTTGCTTTACAAAATTAAGTAATACACTTGGGGTTTCAGATTTTTGTCTCAGAAAGAACACCCATGTAAATCTAGAATAGTCATCTACAACCACTAGAGTGTAGACCTTCCTACCTAGACTGTGAACTGGCATAGGACCAAAAAGATCCATATGCAAGAGGTATAAGCACCTCACAGAATCCTTGTTTTCAAGGCTTTGAAATGAGGTTTTTGTCTGCTTGCCCTTTTGACAAGCTGAGCATACCCCTTCCTTTATACACTTAACTTGAGGCCCATTCCTCACTAGTTCTTTACCAAAGAGTTGGCCAATTGTCTTGTAGTTTAGATGAGCCAATCTCTTGTGCCACTTAACACAATGAGAAGCATTGTCATCAGCTACAAGACAAATGGGGGAAGCCTTATTCTCACATTCAAAATTAAGGCAATACACATTTCTCTTCCTATACCCAGTCAATATGATCTCTTGATCACTTGACCTTTTGATATGACATCCATCCTTACCAAATGAAATGTCATATCCTAGATCACTCAGCTGGCTTATGCTTATTAGATTATGTTTCAAACCTTTTACATAGGCCACTTGGGTGATAGTAATTAGGTTAGAAGAAATGTTACCAAACCCTTTGATGACTCCTTTTTCAGATCCACCAAAGATCACTTTATGTCCATCTTTGACAGTTGAATACTCCTTCAGCAGCCCCTTTGTTCCAGTCATGTGCCTGGAACAACCACTATCCAAGTACCATATAGGGGCATGGTTACTTGGATTCACCTGCAATACAGAATTACTTACCCTTAGAACCCAAGTAAGTCTTGGGTCCTTGGTTCAGGTTAGCATTAATAAAGTTATCATAACCTCTTCTAACAGGTAGACTCTTATTCTTTATAACACTGTGTTATACCAGCAGTCCAATGCAAAATGACCCCTCTTGCCACAGCACCAGCATTCAAACTTATTGTATCTAGATCTAGATACATCCTTGTCAGAAGCATTTCTGTTCATTGCTTGTGCTGTTGCAACTTCACTTACTGATTTCTTAAAACCATTGGGTTTATGACCATAGGTAGGCCTGCTTGCCATAACACCCTTGTTCTTCAGAGCATTTGTCTTAATATGATCCTGAATGTCTTCATGATCATATATGTTAGAAGGCACTTTCTCCTTACTAAACTTTATGGGGACTGAAAGGTTTAGTGGCTGAATAGGGGCTTTGCCTTTCCTCTTGAATCTGCCAGCCCTGGAGTTACCTTTAAATCCTAATCCAGCCTTACCCTTCTGAGTGACAAATTCATCTATCAAGGGTAAGACAGATTTTGGCTTAGAGTAACTAGCCACTAAATCCCTTTCAATTCTAAGTCTGGCCTCCAGACTCTTTACTTGATCATTAGTATAATTAATTGTGCCCATCTGAATAATAGTTATATTCTTCAGCTTGGCAATTTCAGTCAACTTTTGATCAAGGACTTTTTCTAACTCAGTTGTTGCAATCCTTAGATCAGCAATTTCCTGAGCCTGTGATTTAACCAGGTTCTTGCTTTTCTTAAGGGCCTGCAACAAGTCCCCATACTTGTCTATCAATTGATAGACATCTCCTTCAGATCCAGATGCATCTTCATCACCTGATGCAGATGTAGCTGATTCTTCACTTGTATTACAAAGAGATGTACAAGAAGGACAGTTTACCTCATTAGGACCAGACTGATTCTGGCATAGGTCCTCTTCTGATCTTGTCATCAAACCCATGCATTGATGTTCATTGATGGAGTCTAGCAACTGCATAAACTCCTCTTCCTCAGATGCAGCATATAATCCAATATATGCTTCAGCTTCAGATCCTGATTCTGAAGTTGACTGGTCTGACAGACTTTTATCTTTCTTTGCTACAAAGGATTTCTCCTTCTTGCCTTTCTGATAAGTCTTCTTCTTTTCTGAAGATTCCTTCCTTTTGTCAGGACAATCAGCCACTACATGTCCAGGCTTATTGCAACAATAGCAGACAATCTTTGAAGTAGTGGCTTTGCTGGGCTTTGATCTGCTTTTCTCTTTCCTTGATGACCTTCTCTTCTGATAATAGTCATCAACTTGCTGTGATGTGGAAGGCCTAGACTTCCATTGCTTCTTTTTCAAGAACCTTTGGAATTGCCTTGTGAATGCAGCAAAGTCTGCATCTGAATCACAGCTTTCTGAACCCTTATTTGAATTTTCAGAACTATCTTCTTCAACTTCTTTTGGAGGAGATGGTGATTTCCTCCTACTCTTTCTAGTGGCTTCAGCATTAAATACCACAGTCTTTTCTCTATGCTCTCCTCTAGTGTTTCTTTCCTCCTCCTTCCTAACCATAAGTTGCATTTCATAGGATAACAACTTTCCAAACAGGGTTGGAGGAGATATCTCTGCCAATTTAGCCACTTCTCTTATGGCACAGATTTTTGTATCCCAGTCCTTTGATAAGGATCTTAAGAATTTGTCATTCAGTTCATAGGTACTGAAGACTCTTCCATAGGAGATTAGCTCATTCACAATTCTATAGAATTTCTTATAGCACTCAGTTATGCTATCAGATTTTCCTTGTCTAAAGCTTTCATACTCCTGATTTAGCATAGACTTTCTGTCCAACCTTACTTCTTCAGATCCCTCCATGTAGACAATCAATGTGTCCCACATCTCCTTGGAGGTCTTGCAGTGAATCAGATTCTGAAATGTTGAATCATCTATGGCACTGACAATGATGTTCTGTGCCCTTTTGTCCATGGTTGCCAAGATGATTTCATCCTTGGTCATTTCTGAATAAGTCTTTGGTATTTGGATATTTGCATCAAGAACAGATATCTTCATTGGAATGAAGGGGCCTTCCTGTACTGTGATGTAAATCCTTGGGTCAGATGCTTCCATAAACAATCTGACTCTTTCTTTCCAGATCCCAAAGATTTCCTTCTTGCATATGGGTAATTTCATAGATCCTAGCTCCTTATGATTCTCTCCAGAACCCATCTTCTTGATTCTTGGATCTGCCTTTCAGATCTACCTCAGACTGTTAAGTCCTTTTTGAGTAACCCCACCTCTGATACCACTTGATAGTTTAACTTTCAAGGCAGCCTAAACACCTAGAGGGGGGGGGGGTGAATAGGTTCTGCTTTTCTTATAAAAACTTCTTGGCAGAATTCAATTCAATAGCTAACACAATAAGCACAGCAATCACAGAAATTAAAACATCACAGATTGCACAATGTTTTATAGTGGTTCCCCAAGGTCTGGGTACATCCACTTTCCCCCTTCACCTATCTAGCAGTATGCTAGATTCGGCCAAACTTCCTCTTATCTCAGATCAATAGATCCTACAACTCAGAACCCAACTGGTTCCTACAACTCAGGCACAACTGCCCTACCTCAGCCTTGCCCCAAGGCTTACAACTCAGAGAATATCCTTCTCCTACACTCACGCAAACAGCCCTACCACTCAGAGTTCAACACTCCTACACTCAGCTTTTATATCATAGGCTTACAACTCAGATCTGTGTAAACAGATCCTACAGAAATATAGAAAAGATTGTTTAACTGTCTTGCCAAAGTTGAGAGAGAAAAGGCCAAGATAATTCTTGATCAACTGATGCAATCAACTGTATCTGAGCCTTCTTCAAGGCTTCTTGAAAATGAACTTAGCTGAGTTGATTCCAAACAGCTTCTTGAGAATCCACTGGTGGTTTCTTTCTTCTTCTTCAAATTCTGACTTGATCTCTCTCTATCCAGCACTTTGAATGATTCTTCTGAATTCTGATTAGAACTCTTCTTAGATCTATCCTTAGATAGTCTTCTTAGATCTCCCGGAGAAGATCTTCTTAAGTGACTAGCACTTTCTTGAAATGAATAGAATTGTAATCCTTCTCCACTTTTTGATTCAATGTATTTCAAAAGATCAGTTGTGTGTACTTTTTTTTTCTCCTTCTGAATCTGTCTATTTATAGACATTCTTCATGGTAACCGGCTGATCTGGTTTCTAACCATTTTCTGACAAGTCTGACAGCTTCAGTTAACCGGTGTAACCCACAGCTGTCAAGTCTTCAAACAAGTCCTGTGCCTTAGTCTTGAACCACAAGTTGTTGAAATAGTCTGTCAGAAAGTGTCGAGACCATCTGTCTATCTGTGTCGACACAATTGACTTTGGTGTCGACACAGTCTTCAGTGATGTCGACTAAGTTGTCTTTGAGTCGACACAGCTTCTTCTGAAAATATCTTGGTCTTGACTCTTCAGTGTGTCGACACAAGTCCTGTGTGTCGACACAGTTGTTGTAGAATCATAACTTAGTAAGTGTCGACTTAATCACAATGTGTCGACACATTCTGCTGGTGTCGACAAACTTGAGGTCGACTATTTTCTTCTGTGTCGACACATACATCTGAAGTCGACAATTCTGAGATCGACTATACTCTTCTGTGTCGACACATTCTCCCAGAGTTGTGTCGACTCTTTTCTTCTGTGTCGACACAAATTCCCAGTGATGTGTCGACTTACTTCTTCTGTGTCGACACTTTCTCCCAGTGTAGTTGTAGACTAACTGCTATGTGTCGACACTGCTTCCCAGTATTGTGTCGACTATTTTCTTCTATGTGTCGACACTGCTTCCTTTGTGTCGACACTTGGACTTAGAATTTTTTTCTGCATACTTTATCAATTCTTCACCTGCACATGTCAACTTAAAACAACATCAAATACACCTTGATGTATATCATTGAGCTAGGTTGGGCTTCTTCAAATCAGGTACACATTTTCCAATGTACCCAACAACAGCAAACACCAGATTTATAGTGGTTCCCCAAGATATGGGTACATCCACTTTCCCCCTTCGCCTATCCAGCAGATAACTGGATTCAGCCTAACTTCCTTCCACTGGCTCGGATCCGCAGATCTTATAATCTCAGAACCCAAGATGGTTCCTACACCTCAGACTTAACACAAGTACTACCTCAGATTCTTCTTCAGAATCCTACCTCAGGCCTCAGTCCTACCTCAGCCTTTATAATTAGGCTTACAACTCAGACTTTCCACAAGTCCTACCTCAGGTACACAGCCCTACCTCAGCCTTTATAATTTTAGGCTTACAATCTCAGATCTAACAATAGATCCTACAAGAATTTGCGAGTAAAGAGGAACTGAAAACTTCACCAGCAAGATTTCTCTGTTGATGTAGCCTTCTTGATCAGTTCTTGTATAGACTGATCCTTCAGATCCAACCTAACTTAGCTTTTCAAAGCTTCTTGATTAGAACAAAATAAGGTGGACCTCTTTGTTGATGAAGATGATCTTCAATCAGCTTCTTCCTTAAATTCAGATTGAACTCTAAATTTTCTTGCAGACAACCCTTGATCTTTAAGAATTCTTCAATCCGTAAGATTCCTCTTGTTGATTGCTATCGTTTCCGATCTGTCTCTTATATAGAGCTTGCTCCATTACCGGCTGATCCGGTTTATAACAGACTTCTGACAGTTCTGACAGTGGTGTCAGACCGGTTAGTTATGACAGCTATCAAGTCACCAGTCACGTCACCAGGTTCTTCAATATCTTTTCAACTCAGCACATAACACTCAGTAGACTGCTTCACATGTGTCGACATATATAGGCTAAGTGTCGACACAAGTCTTCATAGTGTCGACACAATTACTCCAAGTGTCGACACAGTAATACTTTTGCTTCTCGACACTGTTTTTGTTGTTTGTGTCCACACAAGTCCCGTGTGTCGTCACAGCAGCTTCTTGTCTCGACATTTCTGTTGCAGACAGTTTGTAACATCCCTTTTTCAAATCAGACCCCCCTAGGTGTGGCTTTGAGCATGACTCAGTCTTGGCAAGTCCTTAGTGAGTCTAGGAAACCAAATGACTAGTTGAGGCTCACTTGGGCTGCAAATAGTAAAATCTTAAAACCCTAATTTTTGGTGGCCTGGTGAGTTCAATCTGACTCCAAGGCATTCCTAGACCTATTATGAGATCAATGGGTCACCAAGACCCATTGGGGGCAAATCTGGTGGCTAAGTTGACCCAAGTCAACTCAAGCCCTAGTTAGGCCAAGGTGACCTTCCTTTGAGACAATTCACCCTCATTATGTCAAACCCACCCTACTTAACCATACCTAGGCCTTAGAGGAGGTCAATGGGTCACTAGGAGTCCTTTGATGGTGACCCAAAAGGTCAAGTTGACCAAGTCAACCCTAAGCCCAAATCAAGTCAAACCTAGTTCAATTAGGTTAACTCAAGCTCAAGCCCTCATGTAGGCTCATGAGGTAATAGTAAGGGATAATATGGCTGCCTATAGCCTAAACCCTAGGCTAGTCAACATGGTGACTAGGAGAGAGGGTTAGGTCAATTTTTGGAAGAGTAATATAGGAGAGAGAAAGTGAGAAAAGAGGATTATTTTTTTTGGTGAAAGGGAGAGCCTCCATTCTCTTTTGAATTATGAGGTATTAATATTAATTATGGGCTGCCTTTAGGCTTTTAGGGAGAAGAAATCGTGAGGGTGACTAGGAGAGAGAAAGAAGTGAGAATTTTGATATATTTAGGAGAGAGAAAAGGTGGTGGAGAGGTGAGTGGGTGTTTTGAAGTGTGAGGAGGCATGGGGTCAGCCAAAGAGGGGCCCACAGCCACCTAGTGGCTGACATCTCTTCCCCCAACCGTTTCCCGGCCACCAAGGGGTGGCTCCACCCCTCTCTCTCTCCTCCCAACCTTTTCATGAAGAGGCACTTGCCCCTTGATGAAAACCGCCCCCCCCTCCCCTCTCCTCTTATATATGCTCACTTAGGAGAGAGGGGAGATTGTTTTCGAAATCAGAGCAGGAGGAGAGAGCCTTGCCGGAGCCACCAAGGAGGAGAAACGCCGCCACCGCCGCCACCATGACGTCGCGCCGCTCAACCCGCATCCATGCCCGAACTCAGGTCCTCCCCCTCTCCTCTCCTCATGCCTAGATCCTAGAACTTGTTTAGGATGGAGGTCGGGCTCAGTCAAGCCGGCCGGGTAGAGAAAAAAAAATCCGAAAATATCCATTTTCATGGCTATTTGGAGGGCTCGGGTAGGGCGGCGCCGCCACCTCCGGCCGCCCTAGCCGCCGGCAGTGCTAGCCCCCACCACCGGGAACTTAGGGAGGAGTTTTCCCGGTGGTGGCGCCGCCCAGGGTGGCCGGGAAGTTGCCCGTGAAAAACACCTGCGGCTGGCTTACTTTAGGGTTGCTGGAGAAGATGAAGTACAGGTGCCGCACGATTGCATCAAGATTCGTGCGGCACCTGTGTATCAAAACTATACAACCCATACACTTTTTAATTAATGATTTTCTGTTTTGATTTATACAGTTTTACTGCAATTGAATTTTAGGCCCCTTATGGGCACCTACTGAAAAAGTGTATAACATGAAAGTTGTAGACATTTTAATTACCTACAGTTTGATATGTGGTGGGAAAAATTTGGTAGAGAACTCTGCCCTGTAGAGTCATTTGAATATAGGTGTGTCCTAATAAATAGGGCAGAACCCTTGTGAAATTTATTTAGGTCCCTTGGAGGTATATTCATCAAAACTGGTCAACATAAATGTTGTAGGTATTTTGAATACCTACATTTTGATATGTGATAGGAAAAATTTGGATGAGTAGGCTGACCTGTAGAGACTTTTTAGTGAAGGCTATACCCTACAAGCTAGGGCAGATTTCTGTAGGAGAATTTTAGGGCACCCCTAGGGATTTTCAGGGGATGTGACCATCAGAGAAGTTGTAGGTATTTCAAATACCTACAGTTTGATATGTGATAGGAAAAATATGGATGAGTGGACTGTCCTGTAGAGGCTTTTTAGTGAGAGGTATACCCTACAAGTTAGGGCAGTTCACTGTAGGTGAAGTTTAGGGCACCCCTAGATGTTTTCAGTAGAAGTATCCAACAAGAAACTTGTAGGCAATCTCAATATCTACAGTTTGATATGTAATGGAAAAATATAGGACAAGGCTACAGACCTGTAGGGCCATTTTCCTAGGGTAGGTCCTATATGTAGGGCAGATTTTAAGATGGATCCCCACACTTAACCCTTGGTCCAAATCCTTTGAATTTTGGACAGGGGCTTAATATAACCTAAACCTAGCTCCTATAAAAATTTGAAACCATTTTGGATAGTGTAACTTAGGGTTCTGCCCTAAACCTAGAAAAGCTAGGGTTAGGAAATTGAAGGGTCAAATGACCTCCATACCCTCCCAATTTTTGGTGAGGTGTCCCTGCTACATATATCTAGGTATGGATTAAATCTCAACACATTTGGTTGAGTTTTGAATAGGAAACCACCAAGCCCTAGTTTGGTCCTAGGGAAGGGTAATATGGGAAAAAGGGGACTTGTGGCAATTGGGTGGTCAACTCACCTCAACAGAGGTTGAAGTTGTGACCAATGGGTTAGGATGATCCTAAGAACCTTTGGGGAGCAAAGGAGATGTGTTAGGGTGGATTTACCCTAGGGCCCAGGTACAAACCCAAAGTGAGGACTTTTGGGGGTTTGTGAAGGACATAGGGGCAAATGCTCTTGTATGGCCTTGATATTTGGTGGAGAGGTGGTTAATGAATATTTAACCCTCTGGTTATAATCTTAGAGAATTTTGAGGTAGCTAGGTACCTCAAATCCTAAACCCTAGTTTTAGGGTAGAAGGGCCTTTAGGGTCAAAACAGTAATTTAACTCATCTAAAAGCTATGAAACTTGAGTAGAGTGAGTTTTAGAGTGTTCTAGACACATGGTAATTTTCCTGGAATTTTATGATTAATAAAAGTTATACTTCATGTGTTAAATGATTATTAGCCGATTTGTTGTTTTCAATTGTTTGGTGGCTTTAATTTAATTAAAATCAGTTAAAATTCTGGATTTAGATCTTGCTGATTAGAACATTGATTCCTGAATTTTTATAGAACTTCATGTTGAGAGTTTGTAGAGGTTCATTCACAATCTTTTAATATGGGCTTTAGATTGTAAAAATAAATTAGGGCTTGTTAAATTGCTGGAAAATTATGACATCTGGAATTTAAGGTTTTTAGGCTCTTGTATAGCACTGAGAATTATTTAAGAATTTTTAGGGTTGCTGTTATAGTACTTGATTCACAAAGCCGGTTAGATTGTTAATTAGTAAATGATTTATTATAATTTAATTTCCAGCAAGAAAAATATGGAATTCTGTAAATGTTGTTTTTAATATCATACCAGCACCCTGTAATTATTTCAAGAGTTTTGGAGGAATATTTTATATAGATGCTTCAATAAACAAGAACTAGATGATTTTATTACTAAATTATATTTAGGCCCCTTGGACATCAGTGTAAATTATCAAACCTTGGAAAAATAGATACTTAGGCCTACTAGTATTTACCATAGAACTTTGATGTTTTGAATCAACTAAAATGACATATCTCATGTTCAAATGATGATATTAGGCCCTTAAGAATAAATAAATAAATTATCTGATTTATTAGGAAAATATTTAATGCTTTGGATTTAGGCAAATCCTGTTAGGATAGACCCCCGATAAATAATCTGAGGTATTTGGTTGAAAAGTAGGAGTCGAGTTTTCATGAACATCATATAGTACAGGTTGGTCAGTAGATAATAACCATGAGGAAATGTGTAAACAGGGTTAGGTTGTGTTGACTTAAGGATAGGTCATGTTGGTGGATTCCTAAAAGAGAATGGATCACCTAAGGAGGTTTCAAGATCTGGTGAGAATCGAGTCAGTAAGTGTTAGAAGGTGCGCGGGTCCGACGAAAGATCGCCGTCCCCGTAAGAGTGAAGAGTCAAACCCACCCTAGGTTTAGTTTGATGCAATTTATAGAGGGAACGGGGAAGGGAAAAACAACCAATAATAATAAGTGCCTTGCGAAAGGGAACTTCGGGCCGTAATGCCGCCGTCTTGGTTCCTAGTGCCCTTTGAGAGCCCTTCACGGGGTATGCCGGGGGCAGTCCTGGGCTAACGTAAATCTTAAAACAAACGAAAGAGTAATTAGCCTAATAGGGATTCACATTGCACACACTCATTAGTTAGGGTTGGTAATGGTTAAGTCGTCCCGAGGTGTTCAAGGGGGCGCCATCCCGCGGTGCTCAAGGGATGAGGTTTGGAATTGAGCCGGACGGTTTAGTCCGGGGAGCTTAGTCTCGGTTTGTGGTTGAGCCGGACGGTTTGGTCCGGGAGCTTTACTCTTGACTTCTTATATTAACTGCTACATGTGCATAAAAATAGGAAAGATTAAGGTGGTGGGTTCTCGATATCGGGGAGTTCGATTGCACCGACACCGATATCGTTGACTCGGCAAGGTGACTAGCACTTAGCCAAGGTTAAGTCCGGCGGTCCAGTCGGCAAGAGTACGCAGGAGTCCGCTTTGTGCACCAAGCGTTGAGGGCGTACGATAGGTCAGACCAGTGGTGCTTTTACTGGTTTTGAGGTGGGCGAGGCCCAACCCACCGCTTCCGTCTGCCACTACGGAGGTATCCTGGGAGGTAACGGCTCTGAAAGGGGGAACTAAAGGTTTGTGTACACAAAGTCGTGTGTGTGAGTTGCACTGCATGAACATCATTAACCCACCATATAGTTGCATACATAATCATTCAAAACAACCTTGACACCTAAAGTATAAGTGGAATGGGACGCTTATACTTTAGGACTTGCAAAACGACCCCTTGGTCTATAAGCTTGTGTGGGCAAGTTTATAAATCAAAGGTTAATTTCAATACATATATATTTGCTGCTGTTTGATAACCGACACCCCAACGTATAAGTGGTATGGGACACTTTATACGATGGGAGCCTTGCAAAAGATCCCTTGGCTTATGTGTACTCACATAAGTGAAGGTTTAAATTACCTTACTTATTTTCCTTCTTGTCTGACCTATTACAACACTTATTATTAATTGCTCCCCGATTACACAACTGCAAGTTAGGACCACCGTCATTTGTTTTTGACTACTCTCCACCTTCATGTCCTTCCCTTTCTTCCTCTCCGCTCGGTGCCTTAGAGCATGGGGGAAGGGGTGGGGGACGATAGGACTTAGTCTTTTTGACTGACGGGCGACCGAACACCATTACAGGGGAACGTGAAGCGCAGCACGGAGGAGCAGCCTCGGAGGTCCGTGCACTTGGAGACGGGGCAATCTAGCACCGGAGTCCAGACTGCCGGGACTGTGAGTCCCGATCTTTAGTACGAGTGTTAGTTTATTTTCAGCATGAGTGATCTTGTAGTGAGGACTCTGATGTACCGGGCATAAGCCCTTTATTACTCTCATTACTCTGATGTTATTTCTGTGGACACTCCCCTCGTGGAGCTTATTTATATTATATGTGATTTACTTCTATTGTGGACTGCTTTTCTCTTTACTGTTCTACTTGCTACTTGATTGTGATCGAAAAGGCCGGCAGAATCGGCGCGTTGTAGTGACTACCTTCCCGGGTGCGAAGGTGTCACCGCAAAGCGGCGGTTCTGGGCATAAGACCCCGGGTTTTTTAAAAAAAAAAAAAAAAAAAAAAAATGGGGTCTTACTGGTAGTCAGCCTATCACATCAAGCCTGCAGGCCAATGCACCCCGGGTTGTTGGTGGCCATAGCCCCCCTTAGATGAGTCAAACTCGATAGTCAAGCCCGCACTACGGGGACTTCCCAGGAGGTCACCCATCCCAGTACTACTCCAGCCCGAGCACGCTTAACTATGGAGTTCTTTCAACTCTCATCACCAATTGATCTGCAGCTCAATTGGTGATGAGAGTTGAAAGAACTCCATAGTTAAGCGTGCTCGGGCTGGAGTAGTACTGGGATGGGTGACCTCCTGGGAAGTCCCCGTAGTGCGGGCTTGACTATCGAGTTTGACTCATCTAAGGGGGGCTATGGCCACCAACAACCCGCCTGGATGGAGAGGGGTTGGGGTGCATTGGCCTGCAGGCTTGATGTGATAGGCTGACTACCAGTAGTGGGCCCGGGTCTGGACTCTGGTAGGCCGGCGGTGCCAGCTGGGTCCCGCGGGGTTGGCGGGCCTGGACCGTTATACAGTTGGCGTTGAGTGTTTGTCAAATGGCATTGAGTGTGTGTCGACACAAGTCCTGTGTGTCGACACAATTACTTCTGAACTCGACACAGTCTTTTGAGAGTTGGTGTGTCGACATAAGTCCTGTGTGTCGACACAATTGCTTCAGGTGTCGACATATCTCCTGAGTGTCGACATAGTTTTAGTTTTAAGTGTCGATACAAATCTTTTTTCAGATGTCGACACAATTCTGGATGTCGACACAACTGCTTCTTTAGGTGGCGACATAGCTTTGAGTATCGACACAGCTTCTTCATAAGTGTCGACACAGCTTCTGGGTGTCGACACAACTTCTTTACAAGTGTCGACACAATTTTCCCGTGTGTCGACACAGCTTGCCTGAGTGTCGACACAAGTTCCCTGAGTGTCAACACAGTTTCTTCATAAGTGTCGACACTTGTATTTAGAAAATTTTTCTTCAAATTCTTAAACCTGCACAATGAAACTCAAACTTCTATCAAATACAAATTGATACATATCATTGACTAAGTTGATGCTTCTCTAAATCTGGTACATATTTTCCAATGTACCCAATACCTATACATGTGTGTGATGGCACTAATTGTACATATTTTGTGACCCAAATAATTATAGTCGTCAAAGGATTTGTTTGGTGACAAAATTGATCTGATCACTAAATTAATTTTTAATGGCCAACTTGAATCGTCATTGAATGAACTTTTAGTGACCATATTGATTCAATCACAAAATGATTTTTTTGATGACCAAATGTATTTGGTCAAGAAATGAAATTTTTATGACTATGTTGATCCGGTCATGAATAAAGTTTTAGTGCCCAAATTATTTCAGTGACAAAATGAAGTTTTTGTGACTAAATTAATTGGTTAATTAAAAGGAATAAAACTTTAAGTGACCAAATTAGTTCTGTCACTAATAAATGTACTTGGTGACAAAATATTTGATCACTAATAAATAACACAATAATAATAATTTTTTAAACTAAATTTGGTTCAATTACTTACAAAATATTATAAAAATATTTTCTTTATTATTCACTAGAATTCGATTTTAAACATTCAAACTTAATAATAAATAAGATATTCCATTACAACAAAAAGACTAGTAGACATAAATTTTTTTAATAGAGAAAAAGAGGGTTGGAGATTGAAAGTGAGGGTTTGATCTAATATACTCTAGAGGGGGGGGGGGGTGAATAGAGTATTTGTGAGTAATTAAAATCTTTTGTTGAATAGTAAAACTTGTTTTTAAACTCAGATGCTATATCACAACACAACAGATTAAACTAATGACAATCAAAGAATCCTAACTATCACAAGCACATCAAGAACAAAAGAAAAAGGAAACCCGACAACACAAGAATTTTATAGTGGTTCCCCAACCTGGGTACATCCATTCTTCTACTACCCTGGTAGGAATCCACTCAGGTTTTTGTACAGGTGACTGCCACCAATGAGCTTTTGGTAAGGTACTCAAAAACCAAACCTCAAGTATTTTGGTTAGGAGACTTGCAACCAGGAATCACTTTTGAAGGAAGTAGAGAACCCTTTATACAGTGGGGGGATGAGAGATTGATTATGTCTTCTCTTTCTCAATATACAACTGAGAAGACTCTTGTGGATTTGATGTTAGCAAGGGCTCCCCCTGAGATAATGAATTGGTTCAGGAGGTTGGAGCTTTGCTTTAGGGTGATAGGCCTTCAGGCTTTAGCTTTGACTAGAAGATCTCCAGGAACTTCTTTGACTGATGCAATAGTTATTGTCCTTTGAAGATTCCTGAGATGATGATAGAAGAAGAAGACTCTTGATTTTGAATGGTTGTTCTTCTTCTTCTGATTGATGTTCTTCTTCTGGTCTAGCAGTTCTTTCTTTCTATCACTTTGTTGTCGAGAGAGCAAGAGCAGAGAGAATCCTTATTGTGAGAAGATGGTCTTTTACTCTTGCTGACTGGTTTTATGTATCTTAGTATCAGTTGTGTGTCGTCTGCTATATGTTGAAGGCCAAGAACAAGAATCTTTATTTTTATCTTTTTGATATAAACATCCATTTGAATTTTGAAATTCTTTCTGCATTCAATGCTGACAGCCAGTGAATATTTTGCATTGATTGATTTCCCCAACTGTCCCTTTGGAAAACGGCAGGCAATAATCCTAATGAAGATCATAATAATGCTCTTGTCTAACGGTAATATTCAGAGAATATTAGAGCATTAATCACTCAGGAATCATTGCAGTATAATAGGAAAAGAAAAGGGAAACAGACAAGTCTAGATTTGTCGACCTTAGTCCATAGTTTGTCGAGCTGAGGTCCAAGTTTGTCGACCTCAGAATGGCTGACTGCATCTTGACAGCTTTCCTATTCTGTGCACCAAGATCATCGATCTGATGTCCAATATCGTCGACCTGAGCCCCGAGAACTGAGATCGTCTAACTGAGGTCCAAGATCATCGACCTGAGTTTTGATTCTGTACTTAGACTGTTTTTCTGGTGCTGAGTGTTGAAACATCATTTTGGCGTTGAGTGTTGAATCAACATTCTGGCATTGAGTGTGATGTTCTTTGGCGTTGAGTGTTGAATCATCACTGGTGTTGAGTGTTGAAACATCTGATTAGTCGATCTGGGATCAGAGAACAAAGTTCGTCTAGCTGATGTTCTAAGTTTATCGACCAAAGTTTTACTTAGAAGAGTTGTCACTTTGTCCAGAGTTCGTCGATCTGAGAACCTAGTTCGTCGAGCTCAGCTCAGAGAATTTTTTCTGAGTTCGTCGAGCTGAGCACAACTTTCGTCGACCTAAGATCGACGAACATAGAGCTCTTTTTCTAAGTCTTTAATTTTCTCTAAGTCTTGAGTCTCTAACAGTGTTGGAGGCTGGTCCCTGACATTTTTTACTCTAAGGACTAGACCTAGACTTTAGGACACAGCCTTGACCCTGGCTATACATGTTGGGTCATATCCTGACTTAGTGAACCTAGCCCAAATCTAACTAGGGATCCAACAATCTCCCCCTATTTGGGTGAGGTCACTAATTATAGACTCAATGATAAAAAGAAATGTACAAAGCAAGAAAATATATATCTGGCAGAGAATGAAATAATATATATGCAGCAGATATATTCACACAATTAGCTTTGTATCATAAAACACTGTTTTTCAAAAGTATACCATACACAAGGGAGTTCAGGCTCTATTTCTTCTGTTTCTCTACTCCTTTGCTCTTATCTCCAGGCTGAGTAAAGAGGATTTCCCTGTCAGGATTAGCAGCTTATTTCTTTGACATGTACATATCTGCTGCTCCACTCACTATCAGAGTGGAGGTTCTGGGTATTACAGTCTCGGTGTATAGCCATGTACTCTGCAGGATCAAACACTTTCTTTCTCACTTGAAGTTTATCCAGCTCTTTTTCTCTGTATGAAGACATAGTTGTGAACTTTGTTGGATCTTCACCCTCTTCTCTGGCCTTCTTTATTTATGACAGACCAATCAACTCTTGGAGCCTAGCCATCCTGAAGTTGGGATCAGTATCCTGACTAACAAATAATTGATCATCTTGTGGGGGCAGCAGGGTAACAGGCTTGAATTGAGTGGACTGTGCTTGGAAATTTGTTACTTTTTGGGTTTCATCACTCTGAGTATACAGAGACTTAGGAGGAGGAGCTTCACTGAACTTCCCTTTAGGCTTATAAGATTCACTATGCCTTCTGGGTTGATGTTGAGGAGCTTGATATTGAGGAGGATAAAATGAAGGCTTTTGGTAAACTATTTCTTTTATCTGCTCAGCTGAACTTGTATTTCTCTAATGCTGACTGCCACCTTGAGATTGATGTCTAGATAGCCTTTCCTGTCTTTGATATGTTCTGGTGAAGGATGTAGACTTGGAAGGTGCATCTGTCCCTTGAGAAGTGGTTCCTAAGGCACCAGCAGCAGGAGGAGGAGGACCTCTCTTGGATTTCTGTGGGGGAGGAGAATATCTTCTGCTCTTCTTCCTTGCCTTTTGTTCATTTTTAGACAGCCACATCCAAGATGGCATACCCTTGTATGGTGTTATGTTCTACAGAATGTAATAGGGTGTATCATTTGCTGGATTGGGTTTTGGGGCAGGAGGTGGAGGAGCTTTCCTTTTCTTTGAATCTTTCTTCTTCTTAGGGTCCTCATCAGAATCATCATCATCATCATCTTATTCTTGTGGATTGTCATACATTTCATCAATTTGTCTTATTGTATCTTTGGGAATTTCTTTACTACCTGGAGTAGGGACAACTTCAGCATGGGCTGCTTCTGTTTCCATAGCAATGTCTTGAGCTATTATATCATCAAAATTGGGGAGAGGGATATTATCCATAACATAGGATGGCCCAGGAGAGCTAGATGTCTGATCATCAGACTTATTTTCTAGAGGAGCTGTCAAACTTATCTTTATAGTGTCTAACATCTTTGAGCTGGTAGGAGAGGTATAACACACTATGGCTTTAGATGATAGAGTGGGGAAGGAAAGACAGAAATAAATATATTACCCAAATACTTTAGCAAAGCTGTTAGATTCACTTTGGGATAAATTAAATAAACCCTTCCGGGCAGAATCTCTGGCAAAGTGATCTCTTGAGTATTTGACACTATAATATCGTCTACTACTGAGGCTGTTGTTTCTGCATCATATGTTTCCATGTCTTTCAAGAAAATTCATGATGTCTGTTTCCATATCAGCACCTGTTTCTGCTGCTGGTACTGCTGTTGGTTCTGCTGGTGCAACTGCTGCTGCTTCTTCATTGAGTATCTCCCCCTGCTTGGGTTCAGTAGTAACTTAATCCAGGCTCCTTTCTGAAGAGGGAGCAGTAGTGAGAGCAGAAACTTGGGCAGAAAGGATGGAAATGGATGCAACAAGAGGGGAAATTGCCTCTGCTATGATGGTCTGGAGGAGTGGTTTGAGGAGTTCAAGGAGCGGTTATATGATGGAGGGATCTAAGATTGTAGAGGGCGAGGTTGTGGCAGGAGATGGTCGAATGGGGATAGAGGTGGTGATAGGAGTGGTTGGTGGAGTGAGAGGTGGAGCATCTGGCATATGAATGTCTTGTGAAGGTTCATTTGGAGGAGAAGGAGTATTTAAGGGGGAAGATAGTAAATTGAATGTGGGGAGGGATGATAGGTTGGATAGGGGAATGTCATCCAGGTATGATGGAAGAGGAGATTGGGGTGGTGTTGGCAGGGATGTATCAAGTTGGGGGGAAGGTGTAGAGGAGGGAATATGGGTTGGAGATTGAGGAATTGGGGATGATGGAGGTGTGGGAGTAGAGACTATAACATGGGTGGAAGCTGGGGTTTGTTGAGTTACTAGCTGAGTTGGAGTTTGGAGAGCTAGATACTGTGGAGGGGCTGGAGTATTGGTGGATGAAATATTGTTTGATGGAAGCTCTTTAGAAGGGTGGGAAGCAGTTAGGGCAGCCCTTGTACTCTCAGAAGTTTGGGTGGCAGAGGAAGGATCCTTGGTTGGCTTAGTGATTGTCCTCTCCCACTTGCTAAACAGAGCACAAGTGAGTCTTTTGCTAGCATTAATGAATATGGTCGGGGAGACCTGTGATTCAGCAGTCTTTTCCTTGAGGAAGATCCCTAGGATCCTTCCAAAGAAAACCTCCTTTTTATTGTTCTTCTTTCTAATCAGATCAAATAAGATCTGCGCCCAGTTTACTGTCCTTTTATTCACTATGGCACACATTACCAGGAACTAATGCCTGGTGATATAGTCATGTGCAGTGTGCTTCCCTAGCAGCACCTTCCCCACAATGTCGGCAAGAAACTTGTATTCTTCAGACAAATGTTTCTTGAGCAACTTATTGGGGGTTTGTCCCGAATACCCCATCATGTTAAGCATCATATCGAACTTCTCCGAATCTATCTCCAGTTCTTCATCACCATTACTCAATCCAAAAATTTCAGTTAAAATATCGGGGGTAAGAGAGACAGTGTTACCCGCGATTGTTCCAGTCATCGTATTCTGCTCTGTAGTCGCTGTATAAACCCACTCACTGATCTCAGTTCCTGATATTTTGAGGCGAGTAGAAAGCAGAGTCTTCAGCTGTTGGTCTTCGAGCAATTGTAGAATATTCAGGAAGATTTGATCGAAGTACTGGAAAGATTCGAAGTCCAAATCGAACCAAGTATCAAACTTCATTGCTGCAAGAGTTCCTGCTTGAATCGCCATGAGAGCACCTGCAAAGGAAAACAAAGATAAAGTGTAATAGAACTGAAAGTGCGGGACGGAGGTCGAAGAAAACCTAAATATAAGGTTTTCTGGAATATGAAACGACAAACTCCGTTCCACTAAAAGAAATAGTTCTTCGATCTGAGGTCGACGAAATAATTTGTAGTTAAATAATTTGTCGATCTCAGTCTGAAGGGTTGAAGACATTTCGCCGAGCTCCGTTCGACGAAAGTTTTCTGAAGTAGGTTCGTCGATCTCAGGTCGACGAAACTAACTTTACTAACAGGGAGTTCGTCGATCTCAGATCGACGAAATCTGAAGAGTTCTTTGAGTGCAGACAGAAGCTAAACTAAGTTTTCTCCATTGATCATTCCAAGTTGATTTACAAAGAATAAGTGATTTCTTTCATCCAAGGGTTTTGTTAATATGTCAGTTTTTTGCAAATCAGTGTAGATATAGACAAGTTTAATTTTGTTTTTGTTTACACACTCTCTAATAAAATGATGCCTAATGTCTATATGTTTAGTCCTACTGTGATGGACTGGATTTTATGCTATGACAATAGCACTTGTGTTATCACATAGTAGAGTTGAATTATTTAAGTTGAACCCATAGTCCCGGAGTTGGTTTTGAATCCACAGCATCTGGGAATAACAACTGCCAGCTGCAATATATTCTGCTTCAGCAGTTGACGTGAACACAAATGATTGCTTCTTGCAAAACCAGGACACTAATCTTATACCAAGGAGCTGGCAAGTTCCTGAGGTACTCTTTTTATCCACTCTACATCCAGCAAAGTCAGCATCTGAGTATCCAGTTAACTCAAACTCTGACTCAGTAGGATACAAGAGACCTAGACTAGGAAAACCCTTTATATATCTTAAAATCCTTTTAATAAAAATTAGATGAGATTCTTTAGGGTTCACCTAGAACCTAGCATAAAGGCATGTGGCAAACATGATATCAGGTCTGCTAGCTGTAAGATATAGTAGAGATCCAACAATACCACTATATAATTTCTTATCCACAGGTTTCCCATGTGCATCATAGTCTATTACATCATTTGTAGCCATATGTGTTTTCTTTGTTGAGGCATCAGCCATTCCAAACTTCTTAATAAGCTCTTTAGCATATTTAGCCTGGGAATGAAGATGCCATCAGGGAGCTGCTTCACTTGGAGACCAGGAAGTAGGAGAGCTCACCCATGCTACTCATCTCAAATTTTGAATGCATGAGATCAGAGAACCTCTTGCATAGTTTGGGATCAGTAGACCCAAATATAATGTCATCCACATATATTTGTACTAACAATGTTTTCTCCTATGATGTCTCGTGAACAATGTTTTATCTAAATGCCTCTAATGAATTTATGCTATATCAAAAAGCTAGCTAAAGTCTCATACCAAGCTCTTAGAGCTTGCTTTAGACCATAGTGGGCTTTATGCAATTTAAAAACATGATAAGGATGAGTTGAAGAGATGAAACCTGGAGGTTGTTCAACATAAACCTCTTCCTTTAGCACTCCATTCAAAAAGGCACTCTTCATACCCATCTGATAGACTTTGAACTTCTTGTAGGCAACATAGGCAAGAAATATTCTGATTGCCTCCAATCTTGCAACTGGTGCAAATGTTTGGTCATAGTCTATTCCCTCTTCTTGCCTATAACCTTGAGCAACAAGCCTAGCCTTGTTTCTCACAATTACACCTTGGGCATCCAGTTTTTTTTCTGTATACCCATTTGGTTCCAATAACTAGGTAGTCTTGGAGTCGTGGAACCAAATCCCAAACTCTACATCTCTCAAACTGGTTGAGTTCCTCTTGCATAGCAATGATCCATTGGGGATCTTGATAAACATCTTTTATGGTTTGAGGTTCAACTTGAGAGAGGAAACAGGCATGCATCAAGTCTTGGTTGAGTTGATGCCTTATCTATACACCTGCTGTTATGTCTCCAATCACTTGAGATCTCGGGTGATCTCTAAGTATGGCAAGATCATTAGGTGGAGTTGGTTCAACAATAGTTATTGGATTTAATTCCTCTTGTGGAATTGCATCAACTGTTTAAAGAAGTTGAACTGCTTCCACAGTTTCTTCATCACTATCAGCTTCTGCTACTGATTATGGAGGAGGATGTGATTTAGCCTCTGGGGTAAGGTCTAGATCATCAAAATTCTCACACAAATTTGATACCTGCAAAGTACTATTGGTAGAAATGTTTTCTCCATGTAAAACATGTTAGTCTCATCAAAGGTAACATGAACTGATTCCTCAATTTTCAGGGATGGTTTGTTAAATACCCTATAAGCTTTACTTAGTTAGGAATATCCTAGAAAAATTCCTTCTTCAGCCTTAGCTTCAAACTTTCTAATATATCTCTTGTCATTATTATGTATATAACATACCCAGCCAAATACTTTAAAATAAGTGATTTTAGGTTTCTTCCCTTTAAGTAATTCATAGGAAGTACTATTCTTTAGTTTATGTATCAGACTTCTGTTTAGTACATTGTTTTCTGTGCTTACAGCCTCTGCCCAAAAGGATAGGGGCATGTAAGCATCTACAAGTAATGTTCATGTAGCTTCAATCAGTGTCCTATTTTTTCCTTTTAGCTACCCCATTTTGTTGGGGAGTTCAAGGAGCTGAGAAGCAGTGCCTGATACCTTCCTTCTCACACAACTCATGCATAAGAAAAGACTCAAACTCTGTACCATGATCACTTCTGATCAATGGAACATGAGTAGAGTACTCAATCTGTATGGTCTTGAGAAAATATGTAAGAATCTTAAAGGTATTTGACTTAGATCTCAGAAAGAACACCCAAGTAAAACTTGAGAAGTCATCCACTATGACTAAGGTGTAGGATTTCCCTCCCAGGCTTTGTACAACTATGGGTCCAAAGAGATCCATGTGTAGCAAGTACAATATCCTAGGTGAATCACTTTTATTTACTGATTTAAAACTAGATTTAGTTTGCTTGCCTAGTTTACAAGCCCTGCAAAGGCCATCCTTCTTGTAGGGGCCAGAGGGTAAACCTCTCACAAGGTTGTCTTTAGATAGCCTAGCAATGTTTTTCATATTAACATACCTTAGTCTTTTATTCCATAAATCATTCTGATTACTTATAATGTTAAGTAAGCAGATATCTGAATTGGCAGATAGAAAATTAACTATATATATGTTTCCTTGTCTATTCCCTATTAAAACAGTTTGTTTTTCTTTATTAGAAATAATACAGGCAGTTGAGTTGAAGTGTACCTGATAACCTTCATCACATAATTGACTTATGGAGATGAGGTTATGCTTGAGTCCTCTTACATAGGTTATCTTATTGAATGTGACTGCTCCAATCCTTATTTGTCCATAGCCTTCAGATTGCCCACAATTTGAGTCTCCAAAGATTTCCTTTGGTCCAAGCTTGGACTTATAGTTGAGTAGACTTTCCTTGTTCCCAGTCATATGCTTGGAGCAACCACTGTCCAGATACCATACTTGATTTACAGCTGGACAGCTCTTCATCTGCAGACAAAACAGTTAGTTGTTCTTGACCCAGGTAACCTTGGGTCCTGGTTGATTTACATAACTATAACTGGAAATATAAGAGCATTCAGGTTGATTTTTGTAACCTTTAGAATTATATCTTCTTGGTAGTATTATCCATTGACTAAAAGGATTAATATTACTTTTAGAATTTAGGTTTCTGTTGTAAAGATCTAGGATCGTCGATCTATGGTTGGATCGTCGACCTGAGCTCGACGATTTTTGATGAGATCTTCGATCTCTGCTCGAAGAATAAAGGTATTCATTCTTGGGGCACCAAAATCGTCGATATCTGGCCGACGAACCATACTGATATCGTCGATCGTAGATCAAAGATTGATTATTACTGAAGTTTGCGTTCAGAGATCATCGTTCTAAGGTTGACGATCTGTTCATGTATCGTCGATCTGAGTTCGACGATAACTGCTGAACATTGTTGCTTTTCTTATTCTTCTATTTTTTAAGTTTGTTCTTAGTTTCAATTTGTTTAAGAACTTCATTAACCTTATTGACTTGATCAGTGTTTTTCTTGCCTTTATCAGATATAAAATTTACTGGTTTTGATAGGTGATTCTTCTGAATTAGAATTGGTTCACTAGATGAAGCTCCTAACCCTAATCTACAGTTATTGGTTCTAGTATTTAATTTACTGGTTATATCTAACAGTTTTAAACTTCTGCCATTTAATGTTTCTTCCAGTATCTTAGCCTTGCTAAGTTCAAATTTTAGAAAGATGATTTGTTCATTTGCAGACTTTAGTTCATTAGATAGGCTAGCATTTTCAGAAATGATTTCATCTTGATCTTTTAATTTTTCTCTGAGAAGTTTGATTTCCTTCTCAGAGCTTATCAGATCTAAGCATAAATTTTTAAATTCACATTTGAATTCATCAGATTCAAAATCATAAGAGGCTAATACCTGATCTTCAGCTGACAGGCTTTCTTCATTATCAAATTCATCTGTATCTTATCTGCTACTGTTGGCATCAATTGCCATGAGGCAAACTTCCTTTGTCTTTGCCTCCTCTTCTTCTTCACTGGAACTTGAAGATGAAGATTCATCTTCTATTTCACTCCAGATTTCAGCTACAAAGCCTTTATCCTTCTTCTTATATTTGCTGGAAGAAGGCCTGCTGTTGTGCTGTCTTCTTGTGTCCTTCTCTCTTCTCTTCTCCTTCTTCTGATTCTCTGGACACTCAGAGATGAAGTGTCCAAGTTTCCTGCAGCCAAAGCAAACCACTTCTTTAGTAGGGGTTTTATCATACCTTGGCTTGTCATCCTGCCTGGATGACTTTCTCCTGAAGTCTTTCCTTGCCATTTTGTAGAATCTTTTGGCAAGCAAGCTCATCAGATCTTCATTTATGAATGGAGTCTCAGTCTCCTCTACAGCCTTGAATGCAAGGTTGTGCTCCTTCCTTGCTGGTGGAGGTTTTCTTTGTTCAGCTGCTTCCCTAGACTTGATCAGCTGTTCATAGGACTTTAGCTTTCCTAAAAGAGATTCAGTGAAAATCTCATTTTGGCTCCTGGTCTCCTTGATGGGACAGATCCTTGAATCCCATGAGCTTGGGAAGCACATGAGGATTTTTTCATTCACCTCTGTGAGGGTGATGTCCTTATCTAAGGTCTTTAACTCATTGATGATTGAGCTTAACCTGTTGTACATATCAGCTACTATTTCAGCTTCCTCCTTCTTGAAGTTCTCATATTTGGATATGAGGTTTGATCTTGTGTCTTTTATCTTATCAACAGATCCATCCACCATTTGATTCAGGGAATCCCAAATGGCCTTGGCTGATGTGCATTCAACCATCTTCTGGAAAATGTCATCTGACATTGTTTGGGCCAATATGTTCATTGCCTTGGCATCAGCAATTTTGGCCTTCTTCTGAGCCCCAGTCCACTCAGGTGGTGGAACTGCATTAGTGCTGGATGATGCTGTTGTTGTAAGTGCTGTAGGGGGACCTGTAAAAATGGAATTATAGATATCTTCATCAATGGAGTTCATATATAACTTTATTCTTGCCTTCTAGATGGAAAACTTGTTCAGGTTGCACACTGGAGGTCTGGTGCTTGCATAATCTTTGTTCTGGGCCATGCTGTCTATGTGAATTTAATAGAAATATAAAGAGATCTAACTTAGGATCTTTGGTTCAAGGGTTAACTTGTACAACCAAAAGAACTCCCCTCTGATACCAATTGAAAGTGAGGGTTATATCTAATATACTCTAGAGGGGGGGGGGGGGTGAATAGAGTATTTGTGAGTAATTAAAATCTTTTGCTGAATAGTAAAGCTTGTTTCTAAACTCAGATACTGTATCACAGCACATCAAATTAAACTAATGACAATCAGAGAATCCTAACTATCACAGGCACAACAAGAACAAAAGAAAAAGGAAACCATATAACACAAGAATTTTATAGTGGTTCCCCAACCTAGGTACATCCACTCTTCTACCACCCTGGTAGGAATCTACTCAGGTTTTTGTTCAGGTGACTACCACCAATGAGCTTTTGGTAAGGTGCTCAAAAACCAAACCCCAAGTCTTTTGGTAAGGAGACTTGCAACCAAGAATCACTTTGAAGGGAGTAGAGAACCCTTTATACAGTGGGGAGATGAGAGATTGATTATGTCTTCTCTTTCTCAATATACAACTGAGAAGACTCTTGTGGATCTGATTTTAGCAAGGGCTCCCCCTGAGATAATGAATTGGTTCAGGAGGTTGGAGCTTTGCTTCAGGGTGATATGCCTTCACGCTTTAGCTTTGACCAGAAGATCTCCAGGAACTTCTTTGACTGATGCAATAGTTGTTGTCCTTTGAAGATTCCTGAGATGATGACAGAAGAAGAAGACTCTTGATTTTGAATGGTTGTTCTTCTTCTTCAGATTGCTGTTCTCCTTCTGGTCTAACAGTTCTTTCTTTCTATCACTTTGTTGTCGAGAGAGCAATAACAGAGAGAATCCTTGTTGTGAGACGATGGTCTTCTACTCTTGCTGACTAGTTTTCTGTATCTTAGTATCAGTTGTGTGTCATCTGCTATATGTTGAAGGCCAAGAACAGGAATCTATATTTTAATCTTTTTGATATAAACGTCCATTTGAATTTTGAAATTCTTTCTGCATTCAATACTGACGGCCAGAGAATATTTTGTATTGATTGATTTCCCCAACTGTCCCTTTGGAAAACGGCAGGCAATAATCCTAATGAAGACCATAATTAATGCTCTTGTCTAACGGTAATATTCAGAGAATATTAGAGCATTAATCACTCAGGAATCATTGCAGTATAATAGGAATATAAAAGAGAAACAACCAAGTCTTGATTCGTCGACTTGAGTCCATAGTTCGTCGAGCTGAGGTCCAAGTTTTTCGACCTCAGAATGGCTGACTGCTTCTTGATAACTTTCCTATTCTGTGCACCAAGATCATCGATCTGATGTCCAAGATCGTAGACCTGAGACCTGAGAATTGAGATCATCTAGCTGAGGTCCAAGATCGTCGACCTGAGTTTTGATTCTGGACTTAGACTATTTTTCTGTTGCTGAGTGTTGAAACATCATTTTGGCATTGAGTGTGATGTTATCTGGCGTTGAGTGTTGAATCAATATTCTGGCGTTGAGTGTGATGTTCTCTGGCATTGAGTGTTGAATCATCACTGGTGTTGAGTGTTGAAACATCTGATTAGTCGATCTGGGATCAGAGAACAGAGTTCGTCTAGCTGATGTTCTAAGTTTGTCGACCGAAGTTTTACTTAGAAGAGTTGTCACTTTGTCCAGAGTTTGTCGATCTGAGAACCAAGTTCGTCGAGCTCAGCTCAGAGAATTTTTTCTGAGTTCGTCGAGCTGAGCACGACTTTCGTCGAGCTGAGATCGACGAACATAGAGCTCTTTTTATAAGTCTTGAATTTTCTCTAAGTCTTAAGTCTCTGGTAGTGTTGGAGGCTGGTCCCTGGCATTGTTGACTCTAAGGACTAGACCTAGACTCTAGGACACAACCATGACCCTGGCTATACATGTTGGGTCATATCCTGACTTAGTGAACCTTGCCCAAATCTTATTAGGGATCCAATAGAGATCACTCAAACCTCTCCGTAAAAAATAATTGCGTTTTAATCTATAATTAAATTAAAATACATGAAAAAATCTACAAACTTGCATTCTAAAGCACATATGTGATAAACAATATGTCTTCTCCAATTCTTTAGTTACAAGCAAAGAAGTCTCGTCATAATTTGCGATGAAGCTAGTCATAATTCATGGAATTTTAACCATTTGACAGTGATAGCTGAAGTTGTAACACCCCCCATCTGTCACTTAGAATATAACAGAAGGTCAGGTCGGGGCCTCATGCCATATTCCACAAACAGTAGGTGGAGTTACGTATTGAGACCATAATCCATAAACGAATCCTAACTCAAAGTGCCTTTTAGCGAAAGATAATTTAATTGTTTAGAACACAACCAAACGAATGCACTAAACCCAAACAGAAATGATAACTTAAATACACAAAACTTTATGGACTTAAGGGCTTACAAAAGTTTCCTCAAATAGATAGGTTTTACATACTTCGGCACGCAGGCCGGCCACACATGTAACAGTAAATAATGAGTTCCCTCATTTCCCTCTTTTCTCTCTCTTGAATTTTGGGGAAATGACCAAAATGCCCCCATGCATGTAATCTCTCTCCAAAATCAAAGGGTAGGGGCTGTAATTGGACTAATGGGCTGCTGATGGGCCACGTTCCATGGCCTTAGCCCATTGGAATTGGGCTTGGTTCCTTAATTCCCCATTTACACTTAATGTTGACCAAGGTTGATTTTAGGGTTGACTTGATCAAATTGATGAGTGGGCTAACCCCACTTGATGGTCATGTGACCTATGTATTGGTCTTGGGCCTAGTGACACAACCCAATGTGGGTTAGGTCATGGTGATGCACCTATTGGGCTAACTGAACACATGTACATGATTTTGACAAAATTAGGGTTATGGTTGACTTTAAACAAATTGTCCTAATGGGTGACCATATGATGCGGCTTTATGGTTCAATGCACTCCAATTAGGGATGGGAGTTTAATGGTGGGGTCAATTTGACCATGTGATGCTTAATTGAGCCAATTAGGGTTGAGTTGCCCTATGTTGACCTAAAGGGCCCTTTAGTCAATTTGTCCAATTTGGTGACCCTTTAATAAGACTTTTGGGTCACTTAAGTTTCTTTTAGGGTTAGGGACGTAATGGTGAGGTCAATTTGTACTTGTGGTTTCAATTTAGGCTAGTTTGGCCTATGTTAACTTGAACACTATAGTGGGCCCCATGTATGCTCACCCAAACTCATTGGATCCTAAGGTCACTACCTAGCCTAACCCTTTCACACTCACCACATGTCCTACCCTAATTTGAGTTAAGGGGTCTAGAAGGAAAAAAGAAAGTTACAAATCCCAATAAAAAAAAAATAATTTCATCCCCGAAATTCAAGTCCGGTTCTACGGGGTTCTAAGCATAAGGAGTTAAGAAACTTTTCAAAGATATTTTAAAATATACCTAAGGCGAAGAGTCTCGGGTATTGTTCCTACATAAGGTCCATTGGCTCCCAGGTGTGCTCCTCCTACCTGTGGTTGGACCACAACACCTTGACTAAGGGAACCTTCTTCTTCCATAGGACTCGAACCACTATGTCATCGATCTCGGTTGGCTCCAAATGAACTGACCGATTGGATTCTTCTGGGCTTTCTATAGATGTGATGTATTGATCTGGCTGAAGAATGGCTCTCCGAAGCAAAAAGACATGGAAGACGACGTGCACGTTCTCTAACTCTGGCGGAAGCTCCAGGCGGTATGCCAAAGGACCGATTTGCTCTACGATCATGTAAGGCCCCATAAACCAAGGATTGAGCTTCTTATGCCTCCCACTCGCGAAACTCTGTGTACCACACTTATCTTCAAAAATATTATGTCTCACACCTAAAACTCCACCTTCCGATGTCTCGCATCATAATACTTGGCCTGCCTACTCTGTGCCTTTAGAATCCAATCCCTGATCAACCGTATATGCGTGTCTGTGTCCTCACTATAATTTGATCTGAGTTCCCTTGGATCATCGTCTTGGACCCAAGATAGCAGCGTCCGACACTTCCTCCCATACAAGGACTCATACGGTGCTATCCCAATGCTTGCCTGGCGGCTGTTATTATAGGAGAACTCTATCGATGGCAATAACCTCTCCTAGGGCTTCCCTATATCCAAGATGCACAAACGAAGTAGGTCCTCCTTGGCCTGGATGGTCCGCTTTGTATGACTGTCGGTCCGGGAGTGGAAAGCGGTGTTGAAAGTAAGCCGAGAACCCAAGTACGCATGCATTGATCTCCTCTCCCTTGAAGTGAACCGACCATCACGATCTGAGATAATCGATTTGGGCACGCCGTGGTATCTGGCCAACTGCTCCACAAATAATCACACCAAAACTACAACTGGAGTGTCCTTACTGACTGGAATGAACTATTCCACCTTGGTCAATTTATCAATAATGACCAGAATAGAATCATGCCCAGCGTGGGAGCGAGGCAACCCGTGTACAAAATCCATTGCTATGTCCTGAAACTTCCACTCTGGAACTAACAACGGCTGTAGAAGTCCTCCTGGGCTCTTACACTCTGCCTTCACCCGCGAGCAGGTCTCGCAGTGTGTCACAAATTATATAATCTCCCTCTTCATCTCGAGCCAGTACATGTCCCTCTGCAGGTCTACTGTCATTTTGGTGACCGCGGGGTACATTGAGTACTGAGTGCAGTGTGCCTCCCTGAGTATGTCCTCTCGGATCCCACCTCCTGTAGGTATATAGATGCCTCCATGGAAATGAACGAGGGAATTGCGCAGTGTATAATCCTCTGATTTTCCCCCTTCTATGGCTTTAAATATAGGCTCCAAAGCTGCATCTTATCTCTGTTGCACCCTGATACAGTCTCATATATCACATACGATGCTCAGAGAGGCCAAGTACTATCTATAGATCTCTGGCTTGGCTCTAGAAACCAAAGTAATATGCATATCCTCCAACATCTGTACTAACTTCATGGCCATCACCCGAGGCTCCGGTCCAGAAGTGCTGGCTCTCCTGCTCAAAGCATCTGTTAATGTGTTCGCCTTTCTTGGGTGATAGTGAATGGTATAGTCGTAGTCGTATAGAAACTCTAGCCATATCCTCTTTCATAGGTTCAGATCCTTCTGCATATCGATGTATTTGAGGTTCTTGTGATCTGATAAGATCTCATAATGAAGCCTGTATAGGTAATGTCTCCATATCTTCAACGCAAATACCACCCCTCGAGCTTTATGTCATGTACCAAATAGTTCTGCTCGTGCTCCTTCAGGTGCCTTGAAGCATAAGCTATAACATGCCCATGCTGCATCAGGACTGCACCCATCCTCTGGTATGATGCATCAGTGTAGATTTGAAATCCTCCATTCCCAGATGGAAGTGCAAGGATGGGGGAGGAGGTGAGTTTTTCCTTCAGCTCCTGAAATGCTGCCTCACACTTCTCCATCCAAGTAAATGCTGCATCCTTCTTCGTCAAGGATGTGAGGGGAAGTGCTATCCTCGAGAATCCCTCCATGAATTTGCAGTAGTACCCCGCTAATCCCAAGAAACTACGGATATCTGAGGCCGGGTTCAGTCATAGCTAATCTCTCACAGCTTGCATGTTGGCCACGCCCACAGCCAACCAAGCTCCACTAATGGTGTGTCATAAAAATGGTACCTCTTGCAGCCATAACTTACACATGGAAAACTTGGCGTACATCTGATGCTCTCTCAACTTACCCAACACCAGTTCCAAGTGCTGGGAGTTCTCCTCCTTCATCTTGGAGTAGATCAAGATATCGTTGATGTAGACTATGATGAATATGTCCAAATAGGGCTCGAACACATGGTTCATTAGACTCATGAATATGGAAAAAGCATTCGTGAGTCCTAAGGGCATCAATGTGAACTCGCAGAGCCCGTATCACGAACTAAAAGCTATCTTCGGAATATCCTCCTCTCAGATCCGCAGCTGGTAGTATCAGGATCTCAAATCAAGCATGGAGAACGAAAATTCCCCATACAGATGGTCAAATAACTCATCAATCCGTGGTAGTGGATAAGTATTCTGCACTAGCAACCAATTCAGCTCTGGGTAGTCGATGTAGAGTCGTAGCGACCTATCCTTCTTCTTGACAAACAATACTGGGGCTCCCCATAGTAATGAACTCAGTCGAACAAAACTTGACTCCATAAGCTCCTTGGTTGTCATCCTCTAAGGTGCCTGAGCTACAGGTCTCACTCTGGGTACCAATTGGATCTGAAAATCCATTCTCGAGTCGGAGGCAACCCGGGCAATTTCTCCGGGAATATATCGGAGAAGTTCCGCACTACCGGAAAATCGGGAATATAGGCTTCTGCTTTTGCCATCTCGAAGTAGATAAGGTACACCTCGTGTCCCTGCTCATGGGCTTTTACAGCCTGTATAGAGGATAATAGAATACAAGAGACAGGTCTAAAACCTACGATGGCGATATCTGAATCTCAGTGTCATAAGGTGATCCTCCTCACCGGACAGCCAATCCGAGCATGGTTTCAGTACAAACATATCATGCCCAGAATAAAATCAAAATACGACATCTTTAAGATCGTCGCCGATGCCTCGATTATCTTCCCTCTAATCTCCGCATCTTTGTTGCACTTGGTAGAGGATAAAAGCCCTGATCCATATGGTAGACGCACCCTTCTGGTCATGTCGTTGAAGTGGTCTACACCTTCTAATCCCTCCAAAAAGTCTTCAGATATGAACGAGTGCGAGGCACCCATACCAAACAAAGTATGAGAAGGCTTGCCGCTAATAAAGACTATACCTGAGGTTTTTGTTTGATTATGTCATGTTTTTGTTCCACTAAGGGTTGTAAGGTAATATAAATGAAATTAAAATTGCAGTTAAACTTAAGTACCTACGATGACTTCCTCGCGGTTCCTTGGCTCGGTGAGATCCAATGAATATATATGTTCTGGCCTTCGGCCTCTACCATGAGGTCCTTGGCCCCAAACTCAACCTCAACTTTTGCCCTGCTGTGTTGGAGGGGGTGCTGGAGGTGGAGGAGGAGGTGGACGAAACTGCTTAGGGCAGTCAGTTCTAATGTGGCACGACCTGTGGCATCCAAAACATATCACCCATTGGTGACCTATACCATCTTGCCTCATCGGCTCAAAGATCTGCAACGGTGGAGGAGCTAGAACTATAGGAGGCCTCTACTCTTGCCTAAAGTTAGGATGATAATGTCTTACAACTCTCCTATAGATCATAACTCTGCCCCGCTGTGAGCCCCTGTTGCTCTCCTCGAAGGATGGCCTATCTAGCCGTCTCTTCCCTCTACTCTGCACCATCAACTGATTTGCCTCTAGTTTCTTTTCCATCTCTATAATCTGGGCCGAAGTGCCATGAGATATAAATAGTAGTGCCCTCCTCATTGGGTCTATAAGTCCCCGATAGAACCTCTTTACATACCTCCTATCATCCAATTCATGTATCCCCGCAAATCTGGACAGATGGGAGAAATCCCTCTAGTACTCTATCACAGACCTGCTCCCCTGCCGAAGGTTCAAGAAACTCTCCTCCAGCTGGACCTTGTCCATAGTTGTCACAAAGTGCTCCAAGAAAACCTCAATGAACTCCTCCCAAGAAATACCCGAAAGCTCTCTATCTACATAAGTGGAATCCATCAAGGACTTCCACCACCTCATCACATGAGAATCTAACGAGAAAGTCACCAAGGAAACTGCCATACTGACTGGGCAGCTAATGCCTACAAGCATCTCATGTATGGCCTCAAGCCATTCTTCCATCTTCACGGCATTCTCTATCCCATGGTACATCGGGGGAGACAGACTCCTGAAAGCATTCAACCAATTCGATCCCGGATTTAGCTATATGGCCGGGACCTGCTGAGCTATGAAGGACTCAAGAATAGCTGTCAGAGTTTGCCCTATCTCCGTCTGCTAGAAAGGAGTGGCAGCCGGTGTAAGACCCCCATTTTTTTTCGACACCGGGGTCTTAGGCCCAGAGTCGCCGCCTTGCGGTGATACCTCGCACTCGGAAAGGTTGTCACTACAAGACTCTGACTCTGCCGGCCAATCTCGATCATAACTGCAGCATAAGAAGAGATGCAAGTCCACAGAAATCACATATATAGAAATAAACTCCACGAAGGGAGTGTCCACAGATAGTACATATAATAAAATCTCGGGCTTATGCCCGGTACATCAAGTCCTCACTACAATTCTCTCATCGCGGAAGCAAACTAATACAACTACTATAGTTCGGGACTCACTGTCCCTGCTGTCTGGACTCCAGTGCTAGACTGTCCGATCTCCAAGCGTGCCGACCTCCGGGGCTGCTCCTCCATGCTGGGCTCCGTGGTCCCCTAAATGATGTGTTTCGAAAACCGTTAGTCTAAAATACTAAGTCCTATCGTCCCCCACCCCTTCCCCCATGGCTCCTAAGTACCGAGCGGGGAGAAGGAAAGGGAAGGACTTGAAGGTGGAGAATTGTCAAATTACAGATGGCAGCGGAATTAAACTAACAATGTTAAGTGTGATAATAATTATACAAAATTTAAATAAGTAACCTTAACTTATGTGGGTACACATAAGCTAAGGGATCTTTTGCAGGGCTCCTATCGTATAGAAAGTCCCATACCGATTTATACGATAGGGTGTCGTTTCTATTAGCAGGCTTATAATATTGAAAGAGAACCTTGACTTATAAGCACACTCACACGAGCTTATAGGCCAAGGGGTCGTTTTGCAAGGCCTAATGTATAGAGCGTCCCATACCGCTTATACATTAGGTGTCGGGTTTTATGCAATGGTTATGCTATGAAATACAATTATGCTATGATGTGAACATGCAAGTGCAACTCACCCACTCGATTCTGTGTACACAGACCTTTAGTTTCCCCTTTCGGAGCCGTTACCTCCTAGGATACCTCCGTAGTGGCAGACGGAAGCGGTGGGTTGGGCCTCGCCCACCTCTAAACCAGTAAAGCACTACCGGTCATACCTATCGTACGCCTCAACGCTTGGTGCACTAAGCGGACGCCTGCGTACTCTTGCCGGCTGGTGCACCGGACTTCTGTTGGCGAAGTGCTCACCACACTTGCCGAGCCAATGATATTGGTGTCGGTGCATCAAACTCCCCAATATCGAAGACCCACCACCTTAAACCTTTTATGCACATGCAATAGTTATGAGTCAAACAACCAACCGAGCCGAAGCTCACCGGACAATCCCGTCCATCATAATCTACAACCGAGCCAAAGCTCCCCGGACTATCCCGTCCTTCATAACCGTCAACCGAGCCAAAGCTCACCGGACAATCCCGTCCGTCATAATCTACTACCGAGCCAAAGCTCCCCGGACTATCCCGTCCGTCATAATCAACAACCGAGCTGAAGCTCGCCAGACTACCATACCCAATAACTACCGGGCTTATTGCCCAAGTAACCCATACTAACTCCCGGGACACTGGGGTGTGAGAGTGTGAAATCCTAAGTTTACTATCTACTCCTATGCCTACGACTTAGGTTTTACCCATTTCACTTCCAGATTATAATAACTAGACCTAAGGTGATTTGACCTTCCACTTTATGGGGGAGACGATCTTTCGTCGATCCCAAACATCACCCAACATTTAGTCAAACTCATTCCTATCTCATCTAACCCTGAGTGATGAACTTATTCCACCAATTTTTGACTCATGTACCTAACTTGCACTCAAGATTATTTCTGAAGAATTACTATATGCAGACCACCAAGGTTTAATGTTAAGTAAAATGAGAAGTATGTCAAATAATCATCCGATACTCCTATAATAATTTATGGAGGTCCATTATGACCTTTATTGCCCGAATCCAGAGTTTTACAATTTTCCTATTTATCTAGGAATTTATCAAATATTTATAGTGGCCAAAGTCTCCAAGATTGAACTGAAGGTACCAAATTTTGACAAGATAGAATCTCCCCCGATTTATGCTATACTCAATATAATCAATTAACTTAATATCCAAGATCTCTTGCTTTTTCAGCAAGGTTTTGGCCACTGCTTCTATTTTTAAATTATCCCATAATATTTCATTAAAATAAATAAATAGGGTAATATTACTCCTAAAATTTCAAGTAAACTTCCAACATGATAACAAAGGCATATAAATGCTCTGGGATAAATATCATAAGTGAATTAAGGAGTGATAAACTTCAAACAAACTATATAAACAATTTTCCATAATTACTAGACGCAGACCACCAAGTCAAACTTCATGTAAAATGGGAAGTATATCAAATAATCATCCAACACCCCTATAATAATTAATGGAGGTCCATTATGACCTTTAAGTCCTACATCCAGAGTTCCAAAATTTTCCATATTTATTTAATAATTTATTTAATTATTTTAATGTCTAAAATTTCCAATAATGAACATGAAGTACTATTTTCAGTCAAGTCATCATTCTACAAATTTTATATTTTACTCAAAATAATGTTATAACTTATCTTCCAAAATATCTAATTCTTTTCAGTAAGGTTTCATCCTTAAATCAATATTACATTTAAATCCTTGAATGTTCATTTAAGAATTATAAAATACTATATTGCTTCCAAAAATTCAGAGAAATTTCAAGTATGAATCTAATGGCATGTAAATGGTTTGGGCCAAATTTCATAATTTATTTATCAGTAAATGGACTTAAATAATTTATTGAATAATTCCATCATATAGCAAGCTTGTGAAGTAACTACTTCAAATAAGGGTCCAAGTATTTTTATAAAATTTATATAAGCTCATAATGATTCAAAACCTCCTCTGCCAAAATTTCATTACCTCTCAAGGGTCAGAGGTAGCATAATCATTTATTTACTAAAGTGAGGCATTTCTTGTGTTACAAATGAAGTGCTATAAATAATACTCCAAAATTTCTAAATAAATAACCAAAGCTTCTTAATATAATTATGACCATCCTACCAAAATTTCATATCATTTTAAGTGGTTTAGCTAACCCATTCCTATCCCACCATATTTGTGCCCTAAACTAGGGTTAGGGTTTTGAGGATCCTAAACCTTTCAAAATACCCTAATATTTTTACCAGAGGGTTATAGTTACCAATATACCACCCCTACAAAATTCCATAGCCATACAAGGTGTTTTGACAATATGTCCTTCACAAGGTACAAAAGCCCTTCCTTAGGGTTTGACCTAGGATCTTGGGCCAAATCAACTCCAATGCCCCCAAGTTTTCATTGGGAGGTGTATATTGTCATTCCAAACTAGTGTACCAAATTTGAACCTCTGTTGAGGTGAATTGGACACTAAAAGCCAAAATTACATTTTGGACCAAAATACCCTTCTTAGGGCAAGGCTAGGGTTTGCTTGAATCCCATTCAAATCAACTCCAAACTTAATGAAATTCTAACCAGAGGTCTATATTGACCTCATATCCATGCCTCCAAAATTTGTATGAATTTGGACTTCATTTGACCCATAATTTAATTTACCCTAGCATAATTAAATGTTTTACAAAATTATAGGAAAATTATTCCCAAAAATTCCCATTTTTGGGCAGGGTCTAGGTATAGGGTAGGGTGACTCCCTGCCAAAATCTTAGCTCATTTGGATCAAGGATGAAGTGTGGGAAACTGATTTAATGGCTGCCTAGTCATTTGTATAGACCCCACCAAAATGAGTGACCTGGTCAAACCAGTCACCCAATTTGGTTCAAACCAATTTTGTTTGAAAGTAGACCCATAGGGCTACATTTTTGGTGTTGATCATTTTCTATGAAAAGTACTCTAACTATTTTTAATAATTAATAACATTAAACATAAAAACTGTGACAAAAAATGATATTAATCAAATCATATCATATAGTTTAAAATTATCATCCTGCACGAATCTTGACGCGTGATGGACGGGATCTGGTCATCTCCTTCCTCCAGCCGACGGCCCAGATTACTCCCGCCTGGGCCAACTTCCAGCGGCTGCCGCCGTCGCTCCGGCCACCTCCCCGGCCTGCCACCGCCGTCGACACCTTCGTGGTGGTCGGGGCTATCTCCAGGCGGCGGCTGGGCCGCCGGGAAGCACTGTTCCGGCGGTTCTACCAATCGGAAATTTCGGCCGAAAACCATGAAATTCAAAATCGGATTGGGCTCGATTGAGCCCCAACCTTGGCCCTAATGATGTCTACGATCTACCCATGCAAGAAGGGATGGAGGAGGACCTGTGGTGGCGGCTGTAGCCGGGCTGATCGCCGGATTGGCATGGTGGTGGCCGGCGGTGGTAGGTTTGATCAAAAATGCAGAACAGGGCTTGTCTTCTTCAGGAAACTGGTGGGAATTCATCCCTGGATTCCAGTGAACCTTTTAAAGAGGAGAATAGGGGTGGTAGTTGGCTGCAAGCTCCATTGCCATTATTGGCTTCCTTGGTCAAAGATTTCGGCCATGGTAGGTAAGGGATGAAGCATGGATCACACCAGTCAAAGCTAGCTGGTTGAATTGGGGCTGCTTCCCTTGTCCTAGAGGAGTGAATGGAGGGGTTGAGGAGGGGGAGGATGAGCCCAAAAGTCCTCCTCCCCTTTTTTTTTCCTTCTCTTTCTCTCTCTTCCATGGGTGAATTTCTCTCTCCTAGTCACCAAGCCTGAATTTTTGGCTCCTACATATCCTATGGCATCCCACAAGTCCATTTGGTCACTTAAGTAATGGTTAGCCCAATTGAAATGGGCTTGGGCATGAGTTAGCCCATTTGGGCTAACTTGACCCAAAGTTGGACTAGGGCCCACCTAGGTCAATTTGGTCCTTGAGATTCCTTTAATGGGTCCTTGGTAACCCATTAGCCTCCCCTAGGGTCAAGGTAGGGTTGGATTGGCCCTTGGAGGTCACTTGGCCCTTAACTAGGGCATTTTGACCATTTTAGGTCAAGGGTTGACTTTGGTCAAACTAGCCCTTTTGATTGGTCCCAATGGGTCCTTGGTGACCTATTGGCCTCTTACTAGGCTTATGAGGGTAGAGGTGGGGTCCATTTGGCCAATAGACTGTAATTGACCCTTATGTAGGTCAATTTGACCCAAATAGGAATATAGTTGACTTTGGTCAACTTAGCCCTATTGACTACTCTCCATGGGTCCTTAGTGACCCATTGACCTCTCACTAGGTCTAGGAGGGTATGGGTGGGGTCTACTGGGCTAAGGGACTGCAGTTGACCCTTGTGTAGGTCAATTTGACCCAATTAGGGCTATAGTTGACTTTGGTCAACTTAGGTCCTTTGATTGCTCTTCATGGGTCCTTAGTGACCCATTGATCTCTTTCTAGGGTTATAAGGGTATGGGTGGGGTCTTGGAGTCTTGGTGAAGCCCCATGATCACTTTTAACCAAGGTTTAGAGATCTGCTAAGTGCAGACCATAGTGGCCCTATCCACACTACCAGGTCCACTTGACTCTTTCTTGGGCTTCCTAGGGTTTTGTCATGACAGAACCACTCTTAGGGGTCTAGTTGGAAATGGGATGTTACAAATCCCAATAAACAAAACAAAGATTTCGTCCCCGAAATCCAGGTTAAGCCTACGGGGACTCCTATCAGGGAGGAAGAAACTTGTAACATCTCATGAGAGTTGAAAGTTTTACGTCACGACCTCATGTTTGTCATGTGAGGTTTAAAGGTGTTTGTCAATTTCAAGACAAAGTAGCCCAACTGGCAAAATCTAGACCCCAATAAACAAAAGTTTAGCCCATAACCTTGAAATTTCAGTTAAATTAGGAAGGAAATTGAACATCTTGAGTGGTTGCGAGGAATACCTGACTGAAGAGTTCTGGATATCTTTGTCGCATCAAGTCCTGGGGCTCCCATGTGTGCTCCTCTCTTCCGTGATTTCTCCACAGGACCTTGACTAACGGAACCCTCTTGTGGCGCAAAACTCGTACCCCCTTGTCGTCAATCCGGACCGGTTCTAGATGAACTGACCGATCAGATGCTATCGGTCCATCTGTGGTTGTAACTTGCTGCTCTGGACGTAGTAGAGCTCTCCTAAGAGAGGATATATGGAACACGTCGTGCAGACTCGCCAGCTCCGGTGGCAGTTCCAGCCTGTATGCCAAGGGACCGATCCGCTCCTGGATCCTATAAGGCCCCATGTACCTTGGACTGAGCTTCTTCCTCTGTCCGCGTACCCGAGTAACTCCATGCATGGGTCGGATCTTTAAGAACACCTGATCTCCTATCTGAAATTCCACCTGACGGTGCCGAGCGTCGTAATACTTAGCCTGCCGGCTTTGTGCTTCTAGCATCCTGTCCCATATTAATCTCACCTGAGCCTCGGTGTCCTCAACAAATTCCGAATCCAATGCCTTAGGGTCCTCGTCCTGTATCCATGACAGTGGAGTCCTGCACTTTCATCCATACAACGCCTCATAAGGAGCCATTTTAATACTGGACTGGTAGCTGTTATTATATGAGAACTCGTTCAGTGGTAATAACTTCTCCCATGGTTCACCGCGATCTAATACGCAGAGTCGTAGTAAATCCTCCAAAGTCCGGTTGGTCCGTTCTATCTGTCCATCTGTCTGGGGATGAAAAGCCGTACTGAAGGTTAGTCGAGTGCCTAAGTAAGTTTGCACTGACCTCCACTCCCTGGATGTAAATCGTCCGTCCCGGTCTGACACAATCGACTTGGGTACACCATGGTAGCGGATGAACTGCTCCACAAATTTCCGAACTAACACTCCCACCGAGTCATCCTTCCTGATTGGAATAAACCTCGCCACCTTCGTTAGTCGGTCAATGATCACCCATATTGAATCGTTCCCTGTCCTGGATCGAGGAAGTCCATGTATAAAGTCCATGGCGATATCATCAAACTTCCACTCTGGTACTGGGAGTGGCTGCAATAATCCTGCGGGGTTTCTGCACTCCGCTTTTACTAATTGGCACGCCTTGCAACGGGTCACAAAGTAGGTGATATCCTTCTTCATGCCGGGCCAGAACATAGTCTTCTTCAGATCTGCAGTCATCTTCGTAATCCCCGGGTGTACCGAATATCGACTGCAATGAGCCTCCATCATGATGTCCTCCCGGATCTGGCCTCCCTCTGGTATGTAGACCCGTCCTCTGAAGCATACTAAATCATCCCTCAGTGTGTAATCTCCCGCAGTGCCTGCTTCTAAGGCCCGGAATATTGGTTCTAGCTTGGTATCCTGCCTCTGTCCATCCTTGACCCGTTCTCGAATGTCATCTGTGGAAATTAATGATGATAGATACTCCCGGTACAACTCAGGGTGATCCTCAGACACAAAGGATATTTGCATCTTATCAAACATCTGTATTAACTCTAAGGCCATCAATGGTGTTCCTACTTCAGCGTTTGCGGTCTTTCGGCTCAATGCATCTGCTACCACATTAGCCTTTCCCGGGTGGTAGTGCATCTCGTACTGGTAGTCTGCCAAAAATTCCACCCATCGTCTCTGTCTGATATTTATCTCCTTCTGCGTGTCCACATACCTCAAATTTTTGTGGTCGGAGTATATGTCGTAGTGGACACCGTACAGATAGTGACGCCAGACTTTTAGTGCAAAAATGACAGCTCCCATCTCTAAGTCATGAACTGGGTAGTTTTGCTCGTGCTTCTTCAGCTGCCGAGAAGCGTAAGCTATCACATGGCCATTTTGCATAAGTACTGCACCCATGCCCTGGTAGGAGGCATCGGTGTAGACCTGGAATCCTTCTTTCCCTGAAGGGAGGGCAAGTATAGGAGCCGAAGTGAGTCGCCCCTTTAGCTCTTGAAAAGCCTCTTCACATCGTGGGGTCCAGATAAAGGGCACCTCCTTCCTTGTCAGAGATGTGAGTGGAAGGGCGATACGAGAGAATCCCTCTGCGAATTTCCGATAGTAACCGACAAGTCCTAGGAAACTTCGTACATCTGTGGCCGTCTTCAATTGTGGCCAGTCCCGAACCGCTTGGATCTTGGCCGGGTCCACTGCCAATCCAGCACCGCTGATGATATGGCCTAGGAAGGCCACCTCCTTCAACCAAAACTGGCATTTGCTGATCTTTGCATAAAGCTTGTGCTCCCGTAGTCTCTCCAGGGTCAGCGTCAGATGCCGTGTGTGCTCCTCCTCTGTCCTTGAGTAAATGAGGATGTCATCGATAAACACGATGACAAACACATCTAAATATTCTTCGAACACCTGATTCATAAGGCTCATAAATTCTGATGGCGCATTTGTGAGCCCGAAGGGCATCACTGTAAATTCATATAGCCCATATCTGCTACTGAAAGCAGTCTTCGGAATGTCCTCCTCCTGGATCCTTAGCTGGTAGTAACCAGACCTCAAATCCAATTTGGAAAAGAAATGCGCACCTTCTAGCTAGTCAAACAGCTCATCTATCCTTGGCAACGGATATGTGTTTCGGACAGTCAATCGGTTTAGTGCTCGGTAGTCGATGCACAGTCTCAGAGTTCCGTCCTTCTTTTTAACGAACAAGACCGGGGCTCCCCAAGGCGAAGAGCTCGATCGGACAAATCCAGCCTCCACCAATTCTTGGAGTTGGCTTCGAAACTCTGTCAATTCCTTCGGGGCCATCCGGTAAGGGGCCCTAGCTGCCGGCTTAGCCCCCGGCACCAGCTGTATCCAGAAATCCTGCTCCCGGTGTGGGGGTAGCCCAGGCAGTTTCTCCGGGAATACGTCGGCAAAATCTCGCACCACCGGAATATCCGAGATGGAGACCTTGGTCTCAGTCATCTCGAATATTACCTCAAACACTTCTTCCCTCTGTAAGTGAGCCTTGACGGCTTGTACAAACGACAGTATGAGAGGGGGAATGGATTTAATACCTTCAATGACGAGGTAGGAATCCCCATGTCTTACGGTAACTCTTTTGGACGTGCATTCAATCTGAGCATGATTCCAGTTCAACCACGTCATCCCTAGGATCAAATCAAAGATTGGCATCTTTATGATCGTCGCTGGAGCTTCAAATATCCTTCCGCCGATCTCCTCCTCCATGTTGTAGTGGGCAGAGGTGAACAACTCTGATCCGTCGGGTAGTCGTATCCTCATCATCAGACCCGTGAATCGTTCCACGCCTTCCAATCCTTCTATGAAGGCCTCCGATACAAATGAGTGCGAAGCACCCGTATCAAATAGCGTATTAGCGGGTTTGCCGCTGATGAAAACTATTCCTGGGGTTTGGAAAAATTAAATGTCTCAGAATTCTAGCTATGGTTTTCTTTCCTAGAATGTCACTTCTATATCAAATTTAACTTCATGAGGAAATAACTTTAACCAAAATTTTCAGACGTACCAGTGATTACTTGCTCCGAGTTTCGGGGCTGAGCCAGATCCAGTGCATAGATTTGCTCCCTCTGCTGCCTACGATCTGCACCCTGGAAACCACGTCCTCGTCCTCCAAACTGCTGGGCATGCGGGGCATCCTGGGGTGCTGGTAAAGGTGCTCCCCTCATGGGGCAGTTTCTCCGAATGTGCCCTACCTGGTGACAGTTGTAGCACTCTGGTGGGGGAAATGCCATACCCCCGGGTCTCGGTGCCTCCCTCATCTGAAGAGGCTGAGGGGCCAATATCACCTGCTCCCTCGGCTCCTGCCTCACTTCCTGACGAGGCTAGTCCTCTGTCCTTCTCCCACCTGGTACAGCACCTTGCCGCTGATCATTTCTGGCTCTCCGGCCCTGATCCTCCGCTTGCCGCTTCCGGCCCCGAGTGGTGTGCCAGTCGGCCTCGATCCTCTTTGCCATTTACAAAATTCGGGAGATAGGCCCGTCGGATACAAACAACAAAGCCTCCCTCAAGTCCTCCCGCAGGCCCTTATAGAATCTCTTGATGTATCCCGCTTCGTCCAGCTGGTAAGAATCTGCATATCGAGCCAAATGGTCGAACTCCCGATGGTACTCTACCACTGTCCGGGTGCCTTGCTTCAGCTGTAAGAACCGCTCCTCCAACTCATCCCTGGCCGACTGTGGAACAAAATGCTCTAGCAGCGCGGTCCTGAACTCTTCCCACGTAACTTCCGCAACCTCCCTATCAACAAATCTTGTGTCCAGCAGCATCTTCCACCACCTCTTAGCATGGGACTCCAGGCAGGAGACAACCAAGGCCACCCTCTCCTCCCAGGGACATCGTATCCCAATCAGCATTTCGTACATAATATCTAGCCACTCCTCTGTCCGTACAACGGATTCTGTCCCCAAGTAAGATGGAGGAGAGAGTCCTCGAAAAATGCTCAGCCTTGGCCCCCGGGTTCGGCTGCGGAGCCGGAACCTGCTGAGCCCTGAAAGCATCTAGAATGGCCGTCAGCGTTTAACCCATCTCCGAGTGTAAGAATGGAGTGGGGACCGGGGGAGGTGGTGCAACAGTCGGAGTCTGCTGAACTCCGCCTTATGGTGTTGGCTGCGCTGGGGGCTGCGTAATAGAAGACAATTATAAGAAGTCTTACAGATTTAACTAAAAGTGGACAATTTTCATGTGATTTCCCATATGGGTCCACCACTGCTTCCGCTGCTTAGTTTGTCCCCAAACTAAACTCGAGCAGGGGTGTCCCAGGGTTAGTGGACTGCTACTTTTCTGATCGAGGTTTCCTCTGATACCACTTGTAAGACCCCCATTTTTTTTTCGACACCGGGGTCTTAGGCCCAGAGTCGCCGCCTTGCGGTGATACCTTCACACTCGGGAAGGTTGTCACTACAAGACGCCGACTCTGCCGGCCAATCTCAATCATAACTGCAGCATAAGAAGAGATGCAAGTCCACAGAAATCACATATATAGAAATAAACTCCACGAAGGGAGTGTCCACAGATAGTACATATAATAAAATCTCGGGCTTATGCCCGGTACATCAAGTCCTCACTACAATTCTCTCATCGCGTAAGCAAACTAATCCAACTACTATAGTTCGGGACTCACTGTCCCTGCTATCTGGACTCCAGTGCTAGACTGTCTGATCTCCAAGCGTGCCGACCTCCGGGGCTGCTCCTCCATGCTGGGCTCCGTGGTCCCCTAAATGATGTGGTTCGAAAACCGTTAGTCTAAAAGACTAAGTCCTATCGTCCCCCACCCCTTCCCCCATGGCTCCTAAGTACCGAGCGGGGAGAAGGAAAGGGAAGGACTTGAAGGTGGAGAATAGTCAAATTGCAGATGGCAGCGGAATTAAACTAACAATGTTAAGTGTGATAATAATTATACAAAATTTAAATAAGTAACCTTAACTTATGTGGGTACACATAAGCTAAGGGATCTTTTGCAGGGCTCCTATCGTATAGAAAGTCCCATACCGATTTATACGATAGGGTGTCGTTTCTATTAGCAGGCTTATAATATTGAAAGAGAACCTTGACTTATAAGCACGCTCACACGAACTTATAGGCCAAGGGGTCGTTTTGCAAGGCCTAATGTATAGAGCGTCCCATACCGCTTATACATTAGGTGTCGGGTTTTATGCAATGGTTATGCTATGAAATACAATTATGCTATGATGTGAACATGCAAGTGCAACTCACCCACTCGACTCTGTGTACACAGACCTTTAGTTCCCCCTTTCGGAGCCGTTACCTCCTAGGATACCTCCGTAGTGGCAGACGGAAGCGGTGGGTTGGGCCTCGCCCACCTCTAAACCAGTAAAGCACTACCGGTCAGACCTATCGTACGCCTCAACGCTTGGTGCACTAAGAGGACGCCTGCGTACTCTTGCCGGCTGGCGCACCGGACTTCTGTTGGCGAAGTGCTCACCACACTTACCGAGCCAACGATATTGGTGTCGGTGCATCGAACTCCCCAATATCGAAGACCCACCACCTTAAACCTTTTATGCACATGCAATAGTTATGAGTCAAACAACCAACCGAGCCGAAGCTCACCGGACAATCCCGTCCATCATAATCTACAACCGAGCCAAAGCTCCCCGGACTATCCCGTCCTTCATAACCGTCAACCGAGCCAAAGCTCACCGGACAATCCCGTCTGTCATAATCTACTACCGAGCCAAAGCTCCCCGGACTATCCCGTCCGTCATAATCAACAACCGAGCTGAAGCTCGCCAGACTACCATACCCAATAACTACCGGGCTTATTGCCCAAGTAACCCATACTAACTCCCGGGACACTGGGGAGTGAGAGTGTGAAATCCTAAGTTTACTATCTACTCCTATGCCTACGACTTAGGTTTTACCCATTTCACTTCCAGATTATAGTAACTAGACCTAAGGTGATTTGACCTTCCACTTTATGGGGGAGACGATCTTTCGTCGATCCCAAACATCACCCAACATTTAGTCAAACTCATTCCTATATCATCTAACCCTGAGTGATGAACTTATTCCACCAATTTTTGACTCATGTACCTAACTTGCACTCCAGACTATTTCTGAAGAATTACTATATGCAGACCACCAAGGTTTAATGTTAAGTAAAATGAGAAGTATGTCAAATAATCATCCGATACTCCTATAATAATTTATGGAGGTCCATTATGACCTTTATTACCCGAATCCAGAGTTTTACAATTTTCCTATTTATCTAGGAATTTATTAAATATTTATAGTGGCCAAAGTCTCCAAGATTGAACTGAAGGTACCAAATTTTGACAAGATAGAATCTCCCCCGATTTATGCTATACTCAATATAATCAATTAACTTAATATCAAAGATCTCTTGCTTTTTCAGCAAGGTTTTGGCCACTGCTTCTATTTTTAAATTATCCCACAATATTTCATTAAAATAAATAAATAGGGTAATATTACTCCTAAAATTTCAAGTAAACTTCCAACATGATAACAAAGGCATATAAATGCTCTGGGATAAATATCATAAGTGAATTAAGGAGTGATAAACTTCAAACAAACTATTTAAACAATTTTCCAAAATTACTAGACGCAGACCACCAAGTCAAACTTCATGTAAAATGGGAAGTATATCAAATAATCATCCAACACCCCTATAATAATTAATGGAGGTCCATTATGACCTTTAAGTCCTACATCCAGAGTTCCAAAATTTTCCCTATTTATTTAATAATTTATTTAATTATTTTAATGTCTAAAATTTCCAATAATGAACATGAAGTACTATTTTCAGTCAAGACATCATTTTACAAATTTTATATTTTACTCAAAATAATGTTATAACTTATCTTCCAAAATATCTAATTCTTTTCAGTAAGGTTTCATCCTTAAATCAATATTACATTTAAATCCTTGAAAGTTCATTTAAGAATTATAAAATACTATATTGCTTCCAAAAATTCAGAGAAATTTCAAGTATGAATCTAATGGCATGTAAATGGTTTGGACCAAATTTCATAATTTATTTATCAGTAAATGGACTTAAATAATTTATTGAATAATTCCATCATATAGCAATCTTGTGAAGTAACTACTTCAAATAAGGGTCCAAGTATTTTTATAAAATTTATATAAGCTCATAATGATTCAAAACCTCCTCTGCCAAAATTTCATGACCTCTCAAGGGTCAGAGGTAGCATAATCATTTATTTACTAAAGTGAGGCATTTCTTGTGTTACAAATAAAGTGCTATAAATAATACTCCAAAATTTTTAAATAAATAACCAAAGCTTCTTAATATCATTATGACCATCCTACCAAAATTTCATATCATTTTAAGTGGTTTAGCTAACCCATTCCTATCCCACCATATTTGTGCCCTAAACTAGGGTTAGGGTTTTGAGGGTCCTAAACATTCCAAAATACCCTAATATTTTACCAGAGGGTTATAGTTACCAAAATACCACCCCTACAAAATTCCATAGCCATACAAGGTGTTTTGACCATATGTCCTTCACAAGGTACAAAAGCCCTTCCTTAGGGTTTGACCTAGGATCTTGGGCCAAATCAACTCCAATGCCCCCAAGTTTTCATTGGGAGGTGTATATTGTCATGCCAAACTAGTGTACCAAATTTGAACCTCTGTTGAGGTGAATTGGACACTAAAAGCCAAAATTACATTTTGAACCAAAATACCCTTCTTAGGGCAAGGCTAGGGTTTGCTTGAATCCCATTCAAATCAACTCCAAACTTAATGAAATTTTAACCAGAGGTCTATATTGACCTCATATCCATGCCACCAAAATTTGGATGAATTTGGACTTCATTTGACCCATAATTTAATTTACCCTAGCATAATTAAATGTTTTACAAAACTATAGGAAAATTATTCCCAAAAATTCCCATTTTTGGGCAGGATCTAGGTATATGGAAGGGTGACTCCCTGCCAAAATCTCAGATCATTTGGATCAAGGATGAAGTGTGGGCAACTGATTTAATGGCTGCCTAGTCATTTGTATAGACCCCACCAAAATGAGTTCCCTGGTCAAACCAGTCACCCAATTTGGTTCAAACCAATTTTGTTTGAAAGTAGACCCACAGGGCTACATTTTTGGTGTTGATCATTTTCTATGCAAAGTACTCTAACTATTTTTAATAATTAATAACATTAAACATAAAAACTGTGACAGAAAATGATATTAATCAAATCATATCATATAGTTTAAAATTATCATCCTGCACGAATCTTGACGCGTGATGGACGGGATCTGGTCATCTCCTTCCTCCAGCCGACGGCCCAGATTACTCCCGCCTGGGCCAACTTCCAGCGGCTGCCGCCGTCGCTCCGGCCACCTCCCCGGCCTGCCACCGCCGCCGACACCTTCGTGGTGGTCGGGGCTATCTCCAGGCGGCGGCTGGGCCGCCGGGAAGGACTGTTCCGGCGGTTCTACCAATCGGAAATTCCGGCCGAAAACCATGAAATTCAAAATCGGATTGGGCTCGATTGAGCCCCAACCTTGGCCCTAATGATGTCTACGATCTACCCATGCAAGAAGGGATGGAGGAGGACCTGTGGTGGCGGCTGTAGCCGGGCTGATCGCCGGATTGGCATGGTGGTGGCCGGCGGTGGTCAGTTTGATCAAAAATGCAGAACAGGGTGAAAGTGAAGGGATAGATACTACTCTAGAGGGGGGGGGGGGGTGAATAGAGTAATCAAATTTTGCACAATACAAAACTTAACTGTCTACCCAACTCCCTTGGAGTGAAGTGCGGAATGAAGAGATTATAGATTTTGGTTTAACCTTAAAGCCTAACACAAGTGATGTGCAAACACAAGCTAACTGTAATTACAGTTAAAGCCTGGAAAACCTAAGCAGCAACTAGCAACCTAGTTATATCTATTCACAGCCACAGTACAAGAAAAATAATAAGCAAGCCAGACGACACAAGGAAATTTATAGTGGTTCCCCAAACAACTTGGGTACGTCCACTCTTCTACCCAAACGGTAGGAATCCACTACAGGTTTTTGATCAGGTGCCCTGCCACCAACAGGATCTTCTTCAGGTAGATCCAGAGACCCTTTAGACTTTTGATCAGGTGTCTAAAAACCAAGCACAGGTTTTTGATCAGGTGCCCTGCCACCAAGGGATACTTTTGAAGGGAGTAATAACCCTGTACAGGAGGGGGAAGAAGGTTAAGATGTCTTCTCTATTTTACAATAGATTAGAGAAGCACAAAAAGCTTGCACTGAGCTAGAATGCTCTAAAGAATCAAGGCTCCCCCTGGCTCAAAGATGTCCAGGTGAAGTCTTGCTTCAGTGCAGAAACTCTTCAGAAAATTCTGAAGGAAAGAGCTACAGGAAGAAAATAAATAACAAAAAGAAATCTCTTCAAGCAGCTATTCTTCTTCTTCTTCTTCTTCAAAGAAACTCTGAGTTGAACTTCCTGAAAGCAGGAGAACTCAGGTGAAGAAGAGATGAAGATCTTAACACTTCTCAGTTAGATGGAGTTTTCTGAGAGCAGGAAACTTGAGCTTGATGAAGGCTTGAGTGCTTTTGAATATGTATGTAACAGCTAGCTTCAATCCTTCTGCAAAGGGTTCTTTTTATATCATCATCAAGCAACGGCTCTCTTCCATTTGAATTGTTTGTCTTCTTCTAAGCCTTGAGACCTGGGCTGTAAATATCAAGAAGACAGAAATATTTCTGCAGCAAAACATTCCATAAAAAGGAATAAATCTCTTTCTAAGAAGCCGCAGGCTTAAATCAAATAATCAGATAGACTAAATAAAGTCACATCAGAAACTATCTCTTTATAGCAAAAGAAGACTTTTCAGTCTAACGGCTATAAAGGGGCTGTCAGCAGATAAAGTAAATTAAAATGACAGCTAATAAGACAAACAACTTTATCTTAAAAGATTTTAACTCAGGCAATAAGAATAGAGCAAATAATGCCTGGAAACTTTATCAACAGCTTAAAATATCGTGCCAGAAAATGTATTAAATAATTAAATATAATAAATAAATACAAAATCCAAAGGCAGACAGAAAACGTCGAACGACCTTCGAAGATCGTCGAACGACGCCAGGAGATCGTCGAACTACCGGGCAGATAGTCGAACGATCCAGATAGTCGAGCTATCAAACAGATAGTCGAGCTACCGCAGCAGATAGTCGAACTATCAGGACAGATAGTCGAACTACCAGATAGTCGATCTATCTAGGACAGATAGTCGAGCTATCAAGCGCACAGAGATAGTCGAGCTATCAAGCAGATAGTCGACCTACCTCAGAAAACAGATAGTCGATCTATCAAAAGATAGTCGAACTATCAAAACAAACAGATAGTCGATCTATCAACATATAGTCGAACTACCCGCGCAGAACAGATAGTCGATCTATCAACAGATAGTCGAACTACCAGCGCAGAACAGATAGTCGAACTATCAACAGATAGTCGAACTACCAGCGCAGAACAGATAGTCGAACTATCAACAGATAGTCGAACTATCAGCGCAGAACAGATAGTCGAACTATCAACAGATAGTCGAACTACCAGCGCAGAACAGATAGTCGAACTATCAACAGATAGTCGAACTATCAGCGCAGAACAAATAGTCGAACTATCAACAGATAGTCGAACTACCAGCGCAGAACAGATAGTCGAACTATCAACAGATAGTCGAACTATCAGCGCAGACCAAGGCGTCGACCAAATGATAGACGATCGTCGATCAGTCGATAGACGATAGTCGAACGGCGTTCGACTATGGTCGAACGAAAAACTACTTAACCAAATTCTCAATTTGGAAAAGCGAGGACTCTACAGCTAGACTCCTAATCATTGACCATAGATATTTCTTGGGTCAAGGAGCACAAAGGAGAAGACTAAACTCAAATCAAACTAGGGTACCAACAATCTCCCCCTATTTGAGTTAAGTCTCTCAAAAACTAAAACAGCTAGCAATAAAATAAACAAAATAAATTCAACAGATAGATAGCAATAAACTGGCAGATTATCAATCAGATAAATAAATATAACACAGCAGTTTAATCAAACTATCAAGAATCTTTAGGATCAGGTAATGGATCAGATGAACTAGAGACAAAGGAAATTTTTCTAAGCGGGTCATCTGATTCCTTCTTTGATATCTTCAGATCCTGAGCCCCAATGATCTTTAGTTCTGTAGCTCTGGGGACAACAGCTTCAGGATGTTTTTCCATGTATTTTGCTGGATCAAATATCTCAGGATTGACTTGGAATTTTTCAAATTCTTTCTTTCTATATGCTGACATCGTAGTAAAGCCAGTTGTATCTTTACCTTCGGCTCTTGCTTTTCTTATTTGGGCTGCTCCTACAAGCTCTTGAAAGCGAGCCATCCTAAAATTAGGATCGAGCTCAGGATTTTCATATACGGGCTCTGGAGAAGCAGCAGCTATTATATCTTTTGAAACACTTTTCTTAGATTGAACAGGAGAAGGAGGTGGGGAAAAGGTTGGTCTTTGGGCCACAACCTCCTTCATTGGTCTTTGAGATCCATAAGATGATCTGCTTTGAGAACTTTGATGACCTTGTCTTGATTGGTGCTGAGCAGACGCAGATTTTCCATAAGCTGCAGATTGATTAGCAGGTAGATTCCCAGAGGCTCCTGCACCAGGAGGTGGAGGAGGACCTTTGGGAGTCCATCTGGAGACTGGACTGTCATACCTCTTTGTTCTCTTCCTTTCTTTTTGCTGATTTTTCGAAAACCTCATCCAATGCTGAAAATCTTTAGATTTGGGGTCAATGCCCTTCAAAATATAATAGGGAATGTCATTGTCCTTATTTGGAGGAGGAGGAGGAGCAGCTTTTCTTTTCTTAGCAGCAGTTTTCTTTTTCTTTGAATTTTCAGACACATCTGAATCATCATCATCATCAGAATGGGATGATGGAGGGTTCTCATAGGGATCATAGGCTTCTGAGACAGCCTTTTCTTTAAGCTTTGAAACAGATTTCTCCCTTTCTTCTTCCATGGCATCCAAAGCCAGAAGGGAGTCTAAATCTAGACCAGGAGAGTCATCCCAGATGGATGACTTCTCAAATTGCAAATCTTTCTCTTTTTCTTTTAGAGATTGAACTCTTAAGTCCCAAGCAGCCCTTGCTTGAATTTCTTCCAAATTTAAAACAGGAGAATCAACTTTGATTTCCTCTTGATTTTCATCCTCTTTATCATTTAAAAACACATCCAATTCTGGATCTATTTGAGTATCAGAATTACTTGGAGCAGCCACAGAAACAACTGCTATTTTCTGGGCAGTTAAATCTTCTTTAATAATATCTGTAGAATCAAGAACACAGATCTGCTAAATAAGCTTGAATCATCCCTTCAAGGTATTCACCAGCAAGCAAATAAATTGACTCATCAATAAACCGAATTAGGGAATTACCTTCATATTTAACCATCTCCCAGCAGTCATTCAGATATTTAGTTATGATTCCTTCCAGGAACCTGGCAATCATAGGAGAGGTTATATCTTCTAAGCATACTTTCACAGCAATTTCTGATAGCAGGATACCATCTGATATTTCCTTCTCAGTCAAGACTGGAGCTAGAACTTTCTTAGCAGGAGCACTCTCTTCCTCAGCTGGAGTTACTACTTCCTCAGCTGGAACAATCTCTTTCTCAGCAGGAGCTGTCTCTTCCTCAGCAGACATAACAACATCTGGAACTTCTCTTGGCTCAACTTGAGCAGATTCTGGCTGGACAGATACGACAACATCTGGAGCTATCTCTATTTCAGCTGGAGGGGAAGCAGGAAGGTCTGAGACATCTTCATTGGACATCTCCCCCTGCCTGATTTCAGTAGCTACTGAAACCAGGCCCCTAGAGGAAGATGGCTCAGCTGATTTAGAAATGGATTGGATGGAGGCAGTTAGACGGTCAATGGAGGCAGCAAGGGGAGCGATTGCCTCGTCAATCATGGTTTTGATTGACGGGGTAATCAGCTCCACGATGCGAATGATAATCTCAGGAGAGATGTCAAAAGATGATGGATTAGAGGTGGATGGATCAGCAGCAGATATGGTAGATGTGCTGGGATGGAGGATGGTGTGAACAGGGGATCGAACTGGAGATACAGCAGGAGAGGGAGCAGGGGATGGTGAATGAACTGGGGAATTAACGGGAGATGCATGAGGAGTAAGAATTCTCTCTGAACCTAACAAATCGAAGCTAGGAGCAGATATCCTAGCCAGATATGCAGGTAGAGGAGAGGCTGGAGGAGACAGAGGAACAACCATGGTTGTTTCAGGTGCAGCAGAAGAGGAGGGTCGTACCTCAGCAGAAGTTGATGGTACTTCAACTGAGGTAGACGGCAAAACAGAGGAGGAGGAAGGGATAGCTGAGCCAGCTTCACTAGGTTGAGGAGCGACTGAAGCAGTCCTTGTGTCCTCAGATTGCGCTGGAGCAGATTTCACGAACGTCCTCTTCCACTTTGAAAACAGATGGGGATCCATCTTCTTGCTGGCATTGATGGTTGTTGCGGCAGAACTCAGCAGCTGGGGGAATTTCTCCTTCAGGAAAATTCCAATAACCCTTCCCAGGGTGACTTCCTTCTTTCCTGTCTTCTTCCTGATCAAATCAAACAGAACAGCAGCCCAATCGATCCTTTTCTTATTAACAATTGCACACATCAGTGCGAATTGCTGCCTAGTTATGTTATCATGGGCAGAGTGCTTCCCAAGGAGCACTTTTCCGACAACCTCAGCGAGGAACTTGATCTTGAAAGGGAAATTTACCTTGAGCAACTTGGAGGGAATGCCTTCAGCATGTCCCAGCTCGACGAGCATCCTTCCAAACTCCTGAGCATCTTGCTCATAATCTTCGTCACCGATAACTAGACCAAAAACATCAGAAAGAACGGCCGGAGTTAGGATAGCTTCTACTCCGCCGATGGTACCGATCATCGACTCGTCTGTGGAAGACGACGTGAAAGCCCATTCTTTTATTTCTGGAATATTAATCTTGATCCTTTCAGACATCAGCTTCTCTAGACCTTGATCTCTGCAGAGCTGGAGAACTTCCACTATGCCGGCATCGCAACTGCTGAAAGCTTCAAAATCTACACTGAATCCTGCATCGAACTTGACGACGGCTAGAACAGCAGGGGAAATCGCTATTGAATCGCTGGAGAAACGCGAGAAGGAGGAGGAAGACGAAGGGGACGGAGCGGCAGAAAATCGCAAGCGGGAAAGCAGAATGCGAAAGGGCACGTTCCGTCGACGATAAAGCAACAGATCTTTTAACCTAGGTCGACTATCGGCTTTATATTGAACCGGATATAGTCGGTCTATTTAAAAAGATCTTGAACCGATAGTCGAACGGCCGTTCGACGATCGGCTCAGAAGCAGAGTAATCGGACAATCGTTCGACTATTTCTGGCTTCTCAAACAAAAGGCTGTCGTCGTCCGGAGATCGACGATGAGCTCAGCCTGTTCGACGATGGTCGAACGTCGATCGACGATCTTCAAACAGATAAGCTATCATTAACCAGAGGTCGACGATAGGCTCAATCCGTTCGACGATCTTCGATCATCGTTCGACGATCTTCAAGCAGACCTCAACATAGGCAGATATCGTCACACTTAGTCTCGTCCATTGATCATGCCTAGTTGGACTAAAAAGAACAGATGCTTCTGTTCATCTAAAGGCTTGGTGAATATATCACCTCTCTGAAACTCAGTGGATATGAACTCAAGATAGATCTTGTTCTTTTCCACACAATCTCTCAAGAAATGGTGCCTAATCTCAATGTGCTTCGTTCTAGAGTGGTGCACTGGATTTTGTGCAATTGAGATAGCACTGGTACTATCACACATGATCTTGGTGTTCTTGTGTGAGTAACCATAATCCACAAGCTGGTTTTGAATCCACAGGATCTGTGAACAACAGCTAGCAGCAGCTATATATTCAGCCTCTGCAGTTGAAGTTGAGACAGAAGCCTGCTTCTTACAGAACCAAGAGACCAATCTCTCTCCCAGGAACTGGCAAGTTCCTGAGGTGCTCTTCCTGTCAACTCTGCAACCAGCATAGTCAGAATCAGAATATCCAATTAATTCAAACTCTGACTCAGCTGGGTACCAAAGTCCTAGATTTGGACATCCTTTCAGGTATCTCAGGATTCTTTTTAGAAGAATCAGATGAGATTCCTTAGGGTTGACCTGGAATCTAGCACAAAGGCATGTAGCAAACATTATATCTGGCCTACTTGCAGTTAGATATAATAGGGAACCAACAATGGCCCTATAATTCTTTTGATCAACTGGCTTGCCGTGATCATCAGAATCAATAACTACATTAGTAGCCATGGGTGTAGGCATTGCTGAAGCATCAGCCATCCCAAATTTCTTTACCAATTCCTTGGCATATTTGGATTGGGAGATGAAGATACCATCAGCATCTTTCTTAACTTGGAGACCAAGAAAGTAAGACAGCACACCCATGCTACTCATCTCAAACTTAGAGTGCATCAAGTTGGAAAACTTTTTGCAAAGTTTGGGATCAGTGGAGCCAAAGATAATATCATCTACATACACCTGAACTAACAGGATTGTGTCCTTGTGATGCTTAACGAAAAGGGTTCTATCAACTACTCCCCTAGTGAAGTTGTGCTCTAACAGGAAACTAGCTAAGGTCTCATACCAGGCCCTAGGAGCCTGCTTTAGTCCATAAAGAGCTTTTTGCAACTTGAAAACATGAGAGGGCTGTGTTGATGAAACAAACCCTGGTGGTTGTTCAACAAACACTTCTTCCTTAAGCTCACCATTTAGGAATGCACTTTTGACATCCATTTGGAACACCTTAAACTTCATGTAGGCTGCATAGGCCAAGAAGATCCTTATTGCTTCTAGCCTTGCAACAGGAGCAAAGGTTTGGTCATAGTCTATACCTTCCTCCTGTCTGTAGCCCTGAGCTACAAGCCTAGCTTTATTCCTTACTATTATACCATTTGCATCTAACTTGTTTCTATACACCCACTTGGTGCCTATGATCAGTTGGCCTTTAGGTCTTGGAACCAAAGTCCAAACTTTACATCTCTCAAACTGATTGAGTTCCTCTTGCATTGCAATGATCCAGTGGGGATCTAGCTCTGCATCTTTAAAGGTGAGGGGCTCAACCTGTGAGAGGAAACAAGCATGCATCACATCCTGTCTTAATTGATGTCTTGTTTGCACACCAGCTGATAAGTCTCCAATCACTTGAGATGTGGGATGATCTCTAAGTGTGACAATATCAGCAGGTGGGATGTGATCTTCAGCAACATTTGGGATTAATTCCTCAGGAGGAATTTGATCTACTGTTGGTGGAACAACAACAGCTTCAACAGCTTCAGCAATGTCTTCATCACTGTCTGATTCAGTGATCTGAAGAGTTGAAAGTTGAAGGATTTCTTGAGGGGCATCATGTACCTGCAAAGAACTAGATGAAGGAGAATTTTCTTTCTCCTTGTAAAACATCTGAGACTCATCAAAAGTCACATGCACAGATTCTTCTATCTTACAGGTTGATTTGTTATAAACCCTATAAGCTTTGCTTACTTGGGAATATCCAAGCATAATTCCCATTGAAGCTTTTGCTTCAAATTTTCTAATATATTCTTTATTATTGTTATGAATATAAACAGTACAGCCAAAAATTCTAAAGTAATTAATTTTTGGTTTCTTTCCTTTAAGCAACTCATAAGGAGTTTTACACTTGAGTTTGTGTATCAAACTTCTATTCAAGACATAGTTGGCTGTACTAACAGCTTCTGCCCAATAGGATAGAGGCATGTTAGCATCTGCCAACAATGTGCTAGCAGCTTCAATTAGTGTTCTATTCTTCCTCTCAACTACCCCATTTTGTTGGGGAGTTCTAGGAGCTGAGAAGCTATGTTTGATACCTTCTCTCTCACAGAATTCTTGCATGAGAAGAGAGTCAAACTCAGTACCATGATCACTTCTGATCAAGGCCACATGAGTAGAGTACTCAGTCTGCACACAAAGTAGAAAGTCTGTAAGGGCTTTGAAGTTATCAGACTTAGTTCTCAAAAAGAAAACCCAACTGAACCTAGAGAAGTCATCTACAATTACTAAAGTGTAATACTTCCCTCCTAAACTCTGTACATTTATTGGGCCAAAAAGGTCCAAATGTAATAAATACAGGATTCTAGGAGAATCACTTTTATTTACAGATTTAAATGAGTTCTTGGTTTGCTTGCCTAGCTGACAAGCCTTGCACAGACTCTCCTTCTTGTAGGGGCAAGAAGGTAAGCCTCTAACAAGGTTGTGCTTAGATAACCTAGATATATTTTTCAGGTTTACATGACTAAGCCTTTTATGCCATAAAGAATTATTATTAAGGGTTAATTCATTAAACAGGCAGATTTCAGAGTGAGATGAATTAAAATCTACTAAATATATATTGCCTATTCTATTACCTATTAAAACAACATTATTGTTTAAAGTAATATTGCAAGAGGAGTTAGAAAAAGAAACCTGGTAGCCAGCATCACATAGCTGGCTAACTGAGATCAGATTATGCTTCAGTCCATTGACATAAGCAACTCTCTTGAATGTAACAGCTCCAATTGTGATCTTGCCATATCCTTCTGTCTGACCACAGCTGGAGTCTCCAAAGATAACCTTTGGGCCGAGCTTTGCTTTGTACTTTGACAGTAGCTCTTTGTTTCCTGTCATATGCTTAGAGCATCCACTATCCAAATACCACTTATTTTGAGTGATTGGATAGGCCTTCACCTGCAAAACAACTATTTAGACAGAGTGGACCCAGGTAACCTTGGGTCCCTTGTTTTTCACATAAGAAAAACTGGAGATATAAGAAAATGCAGGCTGAGGGTGATAACCTAGTGGGTGAGATCTCCTAGGTGGGATTCTCCATGCAGATGATGGGTCAACAAACCTAGGGTTTCTATTTTCATTTAGGTTTCTATGATACTGATTATGATTTTGAAAATCATGTTGAAATCGTCGATCGACGTTCGACGATGGGCGCTCAGATCGTCGAGCTTCGTTCGACCATGGAGCATCCGATCGTCGAGCGGCGTTCGACGCTCTTTGCATTTCTTTGAAAAACTTCTTTCTCTTTTCTCTCTTAGCCTTATTTAATGTTTTATTTACAAGGTTTACTTGCTCAGTGTTCTTCTTTCCACTAGCTGAAATGAAGTTCACTGGAGTTGAAAGGTTATTTTTAAGCAAGACTGGGGGTTCACTGGGAGAAGCTCCTAAGCCTAATTTATCATTACCTGACCTAGTGTTGGTCATGCTGGTAATTTCTAACAGCTTAAGGCTTCTACCATTAAGGGATTCTTCTAGTCTCTTAGACTTAGCTAATTCTACTTTAAGAAATTTGATTTCTTCACTACAAGTAGTGAGTTCTTCCTTTAACCTAACATTTTCAGAAGCTATTGATTCAGAGTCAGCTAGCCTATTTCTAAGTTCTTTTATCTCTTTTTCTGAACTAATTAAATCTAAACATAGAGATTTAAAATCTAACTTAAACTCTTCTGAAGTAAAATCATAAGATGAAAGTACCTCATCTTCAGTAGGCATTTCTTCATCTGAGTCAGAACTCTCTGCAGCAGAGTGGTTGCTGCAGGCATCTATTGCCATGAGGCAAACTTCTTTTGCCTTCTTTTCTTCTTCATCCTCACTAGAGCTTGAGGATGAGGATTCTTCATCAGAATCACTCCAGGTTTCAGCAATGAAACCTCTCTCCTTTTTCTTATTCTTGTAGGAGGATGGCTTGGAGTGCTTCCTGTGCTGCTCCTTTTCTTTCCTCTTGTCTTTGTTTTTCTCCTCTGGACACTCCGGCAAGATGTGTCCAGGCTTCCTGCACCCATAACAAATAATTTCTTTAGTTGGAGTACGATCATACCTTGGCTTTTCTTCATACTTTGAAGATTTTCTTCTGAACTCTTTTCTCCCCATTTTGAGAAATCTCTTGGCAAACAATGCCATGAGCTCCTCATTTGATTGGCTGCCTTCTGAGGCTTCAGCAGCTTTAAGAGCTAGAGTTTGCTCTTTTCTTGTTGGAGTGGGGGTCTTGGCTTCTGCTTCAGCTTCCCTTGTCTTCAGCACTTGCTCAAAAGATTTGAGCTTGCCGAGAAGGGCTTCAGTTGATATCTCATTGGTGCTTCTGGCTTCCTTGATTGGCCAGATCCTCAAATCCCATGTGCTAGGGAAGCACATAAGGATCTTATCATTGACCTCTGTCAATGAGATATCCTTGTCAAGGGTCCTCAGCTCATTGATGATTGAGCTGAGCCTGGTGTACATCGCTTCAACTGATTCAGCATCAGTCTTTTTGAAGTTCTCATACTGTGAGATAAGGTTGGACCTCCTGTCCTTCCTTTCATCAGCTGAACCAGCTACAATCTGGTTCAGTGTGTCCCACATGGCCTTTGCTGAAGAGCAATCAGCAACCTTCTGGAACACTTCATCAGACATAGTCTGAGCCAGTATGTTCATTGCTTTGGCATCAGCAATTTTTGCCTTCTTGTACTCATCATTATAGTCTGGAGGAGGCACTGCACTCATATCAGATGATGAGGCAGTGGCTGCAGCAGGTGCTCTTGGGGGACCTGACAAAATAGAAGCAAAAATACTCTCATCAATAGAGTTCATATAAAGTTTGATCCTTGCCTTCCAGATGCCAAACTTTGCTAAGTTGCATGCTGGAGGTCTGGTGCTAGAATAATCCTTAGACTGGGCCATGATAGTGAATTTCTATAAACTCTTGGTATCTATCAGGATCTTGTGACTTAGGTGTTAGCCTATACAGTCAGTCAACCTCCCTCTGATACCAATTGAAAGTGAAGGGATAGATACTACTCTAGAGGGGGGGTGAATAGAGTAATCAAATTTTGCACAATACAAAACTTAACTGTCTACCCAACTCCCTTGGAGTGAAGTGCGGAATGAAGAGATTATAGATTTTGGTTTAACCTTAAAGCCTAACAAAAGTGATGTGCAAACACAAGCTAACTGTAATTACAGTTAAAGCCTGGAAAACCTAAGCAGCAACTAGCAACCTAGTTATATCTATTCACAGCCACAGTACAAGAAAAATAATAAGCAAGCCAGACGACACAAGGAAATTTATAGTGGTTCCCCAAACAACTTGGGTACGTCCACTCTTCTACCCAAACGGTAGGAATCCACTACAGGTTTTTGATCAGGTGCCCTGCCACCAACAGGATCTTCTTCAGGTAGATCCAGAGACCCTTTAGACTTTTGATCAGGTGTCTAAAAACCAAGCACAGGTTTTTGATCAGGTGCCCTGCCACCAAGGGATACTTTTGAAGGGAGTAATAACCCTGTACAGGAGGGGGAAGAAGGTTAAGATGTCTTCTCTATTTTACAATAGATTAGAGAAGCACAAAAAGCTTGCACTGAGCTAGAATGCTCTAAAGAATCAAGGCTCCCCCTGGCTCAAAGATGTCCAGGTGAAGTCTTGCTTCAGTGCAGAAACTCTTCAGAAAATTCTGAAGGAAAGAGCTACAGGAAGAAAATAAATAACAAAAAGAAATCTCTTCAAGCAGCTATTCTTCTTCTTCTTCTTCAAAGAAACTCTGAGTTGAACTTCCTGAAAGCAGGAGAACTCAGGTGAAGAAGAGATGAAGATCTTAACACTTCTCAGTTAGATGGAGTTTTCTGAGAGCAGGAAACTTGAGCTTGATGAAGGCTTGAGTGCTTTTGAATATGTATGTAACAGCTAGCTTCAATCCTTCTGCAAAGGGTTCTTTTTATATCATCATCAAGCAACGGCTCTCTTCCATTTGAATTGTTTGTCTTCTTCTAAGCCTTGAGACCTGGGCTGTAAATATCAAGAAGACAGAAATATTTCTGCAGCAAAACATTCCATAAAAAGGAATAAATCTCTTTCTAAGAAGCCGCAGGCTTAAATCAAATAATCAGATAGACTAAATAAAGTCACATCAGAAACTATCTCTTTATAGCAAAAGAAGACTTTTCAGTCTAACGGCTATAAAGGGGCTGTCAGCAGATAAAGTAAATTAAAATGACAGCTAATAAGACAAACAACTTTATCTTAAAAGATTTTAACTCAGGCAATAAGAATAGAGCAAATAATGCCTGGAAACTTTATCAACAGCTTAAAATATCGTGCCAGAAAATGTATTAAATAATTAAATATAATAAATAAATACAAAATCCAAAGGCAGACAGAAAACGTCGAACGACCTTCGAAGATCGTCGAACGACGCCAGGAGATCGTCGAACTACCGGGCAGATAGTCGAACGATCCAGATAGTCGAGCTATCAAACAGATAGTCGAGCTACCGCAGCAGATAGTCGAACTATCAGGACAGATAGTCGAACTACCAGATAGTCGATCTATCTAGGACAGATAGTCGAGCTATCAAGCGCACAGAGATAGTCGAGCTATCAAGCAGATAGTCGACCTACCTCAGAAAACAGATAGTCGATCTATCAAAAGATAGTCGAACTATCAAAACAAACAGATAGTCGATCTATCAACATATAGTCGAACTACCCGCGCAGAACAGATAGTCGATCTATCAACAGATAGTCGAACTACCAGCGCAGAACAGATAGTCGAACTATCAACAGATAGTCGAACTACCAGCGCAGAACAGATAGTCGAACTATCAACAGATAGTCGAACTATCAGCGCAGAACAGATAGTCGAACTATCAACAGATAGTCGAACTACCAGCGCAGAACAGATAGTCGAACTATCAACAGATAGTCGAACTATCAGCGCAGAACAGATAGTCGAACTATCAACAGATAGTCGAACTACCAGCGCAGAACAGATAGTCGAACTATCAACAGATAGTCGAACTATCAGCGCAGACCAAGGCGTCGACCAAATGATAGACGATCGTCGATCAGTCGATAGACGATAGTCGAACGGCGTTCGACTATGGTCGAACGAAAAACTACTTAACCAAATTCTCAATTTGGAAAAGCGAGGACTCTACAGCTAGACTCCTAATCATTGACCATAGATATTTCTTGGGTCAAGGAGCACAAAGGAGAAGACTAAACTCAAATCAAACTAGGGTACCAACACAGGGCTTGGCTTCTTCAGGAAACTGGTGGGAATTCATCCCTGGATTCCAGTGAACCTTTTAAAGAGGAGAATAGGGGTGGTAGTTGGCTGCAAGCTCCATTGCCATTATTGGCTTCCTTGGTCAAAGATTTCGGCCATGGTAGGTAGGGGATGAAGCATGGATCACACCAGTCAAAGCTAGCTGGTTGAATTGGGGCTGCTTCCCTTGTCCTAGAGGAGTGAATGGAGGGGTTGGGGAGGGGGAGGATGAGCCCAAAAGTCCTCCTCCCCTTTTTTTTCCTTCTCTTTCTCTCTCTTCCATGGGTGACTTTCTCTCTCCTAGTCACCAAGCCTGAATTTTTGGCTCCTACATGTCCTATGGCAGCCCACAAGTCCATTTGGTCACTTAAGTCATGGTTAGCCCAATTGAAATGGGCTTGGGCTTGAGTTAGCCCATTTGGGCTAACTTGACCCAAAGTTGGACTAGGGCCCACCTAGGTCAATTTGGTCCTTGAGATTCCTTTAATGGGTCCTTGGTAACCCATTAGCCTCCCCTAGGGTCAAGGTAGGGTTGGATTGGCCCTTGGAGGTCACTTGGCCCTTAACTAGGGCATTTTGACCATTTTAGGTCAAGGGTTGACTTTGGTCAAACTAGCCCTTTTGATTGGTCCCAATGGGTCCTTGGTGACCTATTGGCCTCTTACTAGGCTTATGAGGGTAGAGGTGGGGTCCATTTGGCCAATAGACTGCAATTGACTCTTATGTAGGTCAATTTGACCCAAATAGGAATATAGTTGACTTTGGTCAACTTAGCCCTATTGACTACTCTCCATGGGTCCTTAGTGACCCATTGACCTCTCACTAGGTCTAGGAGGGTATGGGTGGGGTCTACTGGGCTAAGGGACTGCAGTTGACCCTTGTGTAGGTCAATTTGACCCAATTAGGGCTATAGTTGACTTTGGTCAACTTAGGTCCTTTGATTGCTCTTCATGGGTCCTTAGTGACCCATTGATCTCTTTCTAGGGTTATAAGGGTATGGGTGGGGTCTTGGAGTCTTGGTGAAGCCCCATGATCACTTTTAACCAAGGTTTAGAGATCTGCTAAGTGCAGACCATAGTGACCCTATCCACACTACCAGGTCCACTTGACTCTTTCTTGGGCTTCCTAGGGTTTTGTCATGACAGAACCACTCTTAGGGGTCTAGTTGGAAATGGGATGTTACAGCCGGAGGGGGAGGAACGACATTCTGTGGTTTTATGATCTGTGGGGGCTACACAAAAGGTAAGGTTTATATTAGGATTGACCAAACTCATTGCTTAAATGGACTATTTCCTATGAATTTTTACACATGGGCACACCATTGCTTCCGCTGCATAGTTTGCCCGCAAACTAGTGTTCGAGCAGGGTGACTCAGTGTTGTAGACTTCTTTTTAATATGATCATTTGTTAAGTGATACCAGTTTGTAAGACCCCTCCCCTTACCAAGGAGTTACCCGGGTCTTATGCCCAGAACCGCCACCTTACGGTGACACCAACACACAGGTTAGTCACCACCGCATGACGCCGATCCTGCCGGCTAGTACGATCATTCAACCTTTAGGACAATTTGAGGAAAGAAATAAGAGTACAAGACAAGTCCACAGAATCATAGAATCATCATCATATATATAAATGAAAGAACACAATGAGTACAAAATAAGAGAGTAAGAGCTTATGCCCAGTACATCCCAAATGAAATAAATCTCTCTCTCACACTGTACAACCCCATATTCGCCTAGTAGGATCTAAGGGCCCGTGACCCAGGTTTGAGTGGACTTTAAGCTAATTGGGCCAAGCAAGAAGAATACGTGGAAGGGCTCTCGCCCGGGGCATGTGGGAAGGCTAGCGCCCGGGTAGGTAGGAGGCCCTCTGAGTTGGCGTTGAGTGATGGTTCTCAACTCAATGCCTTTCCGCTTCTGGCGTTGAGTGATGCTTCTCCACTCAACGCCTTTCAGCTTCCGACATTGAGCGATGCTTCTCCACTCAATGCCTTTCAGCTTCTGGCATTGAGTGATGCTTCTCCACTCAATGCCTTTCAACTTCCGGCATTGAGTGATGCTTCTCCACTCAACGCCTTTCAGCTTCTGACGTTGAGTGATGCTTATCCACTCAATGCTTTGTGGTTTGTCTAGATCTTCTATAAGATGCTGGCGGTAGGGGCTCCTGCCTTTGTTCGCGATAAGCCTCCCTCCTAGGTATGTGAGAAGCCTCCTGCCTAGTAAGGGCCATGGTGAAGTTACCTATATTATCTTAGAGGTCTGCATTTAGCTCCTTAGAAAATCAGAGTTTAGCTGTTGGCAGACCAAATGGGCTTTATATAGCCTTTTTGAACATCGGAGCTAGGCTGTTGGCAGACCAGATTTCTGGAGTCTATAAATTGATCCACATGGTACCTTAGAAGGAAAGATTTCTCATTTTCCCGAAGTATTGCAACGCTTTCTGAGGTATCCTTTGCTCAGCACTTGGCTAAGGAGGGGAAGTGCTTTGAGATCTTTCGGGTTAGTGGAGGGACCTCCATGCTATAGCCTAGGGTCAGTTTTTTTTTCTTGTGACTGGTCAATTGTCTGGGCTTGTGAGAAGTAGGTGTTAGCTACACCTCATGGTCCGAACTCTCGGTGGGGCCTGTTTTTGGTTACAATATTTCTGGTGCGATGAGCATGGACCATAGCTGAATCAAGAAAATCTCAGGCTTAGTCTCATGGATAGAGGTGAGGAAGAAGGAGCAGGCTCAGGAGGTTCTCCAACCCAAATGAGTGGGGTGACGTTGGGGATGCTGGAAGACTTCAGGAGGGAAGTCTTGCAGATCATCCATCTGGCATTCTCATCAAAGAGCGAATGGGCGACGCCTCAAGTTCCAGTTGTTGCAGCCTCGTCATTAGGCGAGAACGCTCCCAGACAGTGTCCCGGAAAGGAGGTCCTGACAGAGGTTGGATAGAGGGATGTCGCCGGTTGGGAGCTCTTCCCAGGGCAGGCTAGTGTTGATGGGCTCAGCGAGCCAAGATCCCGAGACGTTCACTCTTGCCAGGTTGTGGGCAGAAGCCCTTTTAGCAAGCTGCTCATCTCCGCCCCGGTTCCAGACGGATTTTGAGAGCCCGACATGTCCTACTACATGAGTAGAGGCGACCCTGTGCAACATGTGCAATTGTTCGAAGATATCATTTCAATAAGGCAGATGTCGAACGCCTTCAAGTGCAGGCTTTTTGCCATCACTTTGAATGAGAAGGCTAGGGATTAGTTTCACCAGTTTCCCGTGAGTTCTATCTACAACTTTGAGGATTTGTGTTGATGATTCTTGTTGAGGTTCTTGACGTTGAAGAAGAGGAAGAAGTCGGCGGAGTGCTAGTTTTCTATCAAGCAGAAGCCGGAGGAGATGCTGGGATGCTATGTTGATAGGTTCCAGGAGGACATTCTGCCGGTCTAGGAGATGATGGGGTACACCGTGATGCTCGCCTTCACCCTTGGGTTAAGGTCAAGTTTCTTTAGCATAGAGCTGAAGAGAGTACCCCTTCTCTTTCGAGGAGCTGATAGAGAGGGAAACGAAGGAGATTGAGATCAAGGCGGCCAACCCAGCATTCACAAATAAGTTGGCAAAGTTAGCGGAGGAGGATGTCAAGGAGCCAGGAGTAGGGAGGCAGAGAGAGCAGAGAGAGGAGAGGAGGAGAGAGGAGCCCAGAGGTTAGGGGAATCAAGGGCAGCACTCAGGTTTGAGGCAATAGGAGCCGAACAACCGGTTGGGCTGGAGGCCCCAAGAAGGACATACCTAGGGGCAGGGGTAAGGCTTCCAAGGCAGGGATAACTTTTGTGAGCTGGGAAGGTTCAATTAGCCGGCATGGATACATGGGCATAGGGCCCTCCCCCACGACAGTAGAAGGCAATGGAGATCGCCCGAGGCAGAGGAGGAAGGAGAGGAGCTTGAGGAGGAGCGAGGAGCTGGGATGGCAGGGTGGCGTTGCTTTTCTGTGACTTCCATCAGGAGGAAGGTCACGCGACGACCACCTGCCTAGAGTTTCTGGAGATAAGGGAGGACAGGGGGCAGGTGCAGCAGCAGCTGCTGTAAGGATTGAAGAAGTTCTGCCAGGGGGAGAGGATATGTGCGAGGACCGGGCAGATGAGGGGGCCCGAGGGAGGGATCAGAGTGATCCATGGCGGAGTTAAAATTGAACCACGCGTAAGGGGAGTTTCTAGACCATGTACTGAAGGAGAGTCGCCTCGACCTCCCAGGCTCCCCCCCGGAGGGAAAAAAATCACTTTTTCATCGAAGGAAATGCTCGACCACGAAGACCCGTTTTGTGATTCCTTGGTGATCCAAGTGGACAACATTAGCTCTATGAACGTGATCTTCAAGAAGGTATTCAATGAGATGAAGGTGGAGGCCCAGAGGGTTTTGGCCTCAGATGGATCGTTGTTCGGGTTCTCGGGGGAGAGGAAGGAAGTTGAGGGAGGAGTAGGAATGCACGTAAAGGTTTGGGGAGTATCAAGGAACTGTCAGTTCATCATCGTTGACGATCCGAGTAGTTACAACGCCAATTTTTGGTGCCCCGTCATCACTGCTTTCTATTGGGTCCCATCCACATTCCATCAATGTCTCAAGTTTAGTAGTGGAGTGTTGGATCGTGAGGCACCCTTAGAGGGGGGGGGGGGTAAATAAGTGTTAATAAATTTTATTGATCAAAATAGAGTTTACTTGATGAAAAACAAGGAAATCAAGACTACTTTTTCATAAGTAGAATTGAACACTTAGAAATTTATAAAAATAGAAACAACCACAATTTATTTCAAAAGTGCTAAATCTGAATACAATATATCTCTATAGAGCTAGAGACAAAAGGCTTACGAAAAATACAATTTACTTTTGATTTCGCCGCTCCTTCTACCAAGAATCGGCAGGCTAAAGCGTATCTCTCCCTAGATCTTGCTACTAGCCACCCCTAGATCTAACCACGATTTAGACGCTGCACATAAGGCAACAATTTCTCCCTAAGCCGCACAAGGACTTGAATGCCACACACAAGGTGGTGATTCTCTCCTAAGCCACACAAGGACTTAGACACCACACATAAGACGACGATTTACTCTCTTGATTATAATAAGAATGTCCAGATATAGAGTTGCACAAACACTTTATAATATTTTCCAAGGTGCTCAACCTCACAATGCTTATTAAGACTTATCAGGATGGTAAGTAGTGCTTGGTGGAGGTTCCTTGTAAGACCCCTGTTTTTTTTTGCAAACCCGGGGTCTTATGCCCAGAGCCGCCGCTTTGCGGTGACACCTTCGCACCCGGGAAGGTCGTCACTACAATGCGCCGATTCTGCCGGCCTTTTCAATCACAATAAGTAGCAAGCAAGAGAGAAGCAAGTCCACCAAAAGAGAATATCACATAAAATAAAACTCCACGAAGGGAGTGTCCACAGAAAATCATCAGAGTATAAATAATCTGGAAATAAAAGGGCTCATGCCCGATACATCAAATCCTCTCTACAAGATCACTCAAAAGCGGAAACAAAACTAAAACTCTACGAAGGGTCGGGACTCACAGTCCCCGTAGTCTAGACTCTAGTGCTAGACTGTTCCGTCTCCAAGCGTACCGACCTCCTGGGCTGCTCCTCCATGCTGGGCTCTGCGATCCCCTAATATGATATGGTTCAAAAACCGTTAGTCTAAAAGACTAAGCCCTATCGTCCCCCACCCCTTCCCCCACGCTCTAAGGCACCGGGCGGAGAGGAAGAAAGGGAAGGACAAGAAAGTGGAGAATAATATCAAAATAGATGACGGTGGACCTAACTAGTAGTTGTGTAAATAGGTATAACAGAAAGGAAGTAAGTAAGAAATTAAACCTTCGCTTATGTTAGTACACATAAGCCAAGGGATCTTTTGCAAGGCTCCCATCGTATAACGCGTCCCATACCGCTTATACGTTGGGGGTGTCGGTTATCACGCAACAGGTATACATATATCAAATTAACCTTAATTTATAAACTTGCCCACACAAGCTTATAGACCAAGGGGTCGTTTTGCAAGTCCTAAAGTATAAGCGTCCCATTCCACTTATATTTTAGGTGTCAAGGTTGTTATGAATGATTATGACATGCAGCTATATGGTGGGTTATGATGTTCAAGCAGTGCAACTCACACACCCAACTTTGTGTACACAAACCTTTAGTTCCCCCTTTCTGGAGATAACTCCCAGGATACTCCCGTAGTGGCAAACGGAAGCGGTGGGTTGGGCCTCGCCCACCTCAAAACCAGTAAAAGCACCACTGGTCTGACCTATCGTACACCCTCAACGCCTGGTGCACGAGGCGGACTCCTGCGTACTCTTGCCGACTGGTCCGCCGGACTTAACCTTGGCTAAGTGCTAGTCACCTTGCCGAGTCAACGATATCGGTGTCGGTGCAATCGAACTCCCCGATATCGAAAACCCACCACCTTAATCTTTCCTATTTTTATGCACATGCAGCAGTTTAATAAATAACAATTTTAAAGTGTCAAACTCCCGGACTAAACCGTCCGTATAAACCACATCCGAGACCAACTTCCCCGGACTAAACCGTCCGGCTCATCTCAAGACTTCATCCCTTAGAACACCACGGGACGGCGCCCCCTTGAACACCTCGGGACGACTTAATCATTACAAACCCTAACGAATGAGTGTGTGCAATATGAATCCCTATTAGGCTAATTACTCTTTCGTTTGTTTTAAGATTTACGTTAGCCCAGGACTGCCCCCGGCATACCCCGTGAAGGGCTCTCAAGGGGCACTAGGAACCAAGACGGCGGCATTACAGCCCGAAGTTCCCTTTCGTAAGGCACTTATTGTTATTGGTTGTTTTTCCCTTACCTGTTCCCTCTATAAATTGCATCGAACTAACCCTAGGGTGGATTTTACTCTTCACTCCTACGGGGACGGCGATCTTTCGTCGGTCCCGCGCACCTTCTAGAGCGCATCAACCTATTCCTCACCGCACTTGAAACCTCCTATGGTGATCCATCCTCTTTCTTTAAATCCAACCAACACAAGCCGTCCTTATGCTAACCCAAATCTTATCTTGTTACTCATTTCCCAAAATTACTAAATGCAGACCACCTTATACTAAGTGATGTCTATGATAAGATGTCCTTTGTGTTTTCATCCGAACAGCCTAAGTTAATTACTAGGGTCCTATCACAACATAATTGAATCAATTCCCGGTTATAAAAATTTTCTAAATTAATCTATTAATTAATTAATTTTACTAAAATCCAAGGTCTTCCAAATTTGAACAAGGAGTATACTTTTCAGTCATGTATAATCATAATAAATTTAAGACAAATGCTACTATATCTAAAAATGATATATCCAAGGTTTGGCAATTTTCACTAAGGTCTAAGGGGCCTAAACATATTTTTGCAATAATCCATTTCTTTCATGTCTAATGAATAAACCACATCAAATTCTCTTCTAAATAATTTGGATTAATTACAGGGTACTAGAAATACCATGAAAACAGTACTATAAAATTTTCATAATTTTCCTGCTGGAAATTAATTTATAATAAAACATTTACTAAAACCCTAATCTAGTCGTTGAAGATTTGTATTTGCTATAAAGATTATTTAGATGCGGCGAACAGAGAGCAACATACTGCTTCTATCGAAGACAGCTCCTCGTCAGTCGAAGAAGAACTGAGTTCGTTAAACTTGGCCGAAGAAGATTGAGTAATAGTGATGTATTTTATTTTATTTTGGGTTGACTGTCATACAGTGCTTTGACACCTTACTTATTATGGGTGGGTAGGTTGAGAGTTGTGAGATTTTGTGTGTTTTGTAAGTTCGGGTAGTTTTTCTCGGGATTGGTGGTCGACCCGTTTGTGTGTGTTGTAATATTTTCAATATGGAATAAAATATAACATTTTATCTTATTAAGTATTAACAAAATTAATATATAAATCTTAACATAATATTAAATATTAAATATTAAATAATTTTTATTAAAAAATGATTTTTTATATTAAAAATTCGGTCATGGGTAGACCTAGGCCTGGTTGGGCCTGGTTTACGCCTTGCTGAAAAGGCCTTGTACCCCATTCATACAGGGGGCCTGGGCCTGAGCCTGATTATTATAAGGCCTGAGCCTAGGCCTGGACATAAAAAGTCTGGGCCAGACAGATCCAGGCCTAAACTGGGCCTGTGCACCCTATTTGTGAGTGTCCGAACTGTGATCGTTCGGGAGAGAATCTAAAATGCTACCCTGCCTCGAAAATCCAGAATAAAATCCCACTGATTCATAATGAATTAAAAACACCATTTACCAATTTTCATAATTTTTCAGAGGCTATTTATGCCATAAAATATTTTTAAAACATAGAGCCCTTTAATAATACTTGTGAATGAACTATTCTGTTTAATCAACATAAAATTGAACTAAAATTCATGGGCATTCCTACTGACCAAAAACATCTAATTCCATAGTTTCAAGGGGGCTTTATTTGAATTAAAAATCTTTAATAAATAAAACATCAAAAAGGGCTATAACCACATTCATGAATGAAGTACTAGAAATACCTATCCAAAAATTCTAGTAAAATTATCCAAGGGTCCTAACTATCATAGAAACACACTACTTAAATTTCATGGCTTTTAAAAGAGTTTAAGATACTGGTTTGACCTAAAATCCCTTCTACCCTAAAACTAGGGTTTATGTTTTGAGGTAGCTACCTACATCAAAATTCTCTAACATTACAACCAGAGAGTTACAAACTCATTAACAACCTCTCCACTAAATCTCAAGGCCATACAAGGGAATTTGCCCCTATGTCCTTCACAAACCCCCAAAGTCCACCTTTAGGGTTTTAACCTGGGCCCTAGGGTAAACTTACCCTAAATCATCCAATCTTCCCTAAGGATAATCTTAGGACCAAAATAAACCAGTGGTCAAAATCTCAACCTCTGTTGAGGTGAGATGATCATACCAGAGTGCAAAGAACCTTCTCACTAAGCTTCCCTCTACTAGGTCAAAACTAGGGTTTAGAGGATTCCTAATCAAAACTCACCAAATGAGTTGAAATTTGAACTAGACCTAGATACCTATACCAGGGACATCTCACCAAAATTTGGGAGGGTTTGGAGGTCATTTGACCCTTCAACTACGTTACCCTAGCTTTTCTAGGTTTAGGGCAAAACCCTAGGTTAAACTTCTTTAAATGGGTTCCAATTTTTACAGGAGCTAGGTCTAGGTGATATTAAGCCCCTGTCCAAAATTCAAAGCATTTGGACTAAGGATTAGGTGTGGGGAAGTTTTCAAAGATCTGCCCTATTTGTAGGACCTACCCCAGAATAATGGCCCTATAGGTCAGAATACTTGTCCTATAATTTTCCATAATATATCAAACTGTAGATAATTAAAAAGCCTACAACATTCATGTTGATTAATTTTGATGAACAAGCCTCCAAAGGGCCTAAATAATTTTTATAATAAAACTGCCCTAAACCTAGGACATACCCATAATCAAATGACCCTACAGGCCTAGGTTCTCAACAAAATTTTCACCACAGCATATCAAATTGTAGGTATTTAAAGGGCCTACAACTTTCATGCTAAACACTTTTTCATCAGGTGCCCATAAGGGGCCTAAAATCCAAAAACAGTAAAACTGTATTTTAAAAAAACAGAAAAACAGAAAAAGGGGGTATTTGATCGTGCACGAATCTAGAAGCAGGATCGGGTGGCTCCTGTTCATCTTCCCCGATGGAGCCGAAATAGGGCTTGCGTAGGCTATTTTTTGCGGGTTGTTTACCGGCGGCCTGAGGCAGCGCCACCACCGGGAAACATCCCCTAATTATTCCCGGTGGTGGGGGCTATCATTGGCCGGAGCTAGGGCGGCCGGAGGTGGCGGCGCCGCCCTAGCCGAGAGCTCAAACTCTCCCAAAAAAATGGCAAATTCCGAAAACCTAAAATCTAAACTCGGTTTGAATGAGCATTGAATCAGTTTCTAAGCATTCCTAGGATCTAAGCATGAGAGAAGGAGAGGAGGAGGACCTGAACTCGGGCTTGGATGCGGGTGGATCGACGGGAATTCATGGCGGCGGTGGCGGCGATTTCTCCTTTGGTGGCTCCGGCAGTGGTTCTCCCTCCTTCTAATGCTTCGAAATTCGTCGCCCTAGCTTGCTGGTGAGGTCTATATGGCCAGGAGGGGAGGGGGAAGGCAGTTATGAAAGACACCATTAATGACCATTAAGGGAGGTTGCGGCCATGGTGGAGGGGGGGGGGGGGGGGGGGTGAACCTAGGCCTAGGTGGCCGGGAAACGGCTGTAAACTCCTCCCCTTCCCTAGGGGAGTTGAATTCAGCCATTAAGGGTGGCCTTTGTCCTCCCTTTGGCCGAATTCCTCCTTCCCTCTCTCTTGAATTTTTTCTCTCTCCTCCATTATCATGAAAATGGAGCTCACTTTCTCTCTCCTAGTCACCAATGTTGACTTGGTCAATTCCCTAGGATATAGGCAGCCAAATATGATAAAAATAATCATGCAAGAGTTAGCCTAAGGGGGAGGGTGGTTTGAGGTTGGGTTAGCCCATCTAGGCTAGGTTTGACTTGATTTGGGCTTGGGGTTGACTTGGTCAAAATGACCACTATGGTTGACCCAAGTGGGTCCTTGGTGACTCATTGAGCCCACATTAGGTCTAAGGGGATTTTTAGGATCACAATGCACCTACTAGGCCACCCAAAATCAGAGTTTTGAAAATTACTATTTGCAGACCAAGTGGGTCTCAACTAGGTTTTTAGGTCACTTGGTCTCCTGGGCTCACCTAGGTTAACTCATATGACCTAGTTATACTCAAGTCACTCCTAAGGGGGGTCTAATTGGAAAATGGGATGTTACAAATCCCAATAAACAAAACAAAAATTTCGTCCTCGAAATTAAGGTTAAGTCTACGGGGATTTCTACCGGGATAGCCTAAGCTTGTAACATCCCATGAAGGGTGGAAGCGCCTACTGAGTTAAACAAAGCAAGGGCTAGCCCCAATAAACAAAGGATTAGCCTCTACCTTTTTAAATAATTCTACTAGCACAAGAAAATAAGGAAAAACACTAATACACCAGAGGAGTTGCGAGGTATACCTGACTAAAAAGCTCCGGATATTTTTCCTGCATCAGGTCCTGAGGCTCCCAAGTATGCTCCTCTCGTCCGTGGTTCCTCCACAAGACCTTGACTAGCGGGATCTTCTTGCGGCGCAAGACTCGTATCCCCTGGTCATCGATCCGTATCGGTTCCAAATGCACAGACCGATCCGAGGCTACCGGCCCATCAGTGGCCGTAATCTGCAACTCCGGGCGTAGTAGAGCCCTCCTGAGTGACGATACATGGAAAACGTCGTGCAAGCCGGCCAGCTCCGGTGTCAGCTCCAGTCGATAAGCTAGAGGACCGATCCGCTCCAGGATCCTGAACGGTCCCATGAATCTCGGGCTGAGCTTCTTCCGATGACCCCGCACCCGTGAAACTCCATGCATCGGCCAGATCTTCAAGAACACCCGGTCCCCGATCTGAAACTCCACCTGACGATGTCGAGCATCATAATACTTCGCTTGCCTGCTCTACGCCTCTAACATCCGGTCCCGGATCAGTCTCACCTGAGCCTCGGTGTCTTCCACAAACTCTGAGTCTAGAACCTTCGGATCCACGTCCTGCAGCCAAGATAACGGCGTCCTACACCTTCTCCCATACAAGGCCTCGTAAGGAGCCATCCGTATGCTGGACTGGTAACTGTTGTTATACGAGAAATCCACCAATGGCAGCATCTACTCCCAGGGCTCTCTGCGGTCTACAATACATAGTCTCAGAAGGTCTTCCAGCGTCCGATTGGTACGCTCCGTCTGCCCGTCAGTCTGGGGGTGGAAGGCCGTACTGAAAGTCAGTCGGGAGCCAAGGTAAGCCTGCACCGATCTCCACTCTCTGGACGTAAACCGCCCATCTCGATCTGATATGATCGTCCTTGGCACGCCGTGATAACGAATATACTGCTCCATGAACTTCCGAACCAACACTCCAACAGAGTCGTCCTTCCTGATCGGGATGAACCTAGCCACCTTCGTCAGACGGTCCACGATCACCCAGATCGAATCGTTTCCCGTCTGTGATCGAGGTAGGCCATGGATGAAGTCCATCGCGATGTCCTCAAATTTCCACTACGGCACCGGGAGTGGCTGCAATAAACCAGCGGGATGTCTACACTCTGCCTTCACTAACTGGCACGTCTCGCAGTGGGTCACGAAGTACGTAATGTCCTTCTTCATCCCTGGCCAAAACATCATCTTCTTCAAATCTGCCGTCATCTTCGTGATCCCCGGGTGTATAGAATATCTACTACAATGCGCCTCCGCCATGATGTCCTCCCGAACCCGGCCTCCTGCGGGTATATAAACCCTGCCTCTGAAATGTAGCAATCCGTCTCTCAGGGAATAATCTCCTGTCGAACCCTCCTCCAAGGCTCGGAATATCGGCACTGCCCATGCATCTGTCTTTTTTTCGTCCCGGATGCGGTCCCGAATATCATCTATGGCCACAATTGATGCCAGATACTCCCTATATAGCTCTGGATCATCCTCAGACACTAGGGATATCTGCATATCTCTGAAGGACCGAACTAGCTCCATGGACATAACCTAGGGCCCGTCTTCGGAAGTGGCCGCTCTCCGACTCAACGCGTCAGCCACCACGTTTGCCTTCCCTGGATGATAGTGCATCTCATACTGATAATCTGCTAAGAACTCCACCCAGCGCCTCTGCCTGATATTCCGCTCCTTCTGCGTGTCCACGTATTTCAAGTTCTTGTGATCGGAGAAGATATCGCAGTGGACTCCATAAAGATAATGGCGCCAGACCTTCAGAGCAAAAACGACCGCTCCCATCTCGAGGTCGTGCACCGTGTAGTTCCTCTCATGGGTCTTCAGCTGGCGGGAGGCATATGCTATGACATGTCCGTTCTGCATCAGCACCGCTCCCATCCCTTGGTATGATGCATCGGTATACACCTGGAATCCTTCCTTTCCAGATGGAAGGGCCAGAATCGGGGCTGAGATGAGTCGGTCCTTTAGCTCCTGGAAAGCCATCTGGCACTGCGCGGTCCAAACGAATGGCGCCTCCTTCCTTGTCAAAGATGTGAGGGGGAGGGCAATTTGAGAGAACCCTTCCACGAACTTCCGGTAATAACCGGCAAGTCCCAAGAAACTTCGTACATCGGTGGCTGTCTTCAACGGCGGCCAATCTCGAACTGCCTGAATCTTTGCCGGATCCACTGCCAACCCGGCTCCGCTGATAATATGGCCTAGGAAAGCCACCTCCTTCAACCAAAACTAACACTTGCTGAATTTCACATAAAGGTGATGCTCCCGCAACCTCTATAGAGTCAGTGCCAGATGCCGAGTGTGCTCCTCCTCCGTCCTTGAGTAGATCAGGATGTCGTCTATGAATACTATAACGAACACATCCAAGTAGGCCTCAAAAACCCGGTTCATGAGGCTCATGAACGCCGACGACGCATTTGTGAGCCCGAAGGGCATCATGGTGAACTCATACAAGCCATATCTGCTACTGAAGGCCGTCTTCGGAATATCCTCCTCCTGGATCCGCATATGGTAATATCCTGACCTCAAGTCCAGCTTCGAGAAATAGTGGGCTCCCTCCAGCTGGTCGAACAACTCGTCTATACGGGGGAGCGGATAGGTATTTCAAACGGTCAGTCTGTTTAGTGCTCGATAATCGATGCACAGACGAAGTGTCCCATCCTTCTTCTTCACGAATAGGACCGGAGCTCCCCATGGAGAAGAACTCGGTCTAACAAATCCCGCCTCCACCAACTCTTGCAACTGAGTCCGAAACTCCGCCAACTCCTTCGGGGCCATCCGATAGGGAGCCCTGGATATCGACTTAGCCCCTGGCACCAACTGAATCTGGAAATCCTTCTCCCTGTGCGGAGGCAATCCTGGCAGCTTCTCTGGAAACACATCGACGTAATCACACACCACCGGTATATTGGCAATCCGTTCCTTCTCCGCGGTCATCTCGAACAACACCTGATATACCATGTCTCCCTGCAGATGGGCCTTGACGGCTTGAATAGAAGATAAGAAAATATAGGACGCATGTCTAATACCTTCCATCACGATGAGAGAATCCCCATATCTAAGGGTAACCTTCTTGGCCAAGCAGTCAATCTGGGCATGGTTCCAGTGGAGCCATGACATACCCAGAATCAGATCATAATCTGGCAGTGGCAAGATCGTCGCTGACGCTTCGAAAGGTTTCCCGCCTATCCATGCCTCCATATTGCAATGGGATGAGGTGAACAGCTCCGACCCGTCAGGTAGCCGTATCTTCATCATCGACCCCGTGAATTTCTCCACGCCATCCAACCCTTGGATAAAGGTCTCCGACACAAATGAGTGCAAGGCACCCGTGTCGAAGAGAGTATGTGCGGGTTTGCCGCAAATGAAGACAATGCCTGAGATTGTGACTTATCTTAGAGTTCTGTTCTTGGTTTTTACTACCTAATGCTAAAGACAATAGTTTCCTAGGAAAGGATGGAAAAAGAATTAAAGCAACACAAACAAAACATTGTCGTACCTGTGATCACTTGCTCAGGATGCCGGGGTTGGGCCAGGTCCAGTGCATATACCTGCTCCCTTTCTTGGCTACGGTCTCTGCCCTGGTATCCTTGTCCTTGACCGCGTCCTCGGCCTCCATAGTGCTGAGAAGGTGGGGCAATCTGCGGCGCTAGAGCGGGCCCCCTTCTCATAGGGCAGTTCCTCTTGATATGCCCCACCTGACGGTAGTGAAAACACTCTGGTGGAGGGTAAGCCCTCCCTCCTGGTCTCTACACATCCTGCATCTGTGGTCTTGGTATCTCCCGCATCTGGAGAGGCTGGGGAGCCAGAGTCACCTGCTCCCTCGGCTCCTATCTCACCTCCTGACGAGGCTGATCCTCCATCCTGCCCACATCAGTAGCACGGCCTCGTCGCTGCTCATTTCTTGCTCCAAGATTCTGATCCTCCATTGGCCGCTTCCGGCCTCGGGTAGCGTGCCAGTCTGCCTCGATCCTCTTGGCCATCTCTAGAATCCGAGGAATAGGTCCATCGGACACGAACAATAGGGCCTCCCTCAAATCCTCCTTCAAGCCCTTGTAAAACCTCTTGGTGTACCCGGCTTCGTCCAGCTGATAAGAATCTGCATATCGGGCTAGATGATCGAACTCCCGATGGTACTCCACCACCGACCTGGTGCCCTGCTTTAGCTGTAAGAACCGGTCTTCAAGCTCATCCCTGGCCGATTGTGGAACAAAATGTTCCAACAGCGCGACCCTGAATTCTCCCCAAGTGACCTCCACAACCTCCCTGTCGACATAAGTCTTGTCCAGGAGCGTCTTCCACCACCTCTTGGCATGGGACTCTAGGCAAGAGACCACCAATGCCACCCTTTCCTCCACCGGGCATCGTATCCCAGTCAGCATCTCATGCATGATGTCCAACCACTCCTCTGTCCGAACTGCCATCTCTGTCCCCAAGTAGGACGAGGGAGAAAGTCCTCGGAATATACTCAGCCAGTTGGTTCCCGGAATCAACTGCGGAGCCGGAGCCTATTGAGCCCTGAAGGCTTCTAGGATGGCTGTCAAAGTTTGCCCCATGTCCATCTGAAGGAAAGGAGCGGGAGCTGGTGGAGGTGGTGCAGCATCCGGAGTCTGCAAAACCTTACCCTGTGGAGTAGGCTGCACTGAGGGATGCGAAAAGAAAAATTTTACTATGAGAAAACGGTTCGAAAGAACTAAAGGTGGACAATTATATGTGATTCCCCTTATGGGCACACCACTGCTTCCGCTGCTTAGTTTGTCCGCAAACTAAACTCGCGCGGGGGTGACCCAGGGATTTGTGGACTGCTACTAATCCGATCGATGTTTCCTCTGATACCACTTTGTAAGACCCCCATTTTTTTGCAAACCCGGGGTCTTATGCCCAGAGCCGCCGCTTTGCAGTGACACCTTCGCACCCGGGAAGGTCGTCACTACAACGCGCCGATTCTGCCGGTCTTTTCGATCACAATAAGTAGCAAGCAAGAGAGAAGCAAGTCCACCAAAAGAGAATATCACATAAAATAAAACTCCACGAAGGGAGTGTCCACAGAAAATCATCAGAGTATAAATAGTCTGGAAATAAAAGGGCTCATGCCCGGTACATCAAATCCTCTCTACAAGATCACTCAAAAGCGGAAACAAAACTAAAACTCTACGAAGGGCCGGGACTCACAGTCCCCGTAGTCTGCACTCCAGTGCTAGACTGTCCCGTCTCCAAGCGTACCGGCCTCCTGGGCTGCTCCTCCATGCTGGGCTCTACGATCCCCTAATATGATATGGTTCGAAAACCGTTAGTCTAAAAGACTAAGCCCTATCGTCCCCCACTCCTTCCCCCACGCTCTAAGGCACCGGGCGGAGAGGAAGAAAGGGTAGGACAAGAAAGTGGAGAATAATATCAAAACAGATGATGGTGGACCTAACTAGCAGTTGTGTAAATGGGGAGCAATTTATCTTAAGTGTTGTAATAGGTATAACAGAAAGGAAGTAAGTAAGAAATTAAACCTTCGCTTATGTGAGTACACATAAGCCAAGGGATCTTTTGCAAGGCTCCCATCGTATAACGCGTCTCATACCGCTTATACGTTGGGGTGTCGGTTATCACGCAGCAGGTATACATATATAAAATTAACCTTAATTTATAAACTTGCCCACACAAGCTTATAGACCAAGGGGTCGTTTTGCAAGTCCTAAAGTATAAGCGTCCCATTCCACTTATATTTTAGGTGTCAAGGTTGTTATGAATGATTTTGACATGCAGCTATATGGTGGGTTATGATGTTCAAGCAGTGCAACTCACACACCCAACTTTGTGTACACAAACCTTTAGTTCCCCCTTTCTGAAGATAACTCCTAGGATACTCCCGTAGTGGCAAACGGAAGCGGTGGGTTGGGCCTCGCCCACCTCAAAACCAGTAAAAGCACCACTGGTCTGACCAATCGTACGCCCTCAACGCCTGGTGCACGAGGCGGACTCCTGCGTACTCTTGCCGGCTGGTCCGCCGGACTTAACCTTGGCTAAGTGCTAGTCACCTTGCCGAGTCAACGATATCGGTGTCGGTGCAATCGAACTCCCCGATATCAAAAACCCACCACCTTAATCTTACCTATTTTTATGCACATGCAGCAGTTTAATAAATAACAATTTTAAAGTGTCAAACTCCCAGACTAAACCGTTCGTATAAACCACATCCGAGACCAACTTCCCCAGACTAAACCGTCCGACTCATCTCCAGACTTAATCCCTTAGAACACCACGGGACGGCGCCCCCTTGAACACCTCGGGATGACTTAACCATTTCCAACCCTAACGAATGAGTGTGTGCAATGTGATCCCTATTCGGCTAATTACTTTTTCGTTTGTTTTAAGATTTACGTTAGCCCAGGACTGCCCCCGGCATACCCCGTGAAGGGCTCTCAAGGGGCACTAGGAACCAAGACGGCGGCATTACGGCCCGAAGTTCCCTTTCGCAAGGCACTTATTGTTATTGGTTGTTTTTCCCTTACCCGTTCCCTCTATAAATTGCATCGAACTAACCCTAGGGTGGATTTGACTCTTCACTCCTACGGGGACGACGATCTTTCGTCGGTCCCGCGCACCTTCTAGAGCGCATCAACCTATTCCTCACTGCACTTGAAACCTCCTATGGTGATCCATCCTCTTTCTTTAAATCCAACCAACACAGGCCGTCCTTATGCTAACCCAAATCTTATCTTGTTACTCATTTCCCAAAATTACTAAATGCAGACCACCTTATACTAAGTGATGTCTATGATAGGATGTCCTTTGTGTTTTCATCCGAACAGCCTAAGTTAATTACTGGGGTCCTATCACAACATAATTGAATCAATTCCCGGTTATAAAATTTTTCTCAATTAATCTATTAATTAATTAATTTTACTAAAATCCAAGGTCTTCCAAATTTGAACAAGGAGTATACTTTTCAGTCATGTATAATCATAATAAATTTAAGACAAATGCTACTATGTCTAAAAATGATATATCCAAGGTTTGGAAATTTTCACTAAGGTCTAAGGGGCCTAAACATATTTTTGCAATAATCCATTCTTTCATGTCTAATGAATAAACCACATCAAATTCTCTTCTAAATAATTTGGATTAATTACAGGGTACTAGAAATACCATGAAAACAGTACTATAAAATTTTCATAATTTTCCTGCTGGAAATTAATTTATAATAAAACATTTACTAAAACCCTAATCTAGCATGCTTGTGAATCAAGTACAATATCCATAACTCCAAAAATCCAGAATAAAATCCCACTGATTCATAATGAATTAAAAACACCATTTACCAATTTTCATAATTTTCCAGAGGCTATTTATGCCATAAAATATTTTTAAAACATAGAGCCCTTTAATAATATTTGTGAAGGAACTATTCTGTTTAATCAACATAAAATTGAACTAAAATTCATGGGCATTCCTATTGACCAAAAACATCTAATTCCAGAGTTTCCAGGGGGCCTTATTTGAATTAAAAATCTTTAATAAATAAAACATCAAAAAGGGCTATACCCACATTCATGAATGAAGTACTAGAAATACCTAATTCTCTAACATTACAACCAGAGAGTTACAAACTCATTAACAACCTCTCCACTAAATCTCAAGGCCATACAAGGGCATTTGCCCCTATGTCCTTCACAAACCCCCAAAGTCCACCTTTAGGGTTTTAACCTGGGCCCTAGGGTAAACTTACCCTAAATTATCCCATCTTCCCTAAGGATAATCTTAGGACCAAAATAAACCAGTGGTAAAAATCTCAACCTCTGTTGAGGTGAGATGATCATACCAGAGTGCAAAGAACCTTCTCACTAAGCTTCCTTCTACTAGGTCAAAACTAGGGTTTAGAGGATTCCTAATCAAAACTCAACCAAATGAGTTGAAATTTGAAATAGACCTAGATACCTATACCAGGGACACCTCACCAAAATTTGGGAGGGTTTGGAGGTCATTTGACCCTTCAACTACCTTACCCTAGCTTTTCTAGGTTTAGGGCAAAACCCTAGGTTAAACTTCTTTAAATGGGCTCCAATTTTTACAAGAGCTAGGTCTAGGCGATATTAAGCCCCTGTCTAAAATTCAAAGCATTTGGACCAAGGATTAGGTGTGGGGAATTTTTCAAAGATCTGCCCTATTTGTAGGACCTACCCTAGAATAATGGCCCTATAGGTCAGAATACTTGTCCTATAATTTTCCATAATATATCAAGCTGTAGATAATTAAAAAGCCTACAGCATTCATGTTGATCAATTTTGATGAACAAGCCTCCAAAGGGCCTAAATAATTTTTATAATAAAACTGCCCTAAACCTAGGACATACCCATAATCAAATGACCCTACAGGCCTAGGTTCTCAACCAAATTTTCACCACAGCATATCAAATTGTAGGTATTTAAAGGGCCTACAACTTTCATGCTAAACACTTTTTCCTCAGGTGCTCATAAGGGGCCTAAAATCCAAAAACAGTAAAACCGTATTTTAAAAAAAACAGAAAAACAGAAAAAAGGGGGTATTTGATCCTGCACGAATCTAGAAGCAGGATCGGGTGGCTCCTATTCATCTTCCCCGATGGAGCCGAAATAGGGCTTGCGCAGGCTGTTTTTTGCGGGCTGTTTACCGGCGGCCTGAGGCGGCGCCACCACCAGGAAACATCCCCTAATTGTTCCCGGTGGTGGGGGCTATCACTGGCCGGAGCTAGGGCGGCCGGAGGTGGCGGCGCCGCCCTAGCCGAGAGCTCAAACTCTCCCAAAAAAATGGCAAATTCCGAAAACCTAAAATCTAAACTCGGTTCGAATGAGCATGGAATCGGTTTCTAAGCATTCCTAGGATCTAAGCATGAGAGAAGGAGAGGAGGAGGACCTGAACTCGGGCTTGGATGCGGGTGGATCGACGAGAATTCATGGCGGCGGTGGCGGTGGCGATTTCTCCTTTGGTGGCTCCGGCAGTGGTTCTCCCTCCTTCTAATGCTTCGAAATTCGTCGCCCTAGCTTGCTGGTGAGGTCTATATGGCCAGGAGGGGAGGGGGAAGGCAGTTATGAAAGACACCATTAATGGCCATTAAGGGAGGTTGCAGCCATGGTGGAGGGGGGGTGAACCTAAGCCTAGGTGGCCGGGAAATGGCTGGAAACTCCTCCCCTTCCCTAGGGGAGTTGAATTCAGCCATTAAGGGTGGCTTTTGGCCTCCCTTTGGCCGAATTCCTCCTTCCCTCTCTCTTGAATTTTTCTCTCTCCTCCATTATCATGAAAATGGAGCTCACTTTCTCTCTCCTAGTCACCAATGTTGACTTGGTCAATTCCCTAGGATATAGACAGCCAAATATGATAAAAATAATCATGCAAGAGTTAGCCTAAGGGGGTGGGTGGTTTGAGGTTGGGTTAGCCCATCTAGGCTAGGTTTGACTTGATTTGGGCTTGGGGTTGACTTGGTCAAAATGACCACTATGGTTGACCCAAGTGGGTCCTTGGTGACTCATTGAGCCCACATTAGGTCTTAGGGGATTTTTAGGATCACAATGCACCTACTAGGCCACCTTAAATCTGAGTTTTGAAAATTACTATTTGCAGACCAAGTGGGTCTCAACTAGGTTTTTAGGTCACTTGGTCTCCTGGGCTCACCTAGGTTAACTCATATGACCTAGTTATGCTCAAGTCACTCCTAAGGGGGGGTCTAATTGGAAAATGGGATGTTACATTCCTTGTCATCCCTTTTTAATTTAATTTTGAAAACATCAACAAAGATGTTGAATGTTTGATTTTTTTAACGAACATTTTTTGTGTTTTTTGTTTGACTTGACAAAGGAGTCCGAATTCACTTGTGTGAGCATATAGGATAATCAAATATGAATTGTGTAAAGAAAAACAAGGATTAAGTGTTAGTGTTTGCATGAAATTCTAGTGGTTATGGTAGAACATTCACAATTCACATATGAAGTAAGGTGAAACCATATGTAGATTTTCACAAATATGGGTGAGTGAAATCACGGATACAAGGACAAACAATTGAGATAACCCATTATGATCTCAGGGAAGAATTTGGGTTAATAGAACGGGAAAATTTCGTAGATGCCATAGAAAATTATCGAAAGGATAGAGATTGGACACTTTTGAATATGGTTTTGCATGGTAATTCCATAAAAACCCTCATTCAATCTACGGGCACTCTTATCGCAGATGCATGACTAGTGCAGGACATATTGATGCATACTATTTTGCTCAAGTCCGGTGATACACGAAAGATTACAGCTCAATTAAGCTATGTCACTTACGTGATCTTGAAACAGGAGCTGTTTGATATGACAGAGTTTATCCTTTCGATAATACGCTACACATTTAGACTAAAAAGTCCGACTGGAAGAAATTGAATACATTACCACTTGATGCAGTCATCCAATGCATTTTGTATAAGTACACTTGGATAGAACCAAAACTTTTTTTCATTGATTGTGTACCCTCTATCTTCTCTACGAGTGGTACACCCGCCATTGGCCGATCAGCACGAGGAGGGTCTACAAGGAGTAGTGAATCAGTGTCAACTATCTAAAACCAACCGGTTTCAAGAGGTGGTTCAATGCAGGAAGGTTTGGATGACTTGCGAGAGTCGTTCGAAGATCATAAGAGAGAGGTCAAGAAGAACTTTTCGGGAATTTAGAAATTCTTTAAATTCCTGAACAAGAGACTCAAGTTGAAGCCAACTCCAGCAGTTACGGCCGAATGGGAGAATTTGGTCGTGGAGCCTCCTCGATCGTCTACTTGCTGACCTCGCCGGGCAAGAAGCAGTAAACAGAGTTTAGCAGAAGATCAAGAGGACACTAGTGCAGTGAATACCAAGAATTTTTTAAGATTTTGGGCTGAACTGGAGTTTTGACGATATCGCCTGGCGACAGTCAGTATCGCCAGGCAACAATGCAGTTTAAAATTTTTCATCTTGCTCTTTGGAATTCTGTGTTGTAATATTATTTGACTTATTCTTTGATTCGAGTACTATTGTAGTACACTTATTGACACATAATATTATGGTTTTCTTAATACTAATTGCATTTTCTGTTAATTAAAGTTATTTTTTGTTTACTTATTACGTCAATTCATTTACTTGATAAGTCCAGGATTCCTAGTTCTAGTCTTAGTAATGAAAAACAGGAATCTGGAAGTTTTTTTGGTCAAAATATCGGCAAGCTGTGAATTGGTGCCTATAAAACTAACTTTAATTGTATTTTGCTTTATGTGGTCTCTAATGAAGTGATGGCATACATCAATGTGTTTGGACCTAGAATGATGAACTGGATTATATGTTAAGTCAATTGCACTCTTGTTATCACATTTTAATTCAACTGTGTCATGATTAATTCAAAATTCTTCTAATGTTTGCTTCATCCAAAGAGCCTGTGCATAAAAACTACCTAGTGTAATGTATTCAGCCTCAGTGGTAGATAAGGCAACAGAATTCTGTTTCCTTCTTGACCACGAAATTAGTGAAGGGCCTAGAAAGTGACAAGTGCCACTTGTGCTCTTACGATCTAATGAACAACCAATATAATCAGAATCAGAAACTTCATGTAAAATAAAGGTATTATTGTGTGGATACAACAAACCTATCTTAAATGTACCAATAAGATATCTAAAAAAACGCTTAACCACTATTAAATGAGATTATTTGGGATTTGCCTGAAATCTAGCACATAAACATACAACGAACATAATATCAGGTATAGATGCAGTCAAATATAACAATGATCCTATCATTCCTCTATATAGTGTTTGATCTATAGAATACCACTTTCATCTTTTCCTAATTTCAATGAGACACTCATGGGGGTATTGGCTTATTTTAGATTTTCAAATCCAAATCTTTTTAAAACATCATGTATATATTTAGATTGATAAATAAAAATACCATCATGTCTTTGTGTAATTTAAAAATCAAGAAAATAAGTGAGTTCGCCTACCATACTCATCTCAAATTCTTTTTTCATAATTTATATAACATTATCACCTAATTTTTCATTAGTGGATCCTAGAATAATGTCATCAACATATATTTACAAAAATATATGGTCATCATGAACATGTTTAATAAAAAGAGTACAATTAGCGCCACCCATTTTATAATCATTCTTTAATAAATACACAGTCAATCTATCATACCATTCTTGGGGTGCTTGTTTTAAACCATAAAGGGCTCTTTCTAATTTAAAAAAATGATTAGGAAATTTAACATCAACAAAGCCTGGAGTTTGTTCTACATCAACCTCTGCCTTAATATACCCATTAAGAAAAGCAATTTTAACATCCATTTGAAATAGTTTAAATCTTTTAAAGCTAGCAAATGGAAGAAATATTCTAACTGCTTCTAAATGTGCTACGGGTGCAAAGGTTTCTGATAGTTTTACTTTCGAGACAACCTAAACACCTAGAGGGGGGGGGGGTGAATAGGTTCTAATTGCTTGTTCAAATTTTTAGACAGAATTCAATTACAAAAATTAAAACATCCAGCACAGCATTCACATACATTTAATCATCACAGATTGCACAATGTTTTATAGTAGTTCCCCAAGGTCTGGGTACATCCACTTTCCCCCTTCACCTATCTAGCAGTATGCTAGATTCGGCCAAACTTCCACTATTCTCAGATCCTACAGCTCAGAACCTGGATAGGTTCCTACAACTCAGGCACAACAGCCCTACCTCAGCCTTGCCACAAGGCCTACAACTCAGAGAAGAACCTTCTCCTACACTCAGGCAAATAGCCCTACCAGTCAGAGATCAACTCTCCTACACTCAGCCTTTATATCACAGGCTTACAACTCAGATCTGTGTAAAACAGATCCTACAGAAATTTAGAAAAGAAGTTTTAATGTCTTGCCTTTGTTGAGAGAGAAGAGGACAAGACAATTCTTGATCAGCTGATGAAATCAACTGAATCTGAGCTTTCTTCAAAGCTTCTTGAATCTGAACTTAGCTGAGTTGATTTCCAAACAGCTTCTTGAAAAAACCACTGATGGCTTCCTTCTTCTTCTTCAAAATGGGTGGATCCCTCTCTATCCAACACCTTTGATGATACTTCTGAATTCTTGTTAGAACTCTTCTTAGATCGATCCTGAGATCGTCTTCTTAGATCTTCTGATGAAGATCTTCTTTAGTGTATTACACCTTCTTGATTTGATTTCTCAATTTGATTGCCAAAGTTCAATCTTCTCATTACTGTTTTTACTTCTCTCTGAATCTGTCTATTTATAGATCTTCTTAACGGTAACCGGCTGATCTGGTTTATAACTGTCTTCTGACAAGTCTGACAACATCAGTTAACTGGCTGCAACCCACAGCTGTCAAGTCTTCAAACAGATCCTGTGCCTTAGTCTTGGTCAACAATGTGTTGAGACAGACTGTCAGGAAGTGTCGAGACCAACTGTCTGTATGTGTCGACACAAGTAACTTTGGTGTCGACACAGCCTTTGATGATGTCGATAAGTTTGCCTTTAAGTCGACACAGCTTCTTCAGAGAATAACTTAGTCTTGACTTTGCAGTGTGTCGACACAAGTCCTGTGTGTCGACACAAGTCCTGTGTGTCGACACAGTTGTTGTAGATTCAGAACTCAGTATATGTTGACTTAGTCTTCTGGTGTCGACACAAGTATTGTCGACTTCTGCCAATGTGTGTCGACTCTGTTTCATTGTGTCGACACAGCCTCCCAGTGTCGACACAAATGTGGTCGACTATCTTCCTGTGAGTCGACACTGCTTCCCAGTGTCGACACAAATGTGGTCGACTATCTTTCTCTGTGTCGACACAGCTTCCTTCAAGTGTCGACACAAATATTCTGAAGTGTCGACACTATTTCTTCAGGTTTCGACACATGGACTTAGAATATTTTTCTGCATTCTTTAACACTTCTTCACCTGCACATGTCAACTTAAAAACAACATCAAATACACCTTGATGTATATCATTGAGCTAAGTTGGGCTTCTTCAAATCAGGTACACATTTTCCAATGTACCCAACAATCTCCCCCTATTTGGAGAAGTCATAACCCCTATAGCCAATGATATACACCATTTATAAAAAGTATAATATGATGATATATGACATAACAGGAATACTTAATATAAACAAAATATGAACAATCCATCACAGAGTGAACATTATATGATTCCAAAAATATGAACAATCCATCACAGAGTGAACATTATATGATTCCAAACAAAATATTGTTTATAACTTGATAATGTTTGATTACAGAGTTTTACATTGAATGATTTAATCAAAACATTACAAAACACATTTGAAAGAACTTAAAACTAAGACTGATCAGGCTCTCTTATGACAATCCCTTTGCCAGATTGGATTTGAGCCTTCACAGGAGCTTCAACATCTTCAGCTGGCTTCTTGCCTTTTTGATCAGCCTTCTTCTTTGCTTCTTCCTTGAGCCTTTGCCTTTCAAAGTAATGAAAGGGCTTTGGAAAGTACTTGCTCGGCTCCTAAGCATCTGGTGGCAGCCTACCCAGCTTGGCATTTCTTCTGAACTGTACTATTGCCTCCTGCCTAGCTTCATGCTTTTGCCATTCTATTACATTATACCACTTTCCTCTTTCATGAACTTGGTCTTTCACAGCCTTCCATGCAGTGAGTATAATATTTCTTGAAGTAGGGCTCCACTGCTCAAAATCTGGCTTAAGTTCAGTCTGCTCTCTAAATCTCTTCTTAGATAGTAGAGCATCTTGCTGTTCTTTCAAAATGGCCTCATGCTTATCCACTTTCTCAATAACAACCCTGTTAACCTCCTTTGGAGGACTATACATTTCTTGAACTTGCTGATCAATCATATCAAAATCTGGAGGAGGGTAAATGACTTGGGCAACCTCAGGTTGATTGCCTTCAAGTAGACCTATTTGTATTCCAGACTCAGCCACCATAGCATCATCACACAAAGGTGGATATCCCAATGTGTCTCGAATACTATTGGTCACCCATTTGGTGTGCTCTGAGCCTGCATGAACTAACAACCTCTCCCCCTTTATGGCTTCTCTGGTAATATGATCTCTTAGATCTTCCTTCTGAAATCTGATCAGTCCATCCAGATAATTCACACCCTCTTTAAAAAATGGTTTTAACTTTTGAAGCTTGTCAGATATGTCCTTTTGAGAGGTAGTGATAACAGTTTTAACAGATTCAATAGCAGCTTGAAATGTCTTATCAAATTCTTCCATCTCCTTTGCTCTAGCTGCAGGCAGGCCTGGAGTATTCTTTTTCAATTCAGCAATAATCTCATGATGAGATTCAGTTAAATTGTCATTCATCCTTAGCTGATTCTCCAAAACATAGCTTTGCTTTAAAGCAATATCATCCACTTTAGGGATGATGGACTGCTGTTGTTTTGCCAAATACACCACATCATTACCTCCCTTATGGAAGCAATCTGTCATCTCCTTCTTATGCATATTGACTTCAAATCGAATTGACTTTATATCCTGAGCCAAGTCAAATTGAAGGGCCTTATTGCTCTCATCAACATATTTTTCAACTGCCACTCTATGGTCATCTAACTTAACTTGCAAATCAACCATAAACTTGTTATAATTAAATTCAGAATGGGATGGTTGAGTTGTAGTCTGTAGAGCCTGCTTATAACCTTTGCTCCTTCTCTTGAAGACTACAAGTTTTCTCTTCTTAGCCATTCTGGCTTCTTCAGTCTCAGATTCAGATGAACTATCAACTTGAACTCTTTCTTGAGGAGGAGGAGGAACATCTGTCTCAGTGCCATGTTGTTCAGCCTCAACATGCACAGACTCCCCCTCAACCATTTGCTCCTTCTCAATTTCTATCTCCATGTCAAGGGATTTTTCAATCTCTTGCCCCTCTTCTACTCTATCAGTAGCCATATCAACATTAGGGAATAACTCATCTAGAGTATATTCCTTCTGAGATTGAACAGAAGATGTATCAATTAGATCTTCTATATTCAGATCTTTGGAGATATCAATTTGGACTGCCTCTTGCACTGGGTCTGACATCTTCTCCCCCTGTACTTGTTCAGTATTGGTAATGTCCTGGGCAGGTGAGTACACTTGCTCCGCCTGCACCTGTGCAGAAATTGAAATATTAGAAATGTCTTTTATAAGAAAATACACCAGCTCCCCCTACAACTGTACCTGGTCAGGAGTAGATATAATCTGGGCAGGTGAATGAGCTTGCTCCCCCTGCATCTGTGCAGGTATAGTGTCTTGCTGGGCTGGAGTAGACACAGGGTGGTCTTCATCCTGCTTCCTCTCTTGTTCTTCTTGAAGCTGCTCAGTATCTTGAGCATGAGAAGAGGATTTCACTGGGGTGTCCTGCCTGCTCTCATCAGGCACATCCTTAGACAGCACCCTATCCCACATAGAAAACAATCTCATGTCCATCTTTCTCATGTGATTGATCTTTGTTCCTGGCAGGTGTTGCATTACCTCAGGGATCACTCCATTCAGATATAAACTCATAATTCTAGCCAGATTTGGCTTCTTTATTCCTTCCTTGATCTTTTCAAAGATTACAGCTGACCAATCAGTTGGAATTGTAAACACAATTCTGGTCATGAGGCTGAACATAGAGGCTGAAATCCTATCATGTCCCCCTGGTTTGCATAGAATCACCTTGCCAACTATTTCAGACAGAAATTTTCCTTGCTGATTCATCCCTTTCCTGTTGAAAGCAGCTCCAATCTTCAGAGTGGGATCCAATCCGCACCATTGGATAGTCTCCCTTAACTTAGAAGCAGGGACTTCTTCTTCATTCTTAATTATTGGTAAATGTAGAATCTTCCTTAGAATTCTTGGGGTAATCTTCACTGTCGACCCATGCACAGTGGACTTTATCTTGAGAACATCTGAACCTATTGATGCAGAGTTAAAGAATTCATGCACCTCCTTCTTCCATATCTTGGAAGGTTCAGAAACTATGAACTCTAATCCGGATTCAGAAATAAGAGAGATAACTCGTTGAACATCTGTTGGGGCTTCGGCAAAGGCATTCCTTACTAACTCATAACCTTCATTGATGTTGTCTTTAATCTTCGGCGCCATTGTTCAGGTGAGAAAGCTTGAGAGAAGAGAGAGAGAGAAAGAAAGTTGACACAGGGTTTCAGTCTCGAAAATCTTGTAAGCGTGTCGACAGAATAAGTTCTTGACCTATTTATACCTTCTATTGAAAGAAGATCAAAAGGCGGGCAAAAACAGTCTATATGTGTCGACACAGATGGAATGTGTCGACACAAACTTCTATTGTCTCGACAACAAATCTGTCTACTATGTGTCGACACCAAATGTGGATATGTCGACACCTGAGAGATATAGTAGAGTATCAGAAAATCTGTGTCGACTCTTAGGATAAGTGTCGGCACAAAATTTGTAAGTGTCGACATCACTATTCTGGTGAAGTCGACACTACATTCCTGGATAAGTCGACAATTTAATTCTTAAGTGTCGACACATATTCTCTGTGTCGACACAATATTTCTGACTTGTCGACATTACTTCACTGAGTCGACACATTATCTCTGAATGTGTCGACACTATTTTACTTAGCCAATTTCTGTTTCTGTCTACACCATTTAAGACCATTTGATAATCTAATATGTTATTTGTAAGTTTGTTGATAATCTAATCAATGGTCTGCATGCCTAATTCAATTTTAAATTTATTGAATTTTGTTTCATCCAGAGGCTTAGTAAATACATCTGCTAATTGATAATCTGTTTTAACAAATTCCAATGTGATGTCTTCTCTTTCTACATGATCTCTAAGAAAATGGTATTTAATTTCTATATGCTTAGTTCTACTATGAGAAACAGGATTATTAGCAATAGAAATTGCACTCTTAGAATCACACAAAAGAGGTGTTCTACTTACTTGAATACCATAATCTTTAAGCTGATGCTGTATCCACAATAGTTGTGCACAGCAGCTACCAGCAACAACATATTCTGACTCAGCTGTAGATATAGCCACACTGGTCTGCTTCTTACTACTCCAAGATATCAATCTTCCTCCCAAGAATTGACAAGTACCTGTTGTACTCTTCCTATCCTCTCTACAGCCTGCAAAGTCTGCATCTGAATAACCTGTTAGTTGAAAATCTCTATTCCTAGGGTACCAAAGGCCTAGATTAGGTGTGCCCTTAAGATATCTCAGAATCCTTTTGACTGTAGTATAATGAGACTCTTTAGGGCAGGCTTGGTACCTAGCACAGACACATGTAGCATACATAATATCTGGTCTACTAGCTGTGAGATATAGTAGAGAACCAACTATTCCTCTATACAAAGTCTCATCAACAGGTTTACCTGCATCATCTTTGCATATAGGCATACTTGTCCCCATTGGATTTCTCATGATGGAGGATGACTCCATACCATACTTTTTGATTAATTATTTAGTAAACTTTGACTGGGATATGGACAAGCCATCATCAGTCTGTCTTACTTGGAGTCCCAAGAAGAACTTCAGTTCCCCCATACTGCTCATCTCAAACTTCCCTTGCATAAGTTTGGCAAACTTTTTACAAAGGTTGTTTTCTGTAGATCCAAAGATTATGTCATCAACATAGATCTGAACTAAGATGATCTTGCCTTTGGATTCCCTAAGGAATAGAGTTTTGTCAATTTTTCCTCTTGAGAATTTATTCTCAATAAGGAAAGTAGACAGGGTTTCATACCAAGCCCTTGGGGCTTGCTTTAACCTATACAAAGCTTTTCTAAGCTTATAAACATAATCAGGTTTAAGAGGATCTACAAAACCTGATGGCTGCTCTACATATACTTCTTCTTTAAGATCACCATTCAGAAATGCTAACTTCACATCCATCTGGTATACCTTGAAGTCTTGATAGGCTGCATAGGCAAGGAACATTCTGATTGCCTCCAGTCTTGCTACTGGGGCAAAGGTTTGATCAAAGTCAATCCCTTCTTCCTGCCTGTATCCTTTAGCAACCAATCTTGCTTTATTTTTCACTATTACTCCATTCTCATCCAACTTGTTCCTGTAGATCCATTTTGTCCCAATTATATTGTGGCCTCTTGGTTTAGGAACAAGCTCCCAGACATTGCACCTTCTGAATTGATTCAGCTCCTCTTGCATAGCATCAGTCCAGTGCAGGTCTTGGATGGCTTCTTCAAACTTCTTAGGCTCCATTTGTGACAGGAAACTTGAATGCAGAACTGTGCTTTGACTTCTGCTTCTAGTCTGCACTCCCTGTCTTGGATCACCTATTATCTGATCAGTTGGATGGTCTCTTAAATGTCTTGTAGCTGGAGGAAGATTCCCTTCTGGTTGAACATCTCCAGCTTCTTCATTATGCTGAACCTCTTGGTTTTCTTCATCTTCTATTGTGTCTTGTACTCCCCCTGGACAATATCCTTCATTTTCCAATACTCCATCTTCCCTTGAAGCTTCAGCAATGGAGAGCTTGTCCATTCCTTTGCTTATACCTATTGAGTCATTTGATCTACAAGACAACTCACAGTTGATTAATCTTGTTTCATCAAACACAACATGCACAGATTCTTCAACAACTTGAGTAGTCAAGTTGAAGATTCTATAGGCCTTACTATTTGTGCTGTACCCAACAAATATCCCATCCTAGGATTTGGCAGCAAACTTAGTCAAATATGACTTACCATTGTTAAGTATATAGCATTTGCAACCAAAGATTCTGAAGTAGGATAGATTTGGTTTTCTACCTTTCATAATCTCATAGGGAGTCTTTTTGTGGCTCTTGGTGATTGAAGCCCTATTGATCACATGACAAGCAGTGTTTACTGGCTCAGCCCAGAAATATTCTGGTAGAGAGGTGTCACTCAATAGAGTTCTACCAGCTTCAATTAATGTTCTATTCTTTCTTTCAGCAATTCCATTTTGCTGAGGTGTTCTTGCTGAGGAGAACTCTTGGAAAATCCCAAAGTCTTCACATAACTTTGTCATGCTTTCAGATTGAAACTCAGTACCATGGTCACTTTTGATTTTGACCACTGTACTATTCAGTTCATTCTGAATTTGCTTTACAAAATTAAGTAAGACACTTGGGGTTTCAGATTTCTGTCTCAGAAAGAATACCCATGTAAATCTAGAATAGTCATCTACAACCACAAAAGTGTAGACCTTCCTACCTAGACTATGAACTGGCATAGGACCAAAAAGATCCATATGCAAGAGGTATAAGCACCTCACAGAATCCTTGTTTTCAAGGCTTTGAAAGGAGGATTTTGTCTGCTTGCCCTTTTGACAAGCTGAGCATATCCCTTCCTTCATACACTTAACTTGAGGACCATTCCTCACTAACTCTTTGATAAAGAGTTGGCCAATTGTCTTGTAGTTAAGATGAGCCAATCTCTTGTGCCACTTAACACAATGAGAAGCATTATCATCAGCTACAAGACAGATGGGAGAAGCTTTATTCTCACATACAAAATTAAGAAAATATACAACTCTTCCTATACCCAGTCAAAATGATCTCTTGATCACTTGACCTTTTGATATGACATCCATCCTTAACAAATGAAATGTCATATCCTAAATCACTCAGCTGGCTTATGCTTATTAGATTATGTTTCAAACCTTTTACATAAGCCACTTGGGTGATAGTAATTAGGTTAGAAGAAATGTTACCAAACCCTTTGATGACTCCTTTTTCAGATCCACCAAAGATCACTTTAGGTCCATCTTTGACAGATGAATACTCCTTCAGCAGCCCCTTTGTTCCAGTCATGTGCCTGGAACAACCACTATCCAAGTACCATATAGGGGCATGGTTACTTGGATTCACCTGCAACACAGATTTACTTACCCATAGAACCCAAGCAAGTCTTGGGTCCTTGGTTCAAGTTAGCATTAACAAAGCTACCATTATTTCTTCTAACAGGTAGACTGTTGTTCTTTCTAACACTTGTGTTATACCAGCAGTCTAGTGCAAAATGGCCTCTCTTGCCACAGCACCAACATTCAAACCTATTGTATCTAGTTCTAGATACATCCTTGACAAAAGAATTTCTGTCCATTGCTGGTGCTGCAGCAGGTTCACCCACTGATTTTTTATAACCATTGGGTTTATGAACATAGGTAGGCCTGTTGGCATTTACACCCTTGTTTTTCAGAACATTAGACTTAATATGACCATGAATATTTTCATGATCATATAGGTTAGAAGGCACTTCCACCTTTCTAAACTTAATAGGGACTGAAAAGTTCAGTGGCTTGACAGGAGCTTTGCCTTTCCTCTTGAATTGGCCAGCCCTGGAGTTACCTTTGAATCCTAATCCTGCCTTACCCTTTTGATTCACAAATTCATCAATCAAGGGTAAGATAGACTTTGGCTTAGAGTAACTAGCCACTAAATCTTTTTCAATTCTTAGTCTAGCCTCCAGACTCTTCACTTGATCATTGGTATAATTAATTATGCCCATCTGAATAATAGTTATATTCTTCAGCTTGGCAATTTCATTTAACTTTTGATCAATTACTTTCTCTAACTCAGTTGCAGCTACACTTAGTTCAGCAATTTCATGAGCCTGAGATTTAACCAGGTTCTTGCTTTTCTTAAGGGCCTGCAACAAGTCCCCATACTTATCTATCAATTGATAGACATCTCCTTTAGATTCAGATGCATCTACATCACTTGATGCAGATGTAGCTGATTCTGTACTTGTACTACAAACAGATTTCATAGAAGGACATTGTACCTTATTAGGACCAGACTGATTCTGGCATATGTCCTCTTCCGATCCTACAATCAGTCCCATGCACTGATGATCCTCTTGTTCATTGATGGAGTCTAGCAACTGCAGAAACTCCTCTTCTTCAGATACAGCATATAGTCCAATATATGCTTCTGCTTCAGATTCTGACTCTGAAGTTGACTGATCTGTTAGGCTTTTATCCTTCTTTGCAACAAAGGATTTCTCCTTCTTGCCCTTTTTATGAGTCTTATTCTTGTCTGAAGACTCCATTCTCTTATCAGGACAGTCAGCCACTACATGTCCAATTCTATTGCAACAATAGCAAACAATCTTTGAAGTAGTAGCCTTACTGGGCTTTGATCTGCTCTTTTCTTTCCTTGATGACTTTTTCTTCTGATAATAGTCATCAACTTGCTGTGAAGTAGAGGGCTTAGACTTCCACTGTTTCTTCTTCAAGAACCTCTGGAATTGCCTTGTGAATGCAGCAAAGTCTGCATCTGAATCACAGCTTTCTGAACCCTGATTATCTGAATTTTCTGAACTGACTTCTGCAATTTCCTTAGGATGGGATGGTGATATCCTCCTATTCTTTCTGATGGATTCTGCATTGAATGCCACAGTCTTTTCTCTATGCTCTCCTCTTGAATTCTTTTCCTCCTCCTTCCTCACCAAAAGTTGCATTTCATAGGATAGCAGCTTTCCAAACAAGGTGGGAGGAGAGATCTCTGCCAATTTAGCCACTTCTCTTATGGCACAGATCTTTGTGTCCCAATCCTTTGTTAAGGATCTCAAGAATTTGTCATTCAGTTCATAAGTACTGAAGACTCTTCCATAGGACATTAGCTCATTCACAATTCTATAGAATTTCTTATAGCACTCAGTTATGCTATCAGATTTTTCTTGTCTAAAACTTTCATATTCCTGATTGAGCATAGATTTCCTGTCCTGTCTTACTTCTTCTGATCCCTCCATGTAGACAATCAATGTGTCCCACATTTCTTTGGAGGTCTTGTAGTGAATCAGATTCTGAAATGTTGAATCATTTATGACACTTACAATAATATTCTGTGCTCTTTTATCCATGGTTGCCAAAATGATTTCATCCTTGGTCATTTCAGAATAACTCTTTGGAGTTTGAATATTAGCATCAAGAACTGATACCTTCATTGGAATGAAGGGTCCTTCCTGAACTGTGATGTATATTCTTGGGTCAGATGCCTCCATAAACAACCTGACTCTTTCTTTCCAAATTCCAAAGATTTCCTTCTTGCATATGGGTAATTTCATAGACCCTAGCTCCTTATGATTCTCTCCAGAACCCATCTTCTTGAATCTTGATTTTGCCTTTCAGATATACCTCAGACTGTTAAGTCCTTTTTGAGGAACCTCCCTCTGATACCACTTGATAGTTTTACTTTCAAGACAACCTAAACACCTATAGGGGGGGGGGTGAATAGGTTCTAATTGCTTGTTCAAATTTTTAGATAGAATTCAATTACAAAAATTAAAACATCCAGCACAACATTCACAGACATTTAATCATCACAGATTGCACAATGTTTTATAGTGGTTCCCCAAGGTCTGGGTACATCCACTTTCCCCCTTCACCTATCTAGCAGTATGCTAGATTCGGCCAAACTTCCACTATTCTCAGATCCTCAGATCCTACAGCTCAGAACCTGGATAGGTTCCTACAACTCAGGTACAACAGCCCTACCTCAGCCTTGCCACAAGGCCTACAACTCAGAGAAGAACCTTCTCCTACACTCAGGCAAACAGCCCTACCACTCAGAGATCAACTCTCCTACACTCAGCCTTTATATCACAGGCTTACAACTCAGATCTGTGTAAAACAGATCCTACAGAAATTTAGAAAAGAAGTTTTAATGTCTTGCCTTTGTTGAGAGAGAAGAGGACAAGACAATTCTTGATCAGCTGATGAAATCAACTGAATCTGAGCTTTCTTCAAAGCTTCTTGAATCTGAACTTAGCTGAGTTGATTTCCAAACAGCTTCTTGAAAAAACCACTGATGGCTTCCTTCTTCTTCTTCAAAATGGGTGGATCCCTCTCTATCCAACACCTTTGATGATACTTCTGAATTCTTGTTAGAACTCTTCTTAGATCGATCCTGAGATCGTCTTCTTAGATCTTCTGATGAAGATCTTCTTTAGTGTATTACACCTTCTTGATTTGATTTCTCAATTTGATTGCCAAAGTTCAATCTTCTCATTACTGTTTTTACTTCTCTCTGAATCTGTCTATTTATAGATTTTCTTAACGGTAACCGGCTGATCCGGTTTATAACTGTCTTCTGACAAGTCTGACAACATCAGTTAACTGGCTGCAACCCACAGCTGTCAAGTCTTCAAACAGATTCTGTGCCTTAGTCTTGGTCAGCAATGTGTTGAGACAGACTGTCAGGAAGTGTCGAGACCAACTGTCTGTATGTGTCGACACAAGTAACTTTGGTGTCGACACAGCCTTTGATGATGTCGACAAGTTTGCCTTTAAGTCGACACAGCTTCTTCAGAGAATAACTTAGTCTTGACTTTGCAGTGTGTCGACACAAGTCCTGTGTGTCGACACAGTTATTGTAGATTCAGAACTCAGTATATGTTGACTTAGTCTTCTGGTGTCGACACAAGTATTGTCGACTTCTGCCAATTTGTGTCGACTCTGTCTCATTGTGTCGACACAGCCTCCCAGTGTCGACACAAATGTGGTCGACTATCTTCCTGTGAGTCGACACTGCTTCCCAGTGTCGACACAAATGTGGTCGACTATCTTTCTCTGTGTCGACACAGCTTCCTTCAAGTGTCGACACAAATATTCTGAAATGTCGACACTATTTCTTCAGGTGTCGACACATGGACTTAGAATATTTTTCTGCATTCTTTAACACTTCTTCACCTGCACATGTCAACTTAAAAACAATATCAAATACACCTTGATGTATATCATTGAGCTAAGTTGGGCTTCTTCAAATCAGGTACACATTTTCCAATGTACCCAACAGTTTCATCAAAATCTATTTCTTCAATTTGTGAATAACCTTTTTGCTACAAGTCTAGCTTTGTTTCTAGTGACCCTAGATTCACTATCCATTTTATTCTTAAAGATCCACTTAACACCTACTATATGATGATTTGATGGTATTTCTACTAATTTCCAGACTTTATTACGTTCAAATTGACTAAGCTTTTCATTCATAGCTAAAAATCAAGAGTTATCATTTAAAGCGGTTTCTACATTTTAGGTTCTATATCAAAAATAAAGCACATGTTTGAGAATAAATCATGTAACGATGAACGAGTACTTACACCTCTTGACGGTTCTCTAATAAACAAATCTTGTGGATGATCTTTTGAATAGCTCAGTTCGCATGGAGACACATATTCTTGCACTTTTTTTTTCTTCTTCTTGGTCTCCAAGGATTTCATCATCATCCGATCTTAGTGGTGGGAAGGGATCTTCATCATTACCCGTGGGATTAATATCTACTACTCCAATGCCGATGATCTTTACTTTTACGTTATCACCGATTGTGACTACTCATCCTTTCTTAGTCTCTAGGCTAAGGAACTTTGATTTGTTGAGCATAATGTGCTTGGAACACCCTAACTCCAAGTACCACACATCTTCTTTATCCTTAGCCTTCCAACAAACCTAGAAAGAAGATGAGAGTAAATATCTGGTTACTCAAGTGGTTCCTCCCATAATGTAGGTGGAAGCCTTAGGTACCGATACTTGTTTAACAGAACAATGTCCCGTCTTCTTACAAGTGTGAGTTGTGTGACCAAACTTATTACATTTGGCACGTGATGAAGTTAATGGTTTTTCAAAATAAGTTTTGAATTTTTGCTGGGAGCAGCAGTGACATTAAATTTATTACTTTTATTTTTAACAGGCAATTTTTTGAATTTTTCCTTATCGCTGGCGACATTGGATGTCGCCGGGCGATAGTGTTCTGGAGAGTATCCGATTCAAATTTTTACGAACCATAGCATTGGCTCGCCAAAATTATATTCAGTGATTTTTGGCCCATTCCAAACTTATTAGTGGCCATTTCTAAATCACGGACTCGGCCTCTCAATGCGGTTTTTTTAGCAACTATGGTGCCTCATTGGTTTGCGAAGGTCTTTTGCTGCCTCCTACTTGAGATTGAGAAAGCTTTAGAGATCTCTCTAAGGTCTCTTTTTATTTTGTAAGAGATTCAAACTGAGACCGAGACTTAGAGAGATCTTTCTTAAGTTCTAGTATTCTTGTCGAAGAGGGACAATCCTCTTGACAAGTTGCTTTTTCCTTCCCAAGTATATTTAACTCATTTGATAACATTTTATTTTCTTTTAATATCTCTTTATTTTCAGATTTGAGTGATGTAATCTCATTTAAGCTTTTGTCAAAGTATTTGCATGTTCGTAAAAATTCAGTATATAAATCTTCATAAGAAGGTGGATTTACCTTAGTGTCGCTCTGGACACTTCTTTCGTCATCAGATGATGAGACGTCCTTTCCTACCAGGCACATGTTGGCCTCCTCTTCAGTCTCCAAGCTTGAACTGCTTGATTCCTCAGATGTGATGTCATCCCAGGTTTCAACCTTCAGAACTTTTTTCTTATGCCGCTTCTCATTCAGCTCTTTCAGATATTTTGGGCACTTTCTCTTTATGTGGCCTACTCTCCTGCAGTGATAGCACTCAGGTGGTTGCCTCTCTTCGTCATTCTCTCCATCAGCTTGGTCTTTTTCCTTTCTATACCGAGATTCTTGCTTCTTGAAAAATTTTCTGAAGGAATTTCTTCTTTTAGGATTTCTCATGAACTTTCTGAACTTCTTCACGAACAGTCTTTCTTCATCTTCATCATCATTCTCATCAGACTCACTTTCCACTTCCTTCTTGGACTTCAATGCCAATGCTTTCTTTCTTGGCTCCAGGCTATACTCTGGTTGTTGAATCATAAGTTCCACTTCGTGGGTTTTCAGATTTCCTATAAGATTCTCAATTTGAAGAGTCTTTAAACCGCGTGAATCCAAGATGGCAGTAACCTTTGGATTGAACTTCGGGGGAAGCGATCTAAGTGTCTTTCTCACCAAATCTTAGTTTGAGAAACTATTTCCTAGGATCTTCGAGTCGTTCACGATCTTGCTGAACCTCGTGTATATAGAGTCTACATCCTCATCAACCTCCATCTTGAACTTCTCAAACTTTGACTCTAACTGGAAAAGCTTTGAGTCTTTCACCTGCGATGTACCTTCATGAGTAACTTTAAGGAGATTCTATATATCATACGCAATTTCACATGCATAAACACGATTAAACTCAGTCCTATCTAACGCGCAGAATAGAGCGTTCATTGCCTTAACATTATTCTTACAACGAAGTTTATCAATTTCGTCCCATTTGTCCTTAGGTTTTTCCATTGTGACACTTCTTACTACAGTATAGGGGAAGTGTAGCATGTTTCTATCATGCCCCATACTTTGATATCTAGAGTAATTAGAAAGCATAAGATTCGAGCTTTCCAATAGTTATAGTCTGTGCCCGTGAATAAGGTAGGTCTACTTATACCTTGACCCTCAGAAAATGCGTGAGTGTTTTGCGCTATTACTCCTAGTGGTAAAATAGATTTCGGAGTAACCTCCCTCTGATACCAATTGTTGTATCGTGAGGCGCCCTTAGAGGGGGGGGGGTGAATAAGGGTTAATTAATTTACTTTATCTAAACAAAGTTTACTTGGTGAAAAACAAGGAAATCAAGACTAATTTTTCATAAGAAGAATTGAACACTTAGAAATTCATAAAAACAAAAACAACAACAATTTATTTCAAAAGTGCTAAATCTGAAAACCATATATCTTTATAGAGCTAGAGACAAAAAGCTTATGAAAAATACAATTTACTTTTGATTTCTCCGATCCTTCTACCAAGAACCGACAGACTAAAGCGTATCTCTCTCTTGATCTTGCTACTAGCCTCCACAAGATCTAATCACGATCTAGACACTGCACACACGACAGTGATTTCTCCCTAAGCCACACAAGGACTTGGACGACACTCACAAGGCATCAATTCTCTCCTAAGCCACGCAAGGACTTAGATGCCACGCACAAGGTGGCGATTTACTCTCTCGATTACAATTGGAATAAAGAACAAAAAAAATGAAAACTTCAGAATTAAAAAATCCCACTAAATGACGCGCTGAAGATGCCGACGAATCCTTGCCAGGGTTGCTTTGAATGTCATGTACGTGCCGTTGATCTTTCTCGCTTTGACCTTCTTGAGAGTATGGAGTAATTCTGGATGCTGGAGCTCTCTGGATCGGATGTACAGGAAAGAACACTCTAGGTAATAAAATTCGTGATCTCCACAGAAAATTGAATAGCTTTTATATTTTAGCGATAACCCCTGGCAACACTGGGTATCACCATCTGGCGATATCGTTACCGGCTGCCACATGTCCCACGTATTCCTCATTTTGTATCTTAGATAGGTCATGGTCAATCGTGGACTGCCGCCTGACGATATCTATATCGCCGAATTATTGTGACAGAAACTTCTGGCCGTGTGGAGATAGTGAATTAACCGGTCATTCCACTGTCGCTTGTTGGCAATACCCAATATCGCCTGGTGATATCTCCTGAGCTAATCTGTTCTTACCCAAATGCCATTAGAGTTAGACTTGTGATATCTGCACATCATAAATACCTAATGATTAAATAAAAATGAGATTTGTTATTAGCAAACCAAAAAGCATGAAACACATGCTCCAACATGGAGGAGTCCAGGTCAGGGCCAGGGTGGATCCGAAGGTGTCGAGACAGTGCTATGTGACTGCCATCAACACCATATCCTTGATGGCAGAGGAGGAGGAGTTTGAGAATGAGATGGAGGCGCGAGAGGAAGTTGTAGAGGAGGGAGAAGCAAGCTTGGGAGGGGATGGAGAGAAACCTATAGAGGAGGAGCAAGGAGAGGGAGAAGCTGGGGTTGAGGCCCTGGGAGGCAAAGAAGTGGAGCCGAGGGAGAGCCTGTTGGAGGCGATGGAGGTAGAGGAAGTGGGAAGGGAGGAAGAGTTTGGGCAGGAGGAGGAGCCGAGGAGCGGCGGAGAGTTGTCCAGGTTAGAGCTGGCAGAGGAGGTCGTGGAGTGGAGGTCTTCACTAGGGTAGGAAAGGCAGAAAGGGTGCGGATCAGCTGTTACATGAGCCTTGAAGATCAAGAGATGATGCGAGACTATATCCAAAGGAACGTCAACACCATCTCTTGGAGGGCAGTGGACATGCAGGGTATCGATGTGGATGTGGCATGCCACCATCTGAATCTTGACCCCTAGACGCATCCCATTTGCCAAAGGATGAGGAACATCACCACCAAGCTAGAGGAGCCCATCCACGGTGAGGTCAAAAAGCTACTTGATGCAGGTTTCATCTCGGAGATCCAACATCCAGACTGGGTCTCAAATGTGGTAATGGTAAAGAAGGGAGAGGGGAAGTGGCCTATATTTGTAGACTTTTCTGTATTAAATAAATCGTGTCCTAAGGATTGCTATCCCCTACCTCGGATCTACGCACTAGTTGATTCAGTCATTGGTTTTTCTATTATGAGTTTTTTGGATGCTTTTTCAGGTTACCATCAGATTCGCATGCTCCCGCTATAATATGATGCCCTTTGGGCTAAAGAATGCGAGAGAAACGTACCAACACATGATGGACCAGGTTTTCCAAAATTAGAGGGGTAGAAATCTGGAGGTTTATGTAGATGATCTCATGGTAAAGAGTAGGGATGTGGGTTCACCTCTATTCGACTTGGAAGAGACATTCACCACCTTACGGAAATAAGAGAAGCGCCTAAACCCCCAAAAGTGTGTCTTCGAGGCAAACAGAGGCAAGTTCCTGCGACATCTTCTGACCCCTGCGGGGGTAGAGCCTTACCCAGACAAGTTGAAGGCTATCATGGATCTAGAGTCACCGCGTAATGCTAAGGAGGTTCAACGTCTGACGGGTAAGCTCGCAGGGCTAAGTAGGTTCCTCTCTTAGGCTAGGGCATAATGCTCACCTTTCTTTAGGGTACTGCGAGGAAATCTGAAGTTCGAGTGGACAAAAGAATGCGAGGAGGCTTTTCGGGCATTGAAAGGTCAGCTCTCCCAAGCGCTGCTTCTTTAGAGCCCGAGGGAGGGCAAGGATCTTGCTTTATACCTAAGGGTAGGGTGGAGGCCGTAAGCTCTTTCCTACTCAGGGAAGAGGGGAAGAAATAGTTACCTATCTACTACGTCAGCAGAATCTTGAGGAAGGCTGAGCTTTGTTACCCTATCCTGGAGAAGCTGGCCTTCTCCTTGGTCATCTCGGCTAGGAAGCTCAGGCCATACATTTAGGCCCATTCAATCAAGGTAGTGACAGACCATACCCTACACAAGATTTTCAAAGGTGTGGAGCACTCGGGGCGGTTGGCCAAGTGGTCCATCAAGCTAAGCGAAATTGATATAAGTTTTGTGCCACGACTCTCCATTAAGGCACAAGTAGTGGCTGATTTCTTGGCTGACTACATTATCAAGGTAGAGGGTGAGAAGCCGCCACTATGGGAGGCTTAGAAGATGTTGGTCGATGGAGCAAAAGGGAAGCACTCTCTGGGTGGAGGGGTAGTGTTGGTAAGCCCTGAGGGGGTCATCATAGAGTAGGTTATGGTCTTGATCTTCCCCGTCATAAAAAATCAGGCGGAGTATGAGACCGTCATAGTAGGGCTGCAACTGGTTAAGGAACTCGGGGTACATGATGTGAAAGTATTCACGGACTCATTGGTTGTGGCATCGTAGATCAGGGGTGAGTATGAGGCTAGGGAGCCTACCCTCATGAAGTACTTGTCCAAGGTAAGGGTGATGGTCGACGGGTTCCGAACATTCTCCATCCAGTATGTCCCCAGGGAGGAGAGCGCAGCGGCCGATCGGTTGGCTAAATTTGGGCCCCGGGGTGGAGGAACTTTGAACGAGCTATTCCACCCGGCAATTAAGGAAGGAGAGTTGATGGAAGTGGATCGGTGAACCTCATGGGTGGATCCATTTGTAGCTTTCTTGACTACTGACAACTTCTCGAATGGATCAAAGATGTAAAGGGCTTTACGTACAAATCAACACATTACCTAATGCACGAAGGAGGGTTGCCTCGAAAGATGTTGCCAGGGCTTTTAGTGTGATGTGTGGCAGAAGAGGAGATCCCGCGGATCCTGGAGGAAGTGCACTCTAGCGATTGTGGCAGTCATTCGAGAGGCAGAACTTTAGAAGCGAGGGTGATCAGGCAGGGTTACTTCTGTCCATCTCTCAGGAAGGATACGACAGAGTTTGTAAGGAGGTGCCAAAAATATCAACTCTACGCCCCCTCCAACTCTTGCCCTCCCAAAGGATTCAAAGCATCACGGCGCCATGGCCTTTCACCATCTGGGGGATGGATCTTGTTGGACCTTATCCCCCGGCGAGCGGGCAGAGATGGTTCCTTCTAATAATGATTGATTATTTCTCAAAGTGGCTGGAGGTCAAGGCGTTGGCTAAAGTGACCTCCCAAATCATTAGGAATTTCGTATGGGGGGAGATCATCTGCCAACATGGGTTGCCTCAAACCATCGTTACAGACAATGGACCCCAGTTTGCAAGTGAAGAGTTCTTCAGTTTCTGTACCCAGTTGGGGATTGACCTCAGGTTTGCCTCCGTCCACCACCTAAGAAGCAACGACCAGGTGGATGTGGCAAACAAAATCATCGTGAACCTGCTTAAGAAGAAGGAAGAAAACTTGAGGGGGAGTTGGGTAGAGCAACTCCCCTCGGTGTTGTGGGCTCTGCAGATGACCCCCAACCCGGCCACCGGAGAGACCCCCTTCAAACTTTCTCATGGGTGCGAGGCGGTCTTGCCCGTGGAGTTTGAGGTTAAGTCGCTACGAGTCATGACCGCAAGTAGGGGAGACGAGGAATGGAGGGAATAAATTAAAGGGGAGCTACGGATCTCGCTAGACATTATAGAGGAACTTCGCGATATGGCCGCCATCTGGCAGGAGGAGATTAAACAGTGGATGACAAAGTACTTCGATAAAAATATCAGGATCAAGCAGTTCAAAGAAGGGGATCTAATCTTGAAAAAGGTCGACACCTCTGGAAGTTCGGTAGCTGTTGGGAAGCTCAATTCTAACTGGGAGCGTCCCTACATAGTTGAAAAGGTCCTGGGGTTGGGAGGATACCACCTATAGAATGTGGAAGGGGTGACTATGAGCCATACTTGGAGTAGAGACGACCTGAAACATTTATACCCTTAGTTGGGGTAAGATTATAAATCCTATTATAAGCAATTTATTGAATTATTTCAGGTTTGTTTCTTTTGAAGATTGCAAAGAAGTTGTGGTTTGAAAGACCCAGAGTTGATCCTGCTGTCCAGGCTTCCATTAGTTCGCAGGACTGGAAGGCGCACTTGGCCATAAGTAGACCCGCAGTCTCGGCTCTCACTAGTGATGGAGACGACAACCCCCACCTTTTGGATGACGGCACGCTAACGGAAGATGTCCCCTCGTCTCCAACAAAGGATTTGCGGCGCCGCGATGATCGTACGGAACATTGCTACAACCTCCGCCCGCGGCGCAAGACAACCAAATAAATTATCATCTTTTATTTTTGAGAACTATTAATTTTGATGCTTTTATTTCTTTGGAGTGTTTTATTTTATTTGGGCTACACATAGCCAAAACCTTTATGCTAAGCCTATATATAGGCATGTCTTATTTAGGTTTCATTAAGTTGAATGAAAGGAAATTCCAAACCCTAATCTTGCTCACCTCTATTGCTCTCTCTCCCTCTCCCTCTTCCCCCTAGCCGCCAATCTCTCTCTCTCTTCCCCTCCACATTTCGGCCACCCCCTCCCCAACTCCCTCTTCATCTCCAAGCCGCCGCCTCCCCTCTCTACCATCTCCTCTTGGCTGCTACCCATCCCTCCTCAAAACCGCCGGCCCTCCAACTCCTATAGCTCTGGCCGCCCTCTTCCCAAAGCTTGGCCGCCCCCTCCACCAAACCCGATCTCCCCCTTGAAGGAGTCGGCCATCTCCTTGTCTAGGAGTGAGGCCGTGGCGACGTCTCACATCCACGGAAACGGAACTTCGGCGTGACGCGGCGAAGGCGGATAGTCTTCATCCATTCGGCTCTACTCCGGCGGAACCGTGGGGAAGTGTTCCTACGACAATAGTTGGAATCATCTATTCCGACGGGGGTAACGAACTTCTCCACCATATTGTGTTTCCCTCTTGATTTTTCCTGTGGCCGGACGATTTTTGCGTTGATTTTGAAGCATAGAATAGTCTTGGTGTTTAATCCCGGTTGGGTTGCATTTGTTTTCCTTAGTTAAATATTTTCCGAACAAGGTTTGGCGAACCTCGCATCTTTTTGTTGGGAGAGATCCACCACTTTCGAATCGTGGTTTTCCGGTGGATCGCTTTTGGTACAACATCGCTCGGCCGGGCCCAAGATTGGCCCATTTAGCCGGAGAGAATATTGGCTTATCGCCCCTATTCGCTCCCCTTGCGGGTTGGCTATCCGTGCGTTGGCTTAACAAAATAATTCTGCGTATTTAGCGTGCGGTGCGGTTGTGTGCGAGTGCGGAATCGGGATAGTCGAGCGTGGTAATAAACCGTTAGCCTGTCGCCTCTAGTGAGTCCCCCCCAAGCCTACATCAAATTGGTATCAGAGGGAGGTTCACGTCAATTTCCTAATTGACCCCCTCCACGATTTTGGGTCGCATTCCCCGCACTTTTGTTTGCGCGTTAGTTGTCAAAATCACAAAAAAAATCTGTTTTGGTCTGCCAATAGCGGTGCAGATTTCTTAATTTTCAGCAAAAAAAATCAGAAATTTTTTTTAATCATTCTCATTTTTTTCTTAGTAAGAAATCAAAAAAAGTATTATTTTCGGTAAAGTGTCTAGCGGGATTAATTCCACCAGTGGTCTGTCTAAAACTGTTTCTTCACTTGTGCATGCGCACTAGGCTCGGTACGGAATATCCTCCATCATCTTCCAATATGGACGATGACCGGCCGGAGGGTCGTCCCCTCATGGAGATTGAGGAGCTCCGTCAGGATTTCACAGAGCAGATGACGGCTATTCGGGAGGCTGTTCATGCCATGAGGTTGCAACAAGGAGCACCTTGTAATCCACCTCCGCACCAACGGGCGGGAGAAAATCACAATCCCTACCCCCACCCTCCTAGCGAGCACGCCCCTCGAGTACCCTACGAGTTTGATCTTACTCGGGCTGTCCGAGTTAAGCCGCCTTCCTATGATGGATTGGGAGACCCCCAAGTCTTCCAGGACTGGGTCATGGAAATTGGGTGCTACTTCGAATGGTATGCTCTCAACGATGCAGACAAGGTGCGGGTGGCGAGGATGAAACTATTAGGGCGAGCCAAGATCTTTTGGCTGAACGAAGAGAGGCGCTTGCGTGTAGAGAACGGCGTTAGGCCCATCGGTTGGAATGATATGAAGGCTAGGTTGACCGAGCAATACGTTCCCACGTACCACCGAACACAGATGTTTGACGAGCTGGCTACCCTTAAGCAAGGGGCGAGGTCGGTTTCTGAATACATGAGCTTGCTTAAGGATATGATGGTCCGTTGTGATGTGAACGAGATGCCCGAGGTCACCCTCTCCAGGTTCCGTAAGGGCCTCAACCCCGACATCCAAGGGAAGTTATTGCGATACGGCCACACGGACTTACACGTGACCTTCAACGCTGCGTTAGACATCGAGAAGCACAACACGTTGAAGGGAAAATCACGCCCTTTCCAAAAGGGAAAATCCATCTTAGGACCCCCCTGCACCCAGCTATAAGGATAAGGGGAAGTACCGGTCCTCCGATTCTTCCTCCATAGTGGTGACGGCTAAAAACAATAGGAGTCCAACGGGAGAAAGAGTGCTGATAGGGAGAGTTAGCAGGACGAACATCACCTGTTTTGCTTGTGGGGTTCAAGGACACTACGCTAATGATTGTCCTACTAAACCCAAGCCTCTAGCACTGTTAGATGCCGCTGGCGGATCTGACGACCTCACTTATGAAGCGGAAGATTTTAGTGAGTCGGATGGCATGCCGAGTGATATGGATGTCGACTCCCACTTGATGGTGATGAGATGTATTTTGGCCACCCCTCGGCCGTTAGACGAATGGAATAGGACAAATATCTTCTCGTTAAACTTCAAGAGCGGTGAAAAGTGGTGTAGGTTGATCATAGATAGCGGTAGTTGCATGAATGTCATTTCTGAGGCCGCCGTGAAGCGCATGTCCCTAGTTGCGGAGCCCCACCCCCACCCGTATAAGGTGGCGTGGGTGGACAAATCATCCCTCCCCGTAGCGAAGCGTTGTCTAGTTCCCCTCACCATCAAGGCATACACCGAATCGATTTGGTGTGATGTCATCCCCATGGATGCGTGTCACGTCTTACTTGGCCGCCCTTGGTTATTTGACCATGAAGTCACCCACTATGGTCGGGCTAACACTTATGAATTCAAGTTCAATGGCCGCATCATTGTCTTGAAGCCCTCTCCTCCGAAGGATCCTTCGACCCCGTCTAAGGACACCGTCATCCCTGTCGAGAAGAGAGCGTTGGGTCTTATTGGTAGGAAGGAACTCACCCGGGCCACCATCATGGACGGAGTTCTCTATGCTTTAGTTTGCCTCCAAGTTAAGGACGATGCGGCGATAAGTGAGCGCTTACCCTCGGCATTGAAGTCACTCCTAGAAGAGTTTGTGGATGTGTATCCGGACGAGCTCCCGTCTGGGTTACCCCCCATGCGGGACATCCAACACGCCATTGACTTCATCCCCGGTTCCTCCCTGCCCAACCTTCCCCATTATCGCCTCAATCCATCAGCGCATTTAGAACTACAAAACCAGATTTCGGACTTATTGCGCAAGGGATTTATACGCCATAGCATGAGTCCATGCGCGGTGCCCGCCTTACTTGCCCCCAAGAAAGACGGCTCGTGGCGGATGTGTGTGGATAGTCGGGCCATAAACAAAATCTCTGTCAAGTATCGATTCCCTATCCCCCGCCTCGACGATTTGTTAGATATGTTGGCCGGCGCCTCGATCTTCTCCAAGTTGGATCTTCGGAGTGGTTATCACCAGATCCGAATTAGAGAAGGGGATGAGTGGAAGACCGCCTTTAAATCTAAGGAGGGCCTTTATGAGTGGTTAGTGATGCCGTTTGGGCTATCCAACGCGCCCAACACGTTTTCTAGGATGATGACCCATGTTTTTCAACCTTACATGGGGAAATTCATTGTGGTGTATTTTGACGACATCTTGATTTTTAGCACCTCCACGAGTGATCATGAGGCGCATCTAAGAGTCATCCTAACCACGCTAAGATCCGAAAAGTTATTCGTAAACATAAAAAAATGTACCTTCCACGTAACCTCCGTCGAGTTCCTCGGTTACATCGTTAGCTCCCAAGGAATCCATGTAGACCCCAAGACGGTGGAGGCCATAAGGGATTGGCTCGAGCCCGCCAACATTCGGGACGTGCGGAGTTTTCACGGACTCGCCACTTTCTACCGGCGGTTTATTAAGGATTTTAGTAGCATAATGGCACCCATAACCGAGTGCATGAAAAAAGGTGAGTTCTCTTGGACAAAGTCGGCCGCCAAGGCTTTTCAGCTAATCAAGGCACGCATGTCCGAAGCCCCCCTCTTGCGACTCCCAGATTTCTCCAAGGTTTTTGAATTATCATGTGACGCTTCGGGGGTGGGGATTGGGGGCGTATTGAGTCAAGAAGGTCACCCGGTGGGGTACTTCAGCGAGAAGCTTGCCGGTCCGAAATTGAACTATTCTAACTATGATCGGGAATTCTACGCGGTCATCTGATGCCTCCAACATTGGCGGAACTATTTGCTTCCGAAGGAGTTCGTCCTCCTATCCGATCACGAGGCGCTACGCTTCATCAATTCGCAGTCTAAGGTGAGCCCACGACATGCTAAATGGGTCTCCTATCTTCAGGAGTACACATTCATCATCAAGCATTTGAAGGGTACCCTCAACCGCGTAGCGGACGCCCTTAGTCGTGTCACCTTATTACTATCCACCTTAGAAGTTAAGGTGGTGGGCTTTGATAGGATCAAGGACGAATATGACCACTGCCCAGATTTCAAAGACATATATTTCACCACTCAGGAAAATCAACCACGACCATTTCTACGTTTTACATTCATGACGGGTATCTTTTCAATCATTCGAGGTTATGTATTCCCCGCTCATCCCTTCGTCATTTCATTGTGTGGGAATTGCATGGTGGCGGGTTAGGAGGTCATTTCGGCCGTGATTAGACTATCGCGTTAGTTGAGGACAAATTTTATTGGCCCGGCCTTAAGACCATGGTTAGTAAAATCGTGGGTAGTTGTCGGGCATGCCAGTTGGCCAAGGGAAATAAGACGAACACGGGGCTTTACACCCCCCTCATGATCCCTTCGACGCCTTGGGAAGACGTTAGCATGGATTTCATTCTAGGCCTTCCGATCACGTTTAGGCGTCACGATTCGATCTTAGTTGTCGTTGACCATTTTTCCAAGATGGCTTACTTTATCGCTTGCAATAAAACTAATGACGCGTCACATGTCGCTCGACTTTATTTTAAATAGGTCGTAGGTCACCGCGGCGTCCCAAAATCGATAGTCACTGATAGAGACGTAAAGTTCACGAGCTATTTTTGGAAAACTTTGTGGAGGATAATGGGCACCAAACTCCTATTTTCTTCGGCCTACCATCTGCAGACGGATGGGCAAACGGAGGTTATAAATAGAAGTTTAGGTAGTCTGCTACACTGCCTTGTGGGAGACCACAAGGGTACATGGGACCTTATCCTTCCGCATGCTCAGTTGGAATACAATAATTCCAAAAATAGGTCCACGGGTCTATCCCCGAATGAAATTGTGCATGGCTATAAGGCCCCGGTGCCCCTTGACTTGATTCTGTTACCACCATCTTATAAATCAAGCCAATTCGCACAAGATTTTGCCTCTCACATTCATGATCTGTATAAGAACATCAATGAGACACTTAGCACAACATATGCGTCTTATCAAGCTAATGCCAACGCACACAAAAGAGTGTCCCACTTGAAGGTTGGCGATCTGGTCATGGTGCGTCTCATTCCTGAATGGTTGCCTACGGGCACCTTAAAAAAGTTAGCGGATCGGCGAGCGGGACCTTTTCGGCTTATAAAGAAACTAGGAGACAATGCTTTTCTGTTGGAATTACCACCTGACTGGGGGATTTCCCTCGTATTTAATGTTTCGGATTTAACGCCATATATTGCTCCGCCACTTGAATTATGTTCTTGTCTGTTTAATTCCACTTCACAGTCTCTTGGGTATGGGGTTGAGGGGGGTTATGGAACACTCTCTCCACCGGTCTCCAACGGAGGTAGGCTTAATGTGGATGCTTTAGATTTTCCTCCTTTGCCGCCTAATGCTTTCCCCAGGTTTGCCAGGACAGATTTTTTGCCGGACAGGATTCTCCAGGATGACGTGTTCCCCTCTGCTGATGGCGATGTGCGCCGCTACTTGATTCGTTGGCGTGATCGCCCCGCTTCGGATGACTCTTGGCTCCCGGGAGCGGAGGTTGCTCTTTTGGATGAGGGTCTTCTTCGCCGGTATCTTCAAGCTCACTCATCGGTGATGAGTCCTTTCATGCGGGGGAGGATTGATGGAGATGACAGCCCCCACCTTTTGGATGACGACACGCTAACGGAAGATGTCCCCTCGTCTCCAACAAAGGATTTGCGGCGCCGCGATGATCGTACGGAACATCGCTACAACCTCCACCCGCGGCGCAAGACAACCAAATAAATTATCATCTTTTATTTTTGAGAACTATTAATTTTGATGCTTTTATTTCTTTGGAGTGTTTTATTTTATTTGGGCTACACATAGCCAAAACCTTTATGCTAAGCCTATATATAGGCATGTCTTATTTAGGTTTCATTAAGTTGAATGAAAAGAAATTCCAAACCCTAATCTTGCTCCCCTCTATTGCTCTCTCTCCCTCTTCCCCCTAGCCGCCAATCTCTCTCTCTCTTCCCCTCCACATTTCGGCCACCCCCTCCCCAACTCCCTCTTCATCTCCAAGCCGCCGCCTCCCCTCTATACCATCTCCTCTCGGCTGCTACCCATCCCTCCTCAAAACTGCCGGCCCTCCAACTCCTATAGCTCCGGCCGCCCTCTTCCCAAAGCTTGGCCGCCCCCTCCACCAAACCCGATCTCCCCCTTGAAGGAGTCGGCCATCTCCTTGGCTAGGAGTGAGGCCGTGGCGACGTCTCATATCCACGAAAACGGAACTTCGGCGTGACACGGCGAAGGCGGATAGTCTTCATCCATTCGGCTCTACTCCGGCGGAACCGTGGGGAAGTGTTCCTACGACAATAGTTGGAATCATCTATTCCGACGGGGGTAACGAACTTCTCCACCATATTGTGTTTCCCTCTTGATTTTTCCTGTGGCCGGACGATTTTTGCGTTGATTTTGAAGCATAGAATAGTCTTGGTGTTTAATCCCGGTTGGGTTGCATTTGTTTTCCTTAGTTAAATATTTTCCGAACAAGGTTTGGCGAACCTCGCATCTTTTTATTGGGAGAGATCCACCACTTTCGAATCGTGGTTTTCCGGTGGATCGCTTTTGGTACAACATCGCTCGGCCAGGCCCAAGATTGGCACATTTAGCCGGAGAGAATATTGGCTTATCGCCCCTATTCGCTCCCCTTGCGGGTTGGCTATCCGTGCGTTGGCTTAACAAAATAATTCTGCGTATTTAGCGTGCGGTGCGGTTGTGTGCGAGTGCGGAATCGGGATAGTCGAGCGTGGTAATAAACCGTTAGCCTGTCGCCTCTAGTGAGTCCCCCCAAGCCTACATCAACTAGCTTGAAGGGCCATAGGCTAGTTTGGGGGGTAAGGGAAGACCTTGAGAGGATCCCGCTGTCTAAGCTTCCATAAGCTGGTAGGGCTGGAAGGTGCACTCAGCCCCGAGTAGACCCGTTGTCCAGGCTCTCACTAGCTGGTAGGGCCGTAGGCTCGCTTGTGGGGATGGTAAAAAAGGTTTGTGATGATACTTATTTTTTAGCCTAAATTACTTGAATAAATACATATATTTTCTGATTATAAGTTATAAATTTTATGGATTTTGAGTCTATAATTAGTTAAAAATGTCCTAACTCAATTTATTTTCTGTTTTTTAGGATTTTGGCAAATTTTGGAAATTTCTCAGTTTACATGCCCTAGGTCACAACCGTGTACCCCCGACACGGGCGTGTATCGGGGGGCATGTAGCCCAACTGGAATGAAGCTACAGTTCGAATTCATAATCCAAGAAAATTTAGCTTACACGCCCTATGTCACGCCCGTGTACCACCACGGGCATGTACCTGGGGCGTGCACCACAAGTCCATAATTTTGGCGCCTCCGATGTCTTTCCCTAGTTCACCGATACGCCACAACTTCCATCCCCCTCAACACGGGCGTGTACTCCAAAGTCCGCATTTTTGGCGCCGTAACACGACTTTTTCGAGCCACCGACATGCCGCAACCTACACACCCCCTTGACATGGGCGTGTACCGGGGGCGTGTTCCCAACTTCCACGCCAGTCACTTTCCAGCAAAAAATTCAGCAGCCGAAGTAAATAGTACTGACACGCTCCCCCAACACGGGCGTGTACTTTCTAGAAACTTTTATATAAATAGGAGCAAGCTACAAGTGTTCCAAAACAGATTCCAGCAGCTGAGAGCAGTCCAATAAGCAAAATTATTGGAGTTTAGTTGAGTTTTTGAGAGCTACTACTTATTTTCTTTCGTGTTTATGTTCTTGTTTTCGCTCGTTTTCTCTCCTTCGTCTCAAGTTTTTCCTATGAAACTTTTGTAATAAATTTATAATGTCTTTCAATAGCAAGGAATTAACACGTAGCTAGTTTTTCTTAGTTTATATAATGGTATTTTTTATTTCAACTCGCAACGCCTGTTTTCAGTAATAAAAGTCTCTCTTTCTCTTCCTTCATATTTACTCTTTCATGAATGTCTACTACTTCTCTCTCTCTCACCCTTCCACCATGAGTAACTAAATCCTCATAGTACTCGATCACGATTATCCGAGGATGTGTTGATCAGTTATGATGCTTTAGCTTTCTTCTTCTTTTTAGGGCTTAGGCCTTCGATTTACTCTTGAATTATTTTGAATGGAACTATATTATCGATATATAGTCTCCATTTAGGTTTTCACTCTTAGCTAGCTGAGAGGCTCATAGTTTTATGTGAACACTCATAAGTAAAGAGAGTTGCATGCACCCCTCGAGAGAGGATGACGTAAATCTCCCGGATCGGAGTGAAATCAAATAGCGGGGTTCATTACTTAAGACGAGCTTTAGGTATCCGAATAAAGGACGAGAGTTCGGTCGGATCTTCTTAAACTCAGTTGGGCATGTCTTCGAGAGAAGCGTGTTTAAGCTTTGGAAACCCCCATGGTCAAATACCTTTACCTTATTAAGAATTAGATTGTTATTTCATTTTTGATTAACTTATGCTGAGGTGATTCACGATTGAGTACTATATATTTATCATCATTTAAACCCTTCTCTATATTTGCAAGTAATTCTCCTTTTCTAATTTTCTAAGCAAACCCTAAAATATATTTTGATAAGATAATAGTAATTCGTGTGAGTACAATTATTCAACGGTTCCTAGATTTTAATACAATACTTGTGTCCTCTTGCTACAATTCTATAAGTATACTTGCCTTCATTAGGATTGCTAGTTTGGAATTATTTTTGTAACGAATTTTAGACATCAAGTTTTTGGTGCCGTTGCCGGGGAAGCAAATATTCGTTGATATTTAGAAAACATGAATCTATTACTTTTATCACCTCTTTTTTTTCAAAAATTAAAAGAAACAAACAAAAAATTTTTATACGCTATCTTTAGAAACCCACATCTCCTTCTTTCTACATCACCTAATTCTCTCGAAAATGGCAATGCGACTTAAATACCACTATTTTGTATAGTAACGTGCTAACCCTTCACCGGGTAGTCCTCGGGAAGTTCGGGAGTTAAACTACTAAAAAAACATATTTTCAAATTTTTCTATCTTATTTTACCTCTCTCTCTTTTCTTTCTTCTTCTAGTATACGACCCGTGAAAATCCGTCAGAAATTTTTGAATTGGACCAAGAAATTGAGCGTAGTCTTCGAAGAAATTCGCGATTTCAAGATCCTACTTTTCAAGAATCGGTTGAGGAATCCGAGTCAATCTCTAATTCAAAAATGGAAGAGCCCAACCTCAAGGAAGCCCTACATTTGACTATGTCCTATTATGTAAGGCCAAATCAGGAGGGTACAGAATCTAGTATAGTGCGCCTTGCCGTAGCTAATAATAATTTTAAATTAAAGCCTAACATAATTAAAATGGTGCAGCAATATGTGCAGTTCGAAGGATTGCAAGATGAAGATCTTAACACACACATCGCTAGCTTTCTTGAAATTTGTGATACCTTCAAGATAAATGGTGTTACTGTAACATCCCAAATTTCAATTTGGAGTTCAGGCTGGGTGACACGGCCTAAGATACGGGCGTGTACAGCTCTGGGTACTCGGCTGTGTCGTGAGAGCCTTAAAAAAATGAAGTCCACAGGCATTGAGAGGCAACACAGCCTAGGACATGGGCGTGTCCTAGGGCGTGTCCTAGGGCATGTCATGCTCAGGATGGTAACCGGGCGGCGTTGAGTGGCGTTGAGTGGCATTGAGTGTGGCACACGGCCTGTGACACGGGCGTATCACAGGGGCGTGTTTGGCGCACAGTAAAGGGCACGAGCGTGTGCCTTAGCTGTGTCCTTCTCGGGTTGTCAGTCCTATGTTGAGTGAAGGACACGCCCCTCAACACGGGCATGTACTTACTGACACGGGCGTGTTAGGGGTTTGATACGGGCGTGTCTTGGCCCGTGTTCTAGTCTGGGTGAGTCGGTTTGTGTATCGCTTGCAGTACACGACCAGTGATATCGGCGTGTCACAGGCAGTGTCAGCCAGAAAAGTTTACTTTTCTACTGATTTGTATCCATTCATTTCCCTCATCCTAGATCTAATGGTCCAGGGTATTCCTAGCTGGGTTTAACTCCTAGATTGGCATGAAGTTGTCATTCAATCCTTGGCCATTCTCTTTCTAAAGAGAAGAGAGAGAGGAGAGCTTCGAGGAGGAAAGGTGAAGCTTTCCAGCCGCCAGTGGAGCTTAAGTGGTCCGACTCGAGATCCGAGGCCAGCATTGTGGAGGCAAGGCCGTCACGGTGATTACAAGCCGACTAGTTTCTCCATGGATCCGAAGCGATAGTGAAGGGTAACGATCTCCTTCTTGGACAAGTGAAGTCCTACTTTATGCATGTGCATGGGATCCTCCACCAAGAGGTGGAAAGCGTAAGCGATTCCTGTGATTGAGTCTGCATTTAGATCCGTAAGTGTGTAGTACGAAATAGTCATGCTATGTGAAGCCCATCTAGATGGGTGTCTAGATTGGTGATGCTGCGAACCAGAGAAGATTCTGTATATAAATTGATTAGCTTCCAGAGATTGTAAGGACGATTGTGAATTGCGAGAAGGATGCTTTGTATAGCTCCTTTGGTTGGATGCTCGGCACGAGCTGGTTTATGGATTGGAAAGTGGCACCATGTGCCGGTGTTATGAGATGGATTGCGAGCACCTCTAAGTGGATGGGTACTAGAGGCCTCCAACAGGGGTTTGGCGGCTGATGCCCATGGCCAACAAGCTAAGAACTTATGAGTTGGTGGGCCACCCAACAAGTTCAGTGGTAAGATCGTCGCGAGCGGTCGGTTGGTAGCACTACAAATGGGGGGCTGCGAGCCTTCCCGGCGTGTCGATCGATAATGCTCAATGGTTTCCATGAGGTTAACACCTCTGAGTGAGATGGGAGAGGATGTCTCCAGCACGCATATTGTAGTAGACTAGTGCTTGACCACCAAGTGGAGAACCTCTAATCGGTGGTGTACTAAGGATGTACTGGTACACCGTAAGCATGCCCTGAGTGCACGAAGCGTCTGGAACGAAGGCCAGCGTTTGTGATGTGATTGTTGTAGATATATATACGTGTTGTGATTGTGCGTGCAGGGAAGGAACCACTGCCCCGGGTAAGGGGTAGGGTCGTTATAATTGGTTAGCTGAATGCTGTCCGTTGCTTTGTGGATCACCGTTGGGGTGGACATTCTTATACAGGTGTTGCGGGTTGATTGGAATGAGCGTGCTGAAGCCTTTGCTGCTGCTGCTAATAGGCCCTCGAAGGCCGTGCGAAGATTTGGATTTCATGTGTGGCCGGCCTCCATGCCGATGTATGAAGTCATTTGTTTGTAAAGAGAAACTTGTAAGGTCTTAAGGCTGTGAGCGGTGTGCTTGTATACAATCCTGGTCTTTTATATAAATGTGTTATTTATATAGTAGTGGACATTCATGGATTGAGTTTGTGCAACTTTTAAACTTATGCTAGAATGCTATGGGTTAGGGTGCGATGGTATTAACCTTTGACATCGCCGTCTGTTTGTGCCATATAATATGGGGCCCCGGCTGGACCTTCTATTATATTTTATTTAACGGGTCGGGTTGTTACATTTTGGTATCAGAGGCCCTTGGTTTTTCGCTTTCGAATTCGTGGCCGAATTCTTTTTTCGGGTGGCGAGCACGTATACGTGCGAACCGTTTTAACATAATTAAACTCAAGAATGTCCACTAGGAATGTGCGCGTGTGTATTCAGTATGTTTGCCGTTTTGGATTGGAAGTTGATTATTGATATCTTGTTCACATATAGGTGACAAGGAGTGGTGCTGGGAAGTCTGAGCCCAAGCATTTTGATGAGAGTGCGACACTAGTTGAGGTTCCCATACCTCCTCCTTCTGCAGAAACCGTACGCTTAGTTGCGGAGGCGATATTTACCATGTTTCAAGTACAACCTATTGGGCAAGCAAGGCCTGTAATGGAGCCAGTTCGGGTTGGTACGAGGCAAGAGCGTGTTGGAGCTCGGGTGAACGAACGAGCGACTGACAAGCAACTGAAGCAGTTTATGGATTTTCATCCACCTACATTTGTTGGGGCGAATTCCCCAACGCAGGCGGAAGATTGTCTTTCAAGAGTGAAAAGGATCCTGACAGCACTCAGGATTAATGAGGGGCAGAGAGTTACGTTAGCCACTTTCCTTCTGGAAGGAGAAGAAAGACTGTGGTGGGATGAAGTCGAGATGCACCAGTTGGCACGCAGAGGCTTGGGAGAGCTTTCGATGGACGAATTCTCCAGATTATTTTGGGCAAAGTTTTTACCAGTATCGCAGAGAATTGCTATGGAGAATGAATTCCAACGTCTTGTGCAAGGTGAGAAAACTGTTGATGATTACCTGTATGAGTTCACCAGGCTGGGCCGTTATACGGGGTCGACGTTTGTGGAGGAGGCGCAGAAGACAAATAGGTTCTATGAGGGGATTTGTGATGAGCTGCGGTTGGCCCTCCCGAGTTCAGTGAATCAAGGCTTCCAAGCCTTAGTAGATACAGCCTGTGCACTGGAGAAAGATTTGAAATGGGTGCAGGACAAGAAGAACTTGACGGCGGAAAAGTCAGATTTAAAAGTTCCGCAGTCCGAACAATCGGAGTTTAGGAAACGTGATAAGAAGCAATTCAGACTTACTGAACAAGCTCAGTCGAATGTTACTTCGGGAGCAACGTACGGGAAAGGATGTGTGGAGACACGTACGTGTTTTAACTGTGGGAAGCAGGGGCATATCGCCCGAGATTGTTGGAGTGGCACCTCAAAGGGTGAGAAAAAGTCAGGTACGTCCTATGAGGAAAAGGGTAAGGCAGTGGTGGAATCATCTACATCCCAGGCATAACCGCGAGTGTACAATCTCGAAGTGTAGGAGCCACAAAGCTCACATCATGAAGTACAACAACCTCGAGTGTATAACCTGGAGTTGCAGGAGGCTGTCAAGAAGATGCTTAGAGACGCGGATGAGCGGAAATAAAGTGGAGTGTGTACTTTATTACTTTTGTGTTGTACTTTGTACATATGGTATGTTTGTTTGTAAAAACACTTGTGTTGGTACGATGCCGTGGGGCGTGACAAGCTGCAGCCTCTGAGCTTGCAACCCGGATCGTCTTTATTTTCATTGCAACGGAGTGGTTGTGTTGGTATCTATGTTGCGATAAATTTTGGGAAATTTCTTTAAGGAGGGGAGGATTGTAACACCCCAAATTTCAATTTGGAGTTCAGGCTGGGTGATACGGCCTGGGACACGGGCGTGTCCCAGGGCATGTCCAGCTCTGGGTACTCGGCTGTGTCGTGAGAGCCTGAAAAAATGAAGCCTACAGACGTTGAGAGGCGACACGGCCTGGGACACGGGCGTTTCACAGGGCGTGTCCTGCTCGGGTTGGCAACCGGGCGGCGTTGAGTGGAGTTCAGAAGGATTGAGTATGGCACACGGCCTATAATACGGGCGTGTCACAGGGGCATGTTTTGCACACAGCCAAGGGCACAGGCGTGTGCCTTAGCCGTGTCCTTCTCGGGTTGGCAGTCCTGTGTTGAGTGAAGGACACGCCCCTCAACATGGGCATACTTACTGACACGGGCATTTAAGGGGTTTGACACATGCGTGTCTTGTCCCGTGTTCTGGTCTGGGTGAGTCGGTTCGTGTACCGCTTGTAGTACACGGCCTGTGGCACGGGTGTGTCACAGGCCGTGTCTGCTAGAAAAGTTGACTTTTCAGCCGATTTGTGGCCATTCGTTTCCCTTATCCTAGATCTAAAGGTCTAGGGTATTCCCAGCTTGGTTTAACTCCTAGATTGGCATGAAGTTGTCATTCAATCCTTGGCCATTCTCTTTCTAAAGAGAAGAGAGAGAGGAGAGCATGGAGGAGGAAAGGTGAAGCTTTTCGGCCGCCAGTGGAGCTTCTGCGGTCCGACTCAAGATCCGAGGCCAGCGTTGTGGAGGCAAGGCCATCGCGGTGATTACCATCTGACTAATTTATTCATGGCTCCAAAGCGATCGTCAAGGGTAACGATCTCCTTCTTAGACAAGTGAAGTTCTACTTTATGCATGTGCATGGGATCCTCCACCAAGAGGTGGAAAGCGTAAGCGATTCCAGTTATCGAGTCTGCATTTAGATCCGGAAGTGTGTAGTACGGAATAGGCATGCTGTGTGAAGCTCATCTGGATGGATGTCTAGATTGGTGATGCTTCGAACCGGAGAAGACTCTGTGTATAAATCGATTAGCTTGCGGAGATTGTAAGGACGATTGTGAATTGTAAGAAGGGTGCTTTGTATAGCTCCTTTGGTTGGATGCTCGACACGAGCTGGTTGATGGATTGGAAAGTGGCACTGTGTGACGGTGTTATGAGATGGATTGCGAGCACCTATGAGTGGATGGGTATGAGAGGCCTCCAACAGGGGTTTGGCAGCTGATGCCCATGGACAATAAGTTAAGAACCTCTGATTGGGTGGGCCACCCAACAAGTTCAGTGGTATGATCATCGTGAGCGGTCGGTTGGTAGCACTGCAAATGGGGGGTTGCGTGCCTTCCCAACGTGTTGATCGATAATGCTCAATGGTTGCCGTGAGGTGAACAACTCTCAGTGAGACGGGCGAGGATGTATCCAGCTCGCGTATTGTAGTAGACTAGTGCTCAGCCACCAAGTGGAGAACCTCTAATCAGTGGTGTACTAAGGATGTACTGGTATACCGTAAGCGTGCCCTGAGTGCACGGAGCGTCTGGCATGAAGTCTAGCGTTTGTGATGTGATTATAGAAAATATATATACGTGTTGTGATTGTGCATGCAGGGAAGGAACCACTACCCCGGGTAAGGGGTAGGGTCGTTATAATTGGTCAACTAAATGATGATCGTTGCTTTGTGGATCACACTTGGGGTGGACGTTCTTATGCAGGTGTTGCGGGTTGATTGGAATGAGCGGGCTGAAGCCCTTGCTGCTGCTGCTGCTAATAGGCCCTCGAAGGCCGTGCGAAGATTTAGATTTCATGTGTGGCCGTCCTGCGTGCCGATGTATGAAGTCATTTGTTTGTAAAGAGAAACTTATAAGGCCTTAAGGCCGTGAGCGGTGTGCTTGTATACATTCCTAGTCTTTTATATAAATGTGTTATTTATATAGTAGTGAACATTCATGGATTGAGTTCGTGCAACTTTTAAACTTTTGCTAGAATGCTCTGGGTTAGGGTGCGATGGTATTTTGGTATTAACCTGTGACCTCGCCGTCTGTTTGTGACTTATAATGTGGGGCCTCAGCCGGACCTTCTCTTATATGTTATTTAATGGGTCGGGTTTTTACAGTTACAAATGATGCGATTAGGCTGAGACTCTTCCCCTTCTATTTAAGAACAAAAGCAAAACAGTGGTTGATGACTCTACCTAGAGGAAGCATCACCATTTGGGATCAATTAACTGAAAAATTTCTGACGAAGTACTTTCCGCCAGCAAAAACTTCAGAGCATAGGAACGATATTTCTTCTTTTTGCTAAGTAGACTATGAAACTTTATATGACACATGGGAAAGATTTAAAGAACTTTTAAGACGTAGCCCTCATCATGCTCTGCCTGTATGGTTACAAGTGCAGACATTTTATAGTGGGCTCAATCAAAATACGAAGCAAATGATAGATGCCTTTTACGGTAGTAATTTAAACCACAAAACCCCGGAAGCCGCTCTTGAGCTATTTGAGGATATGACCGTGAACACCTATCAGTGGAATGTGCCAAGAGGCCGCCCAAATAAACCTGCAGGTATGTACGAGGTGTATAACGTCTCTCAACTGGCACTGCATGTAGAAATTCTTAACAAAAAGGTATCATAAATGACTGCTCCCTCCGCCCCTAAGGGATGGGAATCTGCAAAAGCTGCCGCTGAACAAATTGATTTTGTTAGTAATAAACCAAGGAATGCTTATAATAATTTTTCTGCTGCTAATTTTCCTGCGCTGGGATTTTCTTTTCCGAACAATTATAATCCTGCTTTTCGAAATCACCTGAATTTCTTTTGGAGTAATCCTGCAAACGCTATTCGCCCGCCTCCGCAAAATGATTTTTCTACACCACCTCCACCACCTTAAAATTTTCAAAAACCTCCAATCTTGGAGGAAATGTTTTCTAAGTATATTAATGCAAACAATGCAACCATTACAAACCTAACAGGGTCTGTTAAAAATCTGGAGCACCAAATAGGTAAGCTCGCCAAGATAATATCTGAGCAATCACCTGGGTCTCTTCCTTCTAATACTGAGCCTAACCCGAGAGAGCAAGAGAAAGCTATAACTCTTCGGAGTGGGAAACAAATTCATGGTGTAGTTAGTGAAGCGCCCGAGGAAAGCTACGCCCCTATTTTAAATATTCCACACGTTGAAAAAGATTTCATCACTCCACCCTCTGCTTTGAAAAATGATCTTACTGCGCCTTATCCTTCTCAACGTAACAAGGAACGGTTAGATGATCAATATAATCGCTTCCTGGAAATGTTCAAGCAAATACATATCAATTTGCCCATCCATAAAATGATATCTCAAATGCCCAAGTACACTAAGTATTTGAAGGATCTTCTAACTAATAAGAAAAAGATAGAAAATTTATCGCACGTCACTTTAAATGCCAAGCGCTTCTCAATCTTAACAATTGGCTTACAAAAGAAGATCAACGATCCAGGTAGTTTTTCTATCCCGTGTGTCTTTGGTGACCTATTTTTTAAGCACGCCGTAGCCGATTTAGGTGCGAGCATAAACTTGATGCCATTTTCCTTATTTAAGAAGTTAGGACTGGGTAACCTTAGCCCTACGAGAATGAGTATCCAGCTTGCCGATAGGTCGGTAATGTATCCGTTAGGAATTGTGGAGGACGTTTTAGTGAAAGTCGACAAATTCATCTTCCCGGTGGATTTCATCATCTTGGACATTAAAGAGGATCTCGAGGTTCCTAGGATCCATTACCTCCCCTTCATTGCCACCTCCCGCGCCATCATTGATGTAAGCAATGGTAAGCTCTTCCTACGAGTCGTAGATGATGAGGTTACGTTCCCCATCACCCCTTATATGAAAAACACCATATAAAATGATGACTCTTATTTCTTCCTGGACGTTTTAAGTGATGACTCTTCCTACTTCCTTTCCGAAAGTGAATTTTCTTCCTTTTGTTCTACTTCAACAATCTCACCATAGTGTCTACAAGAAACGATATTGGGCATAGATTCACCTCCCTCAAAATTTCAATATAAATAAAATTTTTATGAAGAAATGGTTTTTGAAAAAGAAAGACCCTCTAAATCATCATACGAGGAACCCTCTACATTAGAAATGAAGGAACTACCCGATCACTTGAAGTATACGTTTCTAGAGATAGACTCTAAGCTCCTAGTGATAGTTTCAACATTTTTAACTGAATCTGAAAACAATAAACTTCTGCACGTTTTAAAAAAGCACCGCCGAGCTATTGCTTGCCAGATTTCTAATATAAAGGCATAAGCCCATTGTTTTGCACACGCAAAATTTTAATGGAAGATAATTCAAGCAAATTTATTCAACCTCAGGGACGCATAAATCCAAATATGAAAGAAGTAGTAAATGGTGAGGTAATGAAACTATTATACGCAGGAATTATCTATCCCATATAAAATAGCAAGTGGGTTAGCCCCGTTCAGGTAGTTCCTAAGAAAGAATGGATTACGGTAGTACTAAATGAAAATAATGATTTATTTCCGACACGAACGGTGACAGGGTGACGCATGTGTATATATTATCATAAGTTGAATGACGCCACCCGCAAGGACCACTTCCCCTTGCCTTTCATCGATCAGATCTTAGAGCGTTTATCCGACAATAGCTTTTACTATTTTCTCGATGGTCTCTCGGGATACTTTCAAATCCCTATCTCTCCTGAGGACCAGGACAAAATGATGTTTACTTGTCCCTTCAGCACCTTCGCCTATCGAAGAATGCCGTTTGGGTTAGGTAATGCGCCAACAACATTTCAGCGATGTATACTAGCTATTTTTGACAAGTACGTTGAAAGTATTATGGAGGTATTTATGGATGACTTCTCCGTGTTCGGTGACTCTTTTGATATCTGCTTAGAAAACTTAAAAAAAGTTTTGGAGAGATGTGAGGAAACTAACCTCACACTGAATTGGGAAAAATTCCATTTCATGGTTAGGGAGGGTTTAGTTTTAGGTCATAAAATTTATTCGAGAGTGATTGAGGTTTATAGAGCGAAAATCGAGGTAATTGAAAATTTTCCACCTCCAACCAATGTTAAGGCCATACGCAGTTTCTTAGGTCACGCCGGTTTCTACTATAGGTTTATAAAAGATTTTTCCAAAATCACCAAACCCCTTACTCAGCTTCTAGAAAAAGACGCCCCTTTTCACTTTGATGATCTTTGTTTATCTGCCTTCGAATTAATAAAAAATAAATTAATTAACGCGCTTATTATGATAGCTCCAGTTTGGGAACTTCCTTTTGAGATTATGTGCGATGCGAGTAGCTTTGCGGTGGGAGCCATTCTATGAAAACGCATAACTAAAAACTTCCACCCTATCTACAACGCGAGTAAAACACTCACATCCACACAAGAGAATTACACCACGACGGAAAAGGAGTTATTAGCGATTATTTTTGCCTTCGACAAGTTTCTCACCTATATTATGCTTTCTAAAATTATAGTTTTCACGGACCACTCGACCCTCAAGTACTTACTTGCTAAATCGGATGCCAAGCAACACTTGATTCGCTGGGTCTTACTCCTCCAAGAGTTTGATTTGGAAATCCGAGATAAGAGGGGGCTGAGAATTTGGCCGTATACCATATCTCACGTTTAGATAACCCGTATATTGAAAATTTAGATGAAAAAGCTTTTAGTGATTATTTTCCCGATGAAAAGCTATTTTTAATTAACACTTCCCCTTCTCCTTGGTTTGCAAACTTCGTAACTATTTAGCGGCTCGTATCCTCACATAAGAATTCCCCTCTCAGCAAAATAAGAAACTCTTTTCTGATCTGAAGAATTATTTTTGGGAGACCCGCATCTCTTTCGAGTCTGTAATGACAAAGTAGTAAGGAGATGTGTCTCCTTCGAAGAGGGAAAAAGTATTTTTAAACACTTACACAAAGGACCGACCGACGGGCACTATCAAGCCAATCAAAACGCTCACAAAGTGCTTAATACAGGCTTTTATTGGCCTAGCCTCTTTAAAGATGCCCAATCTTCTGTGAGCCGGTGTGATAACTGCCAACGGTCGGGCAATATCTCTAATAAAAATGAAATGCCACACAATTACTTCCTCGAGTGCGAAGTCTTCGACCTTTGGGGAATTAATTTTTGTAGGCCCTCTTCCTTCTAGCTTTGGGAATAAGTTCATTTTGGTTGTAGAAGATTATGTTTCTTGATGGGCGGAGGCCCAAGCTCTTCCTACCAACGACTCCCGAGTTGATATTATTTTCCTAAAAAAATTATTTACTCGATTCGGTACTCCTAGGTCCATCGTTAGTGTCAGGGGTTTGTCTTTCTTTAACGCGCATCTCGCTAAAACACTTTCAAAATATGGTGTTACACATAAGTTTTCAACCGCATACCACCCTCAAACTAACGACCAAGTCGAGGTGGTGAATAGAGAAATTAAACGCATTTAAGAAAAGAAAGTTTCTACTTCACGTAAGGATTGGTCAGTTAAATTAGACGATGCTCTATGGGCTTACCGAACTGCATACAAAACCATCATCGGTTGTACGCCGTATCGGTAGTTTATGGAAAATCATGCCATTTACCCGTCGAACTAGAACATCGTGCATTTTGAGCCATAAAATTTTTAAATTTCGATCCCCACTCCGTCGCCGATCTTCGAAAGTTCCAACTCAACGAATTCCGCGAGTAAAGATCCGATGCATATGAAAATAACAAATTACATAAGGAGCGAATGATGCACTTTCACGATAAAAATTTAAGGCACCCAAAACTTTCAAGCCGGGACACCAAGTTTTGCTTTATAATACTCGACTGAATTTATTTCTAGGAAAGCTCAAATCTCGATAGTCTGGTCATTTTCCTGTTAAATAAGTTTTCTCTTATGACACTATTTTAATTTCACACCTAGATAAGGGTGATTTCAAAGTTAATGGGCTGCGTCTGAAACTCTATTTTTTTGGGTGATGATATTAATGTGGACAATATTAATTTTATTTTGCATGGTCTGTAATAATAGTTTAAGAATTCTGTTTTTTTGGACAATATTTTTTTTTGGTCGAGCTCAAACGACCTTTAAACAAAGGGCACTCTTGGGAGGCAACCTAAGGTTTTTTATGTTTTCTTTCTTTTTTGTTTATCACTTTTGACCTGGACGGCTCTGACAAGCTGAAGTTCTGTGATCGCCTACTCCAACATTGCTGATACCACCAAAAGTTCAAGATGATATTTCATGGAGTTCCAAAGAGCAAGCATGGGGGAGCGACATCACACATCCATTCGTGACTCGCAAATCTGGGAAAGTACCTGCTTTTAATTCTGTAATTTCAATTTTATTTTATTAATTTCTCTCTCTCCTTCCCCTCCTTTCTTCATTGAGAACAATGTTCATTTTAAGCTTGGGGGAGGGTTTCCTCCTTTTCTTTTCCTTAGGGTTATTAGTGCTTTAAAAAAAATTTAGTTATTATTGTTTTTCTCTTTCTTAGATGTTAATTCTCTTTTGCTTTTAGAAAAATTCAAAAAAAAAGAGATTAAAAAAAACATATATTTTTTTTACTTAAGTAGTTAAACTAATTTTAGAAAAATTAGTAGCACCCCTTTCTTTATGTTTTGTTTTTCTCAAAATTTCTTTTATTAATTTAGCTAATTTAAATTTTTATTATCATTCTTTTTAATTATACTTCACAAGTAAAATGTTTGCCATGTTGTGTTCTAATTCATGGTAGCAGGTTAATGTGAAATATTTTTCTAAAACCTGAACTCTTTCTTTATGGTTTTCCTTCTCTATTTTCTTTACTCCTTAAAATTTTTTCCATCCACTCTTTTTCTTTAAGTTTTAGGTAATTTTTGTAATGTTAACTTTTGACTAGTGTAGTAGATGTGAATAATCCAAGACGCCTATTATTACTATTTTCAAGATAATTTCATTAGTCTTCATTTAATATCTAGGACTTGTTTTTTGAAATTTATCAAAACTTACGCTTTACATAAATTTAGGAGCATGGAAATGATGTAGGCAATTTTTGTTTTCGTTTGAGCTTTCATGTCAACCTTTAAAATATATCCTTAGTTAGCCCCTTTTGAGCCTTTTCCCCATTTTAATTTTTACCTCCACTTATCATTTTACTTTCACCAAAGCACATTTTATCCAACCTATTTGATCACATAATTCTTATGAGTTTTATTTATAATTTCATGTTGTGATTAGGTTTGTTATGTGATATTTGGAAAATTTCATGAAAAAGTATGCTCAAAAGATGAGTTTTAACTTTTGTTTGGCCAATTTCAAAAAGAAGAAAAAATTATTGTGACTTTTTTTGAAAAAAGAAAAAAAAAGATATTTTTTATTATAATATTAAAATAAAAAGGAAAAATTTTTGTTTTCACCCTTTATGTTGAAATTTTTGAAACTCATGCTCTGGTTTAGTGTGATTTTAGCCCCCATGTTTATCTTTAAATTCCACTCCTAATTATTTATCTCAGCCAAACATTTCGGTCCTAATAAGTCCTTTTGTTTCTTGCTCCTAGGTTTCTTTATTAGCTAAGCAGAGAAGAAAATTAGATTAGTTAAGTTTTGGGTATGAATTTAGATTTTTGTTATTTATTTGATATAGTTATAATTTGTCTCTTTGAGTTTGTAACAACTCAATGCGCTCACTCACTTGTTGCCTTACTTAGATCTATTTAAAAGAATTCTGGTTAAAGTTTTGGATGAATAATTTTTGTTAGTAAAGTTTATAAATTGTTAAACCATGTTTAAGTACTCTCTTTAGGCTTATTTTTCATTTTCTCCCTACTTATATTTTCGCATGGTACTTGTGTTTAGCATAATTAGAACTTTTTGATTAGTTACTTTTATGTTGGCTAGTTTTTATATCTTTGCTTGAGGACAAAAAAACATAAGTATGGGGGAATTTGATGATACTTATTTTAGCATAAATTATTTGGATAAATACATATATTTTCTTGTTTTAAGTTATAAATTTTATGGATTTTGAGTCTATAATTAGTTAAAAACATCCTAACTCAGTTTATTTTCTATTTTTTAGGATTTTGGCAAATTTTGGAAATTTCTCACTTTACACGCCCTAGGTCATGGTCGTTTACCCCCGACACGGGCGTGTACCGGGGGCGTGTAACCCAAATGGAATGAAGCTATGATCCGAATTCAAAATCTAGGAAAATTCAGCTTACACGCCCTAAGTCACGCCCATGTACCACCACCACGGGCGTGTACCTAGGGCATGTACCACAAGTCCACAATTTTGACGCCTCCGACGAATTTCCCTAGTCCACCAGCACGCCGCAGTGACACGCCCCTCGACATGGGCGTGTACTCCAAAGTCCGTATTTTCAGCATCACAACACCACTTTACCGATCCACCGACGCGCCACAACCTACATGCCCCCTCGACACCGGCGTGTACTGGGCGCGTGTAACCCAACTTCTGCGCCAGTCACTTTCCACACAAAATTTTAGCAACCGAAGTTATTAGTACTGACACGCCCCTCGAAACGGGCGTGTAAGGGGCATTGATAGTACGTTTTGTTGTCTAAACTATTAGGGTATTTTTAGGTTTTTAATACACAAATCATGTCTTGTAAGCTTATATGTTTACCTCCTTTTGTATATATTATTGCCACTAATGTGTTCTTTTCTTTTTGTAGGTTTTCTCAGCTTTTCAGCTAATTTTGTTATTACATGCCCCCGGGTCACGCCCTACACGGGCGTGTACTTGGGGCGTGTAATTCATTCCTGAGGAAGTTTGCTTCCAGGACCCAAATCCCGAGAAAAAAACCTGACACGCCCCCTGACACGCCCTCCCTGGGCATGTCACCCTCATCCCAAAGCCTGCAGGCCGCCATTAAAGATTTTCATATGCTACACGTCAACAGTACTGACACGCCCCCCTACACCGGCGCGTCACCGGGCATGTACCTCCTTGATTAACGTCTGATGGATTTTCGACCAATGATTTTGACGTGACGTTCCTTACACGCCCCCTATATGGGCATGTTATAGGGAGTGTCCACCGTTGTATAGAAGAAATCATCATTCCCTCCATAATCCAGCACCCGAGATCAACCCCGTACCTGACACGCCCCCTTGACATTCCCTCCTCGGGCGTGATAGGGGAGCGTTATCGACCCGAAAAAATTCTATAAATTCAAGGCTCCCCTTTGTTTAGAAGGAAGTTTTGGTGGGAGTAGGGAGGTGTTGCCCTTTTATTTCTTGGAGTTTTTAATGTCCTTCCTTTAGTGTTCTTTCTCTCTCTTTCTTATTTTAAGCTTTTATTAATTCTAGTTTAGTGTATCCTTTTGTAATAGCTCTTGTAATCTCTTTAGTAGCTTAATGTTAATGATAGCCTAAGTTTAATTTCCATGCACTTGTAACCGTTTATTTCAAAGTTGTAGCTCTCTTTTAACATTAATATAAAGTGCCCTTTTACTTTGTTTTCATAATGTTCTTCTACCCATCTCTTTTCCTCCACTTCTCCATGATTAACTAATCCTCCTTGTACTCAATCTTGATGATCCGAGGTTCAAGTTGATTAAGTTATGAAGCTTTAAATTTACTTTTTCTTTTTAGGGTTTAGGTCTTTGATTTACTTTTGAAAATTCATGTTTGGAGTTATATCATCGATATATAATTTCCATCTTTGTTTTCACTCTTAGCTAGCCGAGAGGCTCATAGTTTGAAGTGAATGCTCAAGAGTAAAGAGAGTTGCATGCACCCCTCGAGAGAGGCAGACATTAAATCTCCCGGATTGGAGTTAAATACAATAGAGGGGTTCACCGCGTAAAGCGAGCTTTAGGTCTCCGATTTGGACGAGAGTTCGGTCGGACCTTCCTAAACTCAGTTGGCCACGACTTTGAGAGAAGCGTGTTCAAGCTTTAGGATCCTCCACGATCAAGGACCTTTACATTATTAAGTTAGGGTTTATTATCGCATTTTCAATCAACTTTTGCTGAGGTGATTCAGGATCGAGTGCTTTTCTTTTTCATCGTTTCAACCCCTCATTATAATCACTTTTAGTAGCTCTTTATTTAACTACAAGTAGTTCTCTTTTTATCTTAAATATTTCTTTTCTTAATTGCAATTAGTTTTCTTTTAACAAACCCTAAGACAATCCTTCGATAAGATAATAGTCTTCGTGTGAGTAAAATTACTCAACAGTTCCCGGATTTTAATACGACTCTTGTGTCCCCTAGCTACAATTCGATATGTATACTTGCCTAGATGGATTGCTAGTTCTGTTCTTATTTTCTTCACGATTAGTAGACACCAAGTTTTTGGCGCCGTTGCCGAGGAGCAACTTTTGTTGATAATTCGAAATCACGAACCTATTACTTTTATCATTTCTCTTTCTCACCCTCTTTCTTAAAAATTAAAAATTAAAAACATATTAATGCTCTTAATAGAAACCCACATCACAATTTTTCTACACCACCTAACTCTCTCGAAATGGGCAACGTGGCTTAAATACCACTATCTTGTCTAGTACCTTGCGAACTCTTTAGTTGGGTAGTCCCTGGGAAATTCGGGAGTTAAATCATTAAAAAAATATATATTTCAATTTTTTAACTCCTTTTTCTAGTTTTTTTGTCTCTTCCTTTATATTCTCTTCTTCTAGTGCATGACCCGCAGGAATCCGTCGGTTATTTTGGACTTCGACCAAGAAATTGAGCGTACTTATCGGAGAAGATCGTGATTTCAAGGCCCTACTCTTGATATAACGGTTGAGGATTCCGAGTCATTTTCTACCTTAAGAATGGAAGAACCCAACATAGAGGAAGCCCTACAAATGCCTATGTCCTATTATGCAAGGCTAAATCTAGAGGGTAATGAATCAAGCATAGTTTGCCCTACTGTATCTAATAATAACTTCGAACTAAAGCCTAGCATAATCCAAATGGTGCAACAGTATGTGTAATATGATGGACTTTAAGATGAAGATCTGAATGCGCACCTTGCTAGCTTTCTGGAGATTTATGACACTTTTAAAATCAATGGTGTTACAAATGATGCTATTAGGCTAAGACTCTTCCCCTTCTCCCTTAGAACCAAAGCTAAATAGTGGTTGATGATTCTTCCAAGAGGGAGCATCACCACTTGGGGTCAACTAACCGAAAAATTTCAGACGAAATATTTTCCGCCAACTAAAACTGCAAAACTTAGGAACGATATTTCTACCTTTTGTCAAATAGATTCTGAATCTCTATATAAATCTGGGAGAAATTTAAAGAACTCTTAAGATGATGCCCCCATCACGCGCTGCCTGTATGGTTACAAGTGCAGACATTTTATAATGGGCAAAAATCAAAATACAAAGCAAATGATACACACAGCTTACAGTGGTACTTTAAACCACAAAACCCCGGAAGTAGCTCTTGAGCTTTTCGAGGACATGGCCATGAACACATATCAGTGGAATGTGTCTAGACCTCGCCCAAACAAACCTGCAGGTATATTTGAAGTAGACAACATCTCCCAACTGGCCCTACAAGTGGAAATACTAAGCAAAAAGATAACAGAGATGTCTGCTGCCTTCGCCCCTCAGGTATGGAAATCTGCAACTGCTCCCCCCAATAAAATAGATTATGTTAATAATATTCATAGAAATGCTTTTAATAATTTTTCCGCTGCAAATTTTCCTGTGCCGGGCTTTGTTTTTCCGAATAGTTATAATCCCGCTTTACGAAACCACCCTAATTTCTCATGGAGTAACCCTTCGAACGCAATGCACCCGCCACCACAAAATGATTTTTCTGCACCACCTCCACCTCTTCAACATTATCAAAAACCTCCAAGCTTGGAGGAAATGTTTTCAAAATATATGAATGTTAATGACGTGATTATAAGAAGCCTAGCTAGATCCGTTAAAAGTCTAGAGAATCAAGTAGGATAACTAGCTAAAATTATATCTAAGTGACCCGTCGGGTCTCTTCCTGCCAATACCGAGCCCAACCCGAGAGAGCAAGTGAAAGCTATAATTCTTTGGAGTGGGAAGAAAGTTTCTAATTTTGTTAACAAAGAGCCCGAGGCAAGCTCCGCCCCTGTTTTGAATATTGCACCACCTGCTGAAAAAGAAGTTATCACTCCACTCTCTGCTTTAAAAAAAGATCTCGCTCCACCACCCATTTTTAAAAATGATCCAACAACACCATTCCCTTCCCAACTTAACAAACAACGTCTTGATGATCAGTATACCTGCTTCTAAGAAATGTTTAAGCAAATCCACATAAATCTACCCTTATATGAAGCGATTTCCAAGATGCCGAAGTACGCTAAGTACCTAAAGGACCTCCTAACTAATAAGAAGAAGTTAGAGAACTTATCGCACGTCACGTTAAATGCCGAGTGCTCTACTGTCATGAAAAACGGTTTACCAAAGAAGACAAGTGATCCTGGTAGTTTTCTATACCGTGTGTCTTTAGTGATCTCTTTGTCAAGCATGCATTGGCCTATTTAGGTGCAAGTATCAACCTAATGCCCTTCTCGTTATTTAAGAAGTTAGAAATTGGTAGCCTCAAACCCATATGTATGAGTATCCAGCTTGACAATAGATCCGTTAAGTACCCATTAGGAATAGTGGAGGATGTTCTAGTCAAAGTTGACAAATTAATCTTCCCGGTGTCTTTCGTCATATTGGACATAGAAGAAGACGTCGAGGTTCCCCTAATCCTTGGCCGATCCTTCCTTGCCACCTCCCAAGCTATTATTGACGTAAGCAATGGCAAGCTCTTCCTACGAGTAGGCAACGATTAAGTGGCCTTATCTTTCACCCCTTCGATCAAAAATACTCTGGAGAATGACGGCTCCTATTTCTTCTTAGATACCTTAAGTGATGAGTCTTCCTACAACATTTCTGAAGATGATTTTTCTGATTATTGTTCTTCCTCAACTTTTCCTACTGAAAGTCTGCAAGAAACCTCCACGACTACTGATTCACCCCCTTCCAATTTTTTGCATAAGTTAAAATTCTACGAAGATATTATTTTTGAAAAAGAAAGAAATTCCAAAACATCTTATGAAGAACCCCCTACCCTAGAATTAAAAGAACTACCTGAACATTTCAAGTATGCCTTCCTAGAAAAAAATTCCAAACTGCCAGTGATTGTTTCATCCTACCTAACGTATTTACAAAATGACAAACTCCTTCTAATTTTACGAAAACATCGTCGAGCCATCGCCTGGCAGATATCTGATATCAAGGGAATAAGCCCATCTTTCTGCACCCACAAAATCTTAATGAAAGATAATTTGTGTAACTCTATCCAACCTCAGAGCCGTATAAATTCAAACATGAAAGAAGTCGTAAAAGGCGAGGTTATGAAACTCTTAGACATAGGAATTATCTATCCTATTTCAGATAGTAAGTGGGTTAGCCCTGTTCAGGTAGTGCCAAAAAAGGGAGGGATAACTGTAGTTATGAATGAAAATAATGATTTAATCTTGACACAGATGGTGACAGGGTGGCGAATGTGTATTGACTATCGTAAGTTAAATGATGCCACCCACAAGGACCACTTTCCCTTGCCGTTCATCGATCAAATCTTAGAGAGATTATCTGGCCATAGCTTTTACTGTTTTCTCGATGGCCTCTCGGGGTATTTTCAAATCCCAATCTCACCCGAGGACCAGGAGAAAACTACGTTTACTTTCCCTTCCGGCACCTTCGCTTACCGAAGAATGTCGTTTGGATTGTGCAATGCGCAAACTACATTCCAAAGATGCATGCTTGCTATCTTTGACAAGTACGTAAAAAGTATTATGGAGGTATTTATGGATGATTTCTCCATGTTCGATGATGTCTTCGATAGTTGTTTAGAAAACTTAGAAAAAGTCTTATAAATATGCGAAGAAACTAACCTCGCCCTAAATTGGGAAAAATGCCATTTTATGGTGAGGGAGGGGTTAGTCTTAGGACATAAGATTTCTTCCCGAGGGATTCAAGTAGATATCACTAAGATAGAAGTAATTGAAAAGCTGCCACCACCTATGAATGTTAAAGCTATAAGAAGTTTCCTAGGTCATGCTTGCTTTTACCGCCATTTCATAACAGACTTCTCCAAAATCACCAGAACCCTTACTCAACTCTTATAAAAAGACGCCCTATTTATTTTTGATGATCTTTGTCTATCTGCTTTTGAAACAATTAAAGATAAATTAATTAACGCACCAATTATGATAGCACCAGTATGGGACCTTCCCTTTAAGATAATGTGCGATGCGAGTAGTTTTACACTGGGAGCCGTATTACGTCAATGAATATCTAAAAACTTCCACCCCATTTATTACGCAAGTAAAACACTCACATCTACACAAGAAAACTACACCACGACAAAAAAAGAGCTCCTAGCTAGTGTCTTTTCCTTCGATAAATTTCGGCCATATATTACACTTTCAAAACTTATAGTTTTCACGAACCACTAGGCCCTCAAGCACTTACTTGCTAAGATGGATGCCAAGCCGTGCCTGATATGCTAGGTCTTACTCCTCTAGGAGTTTGACTTAGAAATCCGCGATAAGTGGGGGGACCGAGAATTTGGCCGCTGATCTTCCCTCTCGCCTAGATAATGCGTATATAGAAAATTTAGATGAAAAAACGTTTAATGATTTCTTCCCAGATGAAAAACTATTTTCTATTAACACTTCTCTTCCCCCCATGTTAGCAAATATTGCCAACTATTTAGTGGCCTGTGTCCTCCCGAAGGAGTTCTCCTCCCAGCAAAAGAAGAAAGTATTTTCTGAGTTAAAGAACTATTTTTGGGAGGACCCGCATCTTTTCTGAGTTTGTGCGGACCATGTGAAAGATGTGTTTATTTTGAAGACAGAAAAGATATTCTAAAACACTTATATGTAGGATCGACTGGTGGTGACTATCAAGCTGCTCGCACCACTCACAAAGTGCTTTGCATAGGTTTTTATTGGCCTAGCCTCTTTAAAGACGCGCAAACTTTTGTGAGTAGGTGTGATAGTTGCCAACGGTCGGGCAATATTTCCAATAAAAATGAAATGCTGCAAAATTATTTCCTCGAGTGCGAAGTTTTCGACATCCGGGGAATTGATTTTGTTGGCCCCCTTCCTTCTAGCTTCGGGAACAAATACATCTTAGTTACTGTAGATTATGTTTCACGATGGGCTGAGGCCCAAGCTCTTCCTACTAACGACTCCCGAGTCATAATTTCTTTCTTAAAAAAAATTATTTTCTCGATTCGGTACTCCACGAGCCATCGTTAGTGATAGGGGTTCACATTTCTATAATTCGTAGTTTTCTAAAACTCTTATAAAATATGGTGTTACGCATAAGCTTTCAACTGCCTACCACCCCCAAACTAACGGGCAAGTCGAAGTAGTGAAGAGAGAGATAAAATGTATTTTAGAAAAGATTGTTTCCACTTCTAGAAAGGACTGTCAACCAAATTAGACGATGCTCTATGGGCCTACCGAACAGCGTACAAAACCACCATCGGATGTACGCAGTATTGATTTATTTATGGAAAGTCGTGCCATTTACCCATAGAATTAGAACGCCGTGCTTTTGGTTTTTAAATTTCGATCCTCACTCTGTCGGCAATTTTTGAAAATTTCAACTGAACGAACTCGATGAGTGGCGCTCTTACGCATACAAAAATAACAAATTTTTTAAAGAGAGGACGAAATGTTTTCACGTCAAACACTTAAGGAACCCAAAAACCTTCAAACCGGGAAACAGAGTTCTTTTATGTAATTCACATTTATATTTATTTCCTGGAAAACTAAAGTCACGAGGGTCTGGGTCATTTTCTGTTAAAAAGATTTTTCTGTACGGCGATGTGTTAATTTCACACCCTGATAAGGGTGATTTCAAAATGAATGGGTAGCGTCTTAAACTCTATTTTTCTGGTGATGATGATGTCAGTCCGAATAATGTTAAGTTTTTTCTACACGAACTTTAACTAACTTAAGACTATTTACTTTTGTTAAAAACTTTAAATATTATTTTGGACAATAATCTTTTGGAACATATTATTTTATTGCGTCGAGCTCAAACGACGTTTTAAACAAAGGGTGATCTTGGGAGGCAACCCAAATTTCTTTTCTATTTTCTTTATTTTACACTTTTTGCCCCAGACTGCTCCGACAAGCTGAAGCTTCTGTGATCACCTTCTCCAATGCTGCTGAATCCATCATGAAGTCCAAAGAAGACATTTCAAGAAGTTCCAAAGTGCAAGCATGGGGGAGCGACATCACTCAACATCGCGATGCATAAATCTTGGGAAGTACCTGTTTTTCAATTCTGTACTTTCATTTCTGTTTTAATTTCTCTCTCTCCTTCTCCTCCTTTCTCCATTGAGGACAATGTCCATTTTAAGCTTGGGGGAGGATTTCCTCCTTCTCTTGTCTTTATTTTGTTTCCTTTTAAAAAATCAAAATCAATTTTTTTTATATATCTTAAAAATAAAAAAAAAATTAGAGAATATTTCAAAAAAAAAATATATGTATATATACTGTTTGTTTTTTACTTTAATAGTTTAAATATATTTTGTTATTTCAATAGTACCCATTGCGTTTTGTTTTGTTTTTCTCAATGTTCCCTATAACAACTTAGCTAATTATGATTTTTCTAATCGTTCTTTTTAATTATGTTTCACAAGTAAAATGTTGGCCATGCTGTATTTCTAATTCACGGTAGCATATTAATGTGAAATGTTTTTCTAAAACTCGCATTTTTATTATGGTTTTCGTTCTTTATTTTCTTTACTTTCTTAAAAATCTTTCATCCACTATTTTCTTTTTTATTTTTGGATAATTTTTGTAATGTCAACTGTTGATTAGTGTAGTAGATGTGAACGATCCAAGTCACTTATTATTTCTATTTTCAAGATAATTTCATTAGTCTTCATTTATTATCTAGGATTTGATTTTTGAAATTTTTCAAAGCTAATGCTTTAGATAAATTTAGAAGCATGAAAATGATTTAGGTCGTTTTTGTTTTCGTTTGAGCCTTTTTACCAACCTAAATTTTTTTTATCCCTAGTTTGCCGCTTTTGAGCCTTTTCCCAATTTCAATTGATAGCTCCACTTATCATTTCATTTTCACCAAAGCTAAAATTTTCCAACCTATCTAATCATACTAACCTTTTGAATTTCATTAAAAATTTCCATGATTATGATAGGGTTATTTTGTGATATATTGGAGAACTTTTTGAAAAAGTATGCTCAAAATAAGTGTTTACTTTTGTTTGACCAATTTTAAAATGAAAATAAAAATTATTTATGGCCTTTATGTTTAAAAAAGGAAAGAAAAGAAAATGGAATAGAAAACGAAAGAAAAATATTTTATTTACAATGAAAATTTTGAAACTCTTTATTTTAGTTTAGTGTGAATTTAAAGCCTCCTTATTTTTCGTTGAATTCCACTCCTAATCATAATCCTAAACCAAATGTTTCGGTCTTAATAAGCCCTTTTGATTTATGTTTTTGAATTTTATTTATTAGCTTAGTAAAGAAGAAAAGTAGATTAATAAAGTTTTGGATTTAAATTTAGATTTTTGTTATTTGATTGAGATAGTTATAATGTGTCTCTTGGATCTAGTAACAACTCAATGCGCTTTTTCATTTTGTTGCTTTGATTAAATTAATTTAAAGAATTTTGTTAAAATTTTAGATGATTTCTTTTCGTTAGTAAAGTTTATAAATTTTTAAACCAAGCCTAAGTAACTGTTTTAGGTTTACGTTTCACCTTGTCCCTACTTAGAATTTCGCATAGTGCTTGTGTAAGCATAATTAGAACTTTTTGATTTGTCACTTTTTATGATTAGCTAGTTTTTATATCTTTGCTTGGGGACAAACAAAGCTTAAGTTTGGGGGAATTTGATAGTACGTTTTGTAGTCTAAACTATTAGGGTATTTTAAGGTTTTTAATACACAAATCATGTCTTGTAAGCTTATATGTTGATCTCTTTTTGTATATATTATTGCCACTAATATGTTCTTTTCTTTTTGCAGGTTTTCTCAGCTTTTTGGCAAATTTTTCTGTAACACGCCCACGGGTCACGCCCTACTCGGGCGTGTACTTGGGGCGTACAACCCATTCCCAAGGATGTTTGCTTCCAGGACCCAAATCCCGAGAAAAGCACCTGACACGCCCCCCTAACACGCCCTCCCTGGGCATGTATCTGGGCGTGTCACCCTCATCCCGAAGCATGCAGGACGCAATTAAAAATTTTGCATTGCTGCACGTCAACAGTACTAACACGCCCCCTACACTGGGGTGTCACTGGGCGTGTACATTCTTGTTCGACGCCTGATAGATTTTTGACCAATGATTTTGACGAGACGTGCCATATACGCCCCCTACATGGGCGTGTCCACCATTGTACATAAGCAATCATTATTCCCGCCAGAATCCAGCACCCGAGGTCAACCCCATACCTAACAAGCCCCCCTGACACACCCTCTCCTGGTGTGATAAGGGGGAGTTGGGAGGTGCTGCCCTTTTATTTCTTGGAGTTTTTCATGTCCTTCCTTTAGTGTTCTTTCTCTCTCTTTCTCATTTTAAGCTTTTCTTAATTCTAGCTTAGTGTACCCTATTTTAATTGCTCTTGTAATCTCTTTAGTAGCTTAATGTTAATGCTAGCTTAGGATTAATTTCCATGAATTTGTAATCTTTTATTTCAAAGTTGTAGCTCTCTTTTAACATTAATATAAAGTGCCCTTTTACTTTTTTTTCATAATGTTCTTCTACCCATCTCTCTTCCTCCACTTCTGCATGATTAACTAATCCTCCTTTTACTCGATCTTGATGATCCGATGTTCGAGTTGATTAAGTTATGATTCTTTAAATATAATTTTTCTTTTTAGGGTTTAGGCCTTCAATTTACTCTTTAAAATTCATGTTTAGAGTTATATCATCGATATATAATTTCCATCTTTGTTTTCACTCTTAGTTAGACGAGAGGCTCATAGTTTGAAGTGAACGTTCAAGAGTAAAGAGATTTGCACCCACCCCTCGAGAGAGGCAGACATTAAATCTTCTAGATTAGAGTGAAATCCAATAAAGGGGTTCACCGCATAAATCGAGCTTTAGGTATTCAATTTGGATGAGAGTTCGGTCGAACCTTCCTAAACTCAGTTGGGCACGAATTTGAGAGAAGCGTGTTCAAGCTTTAGGATCCTCCACGGTCAAGGAACTTTACCTTATTAAGTTAGTGTTTATTATCACATTTTTACTCAACTTTTGCCAGGGTGATTCTTGATCAAGTGCTTTTCTATTTCATCGTTTCAACCCCTCGTTGTAATCACTTTTAATAGCACCTTATTTAACTGTAAGTAGTTCTCTTTTTAGCGCAAATATTTCTTTTCTTAATTTTAATTAGTTTTCTTTTAACAAACCCTAAAACAATCCTTCGATAAGATAATAGTCTTCGTATGAGTAAAATTACTCAACAGTTCCCAGATTTTAATACGACACTTGTGCCCCCTAGTTACAATTCAATAGGTATACTTGCCTAGATGGATTGCTAGTTCGGTTCTTATTTTCTTCACGATTAGTAGACACTAGACGTGTACTTCCCAATTTTTTTTATCAATAGGAGCAAGCTCCAGGTGTTCCAGACCAGATTCCAGCAGCTGAGAGCTGTCCAATAAGTAGAATTATTGGAGTTGAGTTGAGTTTTTGAGAGCTACTAGTTATTTTATTTCGTGTTTATGTTTTTGTTTTCGTTCGTTTTTTCTCACGCATCTCAAGTTTTTCCTATGCAACCTTTGTAATAAATTTGTACTGTTTTCAGTAGCAAAAAATTAGCACGTGGTTAGTTTATCTTAGTTCATGTAATGATATTTTTTTATTTCAACTCGCAACGCCTCTTTTCAGTAATGAAAGTCTCGCTTTCTCTTCCTTCTTATTTAGTCTTTCATGAATTTCTACTACTTCTCTCTCTCACCCTTCCACCATGAGTACCTAAATCCTCATAGTACTCGATCACGATGATCCGAGGATGAGTTGATAAGTTATGATGCTTTAGCTTTCTTCTTCTTTTTAGGGTTAGGCCTTCAATTTACTCTTGACTTATTTCGAATGGAACTATATTATCGATATATAGTGTCCATTTAGGTTTTCACTCTTAGCTAGCCGAGAGGCTCATAGTTTGAAGTAAACACTCAGGAGTAAAGAGAGTAGCATGCATCCCTTGTGAGAGGATGACGTAAATCTCCCGGATTGGAGTGAAATCAAATAGCGAGGTTCATTACTTAAGGTGAGCTTTAGGTATCCGAATATCGTATGACAGTTTTGTCGGATCTTCTTAAACTTAGTTGGGCATGTCTTTGAGAGAAACGTGTTCAAAATTTGGGAACTCCCAAGGTCAAAGAACTTTACCTTACTAAAACTTAGGTTGTTATTTCATTTTTGATTAACTTATGCCGAGGTGATTCACAATCCAGTACTATTTCTTTATCTTCATTTAAACCCTTCTCTTTATCTGTAAGTAATTTTCCTTTTCTAATTTTCTAAGCAAACCCTAAAATATATTTCGATAAGATAATAGTAATTCGTATGAGTACAATTATTCAACTGTTCTCGGATTTCAATACGACACTTGTGTCCCCTTGCTAGAATTCGATATGTATACTTACCTTCATTAGGATTGCTAGTTCGGAATTATTTTAAAAAATAATTTTAGTCATCAATTTGCGATTTCGAAAGACCACGAGTAGATCTCGTTGTCCAGGCTTCCATTAGCTAGCAGGGCTGTAAGGCGCACTCGGCCTCGAGTAGACCCGCTGTCCAGGCTCTCACTAGATGGCAAGGCCATAGGCTCGCTTGGGGGGCCCCCTAAGAAAAGAACCTGAGAGGATCCCATTGTCCAGGCTTCCATTAGCTGGTAGGGCTCGAAGGCGCACTCGGCACCGAGTAGACCCACTGTCCAGGCTCTCACTAGCTGGCAGGGTCGTAGGCTCGCTTGGGGGGAAAGGAAAAAAAGGTTTGTGATTTTGAAAGACCCTGAGTAGATCTCATTATCCTGGCTTACATTAGATGGCAGGTCTGGAAGGCGCACTCGGCCCCGAGCAGACCCGCTGTCTAGGCTCTCCCTAGCTAGCAGGTCCTTAGGCTTGCTTGGTGGGGGGGGGGGGAGGGGTAAGGGAAGACCCCAAGAGGATCCCTCTGTCTTTGCTTCCATTAGCTGGCAGGGATGGAAGTCCCACTCAGCCCCAAGTAGACCCGCTATCAATGGTCTCACTAGCTGGTAGGGCCGTTTGCTCACTTAGGGGGAAAGGAAAAAATGGTTTGCGATTTCGAAAGACCTCAAGTAGATCCCGCTGTCCAGGCTTCCATTAGCTGGAAGGGATGGAAGGCGCACTCAGCCCCAAGTAGACCCACTATCCAGGCTCTCACTAGCTGGCAGGGGCGTAGGATCGCTTGGGGGGGGGGGGGTAAGAGAAGACCCCGAGAATATTCCACTGTCCAGGCTTACATTAGCTGACAGGGCTTGAAGGCGCACTCGGCCACAAGCATACCCACTCTCCAGACAATCCTTCTAGATGGCAGGGCCATAGGCTCGCTTGGGAGGAAAGGAAAAAAGGTTTGTGATTTTGAAGGACCCCGAGTAGATCCCGCTTACTAGGCTCCCATCAAGTTGGCAGGCCTGACGGCTTGCTCGGTGCCAAGATGAAAAATGCTTGGAATAATTAGATCTAGAGCCACTCCCAGTGTAAGTCTCTCACCTAGCTGATAGAGTAACTGGACTCATGATGAGTATTACAGAGCACTTTGATAACAAGTTTTCAGATAGCTAACACCTATCCTGAGTAGGGATGAGGTAATCTAGATCCCTCTCGGCAGGGATCTCAGCATGTCCCTCTCGATAGGTCCCTCAGCGCATCCCTCTCGACAAAATTTACTTAGTATATTTTTCGAACGGGTGACGGTCATCACCTAAGAGCTTAAGGCTTGCGCAGGTGTGCAGATTCGTGCGCAGATAAGGAAACGCGAGATGCAAAAAAAAGAGGGGGAATATATTATAATAATAAATAGGAGAGACAGTAGCCATTTAGCAAAAAAGTAAGACCATTCTTATAATATCAAAGTTGTTACATTCGCTTGGGGGATCTCACCCCTTAAAGGAAATCATAAAAGGAAAAAAGATTATTAAAAGTCCAAAACAAAATTTCGAAAGCCCTTTAGGAAGAATCACCGGACGTCCTGCTAGAGGATTCTTTAGAAGACCCGTTGCTCTTGCCAATGATTACTTCATCATCATCACCCGGGGATTCATCCTCTCCAGCAGGCTTGGGGAAGGGATCAAAAGCTAGGGGAGGATCTCGCGCGGCGTGAGCGTCTCGCCTCTCTCATTAAGAAAGCCAGACTCCTGCACCACCTGGATCACACACTAAGCCACCACCTGTGCGTTCTCTTGTATCATCACCTCTATCTCATAATTTGAGTATTGGTGGCATTTGACCTTCTCGATTGGTGGTGGTGGAACGGGTTCCTTGGCCTCCTTTTTTTAGCTTGGCCTTCAACAGTGTGATTTTGCACTAGAGAACAACCTCACGCGCACTCGATAGCTGGGCTATGGTGGAATCATGTAAGGAATTCTTTAGAAATAAATATGATAAGTGGCGGGAAGCCATGATGCAGAAAGGCTTCTAAGTTTCACATACCTCAATCATTGATCGGAGGGCGAGAAGTTTCTTAGATGCCTCCAGGTCGGCCTTCAGGGTAGTAACTGTTGGGTACATTGGAAAATGTGTACCTGATTTGTAGAAGCCTAACTTAGCTCAATGATATACATCAAGGTGTATTTGATGTTATTTTGAGTTGATATGTGCAGGTGAAGAATGTACTAAAATATAGGAAAATTATTCTAAGTCCATGTGTCGACACCAGAAGAAGCTGTGTCGACACTTCAGAATAATTGTGTCGACACTTGAAGAAGGCTGTGTTGACACAGAGAAAAAGAGTCGACAACATTTGTGTCGACACCGGGAAGCAGTGTTGACTCACAGAAGTTTAGTCGACATCAACTGTGTCGACACCGAGAGGCTGTGTTGACACACAGAATTGCTAGTCGACAATATTTGTGTCGACAACATTTGTGTCGACACAAGAAGACTGAGTCGATACACAGAGGCAGAGTCTACAACATCTGTGTCGACACATTCTCAAGATATAGTGTCAAGAAGCTAATTCGACATCAAGACAGCTTTGTCGACATCACCAGAGGCAGTGTCGACACTTAAGTCACTTGTGTCGACACATCTTGACAAATGGTCTCGACACTTTCTAACAGACAGTCTCGACACTTTGCTAATAAAGACAAAGGTAGAAGATCTGTTTGAAGACTTGAAAGCTGTGGGTTACAACCGGTTTACTGAAGCTGTCAGACTTGTCAGAAGTTAGTTAGAAACCGGATCAGCCGGTTTCCAAGGAGGAAGTTTATATATATAGACAGATTCAGAAGAAGAACACACGACACACATTAATCATCTATTAGGAGATAAGATCTCTGATCAAGAAAGTGCAAGGCACAAAAGAAGATCTTTGTGAGAAGATCTAAGAAGACATTCTGACGTGTACAACCACTCAGGATCAGTCTAAGTAGAATTCTTTCAAGAATTCTGAAGTATCATCAAAGGTGTTGGATAGAGAGAGATCCATCCATTTTGAAGATAAGAAGGAAGCTGTCACAGGTTTCTCAAGAAGCTGTCAGGAAATCAACTCAACTAAGTTCATATTAAAGAAGCTTTGAAGAAAGCTAAGATCCAGTTGATTTCATCCATCAGCTGATCAAGTGCTGTCTTTTCCCTTCTCTCTCAACAAGGGAAAGATATTATAAACTCTCTTTCAAATTCTGTAGGATCTATTTTTATAGATCTGAGTTGTAAGCCTATATTATAAAGGCTGAGTGTAGGAGATTTGTTCTCTGAGTGGTAGGGCTGTTTATGCCTGAGTGTAGGAGAAGGTATTTCTCTGAGTTGTAGGCCTTGTGGCAAGGCTGAGGTAGGGCTTATTAGCCTGAGCTGTAGGAACCTTTCTGGGTTTTGAGTTGTAGGGACCTTTCAAGGTTCTGAGCTGTAGGATCTGAGGATCTGAGATAAAGGTGGGAGTTAGGCCGAATCTAGCACACTGCTAGATAGGTGAAGGGGGAAAGTGGATGTACCCAGACCTTGGGGAACCACTTTAAATCTGTGTTCAATTTGTGATGTGTCCATATTTGTGATTGCTGTGTTGTGTTTGGTGCAGTGTTTGCTGAATTCTCTTATAGTTAGTAGTTATATTCGTCCTTAAGTTAAAACAAGCATTAGAACCTATTCACCCCCCTCTAGGTGTTTAGGTGGTCTTGAAAGTAAAACTATCAAGTGGTATCAGTGGGAGGTTACTCAAAGGACTTAACAGTCTGAGTTAGTTCCCTAAGGCAGAATCAAGAATCAAGAAAATGGGTTCTGGAGAGAATCACAAGGAACTAGGGTCAATGAAATTACCCATCTACAGGAAAGAGATTTTTGGAATCTGGAAAGAAAGGGTTAGGTTGTTTATGGAGGCTTCTGATCCAAGGATATATATCACAGTACAGGAAGGCCCCTTCATTCCAATGAAGGTATCAGTTCTTGATGCAAATATTCAAACTCCAAAGAGTTATTCTGAAATGACCAAGGATGAGATCATCCTGGCAACACTAGATAAAAGAGAACAGAACATTATTGTAAGTCCTATAGATGATGCCACATTTCAAAATCTAATCAACTGTAAAACCTCCAAGGAAATGTGGGACACTTTGATTGTCTACATGGAGGGTTCTAAAGAAGTTAGACAAGATAGAAAGTCTATGCTCAACCAAGAATATGAGAGTTTCAGACAAGAGAAGTCTGATAGCATAACTGAATGCTACAAAAAATTCTATAGGATAGTAAATGAACTGATGTCCTATGGAAGGGTCTTCAGTACATATGAACTGAATGACAAATTCCTAAAATCCTTGACAAAGGATTGGGACACCAAGATTTGTGCCATAAGAGAAGTGGCCAAACTGGCAGACATTTCTCCTCCAACCTTGTTTGGAAAGTTGCTATCATATGAAATGCAACTAATGGCTAGGAAGGAGGAAGAAAAGAATTCAAAAGGAGAATATAGAGAAAGGTTTGTGGCCTTCAAGGCTGAAGCCACTAGAAAGAATAGGAGGATATCTCCATCACCTCCTAAGGAAGTTGCTGAAGTTAACTCAGAAAATTCAGACAATCAGAACTCAGAAAGCAGTGATTCATATGCAGATTTTGCTGCCTTAAAAGGCAGTTTCAGAGGATCTTGAAGAAGAAGCAGTGGAAGTCAAGTCCCTCCACATCACAGCCAGTTGATGATTACTATCAGAAGAGAAAATCATCAAGAAAGGAGAGGAGCAGAACTAAGCCCAGCAAAGCTACTACATCAAAGATTGTTTGTTATTGCTGCAATAGGCCTGAACAATTGGTGGCTGAGTGTCCAGAAAAGAGGAAGGAGTCAACAGACAGAAAGAAGACTCAACGAAAGGGCAAGAAGGAGAAATCCTTTGTTGCTAAGAAGGTGAAGAGTCTTACAGATCAATCCTCCTCAGAGTCAGAATCTGAAGATGAAGCATACATTGGACTGTATGCAGCTAATAAAGAAGATGAGTTTATGCAATTGCTAAAATCCATCTATGAACAAGAAGATCATCAATGTATGGGACTGATGGCTGGATCAGAAGAAGATATGTGCCAGAATCAGTCTGGTCCCAGGAAGGTACATTGTCCTTCTATTAAATCAGTTTGTAGTACTAGTGCAGAATCAGCTACATCTGCATCAAGTGATGTAGATGGATCTGAATTTGAAGAAGATGTTCATCAGTTAATAGATAAGTATGGGGACTTATTGCAGGCTCTTAAGAAAAGCAAGAACCTAGTCAAAACTCAGGCTCAGGAAATTGCTGATCTTAAGGTGGCTGCATCTGAGTTTGAAAAAATATTGGATCAAAAGTTAAATGAGATTACTAAACAGAAAAATATAACTATTATTCAGATGGGCACAATCAAATATAACAATGATCAAGTTAAAAGTCTGGAGGCTAGACTGAGAATAGAGAAAGATTTAGTGACTAGTTACTCTAAGCCAAAATCTGTCTTGCCTATAATAGATGAGTTTGTGGCTCAAAAGGGTAAGGCAAGATTAGGCTTTAAAGGTAACACCAGGGCTGCCCAATTCAAGAGAAAAGGCAAAGCTCCTGTCCAGCCACTAAACCTTAAAGTCCTTGTTATGTTTAGAAAGGTACAAGTGCCTTTTAACAAATATGATCTTGAAAATATTCATGGTCATATTAAGACTGATGTTCTGAAAAACAAGGGTGTTAATGCCAATAGGTCTGCCCATGTTCATAAACCCAATGGTTATAAAAAATCAGTGGGTGAAGCTGCAGCAGCACCAGCACTGGATAGAAATTTTTCTACCAAGGGTATATCTAGACCTAGATACAACAAATATGAATGTTGGTGCTGTGGCAAGAGAGGCCATTTTGTCTTAGACTGCTGGCATAACACAAGTGGAAGGATGAACAATAGTCTACCAGTTAGAAGAGCTGCTGGTAGTTTTGATGTGAATTGTGCTAACCTGAACCAAGGACCCAAGACTTACTTGGGTTTTAAGGGAAAGTAATTCTGTATTACAGGAAAGTCCAAGTTGCCATGCCCCAATATGGCTCTTGGACAGTGGTTGTTCCAGGCATATGACTGGAACAAAGGGGCTGCTGAAGGAGTACACATCTGTCAAGGATGGGCCTAAAGTTATCTTTGGTGGATCTGAAAGAGGGATCATCAAAGGGTTTGGTAACATTTCCTCAAACTAAATTACCATCACTCAAGTGGCTTATGTAAAAGGTTTGAAACATAATCTGATAAGCATAAGTCAGCTGAGTGATCTTGGATATGACATTTCATTTGTTAAGGATGGATGTCTATCAAAAGGTCAAGTGATCAAAAGGTCATATTGACTGGGTATAGAAAGAGAAATGTTTATTGTCTTGATTTTGTATGTGAGAACAAGGATTCTCCCATCTGTCTTGTAGCTGATGATAATGCATCTCATTGTGTCAAATGGCACAAGTGGCTGGCCCATCTTAACTACAAGACAATTGGCCAACTCTTTAGCAAAGAGTTAGTGAGGAATGGTCCTCAAGTTAAGTGTATAAAGGAAGGGATATGCTCAGCTTGTCAAAAGGGCAAACAGACAAAATCCTCCTTTCATAGCCTTGAAAACAAGGATTCAGTGAGGTGTTTATACCTCTTATATATGGATCTTTTTAGTCCTATGCCAGTTCATAGTCTAGGTAGGAAGGTCTACACTTTTGTGGTTATAGATGACTATTCTAGATATACATGGGTGTTCTTTCTGAGACAAAAATCAGAAACCCCAAGTGTCTTACTTAGTTTTGTGAAACAAATTCAGAATGAACTGAATAGTACAGTGGTCAAAATCAGAAGTGACCATGGCACTGAATTTCTATCTGAAAGTATGACAAAATTATGTGAAGACTTTGGGATTTTCCAAGAATTCTCCTCACCTAGAACACCACATCAAAATGGTATTGCTGAAAGAAAGAATAGGACATTGATTGAAGCTAGTAGAACTCTATTGAGTGACACTTCTCTTCAAGAATATTTCTGGGCCGAGGCAGTAAACACTGCATGTCATGTGATCAATAGGGCTTCTATCACCAAGAGCCATAAAAATACTCCCTATGAAATTATGAAAGGTAGAAAACCAAATCTATCCTACTTTAGGATCTTTGGTTGCAAGTGCTATATACTTAACAATGGCAAGTCTTATCTAACTAAGTTTGCTGCCAAATCCCAAGATGGGATATTTGTTGGGTACAACATCAATAGTAAGGCTTATAGAGTCTATAACTTGACTACTCAAGTTGTAGAAGAATCTGTACATATTGTATTTGATGAAACAAGCTTAATCAACAGTGAGTTGCCTTGTAGATCAAATAATCCAACAGGTATAAGCAAAAGGATGGACAAGCTTTCCATTGTAGAAGCATCAAATGCAGATGAAGTATTGGAAAATGAAGGCTACTATCGAGGGGGAGTACAAGACTCAATAGAAGCTGATGACAACCAAGAGGTGCAACATAATGAAGGAGCTGGAGACATTCAACGTGAAGGAAATCTTCCTCCAGCTACAAGACATCTAAAAGACCATCCAGCAAATCAAATTATAGGTGATCCAAGACAAGGAGTGCAGACTAGAAGCAGAAATCTGAGCACAGTCCTGCACTCAAGTTTTTTATCTCAACTGGAGCCTAAGAAATTTGAAGAAGCCATCCAAGACCAACACTGGATTAATGCTATGCAAGAGGAGCTTAATCAATTCAGAAGGTGCAAAGTCTGGGAGTTAGTTCCTAAACCAAGAGACCACAACATCATTGGCACAAAGTGGATCTTTAGGAACAAGTTGGATGAGAGTGGAGTAATTGTGAAGAACAATGCAAGATTGGTTGCTAAAGGATACATGCAGGAAGAAGGGATTGACTTTGATCAAACATTTGCCCCAGTAGTAAGACTGGAGGCAATCAGAGTGTTCCTTGCCTATGCAGCATATCAAGGATTCAAAGTATACCAAATGGATGTGAAATCAACATTCCTAAATGGTGATATAAAAGAAGAAGTTTATGTAGAGCAGCCATCAGGTTTTGTAGATTCTCTTAAACCTGGTTATGTCTATAGACTTAGGAAAGCATTGTATGGGTTAAAGAAAGCCCCAAGGGCTTGGTATGAAACCCTGTCTACTTTCCTTATTGAGAACAAATTCTCAAGAGGTAAAATAGACAAAACTCTATTCCTAAGGGAATCAAAAGGTAAGATAATCTTAATCCAGATCTATGTAGATGACATAATTTTTGGGTCTACAGAGAACAACCTTTGCAAAAAGTTTGCCAAACTTATGCAAGGGAAGTTTGAAATGAGCAGTATGGGGGAACTTAAGTTCTTCTTGGGACTCCAAGTAAGACAGACTGAAGATGGCTTGTCCATATCCAGTCTAAGTTCACCAAGGAATTAATTAAGTAGTATGGTATGGAATCATCCTCCACCATGAGAACTCCTATGGGAACAAATATTTCAATATGCAAAGATGATGCAGGTAAGCCTGTAGACGAGTCTTTGTATAGAGGAATAATTGGCTCTCTATTATATCTCACTGCTAGTAGACCAGACATTATGTATGCTACATGTGTCAGTGCTAGGTACCAAGCTTGCCCTAAAGAATCACATTATACTGCAGTCAAAAGGATCTTGAGATATCTTAAGGGCACACCTAATCTAGGCCTTTGGTACCCTAGGAATGGAGATTTTCTACTAACAGGTTATTCAGATGCAGATTTTGCAGGCTGTAGAGAAGATAGACAGAGTACTACAGGTACATGTCAATTCTTGGGAGGAAGATTGATATCCAAGAGCAGTAAGAAGCAGACTAGTGTGGCAATATCCACTGCTGAGTTTGAATATGTGGCTGCAGGAAGCTGCTGTGCACAGCTATTGTGGATTCAACATCAGCTAAAGGACTATGGTATTCAAGTAAGTAGAACACCTTTATTGTGTGATTCTAAGAGTGCTATATCTATTGCAAACAATCCTGTTTCACATAGTAGAACTAAGTACATAGAGATTAGATATCATTTTCTTAAAGAACATGTAGAAAAAGGGGAAATCTCATTGGAATTTGTTAAAATAGATTATCAAATTGCAGATGTATTACTAAGCCACTGGATGAAACTAAATTCAATAAATTTAAAATTGAATTAGGAATGCTGGCCATAGGTTAATTTACCACAAAATTAACTAAGTAAATGGTGTCGACACATTCAGTGATAAAGTGTCGACACAGAGAAGTCATGTCGACTAGTCAGGAAAATTGTGTCGACACATGAGAAATTGTGTCGACACTTAGGGGTCAAGAGTCGACTCATACAGAAATGTAGTGTCGACACATCCAGTATAATGATGTCGACACTTACAGATTTTGTGTCGACTCTTATACTAAGAGTCGACACTTAATTTCTGATGCACTACTTAGTATCTCCCGTATCGACATATCATCAATTAGTGTCGACACAAAGTAGTCAATATTAATGTCGAGACAATAGAAGTTTGTGTCGACACATTCCGACTGTGTCGACGCATTTTGACTGTTTTTTCCCGGTTCTTGACCTTCTTTCATTAGAGGGTATAAATAGGTCGATAACGTATTCTGTCGACATGCTTACAAGGTTTTCGAGACTAAAACCCTGTGTCGACAATCTCTCTTCTCTTCTCTCAAGCTTTCTCATCTTTCCAATGGCGCCAAAGGTTGAAGACAACATCAATGAGGGATATGAGTTGGTTAGGGGTGCATTTGACAATGCCGCGCCAGAAATCAAACAGGTGATTTCTCTTCTTGCTGACAATGGATTGGAATACCTTGTTTCTGAACCTTCAAAGATTTGGAAGAAAGAAGTTGTCGAGTTCTATACTGCTACAACTTTGGATTCCACTGCTCTCAAGATAAAATTTACGGTTCATGGGACTAAGATTAAAATTACTTTAAAAAGTATAAGAAAGATTCTTCAACTACCTAGCATCCAAGATGAAGAAGAGGTCCCAGCCTCAAAGACAAGGGAGGCTCTCCATTGGTGTGGATTGGATCCAACCATAAAGATTGGAGCAGCCATCAATCGAAAGGGAATGAATCAACAGGGAAAGTTTCTATCTGAGATAGTAGGAAAAGTACTTTGTGTAAACTAGGAGGCCATGATAGGATATCTGCCATGATGTTCACTCTCATGACAAGGATACTCTACAAGATTAACACAGACTGGTCTGCAGTTGTGTTTGATAAAATCAAAGAAGGAATGAAGAAGCCAAACTTGGCTAGAATCATGAGTCTATACCTGACTGGGCTCATTCTAGAGGTCATGCAACAGATTCCTGGGTCTAAGATTAATCATATGAGAAAAATGGACATGAGATTATTCTCCAGGTGGGATAGAGTTCTGTCCAAAGAGGTGCCTGATGTGGACAGGCAGGACACACCTGAGACATCACTTGGACATGATCAGGGCACTGAACAACTTCAAGGAGAACAAGTTAGAGAGCAGGCTGAGGACCAGACTGGGTCTACTAAAGTCCAGAAAGAAACATTACCTGCACAGGTGCAGGGGGAGCCAGTTCATTCTCCTGCCCATCACATTTCTAATCCTGAACAGTTGCAGGGGGAGTCAATTTCTGAACAAGTATAAGTGGAAGAAAGAGTACACTTATCAGAAGATTTGAACACTGCTGGCCTTGATGACTCATCCTCTGCTCAAGCACAAAAGGAATTCACTCTAGATGAGTTGTTTCCTGATGATGTAATTGCTACTGATAGGATTGAGGAGGAGCAAGATGTTGAGGGGAGCGAGTGAATGTTGAGGAAGAACAACATGTCACTAAGACAGAAGTTCCTACAACACCTCCTGAAAGAGTTCATATTGAAAGTTCTTCAGAATCTGAGACAGAAGAAGCCAGGGAGGCTAAGAAAAGGAAGCTCGTGGTCTTCAAGAGAAGAGGTCAAAGCTATAAGTAAGCTCTCTAGACTGCAAGTCACCAATCTCCTACTGAGTTTGATTACAATAAGTTCATGGTGAATTTGCAAGTGAAGATGGATGAGCAAAGAAGAGTCTTGGAAAAATATGCGGATGAAAGTAATAAGTCACTTCAGTTTGATATTGCCCAAGACATCAAGTCAATAAGATTTGAGGTAAATCTGAATAAAAAGGAGATGACAGATTGCTTCTACAAGGGAGGTAATGCTGTGGTATATCTAGCTAAACAACACCAAACTATCCTTGGTAAGGTGGATGACATTGCATTGAAACAAGGATATGTTCTAGAAAATCAGCTGAGAATGAATGACAATCTGACTGAATCTCACAATGAAATTCTCACTGAGTTAAAAGAAACTGCAACAAAGCTGACATGCTGCAAGGACTAAAGATATAGAAGACTTTGATCAAAAGCTCAAAGATGCCCTAGATTCAGTTCAACTGCAATAACCACCTCACAAAAAGAAATATCTGCTAAGCTTCAAACATTAAAACCATTCTTTAAAGAGGGTGTGAATTATCTTGATGGCCAGATAAGGTTTCAAAAGAATGATCTTAGGGATCATATTGCTAGAGAAGTCCTAAAGGGGGAGAGGGTACTCACTCATGCTGGCTCAGAACATGCCAAGTGGGTTAGCAATAGTGTCAGAGCCACATTGGGATATCCACCATTGTGTGATGATGATGCAATTGCTGAGTCAGGAATACAACAAGGTCTACTTGAAGGCAATCAACCTGAGGTTGCCCAAGTCATATACCCCCCTGCTGATTTTGAATTGATTCATCAGCAAGTACAGCTAAGTACAGTCCTCCGAAGGAGGTTACAAATGTAATTATTGACAAAGTAGATCAGCCAGGAGCCAATTTGAAAGATCAACAAGATGCTCAATTATCTAAGAAAAGATTTAGAGAGCAAGATGAACAAAGACCTAATTTTGAGCAGTGGAGCCCCACCTCAAGGAACATTATACTAACTGACTGGAAGGCTGTGAAGGATCAAATGCATGAAAGAGGAAAGCGGTATAATGAAATTGAATGGAAAAAGTATGAGGCCAGGCAGGAGGCCATAGTACTGTTCAGAAGAAAGGCTAAGATGGGGAGACTACCACCTGATGCTCAGGAGCCGAGCAAGTATTTTCCCAAGCCCTTTCATTACTTTGAAAGGCAAAGGCTCAAGGAGGAATCTCAAAAGAAAGCTGAACTAAAAGGCAAAAAGCTTGCTGATGTTGCTGAACTTACTGTGAAGGCTCAGATTCAATCAGGAAAAGGAATTGTCATCCAGGAGCCTGATCAGTCTTAGTTTAAGTTTATCAGTTCTTTCAAATGTTTTGTAATGATTTGTTTATTAATCCAATCAATGTAAACAAGCTGTAACAAACATTTCTAAATTATGTTCCACAGTAAGAACACAGATCTAAGTTATCACAGCCACAGTAAGAACAAAGTGAAAAGGGCAACCAGACAACAAAAGAACTTTATAGTGGTTCCTCAACCTGGGTACATCCACTCTTCTATCACCCTGGTAGGAATCCACTAACAGGTTTTGATCAGGTGACTGCCACCTTTGAGATTTTTATCAAGTGCTCAAAAACCAATATCAAGTCTTTTGATCAGGATACTTGCAACCAAAAAAACTAATGAAGGGAGTTAATGAACCTTTTTTACAGTGGGGGAGAGAGATTTATGATGTCTTCTCTTTCTCTTTTCAACGAAGAAGACTAGTGGATATGCTGTTGTCAAGAACTCCTTTAAGTAACACTTGGAGTCTTGCACAGGGTGTAGGTCTTCATTCTTCAGCCTTGACTTGAGAGAGAGATCCAGGAACTTCTGATTAATAGAAGTTTGTTGTTGTTGAAGAATCCTTGAGTGAAGATTGAAGAAGACTCGTGAATTGGAATGATATTCTTCTTATTCTTCATAAAGTCAACGAGAAAAAACATTTTCTTTTCAGAACAGAGAAGGTTCAGAGTATTGTTGATGTTTTTCTCTTCTCTGTATCCTCTCTATTCACTATCTGTGTATCTCTATGTATGCTGTATTTTTCTTTTATATCTTCATTCAAATTCTACTTTTTGAATTTCTAATTCCATTTCATTAATTATTGGTCGCCTGGAGAACGGAAAACGGCTTGGAGAGAATATTAGCATTAATGGATTTCCCCAACTTTCCCATTAAAGATGGCAGTAATATTCCTTATGAAGACAATAATCAATGCTATTTCTAACGACTATATTCAGAGAATATATGCATTAATTATTCAAGAATTACTGCAAGAGAATAAGGAAAAGATGAGCGAAAATTCCAAGTCTGGGACTGCACAGAATTCGTTGAGCAGGGAGCAGATTTCGTTGACCCGAGTCCAAAGTTCGTCGACCAAAGAAACCGTGTTCGTCGACCTGAGAACCGAGTTCGTCTACCTAAGTTTAGAGAAAGGATTCTTGATTCTTGAAGATAAACTATCAGAATTTGTCAACCTGAGCTCGAATATTATCGAGCTCAACTCAAAGGATTCTTTGAGTTCGTCGAGCGGAGCATGACTTTCGTCGAGTTGAGTTCGACGAACGTCGAACTCACTTTCCTGAACATGATTTCCTTTTAAGTCTTGAATCTTCTACTGTCTTCTGTTGGATGGTCCATGTGTAGTTGTTTTTAAGGACTTAGCCTAAACTCTAGGACACAGACGTTACCCTGGCTATACATGTTGGCTCAATTATCCTAATATGTGAACCTAGCCCAAATCAAACTAGGGATCCAATAAAGGCATCAATGACACACGCCTCATGCAACGCTAAGGAACTGAGCTTCGACAGCACGAGCCTAACTTAATGCAAAGGAACTGAAGGCGGTGACAAAACTCGCCTCACTCAATACTAAGGAACTGAAAGCATCAATAGCACTCACCTCACTCAATGCCAAAGAACAGAAGGCATTGACAACACTCGCCTCACTCAACCAAAGAACTGAATGCACTGACAGGACGAGCTTCACTCAATGCCAAAGACTAAAGGTGCTTACAGGACGAGCTTCACTGAATCCCAAAGAACTGAAGGTACTAACAATACTTGCCTCACTCAGTGCCAAAGAACAGAAGGCGCTGAAAGCAGTGGCCTCACTCAACGCCAAGGAATTGGCTCTCGCAGCTTGCTTGGCGAACACTGGGAGGGTCTCACTCCTAGAGATCCGGCAAAGAACTGATCCTGGAGGAGTGACCCGCTCATCGAATATGGGGTTTTACATAATCCCTTCTCTTTGCCATCTTCCACGAAGGTTGGAAAGAATCATCTAACCCCAGGTATTTGATGAGTGCTTGCTGACCTAGAAGGGAATCTTTTGGCGGGCCCCTCTATGGTTCTATAAATATCCAACCGCGGGAAAACGGACTTTGCCCTACCTCTTTTACTGGTGATCTCACACCCAAACTGATGTTTCTTTCAAAGGAATCCCAAGATCGCCTCAATGCTGCTTATGTTGAGGCTAAGGCTGTAACACCCCTGATTTTTCGATGTTTACTTTATTTCTTTAATTGCCATATTTGTGACTTAAGGGCATTACGTTAACACATGTTTGACATGTGTTGTTGTTAGAGTGTGGTTTTTGATCTTTAGGTTTTCAGAGTGGTTGGGTTTTAGCCTGTTTGTGAGATTCCCTAGCAAGCCGAGTCTGATTTTGGTGACTCGTTGGAGCCTTTTTGGAATGTTTGTGTTTTGGCTTCGGGAGTTGTTGACCCGAGTTTGGCTAGTCGTATTTCGATTCCAATTTCGTCGTTGGATTCGTAGCATCGGTATTTAGCTACGGTACAATTTTCGTATAATTTCGAGCTGATTTGGATTTCACATTGTTTGACGTTATTTAATTAATAATATATATTATATTATATTTATAAGTATAAATAGAATAAGGTTACGTCAACCCTATTCCTATTCATCATCTTCCTAAACCAGGTTGCGACATTTTCACGAAAGAGGACGGAAGGCGGACTATGCGTGTTTTCGGTCGGCATTTTCCAGAAGTCCGGTGGTCGGATTCGTTAATAGTTTAGGGATTTGGAAATATCGGAGAGGGCTACGCGATCGTGGTTATTTTCCCGGTTTTTTGATTTTTGTGAGTTAGGGTTTGAGGTTTTTGACTCCTTTTCCCCTACAAAAGTTTCAGGAATTGTTACTAGGGCCTTTTTATGTTCGATCCATGTTGTGGTGCTAGCGGGCGGCGATTCTATGAAGTTTCAACACAAGTGGATCTTTTCCCTTGCATGTTCATTTTTAGTCTTTATCTTCTTTTCCTTTCTCCTCCCTTAGAGAACAGGAGTAGTGTAGGATGAGTTTTGGAAGAACCCATAGGATAGTTGGAAATTTCAGCCAAAAATCTGGCGTGTATGGGTGCCATTGTTCGAGAGAAATTTGCTGATTTGGGGATAAAGAAGTCTGTCAGCAATTCAGCGAGTATCGCGTATCGGTTGTGTAGAATTCGTCGACTATAGGGAGAGGTTTCAACAGTTAGGATTCGTCGAATATAGAATAATCTTTTGCCTAAGGTAAATTCGGCGGATTCGCCGAGTCCCATTAAGGCCGATTCGTCGAATATCTTAGGCCAGTTCATCGAGCATCAACTGTAGTTTTGCCGAGTATAATTCGTCCGGTGTGGGTTTATTAGTCCAAGTATTTCTCGACGAATTCTATATTACTCGTGAAAATGAACTAACGATACTCGACCAATACCTATGATATACGCCAAAATTTCCTTAGCTAACTTATTGTATTCGATGAATTGCTAATACTTGCCGAAAAATACTTGGACTAATAAACCCACACCGGACGAATTATACTCGGCAAAACTACAGTTGATGCTCGATGAACTGGCCTAAGATATTCGACGAATCGGCCTTAATGGACTCGGCGATACTCGCCGAATTTACCTTAGGCAAAAGAAGTATTCTATATTCGACGAATCCTAACTGTGAAATCTACCTCCCTATAGTCGACGAATTCTACACAACCGATACGCGATACTCGCCGAATTGCTGACAGACTTCTTTATCCCCAAATCAGCAAATTTCTCTCGAACAATGGCACCCATACACGCCAGATTTTTGGCTGAAATTTCCAACTATCCTATGGGTTCTTCCAAAACTCATCCTACACTACTCCTGTTCTCTAAGGGAGGAGAAAGGAAAAGAAGATAAAGAATAAAAATGAACATGCAAGGGGAAAGATCCACTTGTGTTGAAACTTCATAGAATCGCCGCCCGCTAGCACCGCAACATGGATCGAACATAAAAAGGCCCTAGTAACAATTCCTGAAACTTTTGTAGGGGAAAAGAGTCAAAAACCTCAACCCTAACTCACAAAAATCAAAAAACCGGGAAAAATAACCACGATCGCGTAGCCCTCTCCGATATTTCCAAATCCCTAAACTATTAACGAATCCGACCACCGGACTTCTGGAAAATGCCGACCGAAAACACGCATAGTCCGCCTTCCGTCCTCTTTCTGAAAATGTCGCAACCTGTTTAGGAAGATAATGAATAGGAATAGGGTTTGACGCAACCTTATTCTATTTATACTTATAAATATAATATAATATATATTATTAATTAAATAACGTCAAACAATGTAAATCCAAATCAGCTCGAAATTATACAAAAAATGTACCGTAGCTAAATACCTTGCTACGAATCCAACGACGAATTGGAATCGAAATACGACTAGCCAAACTCGGGTCAACAACTCCCGAAGCCAAAACACAAATGAAAGTGAAGGGATAGATACTACTCTAGAGGGGGGGTGAATAGAGTTATCAAATTTTGCACAGACAAAACTTAATAGTCTACCCCAACTCCCTTGGAGTGAAGTGCGGAATGAAAAGATTATAGATATTGATTTAACCTTAAAGCCTAACACAAGATGTGAACAAACTCAAGCTAACTGTAATTACAGTTAAGGCTTGGAAAAACCTAATCAGCAACTAGCAACCTAGTTATATCTAATCACACCACAATACAGGAATTAAACAATGGAATCCAGACGACACAAGGAAATTTATAGTGGTTCCCCAAAACAACTTGGGTACGTCCACTCTTCTACCCACCCACGGTAGAATCCACTCAGGTTTTTGATCAGGTGCCCTGCCACCAACAGAATCTGCTTCAGGTAGATCCAGAAACCCTTTAGACTTTTGATCAGGTGTCTAAAAACCAAGCACAGGTTTTTGATTAGGTGCCCTGCCACCAAGGGATACTTTTGAAGAGTAATAACCCTGTACAGGAGGGGGAAGAAGGTTAAGATGTCTTCTCTATTTTACAAAATTAGAGAAGCACAAAAACTTACACTGAGTTAGAATGCTCTAAAGAATCAAGGCTCCCCCTGGCTCAAAGATGTCCAGGTGAAGTCTTGCTTCAGTACAGAAAACTCTTCAGAAAGTTCTGAAGGAAAAGCTACAGGAAGAAAGTAAATAATAAAATCAAAGATCTTCAAGCAGCTATCTTCTTCTTCTTCTTCAAAGGAACTCTGAGTTTGAACTTCCTGAAAGCAGGAGAACTCAGTGAAGAAGAGATGAAGATCTTAACACTTCTCAGTTAGATGGAAATTGCTGAGAGCAGAAAGCTTTTTCTTGATGAAGGCTTGAAAGCTTGAATGAACAACTGGTTAGCTATTAGCTAGCTTGAATCCTTCTTCAAAGGGTTCTTTATATAACATCAGCAAGCAACGGCTCTCTTCCATTTGAATTATTTGTCTTCTTCTGAGCCTTGAGACCTGGGCTGTAAATATCAAGAAGACAAAAACATCTCTGCAGCAAAACATTCTATAAAAGGAATAAACCTCTTTCTAAGAAGCTGCAGGCTCAAATCAAATAACAGAAGGACTAAATAAAGTCACATCAGAAATAATCTCTTTATAGCAAAAAGAAGACTTTTCAGTCTAACGGCTATAAAGGGCTGACAACAGATAAAGTAATTTATAATGACAACTAATAAGACAAACAACTTTATCTTAAAAAGATTTGACTCAGGCAAAAGAGATGGAGCAAATATTGCCTGGTAATTTTATCATACAGCTTAAAATAATGTGCCAGAAAATGTATTAATTAATTAAATATAATAAATAAATACAAAATATAAAGGCAGACAGAAAGCGTCGAACGACCCTCGAAGATCGTCGAACGACGCACGGAGATCGTCGAACTATCGGGCAGATAGTCGAACGATCCAGATAGTCGACCTATCGAATAAGATAGTCGAACTACCCAGGCAGATAGTCGAACTATCAGAGCAAATAGTCGAACTATCAGATAGTCGATCTATCTTGGACAGATAGTCGAACTATCAAGCGCACAGAGATAGTCGACCTATCAAGCAGATAGTCGACCTACCTCAGAAAACAGATAGTCGATCTATCAACAGATAGTCGAACTATCAAACAAACCAGATAGTCGAACTATCAGCAGATAGTCGAACTATCAGATAGTCGAACTATCAGGACAGATAGTCTAACTACAAAACAAACAATAGTCGAACTATCAGCAGATAGTCGAACTATCAGTCGAACTATCAGGACAGATAGTCGAACTATCAAAGACAACAGATAGTCGAACTATCAACAGATAGTCGAACTATCAAAGCGGAACAGATAGTCGACCTATCAACAGATAGTCGAACTATCAGATAGTCGATCTATCAGAACAGATAGTCGAACTATCGCCAAGCAGATAGTCGAACTATCAACAGATAGTCGAACTCAACGCAAATAGATAGTCGACCTATCAACAGATATTCGAACTATCAACGCAGAACAGATAGTCGACCTATCAACAGATAGTCGAACTATCAACGCAGACAAAGCGTCGACCAACTGATAGACGATCGTCGATCAGCCGATAGACGATAGTCGAGCGGCGTTCGACTATAGTCGAACGAAAAAACTAACTAACCAAATTCTCAATCTGGAAAAGTGAGGACTCTACAGCTAGACTCCTAACCATTGACCATAGATATTTCTTGGGTCAAGGGGCAAACAAAGGCAAGACTAAACTCAAATCAAACTAGGGTACCAACAATCTCCCCCTATTTGAGTTAAGTCTCTCAAAATCTAAAACATAAAGCTAGCTAAAGAGCAATAAAATAATACAGTAAATAGTTAATAATTAACTAGCAGATTATCAAACAGATAAACAAATATAGCACAGCAGTTAATCAAACTATGGATCAACAGAGTCAGGCTTAGATACAGAAGAGCTAGAAACAAAAGAGATTTTCCTTAAAGGATCATCAGATTCTTTCTTTGACAGTTTCAGTCCTGCGCACCAATGATCTTCAATTCTGCAGCTCTGGGACTACTGCTTCAGGATGCTTTTCCATATATTTTGATGGATCAAAAATCTCAGGATTAACCTGGAACTTTTCAAACTCTTTCTTTCTGTAAGCAGACATGGTAGTTAGACCAGTCGTATCTTTTCCTTCTGCTCTAGCTTTTCTTATTTGAGCTGCTCCAACTAGTTCTTGAAAGCGAGCCATCCTAAAGTTAGGATCAAGCTCAGGATTTTCATACACAGGCTCAGGAGGAAGCAGCATCAGCTATTTTATCTTGAATAACTAGATAAGACATTAGAGTATACTTAGCAAAAGGTTCTTGCTAGAAATTTTAAACAAAGTAAACTATTTACCTTTGAAACAGTTTCCTCAGACTGAACTGGTGTTGGAGATGGAATTCTTTTCTTTGGAGAAGGAGGAGGGGAAAAGGTTGGTCTTTGAACCACAGCCTCCTTCACTTGTCTTTGAGAACCAAAAACGATTTGCCTTGCGAGCTTTGATAACTTTGTCTTGGCTGGGGCTGAAAAGAAGCAGATCTTCCAGAAGAGGCAGCAGGATTAGCTGATAGGTTCCCCAGAGGCTCCTGCACCTGGAGGAGGAGGAGGACCTCTGGGAGTCCATCTTGAAACAGGACTATCATACCTCTTAGTTCTTTTCCTTTCTTTCTGCTGTTTCTTTGAAAACCACATCCAGTGCTGAAATTCTTTGATTTAGGGTCAATGCCCTTCAGAATATAATAGGAGTATCATTATCTTTACTGGGAGGAGGAGGAGGAGGAGCAGCTTTCCTTTTCTTGAAGCAGCTTTCTTTCTCTTTGATTTCTCAGAAAACATCAAATCATCATCATCATCAAATGAGATGAGGGAGGATTTTCATAAGGATCATAGGCTTCTGAAACAGCCTTTTCTTTAAGCTTCAGAGCAGATTTTTCTCTTTCCTCTTCCATGGCATCCAGAGCCAGAAGGGAATCTAAGTCCAACCCTGGTGAGTCATCCCAGATGGTTGACTTTTCAACTTGCAGATCTTTTTCTTTCTCTTTTAAAGATTGTACTCTAAATCCCAGGCTTCTCTTGCTTGAACTTCTTCCAAATTCAGAACAGAGAGTCATCTTTGACTTCATCTTTCTCAGACTCATCTTCTCTATTTTCTAAAAAAGATTCCAATTCAGGATCTACTTGAATATCAGAAACACTTGGATCAGCTTCAGAAACAACTGCTATGATCTGAGCAGATAAATCTTCTCTAATAACATCTGTAGAATTATGAATACAGATCTGCTAAATAAACAGAAATCATTCCTTCCAGAATTCACAAACTAACAAATTAATCGACTCATCAACAAAACGATGAAAGAGTTACCTTCATACTTGACCATCTCCCATGATTCATCTAGATATGAAGTTATAATTCCTTCTAGGAATCTAGCAACCACAGGAGTGGAGAGGTCTTCTAGGCAGACTTTTACTGCAATCTCAGATAACATGATTCCATCTGCTATTTCCTTATCAGACAATACTGGAACTATTTCTTTCTCAGCAGGAGCAGACTCTTCCAGGCTGTCATGACTGTATCTGTTATAGCTGGAGGTGAGGCAGGATGGTCTGAGGCATCTTCATGGAACATCTCCCCCTGCCTGATTTCAGTGGAGACTGAAACCAGGCCCCTGAGGAAGATGGCTCAGCAGATTTTGAAGGGATTTGATGGAGGCAGTTAAGATATCAATGGAGGCTGCAAGGGGAGCGATTGCCTCTTCAATCATGGTCTTGATTGACGGGTAATCAGCTCCACAATGCGGGAGATAAGCTCAGGAGAGATCTCAATAGATGAAGGATGTGAAGTGGATGGAGCTGCAGCAGATATGTGTAGTGGTGCTGGGATGAGAAATGGTGTGGACAGGGATCGAGCAGGAGATGGAGCAGGAGAGTTAATTGGGGAATTAACTGGGGAATGAACGGAGACAGAAGGAGGAGTAGGAATTCTCTCAGATCCTAACAAATCAAAGCTAGGAGCAGATATCCTAGCCAGATGAGCAGGTAGAGGAGAAGCTGGAGGGGAAAGAGGAACAACCGTAGTTGATTCTGGAGCAGAAGAGGAAGAAGGTCGTACTTCAGCTGAAGTTGATGGTACTTCAACTGAGGCAGACAGCAAAGCAGAGGAGGAGGAGGAAGAGCTGAGCCAGCTTCAACATGGTGAGGAGTGACTGATTCAGTCCTGTGTCCTCAGATGTTGCTGGAGTAGGTTTCACAAATGTTCTCTTCCATTTAGAGAACAGGTTGGGATCCATCTTCTTGCTTGCATTGATTGTTGTTGCGGTTGAACTCAGCAGCTGGGGGTATTTTTCCTTAAGGAAGATTCCAATGACCCTTCCTAGGGTGACTTCCTTCTTACCAGTCTTTTTCCTTATTAAATCAAACACAACTGCTGCCCAATCGATCTTTTTCCGATTAACAATCGCACACATGAGTGCGAATTGCTGCCTTGTTATATTATCGTGAGCAGAGTGCTTACCCAGGAGCACTTTTCCTACTAACTCAGCAAGAAACTTGATTTTGAAAGGAAAATTCACTTTGAGCAGCTTCGTGGGAATGCCCTCAGCATGTCCCAGCTCAACTAGCATTCTTCCGAATTCCTGAGCATCTTGCTCATAATCCTCGTCACCATTAACTAATCCAAAAACATCAGATAAAACGGCCGGAGTCAGGATTACCTCTTCTCCGCCGATGGTACCAGTCATCGAATCGTCTGTGGAAGACGACGTGAAAGCCCATTCCTTGATTTCTGGGATGTTTATCTTAATCCTTGCAGACATAACTTCTCTAATCCCTGATCCCGCACAGCTGTAGAACTTCTACGATTCCTGCATCGCAGCTGCTGAACGCGTCGAAATCCACGCTAAATCCTGCATCAAATTCACGACTGCTAGAACTGCTGGAGAGACCGCCATGGATTCGCTGGAGAAAGCTCGAGAAAGCTGCAGAGAACGAAGAAGATGAAACGCCCGGAAAATCGCAAGCGGGAAAAGCAGAATGCGAAAGGGCACGCTCCGTCGACGAAAAAAACACAAGATCTTTTAACCTAGGTCGACTATCGGCTTTATATTAGACGGAATAGTCGATCTATTAAAAATACTTGACCCGATAGTCGAACGGCCGTCGACGAATCGGCTCAGAAGCAGAGTAGTCGAACCATCGTTCGGCTATTTCTGGCTTCACAAGCAACAAGCTGTCGTCGTTCAGAGATCGACGATGAGCTCAACCTGTTCGACGATGGTCGAACGTCGATCGACGATCTTCAAACAGATAAAGCTATCATTAACCAGAGGTCGACGATAGGCTTAATCCGTTCGACGATCTTCGATCATCGTTCGACGATCTTCAAACAGATTTCAACATAGGCAGATATAGTCACACTTAGTCTCGTCCATTAATCATGCCAGTTTGAACTAAAAAAGAACAGATCTTCTGTTCATCTAAAGGCTTGGTGAATATATCACCTCTCTGAAACTCAGTGGATATGAACTAAGACAGATCTTGTTCTTTTCCACACAATCTCTCAGGAAATGGTGCCTAATCTCAATGTGCTTCGTTCTAGAGTGGTGCACTGGATTTTGTGCAATTGAGATAGCACTGGTACTATCACACATGATCTTGGTGTTCTTGTGTGAGTAACCATAATCCACAAGCTGGTTTTGAATCCACAGGATCTGTGAACAAACAACTGCAGCTGCTATATATTCAGCCTCTGCAGTTGAAGTTGAGACAGAAGCCTGCTTCTTACAGAACCAAGAGACCAATCTCTCTCCCAGGAACTGGCAAGTTCCTGAGGTGCTCTTCCTGTCAACTCTGCAACCAGTATAATCAGAATCAGAATATCCAATTAATTCAAACTCTGACTCAGCTGGGTACCAAAGTCCTAGATCTGGACATCCTTCAGGTATCTCAGGATTCTTCTTTAGAAGAATCAGATGAGATTCCTTGGTGTTGACCTGGAATCTAGCACAAGGCATGTAGCAAACATTTATATCTGGCCTACTTGCAGTTAGATATAATAGGGAACCAACAATGGCCCTATAATTCTTTTGATCAACTGGCTTGCCGTGATCATCAGAATCAATAACTACATTAGTAGCCATGGGTGTAGGCATTGCTGAAGCATCAGCCATCCCAAATTTCTTTACCAATTCCTTGGCATATTTGGATTGGGAGATGAAGATACCATCAGCATCTTGCTTAACTTGGAGACCAAGAAAGTAAGACAGCACACCCATGCTACTCATCTCAAACTTGGAATGCATGCATCAAGTTGGAAAACTTTTTGCACAGTTGGGATCAGTGGAGCCAAAAATAATATCATCTACATACACCTGAACTAACAGGATTGTGTCCTTGTGATGCTTGACGAAAGGGTTCTATCAACTACTCCCCTAGTAAAGTTGTGCTCTAACAGGAAACTAGCTAAGGTCTCATACCAGGCCCTAGGAGCTTGCTTTAGTCCATAAAGAGCTTTCTGCAACTTAAAAACATGAGAAGGCTGAGTTGAAGAAACAAACCCTGGTGGTTTTCAACAAAACCTCTTCCTTAAGCTCACCATTTAGGAATGCACTTTTGACATCCATTTGGAACACCTTAAACTTCATGAAGGCTGCATAGGCCAAGAAGATCCTTATTGCTTCTAGCCTTGCAACAGGAGCAAAGGTTTGGTCATAGTCTATACCTTCCTCCTGTCTGTAGCCCTGAGCTACAAGCCTAGCTTTATTCCTTACTATAATTCCATTTGCATCTAACTTGTTTCTATACACCCACTTGGTGCCTATGATCAGTTGGCCTTTAGGTCTTGGAACCAAAGTCCAAACTTTACATCTCTCAAACTGATTGAGCTCCTCTTGCATTGCAATGATCCAGTGGGATCTAGCTCTGCATCTTTAAAGGTGAGGGCTCAACCTGTGAGAGGAAACAAGCATGCATCACATCCTGTCTTAATTGATGTCTTGTTTGCACACCAGCTGATATGTCTCCAATCACTTGAGATGTGGGATCTCTAAGTGTGACAATATCAGCAGGTGGGATGTGATCTTCAGCAACAGTTGGGATTAATTCCTCAGGAGGAATTTGATCTACTGTTGGCGGAACAACAACAGCTTCAACAGCTTCAACAATGTCTTCATCACTGTCTGATTCAGTGATCTGAAGAGTTGATAGTTGAAGAATTTCTTGAGGGGCATCAGGTACCTGCAAAGAACTGGAGGAAGGAGAATTTTCCTTCTCCTTGTAAAACATCTGAGACTCATCAAAAGTCACATGCACAGATTCTTCAATCTTTACAGGTTGATTTGTTATAAACCCTATAAGCTTTGCTTACTTGGGAATATCCAAGCATAATTCCCATTGAAGCTTTTGCTTCAAATTTTCTAATATATTCTTTATTATTATTATGAATATAAACAATACAGCCAAAAACTCTAAAGTAATTAATTTTTGGTTTCTTTCCTTTAAGCAACTCATAAGGAGTTTTACACTTAAGTTTGTGTATCAAACTTCTATTCAAGACATAGTTGGCTGTACTAACAGCTTCTGCCCAATAGGATAGAGGCATGTTAGCATCTGCCAACAATGTACTAGCAGGCTTCAATGAGTGTTCTATTCTTCCTTTCAACTACCCCATTTTGTTGGGGAGTTCTAGGAGCTGAGAAGCTATGTTTGATACCTTCTCTCTCACAGAATTCTTGCATGAGAAGAGAGTCAAACTCAGTACCATGATCACTTCTGATCAAGGCCACATGAGTAGAGTACTCAGTCTGCACACAAAGTAGAAAGTCTGTAAGGGCTTTGAAGTTATCAGACTTAGTTCTCAAAAAGAAAACCCAACTGAACCTAGAGAAGTCATCTACAATTACTAAAGTGTAATACTTCCCTCCTAAACTCTGTACATTTATTGGGCAAAAAGGTCCAAATGTAATAAATACAGGATCTAGGAGAATCACTTTTATTTACAGATTTAAAAGAATTTTTGGTTTGCTTGCCTAGCTGACAAGCCTTGCATAGGCTCTCCTTCTTGTAGGGGCAAGAAGGTAAACCTCTAACAAGGTTGTGCTTTTAGATAACCTAGATATATTTTAAGGTTTACATGCTAAGCCTTTTATGCCATAGGAATTATTATTAAGGTTACTTCATTAAACAGGCAGATTTCAGAATGAGATGAATTGAAATCTACTAAATAGATATTACCTATTCTAATACTACTAAAACAACATTATTATTTAAAGTAATATTGCAAGAGAAATTAGAAAATGAAACCTGGTAGCCAGCATCACATAGCTGGCTGACTGAAATCAGATTATGCTTCAGTCCATTGACATAAGCAACTCTCTTTGAAAGTAACTGCTCCAATTGTGATCTTGCCATAGCCTTCTGTCTGACCACAGCTGGAGTCTCCAAAGATAACCTTTGGGCCGAGCTTAGCTTTGAACTTTGACAGTAGATCTTTATTTCCTGTCATATGCTTAGCATCCACTATCCAAATACCACTTATTTTGAGTGATTGGATAGGCCTTCACCTGCAAGACAATTATTTAGACAGAGTGGACCCAGGTAACCTGGTCCCTTGTTTTTCACATAAGAAAAACTGGAAATATATGAGAATGCAGGCTGAGGGTGATAACCTAGTGGTGGAGATCTCCTAGGTGGGATTCTCCATGCAGATGATGGGTCAACAAACCTAGGGTTTCTATTCTCATTTTGGTTTCTATGGAATTGATTATGATTTTGAAAATCATATTGAAATCGTCGATCGACGTTCGACGATGGGCGCTCAGATCGTCGAGCTTCGTTCGACCATGGAGCTTCCGATCGTCGAGCGGCGTTCGACTCTCTGTTTTCTTTAAAGAACTTCTTTCTCTTTTCTCTCTTAGCTTTATTTAAGGTTTTATTAACCAGATTTACTTGCTCAGTGTTCTTCTTTCCACTAGCTGATGAAGTTCACTGGAGTTGAAAGATTATTTTTAAGAAGGACTGGGGGTTCACTGGGAGAAGCTCCTAAGCCTAGTTTATCATTACCTGACCTAGTGTTAGTCATGCTGGTAATTTCTAACAGCTTAAGGCTTCTACCATTAAGGGATTCTTCTAATCTCTTAGACTTAGCTAACTCTATTTAAGAAATTTAATTTCTTCACTACAAGTAGTGAGATCTTCCTTTAACCTAATGTTTTCAGAGGCTATTGATTCTGAGTCAGCTAACCTATTTCTAAGTTCTTTTATTTCCTTTTCTGAGCTAATTAAATCTAAACATAAAGATTTAAATTCTAATTTAAATTCTTCTGAAGTAAAATCATAAGAAGAAAGTACCTCATCTTCAGTAGGCATCTCTTCATCAGAATCAGAACTCTCTGCAGCAGAGTGGTTGCTGCAGGCATCTATTGCCATTAGGCAAACTTCTTTTGCCTTCTTCTCTTCCTCATCTTCACTGGAGCTTGATGAGGAGGATTCTTCATCAGAATCACTCCAGGTTTCAGCAATGAAACCTCTCTCCTTCTTCTTGTTTTTGTAGGAGGATGGCTTGGAGTGCTTCCTGTGTTGTTCTTTTTTCTTTTCTTTTTTCTTTGTTCTTCTCCTCTGGACACTCTGGCAAGATGTGTCCAGGCTTCCTGCAACCATAACAATAATTTCTTTAGCAGGGAGAGCGATCATACCTTGGTTTGTCTTCATATCGTGAAGACTTCTTTCTGAACTCCTTTCTCCCCATCTTGAGAAACCTTTGGCAAACAATGCCATAAGTTCCTCATTAGATTGGCTGCCTTCAGAAACATCTGCAGCCTTAAGAGCTAGAGATTGCTCTTTTCTTGTTGGAGTGGGGGTCTTGGCTTCAGCTTCTGCTTCTCTGGTCTTCAACACTTGCTCAAAAGACTTGAGCTTGCCGAGAGAGCTTCAGTTGAGATCTCATTAGTACTTCTGGCTTCCTTGATGGGCCAGATTCTTAGATCCCATGTGCTAGGGAAGCACATAAGAATCTTATCATTGACCTCTGTCAATGATATGTCCTTGTCCAGGTCCTCAGCTCATTGATGATTGAGCTGAGCCTGGTGTACATAGCTTCAACTGATTCAGCATCAGTTTTCTTGAAGTTCTCATACTGTGAGATCAGGTTGGACCTTCTGTCCTTCCTTTCATCAGCTGAACCAGCTACAATCTGGTTCAGTGTGTCCCACATGGCCTTTGCTGAGGAGCAGTCAGCCACCTTCTGGAACACTCATCAGACATTGTCTGAGCCAGTATGTTCATTGCCTTGGCATCTGCAATTTTGGCCTTCTTGTATTCATCATTGTAATCTGGAGGAGGCACTGCACTCATATCAGATGATGAGGCAGTGGCAGCAGCAGCAGGTGCTCTTGGGGACCTGACAAAATAGAAGCAAAAATACTTTCATCAATGAATTCATATATAATTTGATCCTTGCCTTCCAGATGCCAAACATAGCTAAGTTGCATGCTGGAGGTCTGGTGCTAGAATAATCCTTGGACTGGGCCATGATAGTGAATATCTATAAGCTCTTGGTATCTATCAGGATATTGTGACTTAGGTGTTAGCCTATACAGTCAGTCAACCTCCCTCTGATACCATTTGAAAGTGAAGGGATAGATACTACTCTAGAGGGGGGGTGAATAGAGTTATCAAATTTTGCACAGACAAAATTTAATAGTCTACCCAACTCCCTTGGAGTGAAGTGCGGAATGAAAAGATTATAGATATTGATTTAACCTTAAAGCCTAACACAAGTGATGTGCACAAACTCAAGCTAACTGTAATTACAGTTAAGCTTGGAAAACCTAATCAGCAACTAGCAACCTAGTTATATCTAATCACAGCCACAATACAGGAATTAAACAATGGAATCCAGACGACACAAGGAAATTTATAGTGGTTCCCCAAACAACTTGGTACGTCCACTCTTCTACCCACACGGTAGGAATCCACTCAGGTTTTTGATCAGGTGCCCTGCCACCAACAGGATCTGCTTCAGGTAGATCAGATCAGAAACCCTTTAGACTTTTGATCAGGTGTCTAAAAACCAAGCACAGGTTTTTGATCAGGTGCCCTGCCACCAAGGGATACTTTTGAAGGGAGTAATAACCCTGTACAGGAGGGGGAAGAAGGTTAAGATGTCTTCTCTATTTTACAAAGATTAGAGAGCACAAAAACTTGCACTGAGCTAGAATGCTCTAAAGAATCAAGGCTCCCCTGGCTCAAAGATGTCCAGGTGAAGTCTTGCTTCAGTGCAGAAAACTCTTCAGAAAGTTCTGAAGGAAAAGCTACAGGAAGAAAGTAAATAATAAATCAAAGATCTTCAAGCAGCTATCTTCTTCTTCTTCTTCAAAGGAACTCTGAGTTTGAACTTCCTGAAAGCAGGAGAACTCAGGTGAAGAAGAGATGAAGATCTTAACACTTCTCAGTTAGATGGAAATTGCTGAGAGCAGAAATCTTTTTCATGATGAAGGCTTGAAAGCTTGAAATGAACAACTGGTTAGCTATTAGCTAGCTTGAGACCTGGGCTGTAAATATCAAGAAGACAAAAACATCTCTGCAGCAAAACATTCTATAAAAGGAATAAACCTCTTTCTAAGAAGCTGCAGGCTCAAATCAAATAACTGAAGGACTAAATAAAGTCACATCAGAAATAATCTCTTTGTAGCAAAAGAAGACTTTTCAGTCTAACGGCTATAAAGGGCTGACAACAGATAAAGTAATTTATAATGACAGCTAATAAGACAAACAACTTTATCTTAAAAAGATTTGACTCAGGCAAAGAGATGGAGCAAATATTGCCTGGTAATTTTATCATACAACTTAAAAAATGTGCCAGAAAATGTATTAATTAATTAAATATAATAAATAAATACAAAATATAAAGGCAGACAGAAAACGTCGAACGCCCTCGAAGATCGTCGAACGACGCACGGAGATCGTCGATATCGGGCAGATAGTCGAACGATCCAGATAGTCGACCTATCGAAGAAGATAGTCGAACTACCCAGGCAGATAGTCGAACTATCAGAGCAAATAGTCGAACTATCAGATAGTCGATCTATCTTGGACAGATAGTCGAACTATCAAGCGCACAGAGATAGTCACCTATCAAGCAGATAGTCGACCTACCTCAGAAAACAGATAGTCGATCTATCAACAGATAGTCGAACTATCAAAACACAACCAGATAGTCGAACTATCAGCAGATAGTCGAACTATCAGATAGTCGAACTATCAGCAGATAGTCGAACTATCAAAACAAACCAGATAGTCAACTATCAGCAGATAGTCGAACTATCAGATAGTCGAATCTACATGACAGATAGTCGAACTATCAAAGACAACAGATAGTCAACTATCAACAGATAGTCGAACTATCAAAGCGGAACAGATAGTCGACCTATCAACAGATAGTCGAACTATCAGATAGTCCGATCTATTAGAACAGATAGTCGAACTACCTCGCCAACAGATAGTCGAACTATCAAACAATAGTCGAACTATCAACAGATAGTCGAACTATCAACGCAAAATAGATAGTCGACCTATCAACAGATAGTCGAACTATCAACGCAGAACAGATAGTCGAACTATCAACAGATAGTCGAACTATCACACAGACAAAGCGTCGAACAATGATAGACGATCGTCGATCAGCGATAGACGATAGTCGGCGCGGTTCACTATAGTCGACGAAAAAAAAACTACTTAACCAATTCTCAATCTGGAAAAGTGAGGACTCTACAGCTAGACTCCTAACCATTGACCATAGTATTTCTTGGTTCAAGGGATTAACAAAGCAAGACTAAAACCCAATCAAACTAGGGTACAACAACAAACATTCAAAAAAAAGGCTCAACAGTCACCAAAATAGACTCGGCTATGCTAGGAATCTCACAAACAGGCTAAAACCCAACCACTCTGAAAACCTCAAGATCAAAAACCACACTCTAACAACAAGCACCTGTAAACATGTGTAACGTAATGCCCTTAAGTCACAAATATCCAATTAAAAGGAAATAAAGTAAACATCGAAAAATCAGGGGTGTTACAGCCTTAGCCTCAAACATAAGCAGGCATGAGGCGATCTTGGGATTCTTTGAAAGAAACATCAGTTTGGGTGTGAGATCACAGTAAAAGAGGTAGGGAAAAGTCGTTTTCCCGCGGTTTGGATATTTATAGAACCATAGAGGGGCCCGCCAAAAGATTTCCCTCTAGTCAGCAAGCACCATCAAATACCTGGGGTTAGATGATTCTTTCCACCTTCGTGGAAGATGGAAAGAGAAGGGATTATGTAAAACCCATATTCGATGAGCGGGTACTCCTCCTGATCAGTGCTCTTACAGGACCGGATCTCTAGTGAGTGAGACCCTCCCAATGTTCGCCAAGCAAGCTGCGAGAGCCAATTCCTTGGCGTTGAGTGAGGCCACTGCTTTCAGCGCCTTCTGTTCTTTGGCACTGAGTGAGGCAAGTATTGTTAGTACCTTCAGTTCTTTGGGATTCAGTGAAGCTCGTCCTGTAAGCACTTTTAGTTCTTTGGCATTGAGTGAAGCTCGTCCTGTCAGTGCATTCAGTTCCTTTGTGTTGAGTGAGGCGAGTGTTGTCAATGCCTTCTGTTCCTTGGCATTGAGTGAGGTGAGTGCTATTGACGCTTTCAGTTCCTTAGTATTGAGTGAGGCGAGTTTTGTCACCGCCTTCAGTTCCTTTGCATTAAGTTAGGCTCGTGCTGTCGAAGCTCAGTTCCTTAGCGTTGCATGAGGCGTGTCCGTCGATGCCTTATTGGATCCCTAGTTTGATTTGGGCTAGGTTCACATATTAGGATAATTGAGCCAACATGTATAGCCAGGGTAACGTCTGTGTCCTAGAGTTTAGGCTAAGTCCTTAAAAATAACTACACATGGACCATCCAACAGAAGACAGTAGAAGATTCAAGACTTAAAAGGAAATCATGTTCAGGAAAGTGAGTTCGACGTTTGTCGAACTCAACTCGACGAAAGTCATGCTCCGCTCGACGAACTCAGAGAATCCTTTGAGTTGAGCTCGACAATATTCGAGCTCAGGTTGACAAATTCTGATAGTTTATCTTCAAGAATCAAGAATCCTTTCTCTAAACTTAGGTAGACGAACTCGGTTCTCAGGTCGACGAACACGGTTTCTTTGGTCGACGAACTTTGGACTCGGGTCAACGAAATCTGCTCCCTGCTCAACGAATTCTGTGCAGTCCCAGACTTGGAATTTTCGCTCATCTTTTCCTTATTCTCTTGCAGTAATTCTTGAATAATTAATGCATATATTCTCTGAATATAGTCGTTAGAAATAACATTGATTATTGTCTTCATAAGGAATATTACTGCCATCTTTAATGGGAAAGTTGGGGAAATCCATTAATGCTAATATTCTCTCCAAGCCGTTTTCCGTTCTCCAGGCCACCAATAATTAATGAAATGGAATTAGAAATTCAAAAAGTAGAATTTGAATGAAGATATAAATGAAGAAAAATACAGCATACATAGAGATACACAGATAGTGAATAGAGAGGATACAAAGAAGAGAAAAACATCAACAATACTCTGAACCTTCTCTGTTCTGAAAAGAAAACTGTTTTCTCCTTGACATTTATGAAGAATAAGAAGAATAATCATTCCAATTCACGAGTCTTCTTCAATCTTCACTCAAGGATTCTTCAACAACAACAAACTTCTATTAATCAGAAGTTCCTGGATCTCTCTCTCAAGTCAAGGCTGAAGAATGAAGACCTACACCCTGTGCAAGACTCCAAGTGTTACTTAAAAGAGTTCTTGACAACAGCATATCCACTAGTCTTCTTTGTTGAAAAGAGAAAGAGAAGACATCATAAATCTCTCTCCCCCACTGTAAAAAAGGTTCATTAACTCCCTTCATTAGTTTTTTTTGGTTGCAAGTCTCTTGATCAAAAGACTTGATATTGGTTTTTGAGCACTTGATCAAAATATCAAAGGTGGCAGTCACCTGATCAAAACCTGTTAGTGGATTCCTACCAGGGTGATAGAAGAGTGGATGTACCCAGGTTGAGGAACCACTATAAAGTTCTTTTGTTGTCTGGTTGACCTTTTCTCTTTGTTCTTACCGTGGCTGTGATAACTTAAATCTGTGTTCTGTGTTAGATTAGTTTTACGCATAAATTATGTTCCAAGTCATATACCCCCCCCCCCCCGCAAGGAAGTTGTTTTATGCATAAAACTCTTCTTGGTCGTGTCTTATGTTCCGGGAGGGGGGTTTTACATGCTCGATGGTCTCGACAACCTAAAGAGAGATAATTTAAGATAAATCTAAGGAGAAAGGAAAAGTAATATGAAATGAAGCAACTTACCACGCCACTAGAGTGCTTGGCTAGAAGGCCCTCCATCAGCTCTAGGCGTGTGTTAAGGTCCAGGACCTTTTCCTCAGCAAACTCTTTAACTATCTTGACGTCATTAAACTTCTTATGGAAGATAATACCCCTCCGTGCGACCATATGAGCGAGCTCAGTGACACGTAGTTGGGCCTGCGAGATCTCATAAAACCCAAAGCTAAGGGTCGTCAGGATTAACCAATTTTATTATTTGGCATCTTGGAAGCCATACAGCCCAAAGCTGTGGGAGTGGGCATCCTGGCCACCGTGCCCTGATTTGGTCCATGAGGGAATTAGAGTAGATAGAGACTGGATGCTAGTGCTCATCCCAGCCGAGCAAATAGTGCCCATAACCGTCCTAGTGATTTTTCCCCAGCCCGAAGATTAGGTACGAGTCAGGTGTTCCAAACACTCTGCCCCCTAATTCGCCTCCCCTTGCTTATTCCTTATGGAGGGGTCAGCTCTCTCGTTAGAGCGGGTTTTGTCGGGGGAGCTTGCTTGCTGGTTGGAGCAGGTTTCTTTGAATCTAGCAACTTATGTCAATTCGGGGGCCCGCGGACGATGACCCCAAGTCAGGCCCTCCCTCAGTTTCTCCCATGTTCTTCTTCTTCTTACCACTACCGGAGGTAGGTGCTCGTAAATCTTTGGAACACACCATAGCGACAGACTAAGAAAGTGTGAGGACAGGGTCCATATTACCCTTTACCGCACATAGCAGGTTTGCAGGAACTTGACGCTCATCTACAAGAAAGTAAGGGGCAGTAATATGTTGAGATATCGTAAGGGGTGAAGGTAAGTCACAAGAGCACGTGCATGATTACCTACTCCCAGGGAAATGGGTGGTTGCAAGTTGAGGTTTTGCCGCAGATAGACGACCTTTAAGTTTTTCCCCCGAAAGAATTGTGTCGTTTAGCATCCTCAACATCGACTCACGGTGCTCGACAGATGATCTTGTCCTTTTGAATCCATGCGTAGAGGACGTTGTCATGCTCGCCCTTGAAAATCATGAAGCGGTTGGTTCAGTAGTGAACTTTATTGATGATGTCGCTGACTTTGATCTTCAATACGGAGAGGAAGGACACCCCGTCGCTGGTGGCCTTATAGATTAAAAACTTGCAAAAGACTTCCAAGATGACCTTTATCCGCTCCTCGTAAAGGTAGCATGCGAAGGCCACGAACATGGAGACTATGTTAGGGGAGACCTTCAAAGGAACCAACGCGATGTACTTGAGAAATTGTTTCACCTCCGACCATAGCGGGAGATGAAGTCCCATCTCAAAGTGGGCAAGAGGGATGGAGAGTTCATCTTCCTTTATGGAGTTAATGGACTCATTTTCCTTATGTGCACAGGCCTCGAATCCCTCTAGCACGTACTCGACGATTATCTTGAGCATCTCATCCTCCGATACCGAGCCATCGGGAAAGTAATAGTTCAGGAAGTGAGCCACACAGTTATGACACCCCTCCGCACCTTTTCCATGACCACCCAACTGGCGAGCACATAAAGCGAGTGCTAGAGAATTCGTGAAGAAAAGAGGGGGAGGAGCAGTTATGACTTTAGGTTAGGACTGGGGCTTGGGGGTGGTATTTATAGAAGTTGGGGGGGGGGGATAAGTTTAGGTAGTTGGCGTAAACGGACTCGCAGCTCAAGAACTCGTAAGACACCATGAGACACCCTCTATTTCAGTTCACTCATTGGCCAAAACATTTACTCATTAATTTGCTGAAGTAAAGTCCGCTTAGCATCGTAGGTCGTGCAATCACAACAAAATGTACAATACTTACACTAAAGAAGTATAAGTTCTTGCAACACTTAGGAATAAACGAGCATTGTTCAGATATTTCGCGCAAAGCATAAAAGAAGATAAATAAATACATTCTTATATGTTGGATCTCGCCAAGTTATTGCGGGATCCGATTACACAAACCATGGCCTCGCATCCTCACTTACGGGCTTTCCCTCGGGGTGACTTCCTCGTGAACAACAACGACTTTGTGTTGGCGCGTTCGACATCATTCTTCCATCTTCTTCAGATGCACCCTTATGAAGCCATATTCCATCCAAGGAGTCTCTGCATAACACTCATGAACAAGGCACACTCGTGTTCCAACAACTCCACTCGCCGTTGTAGAGCGAGAAGTTGAGGGAAGCTTTCGTTCGTTGGCAGAGCTCATTGAACCGGTATCTCGCGAAGCATGAATCCATGTTTCAAAAGAATGATCGCCACCCATTTGGTCAGCTCGGAGACAGATGTCAGCTCGTCGAGTAAATCTCATCATATTATAAGAGGGTGGTGTAGAGTATATCATGATGGCGTCAAGCTCAATACCTATCGAGATGTCGGTCACATCTTCTAAAAAACAGCAGGAAATCAGTGTAGGAAAGTGCGATTAGAATTGCGAGTATTTGTTGATTATTTACACAGTGAGGTCTCTCCCTCTTTACCTAGGCAGTGCAAACGAAGGCATGGTTGGCCTCAAAAGGGGACGCTGATGGGTTATGTAAGTGACTTCCCCGACCCAATTCGTGGGATGACAGGATTGCGGGGGGGGGGGGGGATTGGACATGTGGTACCGAGGTTCACGTACCCCCACTTTTCGAAGATTTCAAGGAGTTGGCAAGGTATTAGATAAGATCACAGGTTGGAGATCTAATCGTTGAGGGATTCAAAGTAACATCAATGAAGGGAGTCACTACGCAAGAATGAGGATTTTTAGAAGGGTGCTCGCCCAAGGGCACGAGCATAATTAGTAATAGGAATACGAACCAAGGATCTGTGCCCAAGTGTTAGGCTTGCCTCGACTTACAGGTTTCCCCTACACCTCATCTGCATAGCGGTCCATGACTCGGTAGGAACATTGGGCTGGGAAAATATGCAGCTTGAGCTCTCTTTGGTTCTGCAAATATCGAATTACAGATAACCAAATTTCAAAAGAACATACCAGTGGTAGGGAGACAGTCTCATGGCTAAAGATAGGATGAAGGGGCTTTGGCGTGCCCTTCCGGAGGGGTCATCCCTCAACTTTATAACCACTAAATCCTCCGGCTTCTTCACCACTATTCTGGATGAGTGTTCTATAGCAATGCCCATCTGGTTGGCTGTGGCCGCCTTGTTCTTCTCCTTGTGGGCAGCCAAATGCACGAGAGCATCCTGCGAGATTGACATTGTGTTGAAGAGCAAGAGGGTTTTGAAGGACAGGAAAGAAGAAAGGGGTTGTCTTAAGTGTTGCCTCCACCGCAGTATTTATAAGATTGAGTGGGGCCCACCAAAAGATTCCTTTTAGCCCCCACTCAATAAATAACAATGAGGTTGAACAGTCTTTTTTAGACTTGGATAGGTATCTCAAAGAGCGGGATTGTGTGCAACCCCGTATTTATCAAGTCGACTCATCCATACCAAAGGAAAAGAGCGGGTGCCCAGCTTTATCAGGCACTCGTTGCCTATCTAGTGAGAATTTGTGGGCAAGTGTAGTCAAGGAGTTGTATTCTCCCATTGGCGAGAGAAAAGTGGCAAGTGCCTAACTCCATTGGGCACTAACCGCTCAGGTGAGTGACGAGTGCCCAGCTTCATCTGGAACTAACCACCCAAGCGAGTAGGCTAAGGCCTGCTAACTTGCTGATTGCAAAGTTCTCCCCTCATTTCTCAGTGTTTCTATTTTGACTGCCAATAGATTTTCCAAACTGTGGAGTTTCGTCATTGGCAGACCAATTTAGGCTACGTTTAACAGTAACAAAAAGGAGAGATCTCACTATTGGTAGGCAATCCCCAAAACACTATAAATATGCCCCCTGGGGCACCTTTGGAGAGGACCTCTCTTTTAGTTTTCCTCTCCCCTGGATAGCTTTGGTTGGAAGGAACTTCAGTTGAACATTCACTATGGTTTCCAGTTTGGTGGTTGGAATTTCCCTTGGCTCTTTAAAGGTGCTCGGTACAACATTGGATTAGGAGGGGAAGCAATCTAAAATCTTCCGGGCTTGTGATGGGGCCTCCTCAATGTTCCCTGGGGTATATTTGAGGTTATTCTGGCGGGAAGGTTTCCAAACTCTAAATCCTCGTCTAAGATGTTGGTTTGAGAGATGTAAAGGTTAACTACACCCCAGGTCTGAACTTCTTGTTAAACTGTGGTTTTCGGGTTCAACATATTCCATTAAAGATCTTACCATATCCTTTACTCTTTCCTCTATTAGATCCTCCAAAAATGACTTTTGGTCCATCTTCCAATATGGAGTAAACTGCCAATAGGCTTCTTATTCCTGTCACGTGTCTTGTATATCCACTGTCTAAGTACCAAATAGAAGTGTGGCTGGCCATTGTGCATTACTACAAAAAGAAATCTTTTCTTCTTTGACACAAATTCCTTGTTGGTTCCTAGATTCTTGTTAATATTGGCAACCTGCTTTAGATTTTGACCAATCTGAGATGCATTATGGACAAGTCCATGTTTGGATGCTGGCTTGCTAGTGATTAACCTTGAAACAGTCTGGTTGAACCAACAGTTAATGGCAAAGTGGCCAATTTTTCCATAACAATAGCATTAATACTTGTTATACCTTATTTTGGGGCTCATAATAAATATTGGATTATTATTCTTATGATCAGAAGGCCATTTGAATGATACTGTATATGTATATTTGCATGGCATGTGGTTGTGTGTAAGGTGAGTCTTGGGTTGCACAATCACTACCTTGCTCTTCCTAGAAGTTCTCCATTCAGAGGCTTTTTCTTTGCCCTTGTTGTTGGTGTTGGCACCAAATATAAAAGGGCCATGATCCTTCAATTTGATTTCCTCATGCACTCCTTTATAGGCAGTTTTTTCCATTTTGCACATCCTTAGTTCTAGCAGTGGAACTCTCATTCTTCTAATATCCAAAGCACGTTCTTGGTCATAACTATTTGAGTCTAGAAGAACCTTTTGAAAGATAGTTGGTTGTATAGGTGTTTTTCCCTTGGCATTTTTTCTCCCTTTTTCTCATACCCTACACCACTTCTATATGGTGTAGAAAAGCTATCTATTATTGGAAGAATTGTATATGCCTTATAGATTTTAGCCACCAACTTCCTCTCATTGAGGAGCACCCTTTCCAATTTTTGATTGTTCTTAATTTTTGAACCAACAAGTCAGCTTGAACATCCGTGATTTTCTTAAAATCTATTATCTTAGAGTTCATTAGATATATCCTATCTATCTTCTCATCAAGTTGAGAATTTAGAGGTTTAAGAAGCTCAAGTTCTTCAGCCTGCTTCTTAGCAAGCTTCTTGCGCTTTCCTAATTCCTCAAGGAAAGCACCATACTTCTCAACAATATCTTCAAATTTATTCTCTACTTCAGAGTCATCCTCATCATTAGATGAGGAGCATGTCTTTGACTCAACACTAGCCCCATAATTAGATATAGAAAGAGGAGTTTTGATTTGTACATCATCAAGATGGGAGTCATCCTAATCTTTCCCTTCATCCTGAGCCATGAGTCAACAACTGTCTTCTTCTTCTTCATATTTGTTACTGCTCCTTCTCTTTGATGGAAAGTCAACAATCGTGTGACCTGTCATTCTGCACCCAAAGCAAATAATGTCATCAGAATTAAAATTGTTCTGTTTAGTGTCATACATGTCCCTCTTGGGCTTTCTTCTAGAACTTTCATAATTGTTGTAATTCTTCTTGGAGTTAGAGGAGGAGGAGAATTTATTCTTCCAATGCTTCCTCCGTCTCAACATCGTCTTTATTTTCCTTGTGAAAAAAGCAATATCTCCATCTAACAGCTCATTTCCAGAGGTGTAATGCCCCAAATCTCCTAAAAACAACAGGAAATTTTTCACTTGTGGTTATCTCGCGGCAGTAGACCTAGAGCTGGCGATAGCTAACAAAATTTAATGGGCTGACATCTCTAGTCGGTACCGCGCAGCGGTAGTGTGATACAACGCGATTGTAGTTGGTGAATAAATTGTCGTTCGGCTCTAAATCGTACTGCCTGACGGTAATAAGATATTGCGCAGTGGTAGTGGGAGCGGTAGGGCGGTGCTGGATTAGACCACCACCACGACCAAAGTTATCGTGCGGTAGTAGCAAAGATACCGTGCGGTGGTAGGTCTCTGATAAAGGCTTGAAATGAGATTTATTTCTCATTTCCTCTCATTCTCTCTCTCTCTCACTCACTCTCTTGGTTCTTGAGGAAGGAGGAGGGAAAGCCAGGAAGCAAGAGCAAGGTTATTCCAGCCCTATTGTGAAGGAATTCGTGTGGTCAAATTCATGAGTTGAAGCCAGATCCACAGAGAGGAAATTGTGGTGAACAGTTCCATCCAGATCAATTGCAATCTAATGCCTCATAAGCGATCGACAAGAGTAATGACCTTTCTCCTTGGACAAGTGAAGTCCTTAATTTGCATAGCTGTATGGAACCCCTCACCAAAGGGTGAAGAAAAGGGTTGTTTCCAGTAGGTAGATCGTTGTGATCCCTAGTAAAAATTATATATAGAACATGGAATCAAAGTACAGAATTGAAATGCTGTGTGAAGCCCATCTAGACAAATTGGTATGGATTGGTCAAGATTGATTTGTATGCCGGAGAAGACTCTGTGGATAAATATGTAGTTTTCGGGGTCAAGGTGTGTGCAGGATGCTGTAGTTGTAACGCCCCCGATTTTTTTCTGCGATTATTTAATTCTCGTTTGGCGTTACGATGACGCGTTTCCGTGGCTTGTGCCATTTGTGGAGTGTGGTTTAACTCCTTAGAACTGAGTGCCATATTCTGTAGCCTGTTGGCAATATCTCCCTAGCAAGCCGAGTCGTTTTGGGTGACCCGGTGTGGCCTCTCAGGGGAATGTTTGTGTTTGTCTTTATTTGGGTATAACTCGAGTTCTGTTCGTCGAAAGTTAATTTCGACTTCGCCGTTGTGTTCGTAGCGTGGATATTTAGCTACGGTGCGAATTTCGTCGAATTCCGAGGTGGTTCGGTTTTCGAGTCGTTTTGGGTGTGTTATTAGGAAAAACAAATTAGAAACCCTTTTTAAATTAAGTGAACCGGCAGTTTAGGCAGCAGTTAGGGCCGAATAGGCGTGTCCTTTTATTATAAAAGCCTTGTTAAGAAGTGGCGGACCCAATTCTCCTTCCTCCTTCCCGAGACCAGACCGAAACCGTCGCCCCTCCTGTTCGCGGAAAACGGAGGAAAACCGTCGGCCTGCTTCCCCATCGGACGGTGATTCCGGGCTTGTTCGTGGATGGATTTCGATTCCGAAAGCGGCGTTTTCTTGCTCTCGCTCAGATCTTCATTTCGACGGTAATATATTTGATTTTCGTGGAGTTTTAGGAGACTTGGATTTCCGATTCTTGTGGTTTTCCGCCATTAATGTACGGTTTGCTTGTTAGGTGCTTCTCCTTCTAGTGCAGAACGAAGAGGAGGGAAAGCCGACCAAGCTTCGCCGGAAATCGAGTCAAGTGGTATTCTTGCCCTTGCCATTGTTGTTCTTTTGAATTTTGGAATGTTTCCCGGTTAGCCCTAGGGTAGAAACCATGCTTATTCTCTTATTATCTTGCTAAGTTTTAGGGCTTAGATTCTCCTATGAGCCTCCTCCTTGGGCTGTTTGCTCCTCGTGCTAGTTGTGTTCACCATTTAGACTCCAGATTTGTAGTTCTAGTTGGTTGCTTTTGCGGGTGGAGCCGAGAGAGAGAGTGAGGGAGGTTGTTGTGGTAGGGCTCTGGTTAGAACTAGTCTTGGTAGACTATCGAGTTTTGGTGTTGAGTGTGGTGCACACACTCAAAGCCAAAAGCCGCCCGGACTTGGCGTTGAGTGTGGTGGACACACTCAAAGCCATAGTTCGGTTTGTTCTTTGTGGCTGAGTGGTGGGGTGATTGAGTGAAAATTTTTATCTAAGTCAAAATCGACGGGAATCACCAAGTGATTCCGCCGATTTCGACGTGTATCGTCAGTGATTCCCACCGATCGGCGAGAATCAACCTTGATTCCCGCCGATTCGGCGAGAATCATCCTTGATTCCCGCCGATTCGGCGAGAATCATTCTGGATTCCCACCGGTCGTCGAGAATCATCCTGTATTCTCACCGATTCGGCGAGAATCGTCCTGCATTGCCGCCGATTCGGCGAGAATCAGTCGGCATTCCCGCCGACCTTCTCTTGTTGGCGTTGGCTTAGGGTTCTCCTGCGGAAGTGAACTTTGGCGTAGAGTGAGTTGACCTCACTCAACGCCAAAGCTGTTTTGGCGTTGAGGGAGGTAGACTCACTCAACGCCGATGTTAGGTTTTGTGGTTTTGCTGAAGGCGTTGAGGGAGTGGACCTCACTCAACGCCATGGCTGTTCTGGCGCTGATTGAGGCTAACTCACTCAACGCCAAGGTCTGGTTAGGAACTGAGTGGATTCCACCCAACGCCGAGCCGTGTTGAGTAACTTCAACACTGTTTCTCTTTCCTCGATTTATGTTCCCGAGTGAGTTTCCTTGATTATATTTGTAGTTTCCTTGTCGGCCATGTTTTCTTTCCTAAAGGCCGAATCGTGGGATGTGGATAGTAGTGGTGGTTTGAAGCTCTTCATGGGGGAGTGTGTGTTGTGTAATCTAGCCAAGGCCACCCTTATTCTTCTATCTTGCTCCAAGTATGGGATGGGCAAGGGGGTGGAAGGTCCCTTGTGCTTTATTATGTAGACCCCTGAGCTTGTTGGCATGGAAATTGGTGGTTGGGGGACTGAGTTTGCCTCCAACCCGGATCCATGCTGTTGTTTTGCTACTACCATCTCCCACATCTTAGGGTGTTAGAAGTTCCTTCCTTGGTAGATTGCAGCACTTTGGGCTCTGGGTAGTCTAGTAGGCCCTGCAGGATGCTATTCCTGAGCTGGGTTGATGCTGTTTCCTCGCACGTAGTGCATTTCTTGTCATCCTATTTTGGACAGTTGTGACTCTTTCTACGACATGTTTTTCAGTTACTTTCCCCTTTGTTTTTCTCTTTCATGCAGTTTTTACCTTGTTTTGCTTGCTGAGGTATTCTGTTTTCTTTTGGAATGCCTCAGGTTTGAGCTGTAGCCAGTTGGGTGGCTAGTTTGCAGTGGTGGTGTTGGTGGTCTCTTGGACTTTGGAGATCCGTTTGCCTTGTTGGTGAGGTAGTTTTTAGTACTTTCTTACAGACATACATATGTTCCAGTGGGTTCGTGTCAGGTTGTTGGCGCCCACTGGTAGTTTTTACCTTTATACTGGATATATTACTTATGCCGCTACCGTTTTCTGGAAATAGTCTACTTGCTCTGAGGAGGATTTATGATAGGTTGCTAGTTATTTTTAAAAACTATTATTATTATAAGTACATCGCATGATCAGCATGTTTTATAAAAGTAAATCACTATTTTCTAAGCAACGTATAAAGATCGTTTTCCTATATATAATATCAATCAAATGTAGAGTCTTGCATAGTATGAGTGGTTCTCTTGGAACTCTTATACACCCTTTAGGATGCTAAACCTGATTAAAGTATTTTTCCGCAGCGCGTAAGTATAGTTTTTAACTATGGACTAGGTGATCCACCGAGCTGAGGGATACGGCCTCTAAAATATAACTGATTTTCTAATCATTAAGCTCATGATTTTCTTTCATAAAGAGTAGCAGTTGGTTTTGCCTGAGCGTCAGCAGTTATCCCCTGCTTGACGTGGCATCATGACGCGCGTTTTCTAATACTCTGATAATTATTTAATTCGGGGAAAATGCGGATTGTGACAGTTGGTATCAGAGGGAGGTTGCTTGACAAGTTAGTCGGGCAACCTTCCTTTGTTTGCTTTTAGTAGTTCAGCATCATGTCATTCACACACCGATATATCATCAGCACGTCTTGGCAAAAGCACGAACACTACACTCATAGCATAACATGAAGTATACGGGGAATATTATGTAGTATGGGATGCATAATATGTGTTCGTATATGGATCCACCATAGGAGCAACATGTGAGGGTTATGTAGTATGGGGAGCATAACCTCACCACATGGCTGCGACTAGCACATTTTCTTGTTCGTTGCATGCGAATGTTATGTAGTATGGGATGCATAACATTTTCATGTGTATGCCGCTCATAACATGCATTAGGACTTTTTTAGAATGCATAGCACAATCATGCATAGCATAACATGGCATAAGCACAACGTGCCAAGCTAAAGACTGGCAGGATAATATATGTACACACATAAGTTTTCGAGTCAAAAATAATACAAAGTCATGCATTCCCGATCTAGGCACAAGAATTAGTATGGTGGTGGTTAACCATCCTAGGTTAGGACATAACATAAAGTTTTGTAAAAGGTAAACTCCCAGAGCAAGTTTAGCAGCTTTAAGTTCATATCTATATATGTATGGTCTGTACTAGTAGTTGAGTCTAGCCGTTGTACTAGGATCTAACTAGTGTTGCTATGACTTTAGGATGGCGAGACGTCCTTCGACTAGATCAACTCCCCTGTCTGAGGGTGAGTCTTCTAGAGCTCAGAATGATGCGGTAATCGAAAGCTTGCGGCAGAGTAGCGATTCCTTGAGCAGGCAGTTGGTGGAGGTGCGAGCCCAGATCCAGTCTTTGGTAGCAATTGTGGCGGGTCAGACTCAGGGAGTGCAAGGCCCTGCATGGGGGATTGCTGTTCCTCCCCCTCCTGCACCCTTAAGACCTCCAGTGGTGGTGCCAGCGGAGATGGCCTTCATCTCGCAGTTTCAGAGGCTGACCCTCCCACTTATGACGGGAAGACAGACTTCATGGTGATAGACGACTGGCTGATCTCCATGGATGAGATGTTCTCGTATTCAGGGATTGCAGACGATCAGAGGGTGATGATAGCCGCCTATCAGCTTAAAGGTTTGGCTAAGAGTTGGTGGCTGAGAGAGAAGGAGAGCTTGGTAACCCGATGCTCTTGGGAAGTGTTCAAGGAGATGCTATTGAGGAAGTTCTTACCCTCGGTCGAGCGTGACCGCCTCATGAACGACTTCCTCCATCTGAAGCAAAGGCAGCTCATGGTGGGTGAGTATGAGATAGAATTCAGCAAGTTGAGCCGTTTTGCCCCTAGATTGGTCAGCGCTGAGGCTGATCGAGTTAAGCGATTTCTCGGTGGTTTGAGGAGTGAGGTACAACAGTTGACTAGTGCTTATGGGTCAGAAACTTACGCAGGAGTAGTGGAGGCTGCTCTGAAGGTGGAGGCTATTGAGACCGCGAAGAGCAGAGGACAGCAAAGTAGGAAGGATAAGAGGAAGTCTGTTGAGGAAAAGAAACCCCGGGTACCGGATGCGGTTCCTGGGAAGAAGAGCAAAGTGGTGTGCAGTTTCTGTGGCCGGCCAGGCCACCCGATCGAGAGATGTTTCAAGAGAGCAGCAGCTCAGAGGAAGGAGCAGGTTCATGCGATTCAGGGTACTCCGAGGAGAGATATCTCCTGTTCTGTTTGCAAGCGACCCGGGCATGATGCTGCCCAGTGCTGGTCCAAGGATAAGGTCTGTTTCCAGTGTGGGTAGAAGGGACACATCAAGTCTAGGTGTCCTCAGGTCCAGCCTGCCCTGCAAGCAGTGCCCCTTCAGGCATTACCTCCACCTCAGCGTGTGGGCAAGGGAAAGGGAAAGCAGAACGTGATCTCTTCCGAGGAGGCTGAAGCTTCGACTCTGGTCATCTCAGGTTAGTTGTCTTCCAGCCTGAATGTTTTGTTCTTGTCTTGCTAAAATGTAGTATTGTTGTGGTAGTTCCTTAGTTATATATGTTCCTATAGGGAAGTTTATGGTGAAGAACCGCTGGGCGCGTGTTCTGTTTGACTCCGGCGCTACCCACTCGTTCGTGGCTAGAGCCTTTGTAGAGCGACATTGGTTGACTTTAGATCGAGTTCGGGATACCTTTCGTGTTAAGTTCCCCTCTGGTGAATCTGTGTTGTCAGATGTGGGCATGTTGGATTGCCCTGTTTTGTTGGGGGACTTCCTTGCGAAGGCAGACCTGAAGATGATTGATCTGGAGGACTTCAATGTTATTTTGGGCATGGACTGGCTGTCCAGGTATGATGCAGTCATTCAGTGCAAAGGGAAGCGCTTGGACTTCATCAGGGACGCCGGTCAGCCAGGAAGCGTGTATGCGGATCTGAGCCAGGATTCTCCTGTCATCTCTGCGGTATGTGCTCAGAAGTTTTTTCTTTCGAACTGTTTTGCTTATTTGGTCTCTGTGGTTGGGACCTCTGTTAGTGTACCGCGCTTAGAGGAGATTCCAGTTGTGCGAGATTTCGCCGATGTTTTTCTTGATGACCTTCCTGGTCTTCCTCCCGAGCGGGATGTTGAGTTTGTGATCGATTTGGAGCCGGGTACACGCCCTATTGCTAAGGCGCCGTATCGGATGGCCCCTCGAGAGCTAGAGGAGTTGCGAGTTCAGTTAGATGAGTTGTTGGCGAAAGGGTTTATCAGGTAGAGTTCGTCGCCTTGGGGTGCTCCTGTTCTATTTGTGAAGAAGAAAGATGGGTCAATGCGGCTTTGCATCGACTATAGGGAGCTGAACAAGGTCACAATCAAGAACAGGTACCCTCTGCCGAGGATCGATGACTTATTTGACCAGTTGCGTGGTAGCACGGTCTTCTCCAAGATTGACCTTCATTCAGGCTATCATCAGCTTAGGATCCGTGATGCATATATTCTACGGACTGCGTTTAGATCAAGGCACGGACATTTTGAGTTCTTAGTGATGTCGTTTGGATTGACCAACGCTCCATCAGCGTTCATGGATATGATGAACCGGGTGTTTAAGGATTTCCTAGATAAGTTCGTGGTGGTCTTCATCGATGATGTGTTGGTTTACTCTCGCAGTGCTGAGGAGTATGAGCAGCATCTGCGCTTGGTTCTATCGGAGTTAAGGAACCATAAGTTATTCACCAAGTTAAGCAAGTGCGAATTTTGGTTGCCCAGGTCTCGTTTCTGGGCCACGTGGTGAATGAGGATGGGATCTCGGTTGACCCGGAAAAGATCGCAGCAGTGATGGATTGGAGTAGGCCGGGCATGCCCAAAGAGATCAGGAGCTTCCTAGGGTTAGCCGGCTACTACAGGAGGTTTGTGGAGGGTTTCTCTACCCTAGCTGCACCTCTGACTAAGCTGACTCAGAAGAACATGGCTTTTGATTGGAGCGAGAAGTGCGAAGAAGCCTTCCTGGAGTTAAAGAGGAGATTGTGCACTGCTCCTGTCCCGACCCTGCTTACCGAGGGCATGGATTATGATGTATACGTGGATGCTTCGCATGTAGGTCTGGGATGCGTATTAATGCAGGTGGGTAAGGTGATTGCCTATGGGTCAAGGCAACTGAAGACTCATGAGACGAATTATCGTACGCATGACCTCGAGTTCGCAGCAGTTATTTATGCGTTGAAGCTGTGGAGACACCTACTTTATGGGGATCAGTGCAAGATCTTCACCGACCATAAGAGCCTGAAGTTCGTGTTCACGCAGAAGGAGTTAAATCTGCGCCAGCATCGGTGGTTAGAGTATGTGGTTGATTATGATGTAGAGATCCAGTATCACCCAGGCAAGGCCAATGTGGTGGCCGACGCCCTGAGTCGGAGGACGGGTAAAATCTTTAATCTCTCCGCCGACCATTTAGTGGAAGAGTTCTTCCTTATGGATATATCAGTGGAATGCGGTGGCCTGCAGAGTAGTTTGTCTGTGGCAGAGCCGTCTTGGATTTCTTTGACCAGACTTCACCAGAAGGACGACCCAGATCTTCTTCACTTGTACTCCAGGTCTGAGAGAGGAGAGTTGCCGGATTATTCCATCGATGATGCGGGAACTTTGAAGTATCGTGGCAGATTTTGCATCCCCGCGGTTGGTGACATTCGGGGTATGGTTTGCAGAGAGGCTCATGAATCCAGCGTTGCCTATCATCCAGGATCTACGAAGATGTATCGTGACTTAAAGCAAATTGCCTGGTGGTATGGCATGAAGGGAGATATAGCCCGATTTGTTGCGGAGTGCCATACTTGCAAGCGGGTGAAGGCCGATCATGGAAGGCCTGGTAGTAAGTTGACTCCGCTAGAGATCCCGACTTGGAAGTGGGAGAGTATATCTATGGATTTCAACATGGGTTTACCGCGATCCCCGAGGGGATTTGATTCTGTTTGGGTTATAGTGGATAGATTGACGAAGTGTGCTCACTTCGTGCCATATAAGATTGATTACCCTATTAAGAAGATAGCAGAGTTGTACTTGAATGAAGTCATCCGACTCCACGGTCTGCCGGTTAGCATCATTTCTGATCGAGACTCCCGGTTTACTTCTCGTTTTTGGCAGAGTCTGCAGGAGGGTTTGGGTACGGATCTGAGGTATTCTACTGCGTATCACCCATAGACTAATGAGCAGACGGAGCGGGTGAATCAGATAGTTGAGGATATGATCCGATGCAACACTTTAGACCACGGTGGAGCGTGGGATGAGCGGCTGTGACTTATGGAATTTTCTTACAACAATAGTTATCAAGAGAGCTTGCAGATGGCTCCGTTAGAAGCCTTGTATGGGAGGCGATGCAGAACTCCGTTGTTTTGGGCTGAGGCTGGTGAGAGGCCATTGTTAGTTCCTGATGCGCTCGAAGAAATGGAAGTCGCAGTGAAGCTTGTTCGGGAAAAGCTTCGTATAGCTCAGGAGAGGTACGAGAAGAACGCCAATCGGCGTAGGTCTGCCTTGGAGTTTTCTGTGGGGGACCTTGTATTTCTTAAGGTTTCCTCGATGGTGGGTGTAAAGAGGTTTGGTAAGAATCGGAAATTGGACCCGAGGTATGTGGGCCCGTTTAAGATTTTGGAACGAATTGGCGTGTCAGCTTACAGGTTGGATTTGCCAGCAAACTTCCCAGGTGTTTATAATGTTTTCCATGTTAGCCAATTGCGGAAGTGCGTGCGCAGCAGTGGGCAAGTCTTGGACGTTGGGCCCCAGTTGGAGCCCAACCGCTCTTTTGTTGAAGTGCCGATCCGTATTTTGGATACTCAGGAACGGGTGCTGCGAAAGAAGTCTATTCCGATGGTGAAAGTTCTTTGGAGGAATCAGGATTTGGAGAGCGCAACTTGGGAGTTAGAATCGGCTATGAGGGAGGCTTACCCTCAGCTGTTTCCCTGATTAGTTGGGTTTGTTTTTCTTCTTGTAATGTTTGGATTATTACTTTCCTTCTTTAGTAGAAGTGTTGTGCGTAAAGTTTCGGGACGAAACTTTCTTTTAGGGGGAGTGACTGTAACGCCCCTAATTTTTTCTGCGATTATTTAATTCTCGTTTGGCATTACGATGACGCGTTTCCATGGCTTGTGCCATTTGTGGAGTGTGGTTTAACTCCTTAGAACTGAGTGCCCTATTCTGTAGCCTGTTGGCAATATCTCCCTAGCAAGCGGAGTCGTTTTGGGTGACCCGGTGTCGCCTTTCGGGGGAATGTTTGTGTTTGGCTTTATTTGGGTATAACTCGAGTTCTGTTCATCGAAAGTTAATTTCGACTTCGCCGTTGTGTTTGTAGCGTGAATATTTAGCTACGGTGCGAATTTCGTCGAATTCCGAGGTGGTTCGGTTTTCGAGTGGTTTTGGGTGTGTTATTAGGAAAAACAAAATAGAAACCCTTTTTAAATTAAGTGAACCGGCAGTTTAGGCAGCGGTTAGGGCCGAATAGGCGTGTCCTTTTATTATAAAAGCCTTTTTAAGAAGTGGCGGACCCACTTCTCCTTCCTCCTTCCCGATACCAGACCGAAACCGTCGCCCCTCCTGTTCGCGGAAAACGGAGGAAACCGTCGGCCTGCTTCCCCATCGGACGGTGATTCCGGGCTTGTTCGTGGACGGATTTCGATTCCGAAAGCGGCATTGTCTTGCTCTCGCTCAGATCTTCATTTTGACGGTAAGATATTTGATTTTCGTGGAGTTTTAGGAGACTTGGATTTCCGGTTCTTGTGGTTTTCCGCCATTAATGTACGGTTTGCTTGTTAGGTGCTTCTCCTTCTAGTGCAGAACGAAGAGGAGGGAAAGCCGACCAAGCTTCGCCGGAAATCGAGGCAAGTGGTATTCTTGCCCTTTCCATTGTTGTTCTTTTGAATTTTGGAATGTTTCCCGGTTAGCCCTAGGGTAGAAACCATGCTTATTCTCTTATTATCTTGCTAAGTTTTAGGGCTTAGATTCTCATATGAGCCCCCTCCTTGGGCTGTTTGCTCCTCGTGCTAGTTGTGTTCACCATTTAGACTCCAGATTTGTAGTTCTAGTTGGGTGCTTTTGCAGGTGGAGCCGAGAGAGAGAGTGAGGGAGGTTGTTGTGGTAGGGCTCTGGTTAGAACTAGTCTTGGTAGACTCTCGAGTTTTGGTGTTGAGTGTGGTGCACACACTCAAAGCCAAAAGCCGCCCGGACTTGGCATTGAGTGTGGTGGACATACTCAAAGCCATAGTTCAGTTTGTTCTTTGCGGCTGAGTGGTGGGGTGATTGAGTGAAAATTTTCGTCTAAGTCAAAATCGACGGGAATCACCAAGTGATTCCCGCCGATTTCGACGTGTATCGTCAGTGATTCCCACCGATCGGCGAGAATCAACCTTGATTCCCGCCGATTTGGCAAGAATCATCCTTGATTCCTGCCGATTCGGCGAGAATCATTTTGGATTCCCGCAGATCGTCGAGAATCATCCTACATTCTCGCCGATTCGGCGAGAATCGTCCTGCATTCCCGCCGATTCGGCGAGAATCAGTCGGCATTCCCGCCGACCTTCTCTTGTTGGCGTTGGCTTAGGGTTCTCCTGCGGAAGTGAACTTAGGCGTAGAGTGAGTTGACCTCACTCAACGCCAAAGCTGTTTTGGCGTTGAGGGAGGTAGACTCACTCAACGCCGCTGTTAGGTTTTGTGGTTTTGCTAAAGGCGTTGAGGGAGTGGACCTCACTCAACGCCATGGCTGTTCTGGCGCTGATTGAGGCTAACTCACTCAACGCCAAGGTCTGGTTAGGCACTGAGTGGATTCAACACAACGCCGAGCTGTGTTGAGTAACTTCAATACTGTTTCTCTTTCCTCGATTTATGTTCCCGAGTGAGTTTCCTTGATTATATTTGGACTTTCCTTATCGGCCATGTTTTCTTTCCTAAAGGCTGAATCGTGGGATGTGGATAGTAGTGGTGGTTTGTAGCTCTTCATGGGGGAGGTGTTGTGTAATCTAGCCAAGTCCACCCTTATTCTTCTATCTTGCTCCAGGTACGGGCTGGGCATGGGGGTGGAAGGTCCCTTGTGCTTTATCATGTAGACCCCTGAGCTTGTTGGCATGGAAATTGGTGGTTGGGGGACTGAGTTTGCCTCCAACCCGGATCCATGCTGTTGTTTTGCTACTACCATCTCCCACAGCTTAGGGTGTTAGAAGTTTCTTCCTTGGTAGATAGCAGCACTTTGGGCTCTTGGTAGTCTAGTAGGCCCTACAGGATGTTGTTCCTGAGCTGGGTTGATGCTCTTTCCTCGCACGTAGTGCATTTCTTGTCGTCCTATTTTGTACAGTTGTGACTCTTTCTACGGCATGTTTTTCAGTTACATTTCCCCCTTTGGTTGACTCTTTCATGTAGTTTTTACCTTGTTTTGCTTGCTGAGGTATTCTATTTTCTTTTGGAATGCCTCAGGTTCTGAGCTGTAGCCAGTTGGGTGGCTAGTTTGCATTGGTGGTGTTGGTGGTCTCTTGGACTTTGGAGATCCGTTTGCCTTGTTGGTGAGGTAGTTTTTAGTACTTTCTTACAGACATACATATGTGCTAGTGGATTCGTGTCAGGTTGTTGGCGCCCACTGGTAGTTTTTACCTTTGTACTGGATATATTACTTATGCCGCTACCGTTTTCTGGAAATAGTCTACTTGCTCTGAGGAGGATTTATGCTAGGTTGCTAGTTATTTTTAAAAACTACTATTATTATAAGTACATCGCATGATCAGCATGTTTTATAAAAGTAAATCACTATTTTCCAAGCACCGTATAAAGACCGTTTTCCTATATATAATATCAATTAAATGTAGAGTCTTGCATAGTATGAGTGGTTCTCTTGGAACTCTTATACACCCTTTAGGATGCTAAACCTGAATAAAGTATTTTTCCGCAGCGCATAAGTATAGTTTTTAACTGTGTACTAGGTGATCCACCGAGCCGAGGGATACGGCCTCTAAAATATAACTGATTTTCTAATCATTAAGCTCATGATTTTCTTTCATAAAGAGTAGCAGTTGGTTTTGCCTGAGCGTCAGCAGTTATCCCCTATTTGACGTGGCATCATGACGCGCGTTTTCTCATACTCTGATAATTATTTAATTCGGGGAAAATGTGGGTTGTGACAGTAGTGATAGTACTTGAGATACTCTCTAGGAAAACCCCAAAAGAGGGGAAGAAATGATATTTTGTCCCCTACCCTGTGGCAATAGTGCTACCGCAGGAGATAGATCCCTGTGAGCTATGTGAGGCCTGTCTCTTGGAGACCCATGGGCCATTATTTGAAGCTGAGAGGCTTAAGAGCCTAGTTAAGGTGGCAGTGAGAGCCTGTCACTACCTGAATTTTCTCCGTATGAAGGGGGTTATTTCAGAGTAAGGGAAAATGTGTGTCATGATGCCACGTCAGCAGGGGATAATTGCGGACGCTCAAGCAAAACTCCTACTTGACACAAAAGAGAGATCTTTAAGTGATTTAGAGAAAATCAAATTTAAGTTAAGTATTTAATAGTATCCCTCGGTTTGGTGACTCATCAAGTCCATGAAAGAAAAATAGTTTATAGGCTGTGTAAAAATACTTCATTTATGAGATTAAACATCCTACATGAGTGTAGACATTCCCCAGGGAATAACTCATGGTATGCAAGACTCTAGGTTTATAATAGTAGTAAAAATATCTTTTACGGTCGCTAAATATAATGAGTTAGAGTTTTAAAATATGCAATGCATGAAGTAATAATAGTAGATTTGAAAGACTTGATTTCAAGTGCCTAGAAGCCTAGAGGGGGGGGGGGGGTGAATAGGTTCTAATTTTCTTTAATAAATTTTAGGCAATTATCTTGTTCTAACTTAGCACAGAAAATATAATTCCCAGCATAATAATCACAGCACAGCACAGTACACCAAATTTATAGTGGTTTCCCAAGTTATGGGTACATCCACTTTCCCCCTTCGCCTAAGGTGTAGGATTTGCTGGTAATATAAGTCTGAGTTGTAGGAACATATCAGGTTCTGAGGTGTAAGATCTGTGGATCTGAGTTAGTGGAAGGAAGTTGGGCAACAGCCCTACCTCAGCCTTTATCACCAGACTTATAACTCAAACTTTCACAAGTCCTACACCTTAGGCTCTCAGCCCTACCTCAGCTTTTATAAACACAAGCTTACAACTCAGATATATAAAAGATCTTACAAGGAAAAAGAAGATTTAGTTGTATAGAAATTTCACCAAGAAATAACTCTCAATTGGTGTGATCATCTTGATCAGTTCTTGAATAAACTGTATACTTCAGATCCAACCTGACTTAGCTTTTTCAAAGCTTCTTGATTGAACAAAATAAGGTTGATCCTGACTTGGTGTAGAAGTTGATCTTAAGACATCTTCCTTCTTAGATTTGGAATTAGATCTGAATCTTTCTTGCAGACTGTTCAGGATCTGCCTTCTTAAGGGTTTCCCCCTTTCTTGTTGTTAAGTTCTCTCTCTGGTTCTGTGTTGGTTTGTTCCCCTGTAATTGCTTAATTTACTTTCTTTGGTTGTCAAGGATCAATCCTTTATATAGAGTTTCTTAATGATTACCGATTGATCCGGTTTGTAACAACCTTCTAACAGTTCTGATAAAGGTGTCAGACTTATTGTTTATGATAGTTGTCAAGTCTACAGCCGTGACAGTTAATTCTGCAATGACTTTATATCTCAGTAGGAAACACTCAGCAAACTACTTCACATGTGTCGAAACAAATAGACTAAGTGCCAACACAAGTCTTGATGATGTCGACACAACACTCAATGTGTCGACACAGTCATTCTTCTGCTTCTCGACACACCTTCTGTTGTTTGTGTCGACATAAGTCGTGATGATATCGACACAGCACTCAATGTGTCGGCACAGTCATTCTTCTACTTGTCGACACAGCTGATGCAGACAGATAGCATTGATTGTATGTCCAGACGTCATTGAGTGTGTGTCGACACAAGTCCTGTGTGTCGACACAACTGCTCCCAGTCTTCGACATAGCTGATGCTGATAGATGGCGTTGAGTGTATGTCCAGACGTCATTGAGTGTGTGTCAACACAAGTCCTGTGTGCCAACACAAGCCTTTTAGACTCAATACAGCTATTGCTAATAGATGGAGTTGAGTGTGTGTCGACACAAGTCCTGTGTGTCGACACAAGTCCTGCTTGTCGACACAAGTACTGTGTGTCGACACAAGCCTTTCAAACTCAGTGTAGCAGTTGATGATAGATGGCGGTTTGTGTGTGTCGACACAAGTCCAGTGTGTCGACACAAGCCTTCTTCAGGTGTCGACACAATTCCTGGGTGTTTATATATGCCTGGCTTCTGGTGTCAATACAATTCCTTACAAGTGTCGACACTCGTACTTAGAAATTTTCCTGCATTTCTTAACCTGCACATTGGAACTCAAACATCCCATCAAATATAAATTGATGTATATCATTGAGTAAGGGGAGGCTTCTCCAAATCTTGTACATAGTTTCCAGTGTACACAACAATCTCCACCTATTTGGAGAAGTCATAACCCTTATTCAAAGATATACACCACACATAATAAATCAAAGAAAAATAGATGTTCATACATTTCACTACAGGGTAACATAAAAACATAGATGATTGCTAAACTCAATACTGAAAATGATGTCATTTATTAATCAGAAAATTGTTTAGGTTTACATGTTTCTTCAAAGAACAAAAAAATCAAAAGATTGCATTGTTCTACATATTAGCCTATCTATCCTAAGATTGACTAGGCTCCTTGATTACTATTCCTTTTCCAGATCTGATCTTAGCCTGCACATTAGGTTCAGTATCATTAGCAGGTTTCTTTCCTTTCAGGTCTTTCTTATTCAGTTCTTCAGCCTTGATCATTTGCCTTTCAAAATAGTGAAAAGGCTTTGGAAAGTACTTGCTAGGCTCCACAGAGTCAGCAAGTAACTTCCCAGCTTTTTCACACCTCCTATACTGAAGTATAGCTTATTGTCTTGCTTGATACTTGATCCTCTCTTACTCAGAGTACTATTCTCCTCAATCATATGTCTTGTCCTTCACAGTTTTCCAGGCAATAAAAAAAATGCTCCTAGAGGTAGGACTCCACTGCACAAAATCAGGCTTCAGTTCTGCCTGTTATCTAGAACTTTTCTTGGAAAGTTGTGCCTTCCTCTGTGCTTCCGATGCAGCCTCTAACATTTCTACCTTTTCAATAATAATATTCTGTGCCTCCTATGGAGGGCTATACATTTGTTGAACTTCTTGCTGGACTATGTCAAAATCAGCTTGAGAATAAATTACCTGTGCAACCTCTGGCTGATCCCCTTCAATATAGGAAGGTTGAACATAAGTCTCAGTAGTATTATCATCCCCATATAGGGGTGGAAATCCAAGTGTAGCTTTGATGGTGTTAGATAACCATTTTGCATGATAAGAGCTGGCTTTGACTAACATTCTCTCCCCTTTTATGACTTCTCTAGCTATATGATCTCTCAGATCATTCTTTTGAAACCTTACTTGATCAGCCAGATATTCTGTACCTTCTTGGTAGTAGGCTTTGAATTTAGTTAGGTAATCAGCAATTGTCTTTTGAGAGGCTTCAATGGCTGTTTGGACAGCATCTAGATCTTCTTGTATTTTCTTGGATACTTCAGTTTTCAAATCAGTAGAAATACTTCCCAGTTTTCTGAGAATTTCTTCATGGGAGTCTTTGATATTTTAATTTGACCAGAATTGATTTTCTAAAATATATCCTTGCTTGACTGTGATGTCTTCAACTTCAGTCTTTATCAGCTATTGTTGCTCAGCCAAATATACTACAATATTACCTCCCTTATGGAAGCAATCTGTCATCTCTTTCTTATTCAGGTTGACTTCAAATATGATGGATTTAATATCTTAAGCCAGCTGGAACTGCAGTTCTTTATTTGACTCATCCACATATTTCTCCAAGGACTGCCTTTGCTCATCCAACTTGACTTGTAGTTGGACTAGTAGTGAACTGAAATCCATGCTTGGAGCAGGTGGTGGTGTGACTGTTTGCAAGGCTTTCTTGTAGCCTGAACTCCTTTTCCTGATTGCAACCATCTTCCTCTTCTTAGCCATAGAGGCTTCCTCATCATCAGATGATCGTGATGAGCTTTCTATATCAACTATTTCCTTATTAGAAGGGGAATTCAATAGCTCCTCCCCCGCAGTTCCTGACAGTTCCTTTTCTTCTATTTGTTGCTCCCCCTCAGTCCTTGCTATAGGTAAATCAGGAAAAATCTCTTCCATAGTTACCTCCTCCTGCATCTGAACAGGAGGAATAAGATTAGTTTGGGAAACAAAAGGTTCTCCCTGAACATCCAGATCTTTGTCCAGGGCACTCTCTTTAAAGGAGATACTTACTTGTTCATCTTTAGCTGTGTCTTTCATCTGCACATCTTGTGCTTCCTTCTACGCAATGATCAGTGCTTCTTTGTTTATGTATGATACAATGTCAATCACTGTATCAGCAACATACTCACTCTCAAGAGTAGCTTCAGCAATGCCTCCCTCTTGGGCAGGTTGCTCAGGTTGTTCAGTGTCTTGTTCTTTTAATTCAGTGTTCTCTCCCCTTGGAATGGAGGTCATCTGATGCTCTGGTTGCTGACTGCTCTCCACTTAAGCTTGAGCTTCTTTTTCCTATTGGTCTTCACTTGAACTGAAGACTAATTCTTCTTCAAAATCATTGGAGGATTCTGCTTTCTGAGCAATTGCTTTCTTCTTATCCTTCTTGACCTTTTTTTGTGGAGTAGAAACCTCTTTGGTCAAGTATCTATCCCACCTGGATAGAATTCTCGTGTCCATCCTACTCATATGGTTGATCTTGGATCCTGGCAGGTGGTTCATAACATCTGGTATTGTAGAAGCTAGACATAAGCTTAGTATCCTTCCTAGATTTGGCTTCTTTATTCCATCTATAATCTTGTCAAACACCACTGATGACCAGTCTATTTTTACAGTGAATCTGACCCTTGTCATTAGGTTGAACATGTAGGTAGATATTCTGTCGTATCCACCAGTCTTACATAGAATTATCTTGCCTACGATTTCAGAAGGAAACCTACCTTGGGAATTCATCCCCTTTCTAGTAATTGATGATCCAACTTTGGTATTATGGTTCAGCCCGCACCAACTTAGTGCATCTTTTATCATGGATGGAACTATTTCATCATCATCCTTAACTTTGGGAAGTTGGAGCGAGTTCCTGATCGTCTTAAGTGTGAGTTTTACTCTTGAATCGAGAACTGTGGCTTTCATCTTTTTTCTGTCATAATCCACATTTGCAGACGAGTAGAATTCAAGGACTTCCTTCTTGAAAATCCTTGTAGGTTCAGAGACCAAAAACTCCAAGCCATTTTCCGAAATTAGGGTAATCACACCTTTGATGTCCTGTGAAGCTGTCTCGAATCCCCTGCAAACCAGCTCGTATCCTTCATTCACCTTGTCACCCTGGTGTGGCGCCATTTGATGAGAGAGAGAAGAAAGAAGAGAAAAGAAGTGAATATCTATGTCGACACAAGGCTTAGGATCGAGAGTTCTGAAAGCGTAGTCGACCAGATTTTGTCGTCTTCTATTTATAGAGTATTGGTAAAGGGTAGGTCAAAAGACGCGCCTTACTGAGTAATAATACTAGTCGACATAATTTTACAAGTGTCGATATAAAATACTTAGATCTCGACAAAACCTATTTTTAGTCGACACGTCTATGTGTCGACATACTAGTGTCAGTGTCGACACAGGCTAGTTAAGTCTCCATAGAGTGTGTCGACACCAATTCTTGTGTCAATACAAATAATGTTTTTGTGTTGACACAACATACTGAGAGTGTCGACACAATTTGCTTGTGTTGACACAAACTTTCTTACTTACCCAAATTTCCTGAGAAATTTTGTGCTTACATATTCTACTTAGGAAAGCTTGTGCTAACCTAGTCTAGGTTCAACATACCTAATTCAATTTAAAAAAAATTGAATTTAATTTTATCCAGATGTTTTGTAAAAACATCAGCAATTTGATTATTTGTGTTCAAAAATTCTAGACTAATATCTTCCTTCTCCACATGTTCTCTGATGAAATGAAACTTAATTTCTATATGCTTAGTTCTACCGTGTGAAACATGGTTATTAGCAATAGAAATATTACTAGTAGAATTACAAAATAGTGGAATTCTACTTACCTTGATGTCATAGTCTTCAAGTTGATGCTTTATCCACATCAACTGTGCACGGTAGCTGCCTGCAGCTATATATTCTGATTTAGCAGTTGAGATATCTACACTTATTTGCTTCTTGCTGCTCCATGACACCAGCCTTCCACCTAGGAATTGACAAGTTCCAATGGTACTTTTCCTGTCTTCTTTGCATCCTGCAAAGTCTGCATCTGAGAAGCCTGTTAGTAAGAAATCTCTATTCTTAGTGTACCAAAGACCTAGATTAGTTGTGCCCCTAAGATATCTCAAAATTCTCTTGACACCAGTGTAATGAGATTCCTTTGGGCATGCTGGGTACCTAGCACATACACATGTTGCATACATGATGTCAGGTCTACTAGAAGTCAAGTAGAGTAGAGAGCCAATTATCCCTCTGTACAAAGACTCATCAACAGGTTTCCCTGCCTCATCTTTGCCTATAGGCATACTTTTCCCCATTGGAGTTTTCATGGTGGAGGATGAGTCCATTCCATATTTATTAATCAACTCCTTGGTGAACTTAGATTGAGATATGGACAATCCATCATCAGTCTGTCTAACTTGAAGTCCCAAGAAGAACTTCAACTCACCCATACTACTCATTTCAAACTTCTCTTGCATAAATTTGGCAAACTTTCTACAAAGGTTTTTTTTCAGTAGATCCAAAGATAATGTCATCAACATATATTTGGACTAGGATGATCTTGCCTTTAGATTCCTTTAGAGAATTTATTCTCAATAAGAAAAGTAGACAAGGTTTCACACCAAGCCCTAGGGGCTTATTTCAAACCATATAGGGCTTTCATAAGCCTATATACATAGTTAGGATAGTGAGAGTCTACAAAACCGGAGGGTTGTTCAACATAGACTTCCTCTTTTAAGTCACAATTCAGAAATGCTGACTTTACATACATCTAATATACCTTGAAACCTTGATAGGCAGCATAGGCCAAGAACAACCTTATAGCTTCCAGCCTTGCCACTTGGGAAATGGTTTGATTAAAGTCAATCCCTTCTTCTTGCCTGTAGCCTTTTTCTACCATTCTGGCCTTGTTCTTGATTATTGTGCCATTCTCATCAAGTTTATTTCTATAGATCCACTTGGTTCCTATAACATTGTGATCATTTGGTTCCCAGACTTTACATCTTTTGAATTGATTCAACTCTTCTTGCATGGCATCAATCCAGTTTGTGTCTAGCATGGTTTCTTCAAACTTCTTAGGTTCAATTTGTGATAGAAAACTTGAACATAGAACTGTGTTAATGCTCTTTATCCTGGTTAGAACATCTTGACTTTCATCACCAACGATTTGGTGAGCTGGATGATCCTTCAAGTGTCTTCTTGCTAGAGGAAATCTGCCAACCTCTTGGTCTTCTTCATTTTCCTCATCCTGATGCACCTCACTGTTTTCTTCTTCATCCAGTGAATCTTGTTCTCCCCCTGGACAACATGTATCCTTTTCTTCATCCAGCCTAGCAGGTGCTTCTTCATTAATAGACAGCTTGTCCAGCCTATCTTTTAAACCTGTAGAACTACCTGAAGAGCTATATAATTCACTGTTAATCAACTTAGACTCATCAAATAATACATTTTCAGATTCTTCTACAACTTGTGTAGTCAAGTTGTAGATCATGTATGCCCTACTATTATTGTTGTACCCAACAAATATACCTTCTAGGGATTTGGTAGCAAACTTAGTTTGGTTGTGCTTACCATTCAAAGGACATAACACTTGCTACCAAAGATTCAGAAGTAGGAATTGTTTGGTTCTCTGCCTTTCAAAATCTCATAGGGAGTCATGTTATATTTCTTATTGATGGAAGCTCTATTGAGTACATGACATGCAGTATTTACTGGCTCAGCCAAGAAGTACTCAGGGAGAGAAGTGTCACTAAGTAGTGTTCTACTTGCCTCAATTAGAGTCCAATTCTTTCTCTAAGCAACTCCATTTTACTGGGGAGTTCTAGGTGAGGAGAACTCCTGATGAATCCCAAGTTCTTCACAGAACTTTGTCATACACTCAGACTGAAATTCAGTTCCATGGTCACTTCTTATTTTGACCACTAAATTGTTAAATTAATTTTGAATTTGTCTAACAAAAGTCTGGAAGATAGTAGGAGTTTCAGATTTCTGCCTCAAGAAGAAAACCCATGTGAATCTAGAATAGTCATCCACAATAACTAATGTGTATACTTTCCTACCTAGACTATTAACTGGCATAGGACCAAACAAATCCATATGCAAGAGATATAGACATCTCATTGATTCTTTGGTGTCAAGTAATTGGAAAGGTGAATTAGTTTGTTTGCCCTTTTGGTAAGCTGAACAAAAACCCCACTCTTTAATGCACTTGACTTGAGGACTATTCCTCACTAACCCCATACTAAATAGCTGTCTTATTGACTTATAGTTCAGATGAGCCAGCCTCTTATGCTATTGGACACACTGTGATGCTTTCTCACCTGTAACTAGACAAATGGGTGAGATGTTATACTCACAATCAAGGTTAAGACAATATACATTCCCTTTCCTAGTGCCAGTCAGAATGATCTCTTGATGACTTGACCTCCTTATTTGGCACTCCCCTTTGAGGAAAGAGATGTCATAACCTAGATCACTAAGCTGACTTATGCTAATCAGGTTATGTTTCAGACCCTTCACATAAGCCACTTGAGTGATAGTAAAAGAATTACTAGAAATGTTACCAAATCCTTTGATGATTCCTTTTTCAGGTCCACGAAAAATTTCTTTGGGTCCATTCTCTATGAGTGCATAGTCCATCAACATTCTTCTTGTTCCAGTCATGTGCCTGTAATATCCACTATCCAAGTGCCATATAGGGGCATGGCCACTTGGATTCATCTTCATCAAATAAAGATTTACCTATCCTCAAAACCCAAATTGTTATTGGGTCCTAGGTTCTTGTTAGTTTGAAATCTATCATGCTTTCCTGCAGCTTTTTTGACAGGTAAGCTGTTCTTGTTTTTAACACTTGTGTTGAACCAATAATTCACGTCAAAGTTTCCCACCTTGCCACAACACCAACACTCAAATCTGTTGTACCTTGTCTTAGGTACAGACTTCACAACTTGGTTGCCAGCAGTCCTTTTAAGTGTATAGAAATTTCAGCAAACCCCAAGGATTCCTTAAGAACCTGATGAGTTTGCTTATAGAGTGGCCTATTGGCATATACACCCTTGCTAATGGGATCTCCATACTCACAGTGACCATGAGTAATATCATTATCATACCTATTTGTAGGTTGCATTACTTTCCTAAAGAAGATAGGGGGCTTTGAAGCTAGTGGCTGAACTGTGGCTTTGCCTTTTCTATGAGAATTGGTGGCCCTTATTCTTCCCTTAAAGCCTAGACCTATCTTTCCTTTTTGAGAAATGAAATTGACTATTAAGGGCAAGACAGACTTTGGCTTAGAGAATTTAGCGACTAACTCCTTTTCTTTCAGAAGTTTTGCCTCCAGATTCTTGATGTGACTTTCCTTGAAGGAGATTGTGCCCATCTGAATAACAGTTTTGTTTTTCAGTTTGGCAACCTCGTTCAATTTAAAATACAACATCTTTGCTGAATCTGATGCAGCCTGCTTAAGAGATTCAATTTCCTTGGCCTGCTTCTTGACAAGGAACTTGCTCCTCTTCAGATCTTGCAAAAACCCACCATACTCATCAATGAGTTGATGTACATCCCCCTCAGATTCAGAACCATCCACACCTCTTGATGCAATTACTTCTGATTCTGATCCAGTATAGTAATCAGAAGCTGAGGGAGAACTGTATACCTTACTTTGACCAGGCTGATCCTGGCATAAATCATCTTCTGCTAGAGCCATCAGCCCTTTACAACAACAGTCTTCAACTCCATTTATGGAGTCCAGCATTTGTAAGAATTCTGATTACCAAAAAACCTCTTCTGTAGAGAAAAACCAAACATATACTTCTGCATCATCTTCTTCTCAAGATTCTCAGGATGAAGAGTCTTTCCAACTCTTTTACTTCTGAGCAACAAAGGATTTCTCCTTCTTGCCTTTTACTTGATGTTTCTTCTTGTCCTTAGACTCCTTCCTCTTGTCAGGACAGTCAGCTATGACATGTCCTGGCCTGTTATAGCAATAACAAACAATCTTAGAATTAGTTTGTTTACTAGGATTTGAGGCATACCTGTCCTCCTTAGAAGTCTTCTTTTCTTGTAATAATCATCCTTGGAGAAGGATGTTTATGTTCTAGTTCTCCATTTCGTCTTTTTCATAAACCTTTGAAACTGCCTTGTAAAGGCATCAAAGTCCTCCTCAAAAGTGTGGCTATCTGATGTGTTGTTGTAAGTATTTTCTTCTTTTGCCTCAGCACTCCTTTAGGGTGGAGAAGGAGACTTTCTCCTACCCTTTCTTGTGCCTTCAGCCTTGAAGGCTACTGACTTCTCTTTGTACTCAGACCTACTGCTTTTCTTCTCCTCTTTTATGGCAATGAGCTGCATTTCATACGATAGCAGCTTTCCAAATATTGTGGGTGGAGGTGTATCAGCAAGCCTAGCCACCTCTCTGATGGCACATATCTTTATATCCCATTCCTTTGTTAGTGATTTGAGAAACTTGTCATTCAATTCATATGTGATGAATACTCTTCCATAGGTCATCAACTCATTTACTATCCTGAAGAACTTCTTATAACATTCAGCTATGCTGTCAGACTTGGCTTGTCTAAAGCTCTTATATTCTTGATTCATCATAGATTTCCTGTCTTCTCTAACTTCTTCAGTTCCCTCCATGTAGATAATCAAGGTGTCCCACATCTCCTTAGAGGTTTTGCAATGAACCAGATTCTTAAATGTGGCATCATCTATAGCACTTACAATAATGTTTTGTGCTCTTTTTTCCAATGTTGCCAGGATGATCTCATCCTTGGTCATTTCAGAATAACTCTTTGGGGTTTTAACATTTGCATCCAGAGGTGATACCTTTATTGGAATGAAGGGACCTTCTTGTACTGTGATGTAGATTCTTGGATCAGATGCTTCCAAGAACAACCTGACGCTTTCCTTCAATATGTTATAACATTCTTTCCTACAGATAGGCAGTTTCATAGATCTAAATTCCTTCTGATTCTAATTTGAACCCATTCTTGAAATCTGTTAATTGCCTTGGAGATTAACTCAGTCTGTTAGGTCAATCTTTGAGCAACCTCCCTCTAATACCACTTGAAAGACTTGATTTCAAGTGCCTAGACACCTAGAGGGGGGTGAATAGGTTCTAATTTTCTTTAATAAATTTTAGGCAATTATCTTGTTCTAACTTCGCACAGAAAATACTATTCACAGCACAATAATAACAGCACAGAACAGTACACCAAATTTATAGTGGTTCCCCAAGTTATGGGTACATCCACTTTCCCCCTTCGCCTATCCAGTAGAGAACTGGATTCAACCCAACTTCCTTCCACTAACTCAGATCCACAGATCTTACACCTAAGAACCTGATAGGTTCCTACAGCTCGGACTTATACAAGTCCTACCTCAGATTCTTCCCAAGAACCATACCTCAGGCAACAGCCCTACCTCAGCCTTTATCACCAGGCTTACTACTCAGACTTTCACAAGTCCTACACCTCAGGCTCTCAGCCCTACCTCAGCCTTTATAAACACAGACTTACAACTCAGATCTATAAAAGATCTTACAAGGAAAAAGAAGATTTAGTTGTACAAAAATTTCACCCATAAATAACTCTCAATTGGTGTGAGTTTCTTGATAAGTTCTTGAATAAACTGTATACTTCAGATCCAACCTGACTTAGCTTTTTCAAAGCTTCTTGATTGAACAAAATGAGGTTGATCCTTACTTGGTGTAGAAGGTTATCTTCAGACAACTCCCTTCTTAGATTCAGAATTAGATTTGAATCTTTCTTGCAAACTATTCAGGATCTACCTTCTTAAGGGTTTATCCCTTTCTTGTTGTTGAGTTCTCTCTCTGGTTCTGTGTTGGTTTGTTCCACTATAATTATTTAATTTGCTTTCTTTGGTTGTCATGGATCAATCCTTTATATAGAGTTTCTCAATTATTACCGGCTGATCCGGTTTGTAATAACCTTCTGACAGTTCTGACAAAGGTGTCAAACTTGTTGTTTATGACAGCTGTCAAGTCTACAACCATGACACTTGATTCTGTAATGACTTTATATCTCCGCCGAAAACACTCAACAAACAACTTCTCATGTGTTGACAGAAATAGACTAAGTGGTGACATAAGTCTTGTTGATGTCGATACAACACTCAATGTGTCGACATAATCATTCTTCTGCTTCTCGACACAGATTCTGTTGTATGTGTCGACACAAGTCCTGATGATGTCGCTACAACACTCAATGTGTTGACCTAGTCATTCTTCTGCTTCTCGACACAGCTGATGCAGACAGATGTCGTTGAGTGTATGTCCAGACGTCATTGAGTGTGTGTCGACACAAGTCCTGTGTGTCGACACAACTTCTCCTGGTCTTCAACATAGCTGATGCTGACAGATGGTGTTGAGTGTATGTCCAGACGTCGTTGAGTGTGTGTCGACACAAGCCTTTCAGACTCAGTACAGCTGTTGCTGATAGATGGCATTGAATGTGTGTCGACACAAGCCTTTTAGACTTAGTACAACAATTGATGATAGATGGATTTGAGTGTGTGTCGACACAAGTGCAGTGTGCCGACACAAGCCTTCTTTAGTTGTCGACACAATTCCAGGGTGTCGACACATGTCTTGCTTCTGGTGTCGACACTTGTACTTAGAAATTTTCCTACATTTCTTAACCTGCACATTGGAACTCAAACATCCCATCAAATACAAATTGATGTATATCATTGAGTAAGAGGAGGCTTCTCCAAATCTGGTACATAGTTTCTAGTGTACCCAATAAGATTTTGTACTAGAAAATACCTAACCTGCATTCCTAGCATAAATAATCCCAGAGAGAAAGTAATCCAATTCATCACAAAGAAAACAACTTACAGCTAGCAAGTATCCAAAATCAACAACCTATGGACGTCAATAACCTAACATGAACCCACATAAAACAAAATTATGTTTGAACTAAGTAAAGTAACTGAAATAACAACTACCTCGCTACGGCAAGGTGAAAACCACATCCAATACTACTGCTCTGGAATTCCAAAACAACCTCCACTACCTGCTAAAGCTTCAAACCTGAGACTTTCCAAACACAGAAAGCCTTTGCAAGAAGGTACAAGCGGTGGCAGAAAAGTAAGCGAAGAAGTAAACAAAGGACAAAAGGGGTACCAACCAAAGACAAAAAGTACTGAAGCAAAGTACAGAAGTAGGGTACAAAAAGAGTCAGAAAATAGAACTTACGTGAATTGTCACGCACATCAAAATACACAAGATGAACAAGGCTAAAAAGGTGGAAAGCATGATTAAATCATAAGAAAGAATATCACAACAACACTATTAGCCACATGTGGTCAACTCTACCCAAAAACACGGGCGTGATGGTCACTAATCTGGACACACCCTCACAGATATAATATCTATCTAACTGCGGGGAGACTCATACACTCCACCATTCACCGCAAACACACAAACACTCGGTAGAGTTCCACAAGGTACTAATAAGTCTCAATACATTTCGGAGGTGGATACACCCACTAACTCCCGCAAATAAGAGAATCATGATATATCACAAGACTTGGCACATCAGATTCTACTAAACATTTCTAGATTAAGAAATGGTTGATCAACCAGTAGGAAGGATTTACAATCCTAGATAAACTCTAACACGTCCTACATAATAGTTAAGGAATGGTTAAGAGAGCAAGATTCAATCATATCATCAAAACACATACCACTATACAAGGTTAGATTAGAAAAATCAAGAACATGATAATACAAGTGTGTTTTTAACAAAGGATTGAAGACAACACTATAATCAGCGAGCTATTAATGATAACGACAAAAAGAAGTTAGAAATTTCAGCAGATCAGGAGAAAGAAGGGAAGAGGGGAGTGAAACCACAACATGCCTTGATTTTGTTGAAAAAACTCTCCAAATCGCTCCTTGTAGTAGATCGGGACTAAGGAAGATGGGGGAAGTCGAAATCTGAAAAAAATGGCCGAAATAGAAGTTAGGGACAAAAATCCTAACGAGAAAGACTCAAGAAATGGGGAAAATCTTACCACAATGGCGTAGCTCTCGTTGAGAGCTTTTCGGATCTATGTTTGGTTGAAGATTACGAGCAACAAAGAACCGTCAGCAGCCATCGGAAAAATTACAGAAGGATTTTCTCTCTCTCGCTCACGCCGCTATGGTTCGGGAGATTAACATGAATTCGATATAAACAAAGGAGGAAAAATAAGTAGAGTGATTATATATAAATAATAACTATTATATAAAAACCTTTACACTTAAGATCCAACCGGGATCGGCTAAACCGATTATCCGAGGTGAAGATAAGCCTTACTCGAGTACTGAAGAAGGCCTACTCGAGTACAGAAGAAGGATTACTCGAGTAGAAGGCAAGCACTTCTCGAGAATAACATCACTTCTCGAGATCAACAAAAGGGCTTCTCGAGAACAACAGAAGGACTTTCTCGAGAACAAACGAGACATTTCTCGAGAGCTACAGAAGGATTTCTCGAGAACAACAGAACTTCTTGAGAACAACAGAAGGGCTTCTCGATAATCAATAAAAGGACTTTCTTGGGAACTAGAGGGAAGAAGAACCACGTTCGACGAATTTTTCTCGAAGTTCGTCAAACACAAAAACCGTTCGAAAAATTCTGGTAAGAGTTCATCGAGCACAAAGGAAAACCCGATTGACTTTCGTCGAGCAAAGGAAAACTCCGATCGACGATCATCAAGCTCCTCCGATCGACGATTATCGAGCTCCGCTCGACACCTAGTCAAAGCCCAGACAACGCCTAAAAAACCGTCTCCCGCCTCCGTTCGACGAAAACCTATGCTTAAGGAGGGCTTCCCGAGAATCAAAATAGGCATCAGGCTTTAGTATAATAATAATCATATTCAAATAGTTTGAACAATATAATACAAATTCAAAACGGAGGACACAATGTGCATTGAATTAAATGAATTTAACAATGAAAACAACCCTAGAATCCGACACACCATTCTTTAGAAACTATGATCAAATGCTTACACAAGCAAAAATCATCACAAAGATCCAAACACGTGCTGAGACCCAAAATGCTCAGATTGCAAAAAACACTGGAAAAGTCCAAAGCCTCAAAACTCAATCCTTTCAATCAAGGAAAACCTTCAATCAAAATCAAAATCCCAAAATCTGGTCAAACAACCCAACGGATGCGAAAATGCACTAACAATGCAGCATCGTCAACGTAACGTAAAAAGTAATGCCTTGATGTCCTAAATATGATGATACCAAATAAAATAATATTATCAGAAAATCGGGGGCGTTACAGTCACTCCCCCTATCAAACCAAAATGAGAAAATCAAACACTACCCGAAGCATGGTGGCATACCAGAAACTAAGGGAAGAGGTGCGAGTGAGATTCTCTCATTGCCGACTCCAATTCTCACGCCGCTCTCTTGATGTCTAGATTTCTCCAAAGAACCTTGACCATGGGGATGGTCTTTCTTCGTGACACTCGAACTTGAGATTCACAAACAAAGACAGGTTCTTCCACATACGAAAGGTTGGGCTGAATTTGAGGTACCGAGTCAAGGACTTGACGATCACGACGAACACACTTCCGTAACTGGCTCACATGGAACACATCATGGACACCAGAGAAGGTAGCAGGCAAATCCAATCTATAAGTTGACACTTCGATGCGCTTAAGAATTTGAAAAGGTCCCACATACCAGGGGTCTAACTTGTGGCTCCTTCCAAACCTTTTTAACACCTGACATCAGAGAGACTTTCAGAAAAACCATATCCCCAACGTCAAACTCTAGATCAACCCTTTGTCGATTAATATATTTCTCATAACGCTCTTGTGATATACGGATCTTTTCTCAAATATGAGTCACATCACAATTCATCTCTTCAAGGGCTTCCGGACCTAGCAGCGGTCCCGCTCTAACCTCAGCGCAAAACAAAGGTGTCCTACAATGCCTTCCTTACAAGGCCTCAAATGGGACCATCTGTAGACTCTCTTTATAATTATTATTATAAGAAAACTCCATGAGTCAGAGACATTCATCCCAAGCACCACCATGATCCAATATATAACACCTTATCATGTCTTCCATGATTTGATTTACTCTTTCCGTCTGACCATTTGTTTGTGGATGATAGGCAATGGAATACCTTAAATTGGTATCTAACCCCTCTTACAAACCCTTACAAAAATGAGACATAAATCTAGAGTCTCGATCAGATACAATGCTAAATGACACTCCATGTAATCTGATGACTTTATAGAGGTATAACTCAGCTATCTTCTTCATAGAATACTCAATCTTTAAGGGCACAAAGTGAGCACACTTTGTCAATCTATCAACTATCACCCAATAGAATCGTGCCCACGGGGAAATTTCTGTAAACAGATGATGAAATCCTTCAAAATGCTCTCCTACTTCCAACTAGAAATATAAAGGGTGTCAGTTTACCACCAGGCCTTCTATGGTCTTCCTTAACACGCTTACACGTGTAATATTTCGACACAAACTTAGCTATATCATTCTTCATTCCCGACCACCAAACGATTTGCTTCCGATCTTTATATATTTTGGTGGAACCATGATATTAGGCAACACTGGAACTGTGAGCTTCATTACAAATTTTAGCCCGAATATCACCGAAAGCGAGGATACAAAATCTACCTTGATATTTCAGAGTATCTAACTCATCAAAAGAGAAATCAGGTAGCTCTCCCTTCTCAGTTTTATTTCGGAGATGCAACAAATCAGGGCCATCCTTCCGGTGCACTCTGGTAAGAGAAATCTAAGAGGGCTCTTCTGCTTCCAAACTAGCAGGCACAATACTACTCCCAACTTTAATGTCCATCAATAAGAATTCTTCCACCAAGGACTGTACAGATAGATTGAAGATTTTGGTGGTCTTCCTGCTCAAAGCATCGGCTATTACGTTAGCCTTTCCAGGATGATAAAGAATCTCCACTTCATAATCGACCACATATTCTAACCACCTACACTGGCACAGATTTAACTCCTTTTGAGTGAAAACGTACTTCAGACTCTTATGGTCTGTGTAGTTCTTGAACAGCGCGCCATACAATAAATGTCTCCAAAGCTTTAATACATAAATCACAGCAGCAAACTCCAAATCAAGCGTAGGATAGTTTCTTTCATGAATCTTTAATTGTCTTGATCCATACGCGATCACCATTCCTTCTTGCATGAAGATACAACCAAGTCTAATGTGTGATGCATCCACATACACAACGTACTCAACTCCTTCGGTAGGCAAAGTCAAAACAGGGGCAATACATAATCTCCTCTCCAACTCTTAGAAATCTTCCTCACACTTATCGCTCCAAATAAATACAGTGTTTTTATGTGTAAGTCTAGTGAGAGGTGCAGACAACACAAAGAACCCTTACACAAATCTTCTATAATATCCGGCCAGACCTAAGAAGCTCCTAATCTCCTTAGGTGTGGAAGGTCTCTTCCATTCCGTCACAGTAGAAATCTTGGTAGGGTTTATGGAAATACCATCCTTGCCCACAATATGGCCCAGAAAGGACACTTGGGGTAACCAGAATTCGCACTTACACAAATTGGCATAGAGTTTGTGCTCCCTCAGGTTTGACAAAACTAAGCGCAAGTGTTGAGCATGCTCCTCAACACTGCGGGAATACACAAGAACGCCGTCTATGAACAAGACCACGAAATGGTCCATGAAATCCTTGGACACCCTATTCATTAAGTCCATAAAAGTAGATGGGGCATTTGTCAAACCAAAGGACATCATCAAGAAATCAAAGTGACTGTACCGGGAACAAAAAGCCGTTCATGGTATACCAGCCTCATGGATCCTCAACTAGTGGTAGCCTGAACGAAGGTCAATCTTTGAAAACATAGTGCATCCCCACAACTGATCAAATAGATCATCAATCTGAGGCAACGTATATCTGTTCTTGATGGTTACCTTATTTAACTCTCGATAATCTATGCAGAGCCTCATGGAACCACCTTTCTTCTTTATGAACATAACAGGAGCACCCCATGGAGAAGAACTCGGCCTAATAAAACCACACAACAGAAACTCATCCAGCTGAGTGCGCAACTCTTCTAACTCACGTGGAGAAATACGGTATGGTGACTTAGCAATAGGACGAGTACCTAGCTTGAGGTCTATCAAAAACTCCACCTCTCTCTGAGGAGGAGGTCCATGAAGACTATCAAGAAAGACATTTGGAAATTCTCGCACCACCGAGATATCCTCAAGATGTGGCGTAATAAAAGTTGTTTACAGAGCAGAAATAGAAACAAGATATGCCTCACAACAAGACTCTATAGCACGATAAGCACGGTATGCAAAAATAATGAGGGAACCCTTATCCTGAAGACCATAGACACTTATGGGTTGGCCATTGTCCATCTTGAAGTCCAGTCGCATTGCCTTGCACTGGATTACCGCATCATACTTGGACAACCACTCCATTCCCAAAATCACGTCAAAATCCGCCAGGTCCAACACCATCAGATCCACAATGGCTAAGAAATCACCTAGACAAATAGGACATCTCTTAACTCCTTGATTTGATACCACCAGATCTCCGAAGGGAAGCTTGATATTGAAGGAATCTACTAATTGATCCGGGTTCAAACGATGTTTATCTACGAAACTCCGTGCTACAAAGGAATGGGTGGCACCTGAATCGAAAAGAACGCGCGCCCACCTCTTCTTCACCTTAAACTCCTCTAAAACCGTAGCATACATAACTAAACAAATGAAAATAAGGGAAAACAAAGTAGAGTAAAAAAGAAAAAAAAACAAGAATCTTACCTAATATCACTTGGGTAGAGGTCTGAACTTCCTCTATGGTCACCACATTTAGTTTTCCTTTCCCTTTATCCGTGTTTGGCGGCGGTGGTAGAGCCCGAAGCGGGGCAGGCTATAGTGGGGATTGGGCCTGGGTGCATAAAGACTTCAGATGCCCCTTCTACCCACACTGGAATCAATCCTTATACTTCGACCAGCAACGACTCACATCATGCCCCTTTCTTGTACAGAATGTGCACATCAGGTCTCCTTTGGGTGCACATTTGATAGAGAGCACCTGCTGCGGCTTCAGAGTGGCAGTCCTTTTGAAACACCTTTCGTAGGGGTGGCCAAACTGACCACAGAAGCTACATATCTATACACTTTTCTTCTTCAAAGAAGGGCCAGATTCCCTAGAGCTTCCATCCTCATTAACCTTTCTCTTCTCTTTTCTTGCTGCAGCACCTCGGTTCTTGGTGTTTTCAATCGCCTGAACTATTAGAGCGGCTTCAACTTCCTCAGCATAACTTTCAGCTATAATAGTGCATGCCCACTATTGTACATCACTTCTTAGTACTCCTAGGAAATGTTTCACTCTTCCCTCCTCTGAAGCTACCAAATTAAGAGCAAATCTACTCAACTTTCTAAATTCAATCTCATATTCGCTCACTGTGAGCTGTCTCTGCTTCAGAAGTAGGAAATTACTAATCGAACGGTCCTGCTCGATCGAGGGTAGGAACTTCTTAAGTAACATCTTCTTAAATGATTCTGACGAGCATCCATCATTCAGGCTCTCCTTCTCCCAAATCCAGAAACTCTTTGCCAGACCTTTTAGCTCATAGGCTGCAATCATTACCTTCTGGGCTTCTGCAATCCCTGAATACGTGAACATCTCTTCTATAGCGAGGATCCAATCATCTAGAACCATAAAGTCGGCTCTACCGTCATAGGTGGGAGGTCCCAATCGCTGGAAATGCGAGATAATATTCATTTCTAGTGGTAGCGTCATTGGTGGCACCAATGGAGCAGGAGAAATGGGTACGGCTTGACCCACAACATAATCTTGCACTAAGGGTTTATGCGCAGGAGCGGCAGACAACAAGGACTTAATCTGCGATTGCATCGCAACTAATTGTGTCCACAGAGCCTCATTGCTCTAACGCAGAATCTCGATCATCACATCGCTTTGCGCACCTGACGACTCACTGGTGAATTAAATTTTTATCAACTCGAACAGGAAAGTGTACGTACCGAATTGTAGTACAAAGTTTGTATTAAAACTCGGGGTTGTCCATTACTATTTCTCACACTTCTACTATTATCATACCGTACGAATGATGGGTGTATTGAGAATTTTTAAGTAAAACTAAAGATAATAATAAGACAAAACTTCAGATAAAAAGATAGCATTCGATCAATGATTCACCATGATAAGAGATAAGAAGGATAAAAATATAGTTTTATAATTGCAAATCAAACTCGATCGTGGCGGATCCGAAAATAAGAAATAATCTCGCTAGAGCATTAAATCTCCTAACTTATAGAAGTTTTGACCGAAATCACTTTGCAAATCAAAAAGGCCTAAAGTTGCATTATCGAAGTGACCCATACTATTGGATTTGACTCCAATCCGGAGGATTTACGTCATCTTATCTCTAGGATTTCAAGCAAGTCCTTCCTTATTTGAGTGATCTTTAAAATCAGCGAGTCTCTCGATTACTATGAAATGAGATCAAATGGCCTACTATCGTATACCGGAAATACGGAGTCGACACAAGAAAAATCAAAGAAGGATCGAGAATAATTTAACAAAAATAAAACTAAGAAGTAAAAAATAACCTCATCTCATTTCATGGATCCTCATGATCGAACACTAAAGAAAAATTAGCAACGCATAGTTTAAAAGGAAATAGAAATAAGATGAAGAAAATTCAATTTAATTAATTGATAAAAAGGGAGTACACAATAACAGTGAAAAAGACAAAATTATACTAATAAAAAGATTACAATAATGAAAACTACTTAGCAATAAGGAAAGAAAAGAACTTGCACTAGCACTATCACTTGCTCTCCACAATCCAACCTTCTTAAAAACAAAAACTTAACCTTCCAAAGCTTGAGGCAAGGGCTCCTTTTATAGGTGAGGGGGAAGGTTCTAAAGGGAGGTGGATATGAAGGGGGAAAAGGGGGTGGCCAGCCATGCATGATGGAGAGGATGCATGAATGACATTAAATGAGGGGGAGATTCAATGCATGTGGTTAAAAGAAATAAAAATAAAAAATAGAAAATACAAGGGGGATGAATGAGTAATAAAAGGGGAGAAAATAATAAAGGAGGGGAGAGAGAGGAGGCCGGCCATGCATGGGCCACAAATGGGCTGAAATATGGATGGCCATGCATGATGGGTTTCTATGTGAAGGTTGCTTCATAGGCTCGGGTAGAATAGTGGGGGCTTGAACTTGAAGAGGAGGCTCGGGCTGACTTGTTGTTGCATCAAGGCTCGAATAACATCAAATGGAGGGGTTGGACTTGGCCTGCACCATTATCATGGCTCGGGCTGCTTTAAGGGGAAGGGATGCATGTGCTCGGGTTTGTCTTCATGTAGATGAGGCTCGAGTTTGAGTGGGCTGCACCATGTTGTCCTTTGAACCTACAAGAAAATAAACAAAACAAAATATTAGATACCAAAATAAAAATGAAACATGACAAACATAAAAATGCATTAAAATATAATTAAAACTAGGAATTATTATACTAAACAAACCCAAAAAAACCATGACTAAAAGTAGCCCTCAAATTCCCCCATGCTTAAGTATTTGCTTGCCCTCAAGCAAATGGAATTTAAAACATGGGAAGAGGAATAAAAAGCAAACAAAGCAATTTAGATTTCATAATTAAGAAAACCAAAATATGAAAAATTAAACTATCTGAAAGTGAGGGGATAAATAGGTTCTTACTCTAGAGGGGGGGGGGGTGAATAGAGTATTTTAAAACTTATTTAAAAATTTAATTGCGGAATAGAAATACTAATAAAAGAGACTAGAGAAAATAAATAAGAGGGACTACCACAGCAACACAGCACACAAAGAAATCACAAAGCAACACAGACGACACAAGAAAATTTATAGTGGTTCACCAAAAATGGTTACATCCACTCTTCTACCACACGGGTAGGAATCCACTTAGGTTTTTGATCAGGTGCCCTATCACCACAAGATCTGCTTTAGGTAGATCTAGAAACTCTTTGAGCTTTTGATCAGGAGCCCAAAATCCAATAGGTTTTTTATCAAGTGACCTATCACCAAAGAGTTCACTTTTGAAGGGAGAGATAACCTTGTACAGATGGAGGTAAAAGAAAAAGTATATGAGAATATTCTCTTTCTCAGACAAGTGAAAAGATTATGTGGATTAAATAAAAATCCAAGCTCCCACTGGGATATTGTATGAATTCAGGAGGATGAAGCTTGGCCCTAGGTGTAGGTCTTCAAAGTGAAAAGGTTGTAGAGCCCTTTTTGAATCTGATAGCAGTGGTTGATGTTGAGATTCACTGTGAATCTTTGAAGACTGAAGAGAGAAGAAGACTGGTGAAAATCATTCAGAAAGAGTTCTTCTTCTTCTTCTTAGCAAGGCATGCAATATCCACTGAGAGAAAAAAATTGTTTTTCTTTTTGTATTTTTTTTACTGACTTGTGTACTGTCTGATTTTGTTATCTTGAGATATATATTCTGTCAGAGATAAAAACGGCCTGAATTTGAATTCCCAAGGCAAGGCATAATTTACTGCAAGAAATAAGGAGACCAAACGGCTAGAATTGCTGGCATTCATAAATATAATCCATAACTGTCTCTACACAATATTCTATGAATGCCATAATAACTGCTTCAAGAAATACGGCTATAATCCTTGGGAGTATCAACATTTATTATCAGAATATATCTTGCCTTAAAATAATTGACAAGTCATACCAAATAAAGACTTCTGACTGATCTGAAAAACTAAAAGAAGAAGACAACACAAAAATCGTAAGGCTTCGATCAGAGATCGTAGACCAGGGATAAGAGATCGTCGAGCTTCGAATACTAGAGAGAAAAAAGAGATCGTCGACCTGAGCTCAGGGATCGTCGAGCTCAGTTCAGAGTAGGAGACTCTGAGATCGTCGATGTGAGATTGACGATCGTCGAGCAGAGTTCGATAATAGTCGAATTGTTATAGAAGGATCACAATATATTCTGTATCTGAATTTGAGTCCAATGCAAAGTTGGTCTTCCCAAACCTGATCTTAAATGGGATCTAACTAAGACTAAAGACAGAGACCCTTGCTATACAATAGGGTCTAAACAACCTAAGAGTGAACCTAGCACAAAGCCAAATAGAGGTTCCAACAATCTCCCCCTATTTGTGTGAGGTCACTCAAAAACCAAAATGAAAAGAAATGAAATGCAAAGAGCATAAATATCTGAAGAAATGAAATACCATCAACATATATGTTATAGCAGTACATTGTACATATTCAGTTAATCATTAAACAAATAACATAAACTATGGTTTATCAAAAGAAGAGCCAGATGAAGGTTTAGAGAAAATTATCTTCCTACTTGGTTCTGGTACATTCTTCTTGGATGAAATCAAGTCGTGCCCACCAAGAGATGTCTGAGTGTAGACTCTGGGCACAACTGCTTCTGGATGCAAAGCCATATAATCAGCTGGATTGAAGACTTTCTTGCTTACTTGAAGTTTATCCAGCTCCTTTTCTATAAAAGATGACATAGTAGAGAATGAAGATGGATCTTTCCCTTCTTCTACAGCTTTTCTGATCTGAGAAAGGCCAATCAGTTCCTGAAGTATAGCTATCCTGAAGTTTGGGTCAAGTTCCTATTCAACAGGTAGCTGATCTTCTTGAGGAGGCAATACAGTGACTGCTTTGAACTGAGTGGATTGAGCTTGAAAGCATGTTGAATTGAGCTGTTCATCATTTTAGTAGTAGAGAGAACTAGGAATCGCAGCTTCACTATATTTTCCTTTAGATCTGAGAGATACATCATGTCTTTTGACTGGGTAAGTAGCTGTCATTTGTGTCTTTGAAGCAGTTTGTTGGAGAGAAGGAGAAGATGAAGGATTCTGATAAATTACTTCTTTCACTTGCTCTGAGAAGCTCTGATTTCTATGCTGTTGACTGCTTCCCTAAAACTGAGTTCTGGAGGATCTGTCCTGCCTTTGAGATGATCTTGAATAATAGGAAGGATGGGAAGATGCACCAGAAGCTCGAGAGATAGCACCTGAAGCACCAGCAGCAGGAGGAGGAGGAGGAGGACCTCTTCTTAATTTCTGAGGAGGTGGAGAGTATCTCCTGCTCTTCTTTCTTGATTTTTGCTCATTCTTGGATAGCCACATCCATCTCTCCATGCCAGGGTATGGGGTTATTCCTTTCAAAATGTAATAAGGTGTATCATTAGTATTTCCTGGTTTAGGAGTAGCCTGGGGAGCAACTTTTCTTTTCTTTGAGGCTTTCTTTTTCTTAGAATCACTATCATCTGAATCATCATCATCAGATAAAACTTGAGGATTGACATATAATTCATCTATTTCCTTTATTTGCTTGTCATTAATCTTCTTAGCAGCCTTTTCTTTGGCTTCTTCCAGAATATCATTTGCAGTCAAATCATCCAAAGAGGGATAAGGACTAATTAGCAGAGAAAGACTGATTAGACTTGTTTCTAGGGCTAAAGCAATATTTTCTGAGGCCACTAGATCAAGTAAATCATTAGCAATTGAGAGAGCATCATTCTCATTCTTCTTTTCTAAAGAAAGCAAAAACTCAACATCCATAGAGGATGGCATGTCTGTACATTCTGTAACTGATAGAGTGTCTGAACACGCTGGAGCTAATTTATTCTACAGAAGATGTTTAATAACAGAGGGACTTATGGGTCTGGTATAACGGACCATAGCCCTGGAAGAAATAGCCTCATCTGAAAACAAAACTGCTCTGAACATAGAGAAAGAATGTAAAAGAATTTTCAAATCAATAGATGGGTTAATAATGTAATAACCACTGGAAATCTCAGGGATTGACACATCAATATCCTCATTTGTCATCAGCAAATATGAAAATAGGACTATGTCTGAACAAAACTTTTGAAAAGCTTCTTCTTCCTGATCTGCTGGAGGAATCTGAACCTGAAGTTCTACTGATACTGGACCTACAACATCTTCATGGGACATCTCCCCCTGCCTGGTTTCTGTGAGGACTTGAACCAGGCCCCTAAATGAAGAAGGGACAGAGGAAGTAGAAAGAGAAGAAGTGATGAGGGCAGAAAGAGAGGAAATAGATTGAGCAAGAGGTGAAATTGCCTGTGCTATCAGGGATTTTAGGGTAGGAGTAAGAAGTTCCAGAATATGAGAGAGAAATATATGATCATCTTGAAGAAAGTCAGCTGGAGTCTGAGATGAGACAGAAGTATGAGATGGAGGAGAAGTGAAATCTGTCATGATTTTATCCTAGATTGGAGATATTCTGGGGAAATGGATAGGGGAATGTTGAGTAGAGTTGTGACGAGAGGCTTCAATGTTTATTGGTGAATTAGGTTGGCGAGAAGGGGAAGAGTGAGGAGAGAGCAGATCAAAATTTGGAAATGATAAGTTGGAGAAGAGTTGAGATGTAATATGGTGTTGAGGAGACTGGGTATGAGAGGATAGAGTGGCTTGAGATGAAAGAGGAGTTTGAAAGGCAGTGGTAGGGTGAGAAGAGACATTAGGGATGGTTGGAGATGCAAGGGGGAGGAGGAAGGGAGGGAACTTCATCAGTAGGGTGAGGAGTTACTGTGACGTCCCTAGTGTCCTCAGATGTGCGAGAGGAGGTTCCTGCCCTGGAGGGTTTCTGAATTGACCTCTCCCACTTCCCGAACAAAGATGAATCCATCCTTTTGCTTGCATTGATAGCTATGGTTGGAGAAACCAAAAGCTCTGGGGCTTTTTGTTGAAGGAAGATTCCTATAATCCTTCCTAAACAGACTTCCTTTTTATTATTCTTTCTCTTAATCAAATCGAAAAACAAACTGGCCCAATCAATGGACTTCTTGTTTACTAAAGCAGACATTATGGAAAACTGCTGCATGTTGATATTATCATGGGCCGAGTGCTTGCCAAGCAGAACCTTGCCCACTATATCCGCGAGAAACTTAAACCCTATAGATAGGTTTTTCTTTAATAACTTAGATGGAATGCCCTCGGCATGACCCATCTCCAAAAGCATCCTGCTATATTCTGTATTGTCCTTATCCAAATCATCTGTTCCATTCTTTAGCTCAAAAATTTCTGTAAGAGATACAGGGTTTAAAGAAACCTGCTGTCCCGAGATGAAACCAATCATCGAAGAATCATTGACAGAGGAGGTGTAAACCCATTCCTTTATCTCAACAACAAGTAGCTTTACCCTTGTATACATAAGTTTTTTCAACCTTTGATCGTCGCACAGCTGCAACATTTCCTGAAAAACAACAACACAATGACTGAAAAAGCCGAAGTCGACATCAAATCCTATGTCGAACTTAATCACTACGAGAACTGCTGCAGAGATAGCCATGGAAAACCTGTAAACTAGAGAGAGAAAAAATCAAGAGCAGAGGGGAAATATGAAAGCGCGGGACAGAGATCGAGAAGAAACCTACATATAGGTTTTTGGAATATAAAGAGACGATCTTTTGCCGACGATAAAAACAAAAACGTCGATCTTAGGTCAAAGATTTTAATTTATAAGCAAATAATATCTTTGGTCTCTGATCTCAGTTAGAAAATCAATCGTCGTGCTGAGGTCGACGATTAGTTTTCTGAAGCAAAGTCGTCGATCTCCGGTCAACTATTTTGTCTTCACACAGAGCTGTCGTCAATCTCAGGTCGACGATTGAGCTCAAGATGAGTTCGAAGATCGTCGATCTCCGTTCGACGATTGTTGACCACATCTTAACACAAACAAAATTAAGGATTAATCCATTCCATTTATCATTCTAAGTTGATTCAAAAAGAATAGATGCTTTTGCACATCCAGAGGCTTGGTAAAAATATCTCCTCTTTGGAAATCAGTGGAGATAAACTTGAGGTTAATCTTGTTTTTGTCAACACAGTCTCTAAGAAAATGATGCATTATTTCTATATGCTTGGTTCTAGAATGCAGGACTGGATTTTGTACAATAGATATGGCACTGGTACTGTCACAAAATATGGTGGAATCTTTGAGAGAGTACCCATAATCCAGTAGCTGATTTTGAATCCACAAGATCTGTGAACAACAACTACTAGCTGCTATATATTCAGCATCTGCAGTTGATGTAGACATAGAGGATTGTTTCTTACAAAACCAGGAAACTAATCGATCACCCAGGAACTGACAGGTTCCTGAAGTGCTTTTTCTGTCAAATCTGCATCCAGCATAGTCATCATCAGAATATCCAGTTAATTCAAATTCTAACTCTGTGGGATACCAAAGTCCTAGATTATAACAACCCTTTAAATATCTTAAAATTCTTTTGAGGAGAATTGAATGAGATTCTTTAGGATTGACTTGAAATCTAGCACAAAGACATGTTGCAAACATTATATCAGGTCTACTTGCAGTAAGATATAATAGGGACCCAACAATGGCCCTAAAATTTTTCTGATCAACAGGTTTGCCCTTTTCATCAGAATCAATTACTTCATTAGAAGCCATATGTGTCTTCATAGCTGAGGCATCAGCCATCCCAAACCTTTTTACTAATTCCTTAGCATATTTGGACTTGGATATGAAGATGCCATCAGGAGCTTTCTTTACTTGAAGACCAAGAAAGTAAGAGAGTTCACCCATGCTACTCATTTCAAACTTGGAGTGCATAAGGTCAGAAAACTTTTTGAAAAGTTTAGAATCAGTAGATCCAAATATAATATCATCAACATATACTTGAACAAACAGAATCCTATCATGATGATGTCTAATAAATAAAGTCCTATCTACAGTGCCTCTAGAAAATTTATGCTCTAAAAGAAAGCTAGTTAGGGTTTCATACCAAGATCTTGGAGCTTGTTTTAGACTATAGAGAGCCTTATGCAATTTGAAAACATGGGAGGGGTGAGTTGAAGAGATAAAACCTAGTGTTTGTTCCACATATACTTCTTCTTTAAGTTCCCCATTGAGGGAGGCACTTTTGACATCCATTTGATATACCTTGAATTTCTTGTTAGCAGCATATGCCAAGAAAATTCTGATAGCTTCAAGCCTTGCAATATGTGCAAAGGTCTGATCATAGTCAATACCTTCTTCTTGCCTATAGCCTTGTGCTACTAATCTTGCTTTGTTTCTGACAACTATGCCTTTAGCATCCAATTTATTTCTGAAGATCCATTTAGTTCCAATTACTAGCTGTCCTTTTGGTCTAGGAACCAAATTCCAAACTTTGCATTTTTCAAACTGATTTAGCTCCTCTTGCATTGCAATAATCCAGTGTGGATCTTGCTCTGCATCTTTAATGGATGAGGGTTCAATTTGAGATAAGAAATAGGCATGCATCATATCTTCATTGAGTTGATGCCTTGTATGCACACCCACTGACATGTCTCATGTCACTTGAGATATGGGATGATCTCTAAGTGTAACATAGTCAGGAGGTGGAGTTTGATCAATAACAGCAGCATTAAGAATTAATTCCTCTTATGGAATTAAGTTTGCTGTTGGAGATCCTTCAGCAGTTTCTAGAGATTCTTCTTCACTATCTTCATCAATCTATGGAGAGGGATGGGATATAACCTTTTGGGTGAAATTCAATTTATCCAATTTCTCACATATATTTGGTACCTGCAAGAGAGTACTGGTAGAAGCTCCCTTCTCCTTGTAAAACATATTCGCTTCATCAAAAGTAGCATGAACAGATTCTTCAATTTTCAAAGATGATTTATTGAAAACCCTATATGCCCGTCTAACTTGGGAATATCCTAGAAAAATTCCCATTGTAGCTTTTGCTTTAAACTTTCTAAGGTAATCTTTGTTGTTTTTATGAATAAAACAAATGCACCCAAAAATTCTAAAATAATCTATTTTAGGTTTCTTCCCTTTGAGTAATTCATAGGGAGTCTTGCCCTTAAGTTTGTGTATCAAACTTCTATTCAGGACATAATTTGTTGTGCTTACAGCTTCTGCCCAATATGATAGAGGCATGTGAGCATCATCAAGCAATGTGCCTGCAGCTTCAATGAGTGTTCTATTTTTCCATTCAACTACCCCATTTTTTGGGGAGTTCTGGGAGCAAGGAAGCAATGCCTGATACCTTCCTTCTCACAGAATTCTTGCATAGGAAGAGATTCAAACTCAGTGCCATGATCACTTCTGATCAATGCAACTTGAGTAGAGTACTCAATCTTTATGCATTTTAGAAAGTCTGTAAGAACTTGAAGTTATCTGACTTGTTTCTCAAGAAGAAAACCTAAGAGAACCTAGAGAAGTAATCTATAATGACTAAAGTATAGAACTTCCCTCCCAGGCTTTGTACAACAATTGGTCAAAAAAGGTCCAAATGAAGCAGATACAAAATTCTAGGTGAATCACTCTTATTAACTGATTTAAAGCTATTTTTAGTTTGCTTTCCTTCTTGACAAGACTTGCAAAGGATTTCCTTCTTGTAGGGGCAAGAGGGCAATCCTCTAACAAGGTTGTACCTAGATAACCTAGCAATGTTTCTAAGGTTTACATGCCCTAGCCTTTTATGCCATAAAGTATTATTATTGCTAACCTGATTAAATAAACAGATTTCTGAATAAGCAGAATGAAAATAAACTAAGTAAATTTTGCCTAACCTATATCCATACAACACAATGCTGTTATTTAATGAAATATTACACTTTGAATCAGTAAAGTATACCTCATAACCTGCATCACATAACTGACCTATGGATATCAAGTTATGTTTCAGTCCACTTACATATGCCACTTTCCTGAATGTGACATCTCCAAGTGTGAATTCTCCATATCCTTCTGTTTGGCCAAAGCTAGAGTCACCAAATAAAACTTTTGGACCCAGCTTTGCCTTGTAGTTATTTAGGTTGGCCTTATTTCCTGTCATGTGCTTGGAGCACCCACTATCCAGGTACCAACTATCCTGTATGGTAGGATAGGTCTTCACCTGCAAGAAGGCAGATTATACATTTTGGACCCAGGTAACCTTGTGTCCTGGCTTCTTTTCATACTTAAAACTTGAAATAAAAGAATATTCAGGTTGATATTTATAGCCTAAGGGATGAAATCTCCTAGGTGGTATTATCCAGTTAGTTAAGGGATGAAATGATTTAGAGTTAGGGTTCTTATTGAGATTTTTGTTCCTGTTGAAATTGAAGTTTTTATAACTCTATTCTGAGTTCGATGTTTTAGGTTTAGATTGTCGATCTGCGTTCGATGACCAACATTGATGTCATCGATCTCGGTTCTCATAGTAATAGTAGCTATTATCTGGGTTCCACGATCTTCGATCTCTGGTCGACGATACATAGTGATATCGTCGATCACTGTTTGCAAATTGGTTGAACTCAAGCTCTGGGTTCTGAGATCGTCGATCGGCGTTCAACGCATAATGCTGAGATCGTCGATCTTGGTTCGATGATTTTTGTTGAGGCTTAGTTGTTTGTTTTTCTTTATTTTTCTCAATTTGTTTTAAAACCTTTTTAATTTGCTTTGTTTTTTTCTTGCCTTTTTCTGAAATAAACTTTATGGGTTGTGAGAGATGATTTTTCTGGATGACTGGTGGTTCACTAGATGATGCACCTAATCCCAACTTACTTCTATTAAGCCTAGCATTGAGTGTGCTGGTTATTTCTTCTAGCTGTTTACTTCTTCCATTTAATGATTCCTCTAGCTGTTTTGCCTTACTTAATTCCATTTTCAGAAAAATGATTTGTTCACTATACAAGTCTATTTCATTTTTTAATTTATTTTTTTCTGATACTAAAGTGTCATAGTTAACTTACCTATCTCTGAGAAGTTTGATTTCCTTCTCAGACCTAATTAGATCACTACACATAGATTTGAAGTTTGATTTAAAATCTTCAGAGGTAAAGTCAAAATCTTCCAATACTTGATCACAATCTGAACATTCTTCAGATTCTTCTTCTTCTGAGACATTTCCTGAAGCATTGATGGCCATTAAGCACATTTCCTTGGCCTTTGCTTCTTCTTCATCTTCACTAGAGCTGGAGGAAGATGATTCTTCAGTATCACTCCATGCTTCTGCAACAAATCCTCTCTCCTTATTTTTGTTTTTATAGGAGGATGGTTTACTGGAGTGCTTCTTGGAGTCTTTCTCTTTTCTCCTTTCCTTGTGCTTGTTTTCTAGACACTCTGGAAGAATGTGTCCAGCTTTTCTGCAACCAAAACAAATGATTTCTTTTGAAGGGGTTTTATCATACATTAGTTTATCATCACTCCTTGATGATTTTCTTCTAATTTCTTTTCTCCCCATCTTGTAGAATCTCTTTGCAAAGAGACTCATCAGTTCTTTATTTGATGGAGAAGTTTCTGATTCTTCTGAAGCTTTGAAAGCAATATTCTGCTCATTCCTTGTTGGTGTAGCATTCTTTTGTTGCTCAGCTTCTCTTGTCTTCAGCAGCTGTTCATAGGATTTCTGCTTTCCTAAGACTGATTCAGTGGTCATCTAATTTGTGCTTCTGGTCTCTCTGATAGGCCATATTCTAGAGTCCCATGAGCTGGGGAAGCACATGAGAATCTTGTCATTTATTTCTGTGACTGAGATGTCCTTGTCAAGGGTTTTCAGTTAATTAACAATGATACTGAGTCGGTTATACATCTCAGAAACTTGCTCAGTTTCTTCCTTTTTGAAATTCTCATACAGGGAGATGTGATGAGCTCTCATGTCCTTCCTTTCATCTGCTGATCCTGCAACCATCTGGTTTAAGGAATCCCAGATGGCCTTAGCTGATTCACATTCAGCTACTTTCTGAAATATGTCGTCAGACATTGTTTGTGCTAGTATATTCATGGATTTTGCATCCGTAATTTTTGCTTTCTTGTATGCATCATTGTAGTCTGGAGGAGGTACTGCAGTCATATTTGTGGAAGTGCTTGGGGTGGCAGCTTGTGGCAAAGGTACTCCTGTTAAGATAAAAGCATAAATATCTTCATCAATAGAGTTTATATAAAGTCTTATTCTTGCCTTCCAGATTCCAAACTTTTGCAAGTTAAAAACTGGAGGTCCGGTGCTTGCAAAATCATTGAACTGAGCCATGGTATAACAAAGAGGAATATAGTAAGAAAATATCAATCGAAGATCTTAGGTTTAGGTGTTAGCCTGTACAACCTTCAATAAAAACACACCCTCTGATACCAATTGAAAGTGAGGGGATAGATAGGTTCTTACTTTAGAGGGGGGGGGGTGAATAGAGTTTTTTAAAACTTATTTAAAAATTTAATTGCGGAATAAAAATACTAATAAAAGAGACTAGAGAAAATAAATAAGAGGGACTACCACAGCAACACAGGACACAAAGAAATCACAAAGCAACACAGACGACACAAGAAAATTTATAGTGGTTCACAAAAACTGGTTACATCCACTCTTCTACCACCCAGGTAGGAATCCACTAAGGTTTTTTATCAGGTGCCCTATCACCATAAGATATGCTTTAGGTAGATCTAGAAACCCTTTGAGCTTTTGATCAGGAGCCCAAAATCCAATAGGTTTTTGATCAGGTGCCCTATCACCAAAGAGTTCACTTTTGAAGGGAGAGATAACCATGTACAGATGGAGGTAAAAGAAAAAGTATATGAGAATCTTCTCTTTCTCAGACAAGTGAGAAGGTTATGTGGATTAAATAATAAACCAAGCTCCCCCTGGGATATTGTATGAATTCAGGAGAATGAAGCTTGTCCCTTGGTATAGGTCTTCAAAGTGAAAAGGTTGTAGAGCCCTTTTTGAATCTGATAGCAGTGGTTGATGTTAAGATTCTCTGTGAATCATTGAAGACTGAAGGGAGAAGAAGACTGGTGAAAATTGTTCAGAAAGTGTTCTTCTTCTTAGCAAGGTATGCAGTATCCACTGAGAGCAAAAAATTCTTTTTCTTTTTGTTTTTTTACTGACTTGTGTACTGTCTGATTTTGTTATCTTGAGATATATATTCTGTCAGAGAGAAAAATAGCCTGAATTTGAATTCCCAAGGCAATTCTTAATTTACTGCAAGAAATAAGGAGCCCAAACATATAGAATGGCTGGCAGTCATAAATACAATCCATAACTGTCTCTACACAATTTTCTGTGAATGCCATAATAACTACTTCAAGAAATACGGCTATCATCCTTGGGAGTATAAGCATTTATTATCAGAATATATCTTGCCTTAAAATAATTGACCATAGTCATACCAAATAAAGACTTCTAACTGATCTGAAAAACTAATAAAAGAAGACAGCACAAAAAATCGTAAGGCTCCGATCAGAGATCGTCGAACAGGGATAAGAGATCATTGAGCTTCGATTACTGGAGAGAAATAAGAGATCATCGACCTGAGCTCGGGGATCGTCGAGCTCAGTTCAGAGTAGGATACTATGAGATCGTTGATGGGAGATCGACGATCGTCGAGCAGAGTTCGACAATAGTCGAACTATTATAGAAGGATCACAACATATTCTGAATCTGAATCTGAGTCCAATGCAAAGCTGGTCTGCCCAAACCTGATTTTAAAGGGGATCTAACTAAGACTAAAGACAGAGACCCTGGCAATACAAGAGTGTCTAAACAACCTAAGAGTGAACCTAGCACAAAGCCAAACAGAGGTTCAAACACTATCCTAATTTCTATGTTAACAACTAGTGGGGTGAGAAGTGTATAATAGAAAACTTGAAAATGGAGACATTAAAATATCATTAGAACATAAAGAAGAATTACACATTTCTAAATCCCTAAAACAAGGCATCCAAAATTTAGGAAAATAAGAAAAAAAAGTAGATGTTCTAAATAAACGGCGCATTGAACGAACTACTAGGTTGTTAAAATAACATTTACCCCTAAATCACCTCAAGATAACCTCCAAAGAAATCCATCAATGATGGTGTCCATAGGCTTGTCCTTTCACACTCTCTCCACTACGCAGGTTCACGTTCTAAAGATCAAAATGGCTTTTATAGGCGTAAAGCCTTGGCTTAGGTAAATGATTAGGAATAGAAAATCAAAGAAAAAAACGATGGTAAAAACACAGTAAACCAAGGATGAGCTCAAAATAAACATAAAAACACAATAATGAGAAATAATAAGTACATTCTTTTCTCCAAACCAAACTAAAAATACAAGGCCATGTATTTTTCTTTTCACATAATTGGCCAAAAATAAACTTCTTCTTTTATTTTATTTTATTTTTGATTTCACATTTTTGGATAATATTTTTTCTTTCTTTTTTCATAGAAGAGCTCCAAATGTAAGCTAAAAATTTCCTTCTCATTTTTCAAAAATATAACCCATCAATAATATTAAATAAAGCTCAAAGTCTTGTGTGAAAATAGGAAGGGCATTTGGCTTTGGTGAAAAATGAAAAGTGGAGCTAAACAAAGGAAAAAGGAAAAAGGCCCAAAATTGTTTTAGCAACACTGAAATTTTTGGGTTGGCAAAAAGGCTCAAACGGGTCAAAGGGTGGCCTAAATCATTTCTAAAGTTCATGAAAAATGGCGCAAATGCTTCGAGAGACGCTAGAGACAAGTTCTAGACACCAACAAAGAATTACCTTACAAAAAAGTGATAATGTTATCTAGCAACCATTCATACGTAATTAAACTAAATTAAAAAAACAACTACAATTTGCTAACTTGCAACGTTAAAAACAGATGCCTATATTTAAGAACTGGAAACTAGTAAAACTAAGCTATGTTAAAACGATAAATTGAGAAAATCGTTTCAAAGAAATTCTACTTAGAACTAAAGAACCACAGTGGCCTACACATCACTAGAAGAAAGATAAAAATAATGAAAGAAAACAATTTTTGATTTTGTTTTTCAAATAGATTTTAGAAAAATTTTTGGATTTTAGTTTTTTTGTTTTTTTTGGTTTTGTATTTTAAAGTTTTTTTTTGGATTTTTGATAAAGTTAAAGAGAAAAACAGTACTCCTAAGAAGCTTAATATAACTAAATTAAAAAAACTTTGTTTTTGTTTTTTTTTGACAGGAAAAAAAAGAAAGAAGAAAATAACGAAACCCTCCCCCATTCTTATAGTTTTCATTCCCCTCAATGAAAAAAAAAAGAACGAGAAAGAGAAGGAGAAGAGGGGAAAGATAGAAAATGCAGTAAAGTAAAAATAAGAAAAAAAAACAGGACTTCCCCGGGTTTGTGAGGCCGAAAGCGGATGTCGCTCCCCATGCTTGCTTTTAAATTCACTTGATCACCAACAGGCTTGACTTGATCCTTCTTTGAGATCAACAACGTCTGAGCGGCAATCACAAACTTGCACTTGTTTGGCCATCGGGAGGAAGAGCAAAATACAAAAATAAAAGTAGAAAAATCCTTGGGCAGGCTCCCAAAAGTATTCTTTATTTAATAATATAAAGTTTGAATAATAATAAAAGTTTGATAATAATTAGAAGTCCAAAATAAGAAAAAGAGTTCCACAAGGAAATAAACATTAAGAAACAAAAATAAGATGCTCCTTTGCAGGAGAAACCGAATCATTGGACAAATACAATTTCAGTCTATGACCATTAACATTAAAGTCACCCTTATTCGGGTGCGAGAGCAACACAGTTCCATAAGAAAAACTTGCTTCACCGTAAATGGTCCAGACCATCGAGATTTAAGCTTTCCAGGGAAAATACATAAGCATGAATTAAAAAGAAGAATTTGATCACCTAGTTTAAACGTTTTTGGGTGGCGTAAGTTCTTATCGTGATAAAATTTCGTGCGTTCTTTATAAATTTTGTTGTTCTCATAAGCGTTCGCTCGCAACTCGTCGAGTTCATTTAATTGATTTTTTCTGTGCTCACCGACCGAGTGCGGATCGAAATTAAAAACTTTAGTGCCCAGTACACATTGTGTTCTACTTCTACAGGGAGATGACACGATTTTCCATAAACTAATCGGAATGGAGTATAACCAATAGTGGTCTTGTACGCTGTCCGATATGCCCAAAGAGCATCATCTAACTTTAAAGACCAATCTTTACGAGAATTTGAAATGGGTTTTTCCAAAATTCTTTTAAGTTCACGATTGACTACCTCGACCTGACCGTTCGTTTGGGGGTGATAAGCGGTGGATTGTTTATGCGTAATGCCGTATTTAGTTAAAGCTTTAGCAAGCAGAGCGTTGTAGAAAACACTTCCCCTATCACTAACGATCGCTCGAGGAAAACGAAAATGATAAAATAATTTTTTAAGAAAAGATACTATGGCACAAGCATCATTACTTGGAAAAGCTTGGGCCTCCACCCACCTAGAAACTTAATCTACGACATCCAGAATATATTTATTACATAAGCTTGAGGGAAATGGGCCTACAAAATCGATGCCCCACAGATTGAAAATTTTGCATTCAAGAAAATAATTTTGTTCCATTTCATTTTTATTAGATAAGTTTGCAGTCCGCTGGCACCGATCACACCGGCTCATAAAGATTTGTGCATCTTTAAATATGCTTAGCTAGTAAAAGCCAGCACTAAGCACTTTGTGGGCGGTGCGGTTTGCTTGAAAATGCCCGCCAGTCGGACCTTCATGAACAGGCTTCAAAATTTGTCTACCTTCTTCCCGGGAAACACATCTTCTTACCACCTGGTCCGCACAAATGCGAAATAGAAAGATCCCAAAAATAATACTTCAACTCTGAAAAGAATTTCTTCTTTTGCTCAGAAGAGTACTCTTTTGGAAGGACCCGGGCCACGAGATAATTGGCCAGATCTGCAAACTAGGCGGTAGAAGAAGAAACTTTTAAAATTCGTTCATCCGGAAAAGAATCATTAATAAAATTTTCATTTAAAAAATCGAGTTCAGGATTCTCGAGGCGAGAAAGATGATCAGCCGTTAGGTTTTCCGCTCCGTTCTTATCCCGAATCTCCAAGTCGAATTCTTGAAGTAAGAGGATCCAGCGAATAAGACGCGGCTTGGCATCCGGTTTAGAAAGGAGGTACCTCAAAGCAGAATGATCCGTGAAAACAATAATTTTAGAAAGAGTAATGTACGGTCAGAATTTATTAAATGCGAAAATAACAGCTAATAGTTCCTTTTCAGTTGTGGTGTAGTTTTCTTGAGCGGAAGTTAGAGTTTTACTTGCATAGTAGATTAGATGAAAGTTCTTAGCAATTCATTGTCTAAGAACCGCACCTACCGCAAAATTACTTGCATCGCACATTATTTCGAAAGGCAAGTCCCAAACTAGGGCGATCATAATTGGAGCAATTATAAGTTTAGATTTAATTAATTCAAACGCAGCTAGACAAGAATCGTCAAAAATAAAATGAGCTTCTTTTTCGAGAAGGTGGGTGAGAGGCTTCGTAATTTTTGAAAAGTCTTTAATGAATTGTCGGTAAAAACCCACGTGCCTTAGAAAACTTATAATTTCTTTGATATTCATAGGCGGTGGTAGCTTTTCAATTACTTCAATTTTTGCCCTGTCCACTTCAATTCCCTTATCGAAAATCTTATGGCCAAGGACTAAGCCTTCACGCACCATAAAGTGGACTTCTCCCAATTTAAAACTAAGTTCATTTCTTCACAGCATTGTAAAACTTTTCCCAAAAATTTTAAACATAAATCAAAAGAGTCGCCAAAAACCGAAAAAATCGTCCATAAATACTTCCATATTATTTTATACATATTTATCAAAAATAGCGAGCATACATCGCTGAAATGTAGCTGGCGCATTACATAACTCGAAAGGCATCCTACGGTAGGCAAAAGTTCCGAAGGGGCAAGTGAATGTTATCTTCTCTTGGTCCTCGGGTGCGATAGGGATTTTAAAATACCCCGAGAGACCGTCGAGAAAACAATAGAAACTATGTCCGGATAATCGCTCTAAAATCTGATCGATAAAGGGGAGGGGGAAGTGATCTTTACGAGTGGCATATTTTAGCTTACTGTAGTCGATGCACATCCTCCATCCCGTTACCGTCCAAGTTGGAATTAAATCATTATTTTCGTTCATCACTACCGTGATCCCACCCTTCTTAGGTACAACCTGGGCCGGACTTACCCACTTACTATCGGAAATAGGATAAATTATCCCCGCATCTAATAATTTAAGCACCTCTCCCTTCACGACCTCTTTCATATTCGGATTAAGACGACATTGAGGTTGGATTACACCCTTAGAATTATTTTCAAAAAATATTTTATGGGTGCAAAAAGAGGGGCTTATGCTAGAAATATCAGAAATTTGCCATGCTATAGCTCGGCAATGCTTTTGTAGCACTTCGATCAATTGATCGTTCTTGGATTGAGAAAGAAAGGCCGAGATTATAACGGGCAAATTAGAATTTTTTTCAAGAAAAGCGTATTTAAGATGTTCAGGGAGTGGTTTTAATTCAAGGTTGGGTGGTTCATCGTAAGAGTTTTTCAAAAAAAAATCTTTTTCAAAAATAAGAGTTTCATAATTTTTTGTCTAAAAACAGGTTTATTTTCAAAATTGGATTGCACGGACATAACTGTGTCTTCAAAAACATTTATAGAAATTTCAGAAAAAGAAGAGGAAAAATCATTTGAAGAAACATTGGGAAGAGAAAGAGAGGAGTCTTCATTTAAAACATCAAGAAAAAAACAAGAGACGTCATTTTTCAAAGAGTTTTTCATAGATTGATTTATAGAAAAAGTGACCTCGTCATCCCCTACACGAAGAAAAAGTTTCCCATTACTCACATCGATGACCGCTTAAGAAGTGGCTAAAAAGGGATGACCAAGGATAAGACGGACCTCGATGTCCTCTTCAATATCAGAATAACAAAATCTACAGGGACGATGAATTTGTCGACCTTCACTAGCACGTCCTCTACAATACCTAACGGATACTTAATTGATCGATCGGCTAACGCGTGCTTTATGAAAAGTTCACGAAAAACGCAAGGAATAGAAAAGCTACCCGGATCGTTTATCCTTTTAGGAAGATTATAATTTTCTTGACTGCCTAGCACTATTCGTTTAATGTTACATGAGATAAATTTTCTAGTTTCTTTTTGTTAGTCAACAAATCCTTAAGATATTTAGCGTACTTAGGCATTTGGATAATAGCTTCATGAAACAGTAGATTAATGTGGATTTGTTTGAACATTTCAAGAAAGAGTTGGTACTGATCATCTAATTTATCTTTCCTAAGCTTAGCGTGATAGGGAGGTGGAAGAAATTCTTTTATAATCATCGGAGCATCATTTTGAAAAATATCATTTTCTCTTTCAAAAACAAAATTTTCTTTTTCAAAAGTTTTATCATTCATTTCCATAACGACCGTTTGTTCAGTAGCAGGAGAGGCAATAACCTCTGGCTCTTCCCTTGTGGTAGGCTCGTGAATTACTTTACCGCTCTGAAGGGAAATCACTTTCGCATGCTCCCTTGGGTTGCGTTCAGTATTTGAGGGAAGAGTCCCAGGTGGTCTCTCGGAGATAACCTTAGCGAGTTGCCTAACTGTGTTTTCTAGATTTTTCATGGACCCTGTTAAATTTCTAATGGTTGCCTCATTCACGCTTATATATCTAGAAAACATTTCCTCCAAAGATGGAGGTTTTTGAAAATTTTGGTTTTGATTTTGTGGTGGTGGTGGAGTAAAATTGTGTGGTGGATGTGTGGCAATTGCGGGGTTACTCCACGAAAAATTTGGATGGTTACGCCATCCAGGGTGATACAAGTTAGAAGCATTATTAAAACCAGGAGGAGCAGAAAAATTAGAAAAATTATTAAAATTATTTTGAGCAGGCCTGGGTATGTTCCCCAGATAATCCACCTGCTCGGCTGCAACATTTGCATTTTCATATACTGAATGGGCGGAGGCAGCAGTCACCTCCGTTACTTTCTTGCTCAGCATCTCCACTTGTTGCGCCAGTTGGGATATAGAGTCCACTTCGTATATACCTGTAGGTTTATTTGGGCGAGTTCCACTGATAGGTGTTCATCTCCATGTCCTCGATAAGATCAAGAGCGGTCTCCGGAGTTTTACGGTCCAAAGAACCACCGTAAGCGGCATCTATCATCTGCTTGGTCTCTTGTTTTAGCCCATTATTGAATGTCTGGACCTGTAACCATACAGGTAGAGAATGATGAGGGCAGCATCTCAAAAGTTCTTTGAACCTCTCCCAAGTGTCATAGAGGGTCTCAGAAGCTATTTGAGAAAAAGAAGTAATATCATTTCGAAGTTTCACAGTTTTATCGGGGGGGGGGGATATCTAGCGAGAAATTTATCTGTTAAAATATTCCAAGTGGTGACTGATCCTCTTAGAAGAGAACTCAACCACTATTTGGCTTTTGTTCTTAAGGAGAAGGGGAAGAGTCTTAGCCTAATTGCGTCGTTTGAGACACCATTAATTTTGAAGGTATCACAGATCTCTATAAAACTTGCAATATGCAAGTTCGGATCTTCATCTTGTAGTCTGTCGAACTGTACATATTGCTGCACCATTTGTATGATTCTAGGTTTAAGCTCAAAGTTATTGTTCGCAATTGCAGGTCGAACAATACTTGTTTCTGTACCCTCCTGGTTAGGTCGAGCATAATTGGACATGGTTCTATGCTGGGCCATTTTTGGGTTGGGTTCTCCCATTTCAGAGTTGAAGTTACAATCACCGTCGGAATCCTCAACCGCTGTTTGAGAAGTGGAACCCCTGAATTGTAAATTTCTCCGAAGGAGCGCTCGATTTCAGGGTCCAAGTCAACAAGTAGCGACGGATTCGTGCGGGTCATGCACTAGAAATAAAAAGAAGGAGAATGGAGGAAAGGAAAAGAGAAGAACGAAAAATAAAAACTTGAAAAAATAAGATAACGATTAAAATTTTTTGGGTTTTTGCAGAAGTAATAGCAAAAGCATTTTACTATTATTGACGAAAAAGGGTCCCCGACATTGGCGCCAAAAACTTGGTGAATTAAATTGCAATCAACCCGAACAGGCAAGTGTACCTATTGAATTGTAGTACCAAGGTCATATTAAAACTCGGGGTTGTCAATTACTCTTACTCACACTTCTACTATTATCCTACCGTACGAATGATGGGTGTTTTGAGAAATTTTAAGTTAAACTAAAGATAATAATAAGATGAAAACATCAGATAAAAAGATAGCATTCGATCAATGATTCACCATGAAAAGAGATAAGAAGGATAAAAATATAGTTTTATATTTACAAATAAAACTCGACCGCGGCGGATCCGAAAATAAGAAATAATCTCGCTAGAGCATTAAATCTCCTAACTTATAGACGTTTTGACCGAAATCTCTTTGCAAATTAAAAAAGCCTAAAGTTGTATTATCGAAGTGACCCGCACTATTGGATTTGACTCCAATCCGGAGGATTTACGTTGTCCTATCTCTAGGATTGCGTGCAACTCCTTCCATCTTTGAGTGATCTTTCAAATCAACGAGTCTCTCGACTACTATGAAATGAGATCAATGGCCTACTACCGTATACCAAAAATACTGTGTTGACACGAGAAAAATCAAAGAAGGATCGAGAATAATTTTACAAAAATAAAACTAAGAAGTAAAAAATAACCTCATCTCATTTCATGGATCCTCATGATCGAACACTAAAGGAAAATTAGCTACGCATAGTTGAAAATGAAATAGAAATAAGATGACGAAAATTCATTTTCATTAATTGATAAAAAAAGACAAGATTATTCTAATAAAAAGATTATAATAATGAAAACTACTTAGCAACAAGGAAAGAAAATAACTTGCACTAGAACTCTCACTTGCTCTCCACAATCCAACATTCTTAAAAAAAAACTTAACCTTCCAAAGCATGAGGCAAGGGCTCCTTTTATAGGTGAGGGGGAAGGTTCTAGAGGGAGGTGGATATGAAGGGGAAAAGGGGGTGGCCGGCCATGCATGATGGAGGGGATGCATGAATGACATTAAGTGAGGGTGAGATTCAATGCATGTGGTTAAAAGATATAAAAATAAAAAAAATAAAAAATACAAGGGGGATGAATGAGGAATAAAAGGGGAGAAAATAATAAAGGAGGGGAGAGAGAGGAGGTCAGCCATGCATGGGCCGAAATATGGAGGGCCATGCATGATGGGCTGCTAGGTGAAGGCTGCTTCATAGGCTCGGGTAGCATATTGTGGGCTTGAACTGGAAGAGGATGCTCGGGCTGACTTGTTGTTGCATCAAGGCTCGGGTAGCATCAAATGGAGGGGCTGTACTTGGGCTGCACCATCATCATGGCTCGGGCTGCTTCAAGGGGAAGGGCTGCATATGCTCGGGTTTGTCGTCATGTTGAGGAGGCTCGGGTTTGAGTGGGTTGCACCATGTTGGCCTTTGAACCTACAAGAAAATATAGCAAAACAAAATATTAGATACCAAAATAAAAATGAAACATAACAAACATAAAAATGCATAAAAATATAATTAAACTAGGAATCTTTATACTAAACTAACCCAAAAACCCATGACTAAAAGTAGTCATCACTCACCCTCTGACTGGGGAGTCAACCACGGCATGGGACGCTTTGGCAGCATTTTTAAAAGGCAATGAACAACTCATCAAAATCCTAGATTACGACTAGGCCACACAACTTAGTTCAGACCATACCTAAAAGACACTTGCTTATGCTGCAACTTGCTCTGGGATTTTATAAATGATACTATGTCCTATTAGAATGATATCCTCTCATCCTATTGACTTATGTGCCTATGATATGAATGCATGGATTCTTTATTCAGATTTAAAATCATGTGTGTACATGTGTCATCATGTAAACCATAACTTAGCACACATGCTTATGCGATGATATGTTATATATGCAGTGCTATGCATTCTAAAAAGGCCTTCATGCATGTTATGAGTGACGTACACATGCAATGTTATGCATTCCATACTACATAACATCGCATATAACGAGAAAAGAAAACATGCTAATGGGCACCCATGTGATTGTGGTTATGCATCTCATACTACATAACCGTCACATGTTGCCACCTATGGTGGATCCATATACACACACATATTATGCATCCCATACTACACAATATACCTCATATACTTCTTTTTATCTTATGAGTGTAGTAACTATGCTTTGGCTAAGACGTACTGATGACACATCGGTGTGTGTGTGTGTGTGTGTATGTAAATTAACGAAGGAAATCAAATATACAATGGGTGGCTGGTTCGACCAACTTGTCAAACCAACCTCCCTCTGATACCAACTCTCACAACCCGCATTTTCTCTGCAAGAAGGGGGGTATATCAGAGTAAGGGAAAATATGCATCATGATGCCATGTAAGCAGGGGATAACTGCGGACGCTTAGGCAAAACTCCTACATGACACAAAAGAGAGATCTTAAAATGATTTGGAGAAAATCAAATTTAAGTAAAGCATTTGACCGTATCCCTCGGCTTGGTGGCTCATCAAGTCCACGAATGAAAAATAGTTTATACACTACCAAAAAATACTTCATTTATGAGATTAAACATCCCACATGAGTGTAGACATTCCCCAGGGAACAACTCATGGTATGCAAGACTCTAGGTTTATAATAGTAGTAAAAATAGCTTTTACGGTCGCTAAATGTAATGAGTTAGATTTTAAAAATATGTAATGCATGAAGTAATAATAGTAGATTTTATACTTGAAAATACCTAACATACATTCCTAGCATAAATCATCCCAGAGAGCAAGTAATCAAATTCATCATAAGGAAAACAACTAGCAGGTAGTAAGTATCCAAAATCAACAACCCTCTAGGCGTCAACAAACTAACACGAGCCCATATAAAACAAAAGTATGTTTGAACTAAGTAAAGTAAACTGAAACAACAACTACCTCGCCACGGCAAGGTGAAAACCACAGCCAACACTGCTGCTCGGGATATCCAAAACTATCTCCATTACTTGCTAAAGCTAAGAACCTGAGGAATTCCAAACACAGAACACCTCTGTAAGAAGGTACAAGTGGTGGCAGAAAAGAAAGCCAAGAAGTAAATAAAGGTCAAAAGGGGTACAAACCCAAGACCAAAAGTACTTAAGCAAAGTACTGAAGTAAGGTACAAAAAGAATCAGAAAATAGAACTTACGTGAATAGTCACGCACAACAAAATACACCAGATGCACAAGGCTGAAAAGATAGAAAACATGATTAAATCATAAGTAAGAATATCACAACAACCCTATTAGCGACATGTGGTCAACTCTACGAAAAAAAAGGGGGAGGTCGTCACTCGTCTTGACACACCCTAACAGATATAATATCCATCTAACTGAGGGGAGACTCATACACTCCACCATTCACCGCAGACACCCAAACACACAGTAGAGTTCCACAAGGTACTAATAAGTCTCAAAATATTGCGGAGATGGATACGCCCACTAACTCCCGCAAACAAGAGAATCAGGATATATCTCAAGACTTTGCACATCGTATTCTACTAGACATTTCTATATTAAGAAACAGTTGATCAACCCTTGGGAAGGATTTAAAATCCTATATAAACTCAAACACGTCCTACATAATAGTTAAGGAATGGTTAAAAGAGTAAGATTCAAACATATCATTAAAACACATGCCACTATAAAAGGTTAGATTAGCAAAATCAAGAACATGATAATACAAGTATGTTTTAAACAAAGGATTTATGAGAACACTATAATCAGTGAGCTATTAATGATAACGACAAAAAGTAGTTAGAAATTTCAGTAGATCATGATAAAGAAGGGAAGAGGGGAGTGAAACCACCACTTTCCATGATTTTGTCGGAAAAACTCTCCAAATTGCTCCTTCTCATAGATCGGGACTAAGGAAGACGTGGGAAGTCGAAATCTGAACAAAACGGCCAAAATAAGAAGTTAGGGCTAAAAAACCTAACGAGAAAAACTCAAGAAATGGGGAAAGCCTTACCATGATTGCGTAGCTCTCATTGAGAACTTTCCGGATTTATGTTTGGTTGAAGATTTCGAGCACCGGAGCACCGTCGATGACCACCGATAGAATTACAGAAGTATTTTCTCTCTCTCGCTCACGTCGCTTGGTTCGGGAGATGAATAGGAATTCTTTCTAAACGAAGAATGAAAAAGAAGTAGAGTACTTATATATATATATAATAACTACTATTTAAAAACCTTTACACTTAGAAGAACGAACCGGGGTCGGCTGAACCGATTATCCAAGGTGAAGATAAGCCTTACTCGAGTACTGAAGAAGGCCTACTCGAGTACAAAAAAAGGATTACTCGAGTAGAAGGCAAACACTTCTCGAGAACAACATCACTTCTCGAGAACAATAGAAGGGCTTCTCGAGAACAATAGAAGGACTTTCTCGAGAACAACAAAGTCATTTCTCGAGAGCTACAGAATGACTTCTCGAGAACAACAGAACTTCAAGAAAACAATAGAAGGGCATCTCGAGAATCAACAGAAGGACTTTATCAAGAACCAGAGGGAAGAAGAACCCCGTTCGATGAATTCTGCTCGAAGTTCGTCGAACACAAAACCCATTCGACGAATTCTGGTCGGAGTTCGTCGAGCACAAAGGAAAACCAGATCGACTTTTGTCGAGTAAAGGAAAACTCTGATCGAATATCGTCGAGCTCCGTTCAATGATCATCGAGCTCCGATCGACGATCGTCGAGTTCCGTTCGATGATCGTCGAGCTCTGATCGACGCCTAGCCAAAGCCTAGACAGCACCTAAAAAACCGTCTCCCGCCTCCGTTTGACGAAAACCTGCCCTTAAGGAGGGCTTCCCGAGAATCAAAATAAGCATCAGGTTTTCATATAATAATAATGATATTCAAATAGTTTGAACAAGGGAATATGAATTCAAAATGGAGGCCCAAACGCATGTCGAATTAAACGAATTAAACAAATTTAACAGCGAAAACAATCCTAGAATCCGACGCACCATTCCTGATACACTATCAGGAAATGCTTACATAAGCAAAAATCATCACAAAGATCCAAACACGCGCCAAGACCCAAAATGCTCGGATCACAAAAAAAACTAGACAAGTCCAAAACCTCAAAACTCAATCCTTTCAATCAAGGAAAACCTTCAATCCAAATACAAATCCCAAAATCTGGTCAAACCACCCAACGAACACGAAAATGCACTAACGGTGCAGCGCCGTCAACGTAACGTAAAAATTAATGCCTTGACGTCATAAATATGATGATACCAAATCAAATAATATTATAAAAAATCGGGGGTGTTAGAGAGCCAGCCTGATTGTGGTTGTGAAGCCTATGTCTGTGAGACAAGATGAGTAGCATGAGAAGATGTTGAGCCTAGAGAGACCAACTATTATGGCCATGAGAGCCATTGATGTGATCATTGCAAGATCAGGTCCTTAGGATAATGTGAGCGGCAATTAAAGCTGAGAGCCTTAAGTGGCCAACCAAGGCTAGAGAGTCGAATGGGAAAGGAAAGGCTGACCTGTATCTTGTCGTTCGTTGATGGCTTTGACCATCAACATTGGCAAGACAATTTGAACAATGAGAAATAGTTGAACTGTACCCGCATTATATCTTTCAGACTTGATTGCCTTAAGTAACTGGCTTTTTTCGATTGCATAATGAGAGTCTTAGGATACATGACGAAAAGACAAGAATGCTCAAGTATGAACCATCAAGTTTGGGGTCGTGGATGGTGGTGGGACCCGGAGAAGTCTGGTACACCAAGAATGTGCCTTGAGTGTATGGGGCATGTGGCCAATCAAGCCTACATCTGTTGTTGATGAGTCTGATATTTATAGGGTTTTTTGGACTCATCTGTGCCTATTATCTCACTTGTGCACTATATTTCAATCGGTAATCTGTTATATTTGCTTTGATCGGTCAATGACCACGCTGTGCACCGCTTTGGCCCGAGGGTATGCATTTGAGCATTCTGTTGTCGGGGGTAAGCACATGGTGCTCCCCATGCCCCTTTTCGATTGTTTTATAGATTTGTTTGGAGCCTTTGGGAGCTATGCCTTAGTGGAATTTATTGCGGTGTCGGTGGTCGAGAGGTCTGGAATTAAATTTCCAGCTCCTGTGTAAAACGCACGGTCGTGCGAATTTCTTCGCGCACTGTTTCAGTGTAATCGTGCGTTATACACAACATTACCGGTGACATCTGTCACTACCCGTACGTTTTGTTCCCACAGGGTTTCAGCCAAACAGTGCGAAAATGAATCACACGGTCTGCATATTGTTCTTTGAGTTCTAGCACTCTATGGTTAATCGTGTGTTTTCCTTCACGCACGGGCATACGTGCCCATGCGTGAGTAAAATGCACGGTTCCTCTTTATTATTCTATTTTTCAACGATCTTTCGTTACACGTGTGTTCTCCTCCATGCATGGGCGGAAGCATCCATGTGCGAGTAAAATGCACGGGTCAACGCATCTTCCTTGCAGGCCATTTTCTGTGTGTTATTAACGTACAGTTAACGCACGGTCGTGCGCCTAACCGTGCGTGACCATTTTTTGACCTGCTTATATTTAAAGAGCAGATATCCGTCCATTAAGAAAAAATGATTTTCAGTCATACCTGCGCTGTATTAGGGCAAAGCTCCACCGTTCCACCTACGCCCTTCATCTTCCACTAAGGAGTGAATCTCCGGTCATGCTTGAGAAGCTTTCCTATCGCCGGTTCTTGCTCTCGGCCTTCTCCTTCATCTATTAGCTCCATTGCAAGTTTTGTCGCCATAGCTAACAAGCAAAGGGAAGCTTGCAACCTTCTTTCGTATCATGACATGAAGAAGAAGGGTTCATTGGAGGGTCGTGACAACCTTCTCTACCACGGATGTAGTTGAGAACCGAGCTTTGATGCGGACTGATAACATGACGATTCCTTCCACGACTCCTCGACGAGCCATCGGGTTCGATTGATTTCTTGACTTATTCTTGCTTTGTTGTTGTATATGCATGGCTAAATCTTCATATGTAGATGATGTTGTACATTAGTAGTGAGCGTTAGTTGTTTCATGTCTATGTGATTATATTTCATTTTACTGCTTTAGTTTCTTGAGTAGTGCCCATATCTCCCCCCGCCAACACAGTAAGTTTTGCCGCACTAGCGATTTCTAGTGGCACGCATTGTTACGAGGTGTTTGAGACCCTCAATCCGGTGTTCCATTCACTCCCTACGCTTGTCTACTCTTCCATTCCACTGAGCAAAGCAGTGCATAGCATCTTGCATAGGAGTAGATTCAATTAGCTTTTATTTTATTGTAACTAAATCCAAACCCCTTAGGACTTATATCTCAAGTACTCCTTGAAAGACCACTCCACCTTGCGGTGTTCCTTGAGAGATTTGATACTAGGGAAAGCCTCCCCATTTTATATTACTTATGCGAGCGGTACACTTGTCGTAAGCGCATCAAGTTTTTGGAGACTTTGCTGTGGAACACAGTCATGCGAGTTTTTTTAAAGGAAGTCTTGTGATTGTTGTTTTCTTTTTATTATTTCAGTTGCTTACCATTTCTTGTTATTATTTCTTTTTGTCCGTTTTCTGATTTTGTTTGCTTAGAAAGCAGGTCCGTGTAGTTTTTTCAATTCTAAGTTATTTAGCACCCTTACAGCCAATATTTTTGTTTGTTATGTATTCTGTAGCTGAGTGTCGTCTCTATGACACTTTGCGCCAATACGTCGACGCCTTGGCTCTTTTAAATGCCGAGCAATGTATTAGGTGTTTGTTATCCAAGGTATATGCAACATGTTGAAGGATTGCCCTCTTTTGTGCAAGCCTTCTTCCTCTGAGGGCGTGTGCGCAGCAACCCCCTGTTTACTGAGGACTACTGTTGACGGGCCTACCATGGTATTGTTGGGCCCATACACTGACATCGCACATCTTGCTCGTTCTTTGCCAGTTGAGATTACCGAAGAATCTCTCGCCGCATACAGATCTTTCATGGGTCCCTTGCTCCCTTTTTACAAGCTTCCCTTGAGTGATGATGATCACTCTGGTGTTAGCCAGCAAAAAAGGATCAGGAACACATGTGCACTCATGTATGGGACGAAGAGATTGTTCCCGTCGACGCGGAGGTGTCAGCGGATGATTTTGCGAGGGGTCTGCTCATTCAATGCCAAGTTTCGAGAGCAGTTTTGCCCCTTCGAAATTTTTGCTTGATCATGATACTCCTTTTTTGTGTGAGTCGGCTGGTGATGCCGTATTCGTGGGTGATTCAGTGCCTGAGGAAGCACTGAAGTGGGATGAGGACTCTACTGTAACGCCCCGTCTTTTCAGCGATTATTTTTATTCTCGTTTGGCGTTACGATGACGCGTTTCCGTGGCTTGTGCCATGTGTGGAGTATGGTTTAGCTCCTTGGAACTGAGTGCCCTGGTTGGTAGCCTGTTGGCAAGATCTCCCTAGCAAACCGAGTCGTTTTGGTGACCCGGTGTGGCCTCTTGGGGGGATGTTTGTGTTTGGCTTTGTTTGGGCATAACTCGAGTTCTGTTCGTCGAAAGTTAATTTCGACTTCGCCGTTGTGTTCGTAGCGTGGGTATTTAGCTACGGTGCGAATTTCGTCGAATTCCGAGGTGAATCGGTTTTTGCGTCGATTTGGTGCTTTATGTAATTTTGTAATTAATTATATAATTATATAATTATATATATATATATATATATTTAGAATGAAAGCCCCCATCATCTTCTTCCCCGATAGAAAACCGCCGGTCCTGTACGAGAGAAACGAGTAACCGCCGAGCCTTCCCTTCGGACGCCGATTCCCGGAGCGTTTGTGGACGGAATTCGATTCCGAGAGTGGATACGGATTGCTCTCGTCGAGACCTTCATTCCTGCGGTAAGAAATTCGTTTTTCGTGGAGTTTTGGAAGGATTGGAATTTTCAGTTTTGGAAGTTTTCCGCCATTAATGGCCGAGTCTTTGTTCTAGGTGTTGCGGCCGTCTTGATCCGTGCGAAGAGGAGGAAAGCAGTCCAAAGCTTCGCTGAGATTTGAGGCAAGTGGTATTCTTGCCCTTGCCAAGTGTTTTCTTTGATTTTATTTGCTGAAATTGAAATCCCGGTTAGCCCAGGTTAGAGGCCTTGTTGTTCTCGTTTTCTTGCTAACTGTAGGGCTTAGTTCTTCCTACTGAAACCCCCCCTATGTTGTGATGTTTGGAATCCAATTTGTTGGCGCGAAGCCGTTGTTTTCCTTTAATTTTGATTGATGCTCTGGTTCGGGCGTAGCCGAGAGGAGAGTTAGGAGGGGGTGTGGTTGCCAATTTCCTTCGTTATGGTATTATTCGAATGGTTAGGCATAATTTGAACGGTAGTAGCGTGCGACGTTGATAGTTGTCTACTGCTACTGCAGTGGCGTGAGTCGTGTGCGCGTTCCGGTGTCGTTCGGAAAATTCCAAACGGTACAGGTTTGCCGCGCACGGTCATTAACCTTTAGGGCGCACGACCACTGGTCGTGTGCCTCTGTTCGTGCGCGTATAAATTTCAGTTTCCAAAGTTCTGTCTCGGGCAATCGCACGAGCGCTGGCAACAGTGCGCACGACCACTGATCGTGCGACACTGATCGTGCGCAGTTGCTAGGTTTTCTGTCAGGTTCCCAGGTTCGTTTCGCACGATCATCAGCCGATGAGTGCGCACGACCACTGATCGTGCGTCACTGATCGTGCGCTTTGTATATTTTCTTTTGATAGGCGAATTTAGGTGATTTCGAGTGCGGGAGTTTAGTTACTCAAGTGGCAGGCAATTACTTGAGTTCTGGATCTTCTGCCTTGGTCGTTCGACTGTCGTCGAGCTCCGTTTTCTTTAGTGGGCTTGTGGGTAGTAACTTAATTTTGGCGGCGAGTGAGGCTAGCTCACTCAAGGCCAAAGTTTAGGTAGGCACTGAGTGCGTTTCACTCAACGCCTAGTCGTGTTGGTTTATTTCAACACTCTTCCTTTACCTTGTATTTCGTTTCCGAGTGGTTTTCCAGTTGTATTTCTGGGTTTTTTCTTGTCGGCCGTTTTCTTTATTTTTTTCCTAAAGGCCAAATCGTGGGTCGTGGATAGTAGTGGTGGTTGTAGCTCTTTATGGGGGTGGAGTTGTGTGATATAGCCAAGGCCACCCATGGATTTCTTGCTCCAGGTACGGGCTGGGCATGTCGGGTGGAAGGTCCCTTGTGTTTTCACGTGTTGACCCTCGAGCTTTTGACTTGGACATGGTGGATTGGGGGACTGCGTTTGTCTTCGATCCGGTTCCTCGTTGTTGTTTTTGTTACTATCACTTCCCGCAGTTTAGGGTGTTAGAAGTTTCTTCTTTGGTAGTGTTGCAGCATTCTGGCTCTTGGTAGTCTAGTAGGCCCTGCAGGATGTTGTTCCTGGGCTGGGTCGTTGCTGTTTCTTTGCACGTTGTGCATTTCTTGTTGTCCTGTTTTGGACAGTTGTGACTCTTTCTACTGCATGTTTTCTGTTATTTTGTCCTTTTGGTTGACTCTTTCATGCAGTTTTACCTTGATTTTAGCTTGCTGAGGTATTCTGTTTTCATTTGGAATACCCCAGGTTCTGAGCTGTAGCCGGTCTGGTGGCTAGTTGGAGGTGTTGTTGTTGGTGGACTCCCGGACTTTGGAGTTTTGTTTACCTTGTTTGTGAGGTTGTTTTCAGTACTTTCTTACAGACATATATGTGTGCTGGTGGGTTCGTGTCAGGTTGTTGGCGCCCACTAGTAGTTTTTACCTTGTACTAGATATATACTATTGCTGCTACCATTTATTTTTTCTGGAGATAGTATACTTGCTTTGAGAAGGTTTTATGCTAGGTTGCTAGTTATTTTTAAACTATAAATACTACTATAAATGAAGCTCATGATCAGCATGTTTTTATAAACTTAATCACTATATTCCAAATCACGTACGAAAACCGTTTTCTTATATATATTATATAAACTAAGTGTAGTGTCTTGCATAGCATGAGTGGTTCTCTTGGGACCCTTATGCGCTCTTTAGGGTGTAAAACCTAATTAAAGTATTTTCCGCAGCGTTTAAATATAGTTTTCTTTTGTGGACTAGATGATCCACTGAGCCGAGGGATACGGACTCTAAACATAATTGATTTTCTATTCATTAAGCACATGATTTTCTTGCATAAAGATTGTAGTTGGATTTGCCTGAGCGTCAGCAGTTATCCCCTGCTTGACGTGGCATCATGACGCGTGTTTTCTCTTACTCTGATAATTCTTAATTCGGAGAAAATGCGGGTTGTGACAGTTGGTATCAGAGGGAGGTTGCTTGACAAGTTAGTTGGGCAACCTTCCTTGGATGCTGTTAGTAGTTCAGCATCATGTCATTAACACACCGATATGTCATCAGCACGTCTTGGCAAAAGCACGAACACTACACTCATAACATAACATGAAGTATACGGGGCATATTATGTAGTATGGGATGCATAATATGTGTTCGTATATGGATCCACCATAGGGGCTACATGTGAGGGTTATGTAGTATGGGATGCATAACCTCACCACATGACTGCGACTAGCACGTTTCTTTTTCGTTGCATGGAAATGTTATGTAGTATGGGATGCATAACATTTTCATGTGTACGCCGCTCATATCATGCATTAGGGCCTTCTTTTTAGAATGCATAGCACAATCATGCATATCATATCATTGCATAAGCACAACGCGCCGAGCTAATGATTTGCAGGATGACATATGTACACACATAAGTTTTCAAACTAACATAAGTTCATGCATCCGATCTAGGCACAAGAGTTAGTGAGGTGGTGGTTAACCATCCTAGGTTAGGGCATATCATCTAATTATTGTGAAGAAGATAAACTCTCAGAGCAAGTTTAGCAGCTTTAAGTCTATATCTACATATGTATTGTCTGTACTGGTAGTCGGTTCTAGTCGTGGGATTTGGATCTGATTTGCGTTGTATTGATTTTTTTAGGATGGCTAGGCGTCCTGCGACCCGATCGACTCCCCTGTCTGAGGGTGAATCTTCTGGAGCTCAGAACGATGCGGTGATCGAGGGTCTGCGTCAGAGTAGCGAAGCTATGGGGAGGCAGTTGGAGGAAGTGCAAGCCCAGATTCAGTCTTTGGTGGCAGTTGTGGCAGGGCAGGCTCAGGGTGCGCAAGTTCCTGCAGGGGGGTTAGCTGTTCCTCCTCCTCCTGCGCCCTTGAGGCCTCCAGTGGTGGTGCCAGCAGAGATGGCCTTCATCTCACAGTTTCAGAGGCTGAGCCCTCCCACTTATGATGGGAAGGCAGATTTCATGGTGATAGATGACTGGCTGATCTCCATGGAGGAGATGTTCTCGTACTCAGGGATTGCAGATGATCAGAGGGTGATGATAGCCGCCTATCAGCTTAAAGGATTGGCTAAGAGTTGGTGGCTGAGAGAGAAGGAGAGCTTAGTGGCTGGATGCTCTTGGGAAGTGTTCAGGGAGATGCTGTTGAGGAAGTTCTTACCCTCGGTCGAGCGTGACCGCCTCATGAATGATTTCCTCTATCTGAAGCAAAGGCAGCTCACGGTGGGTGAGTATGAGATAGAGTTTAGTAAGTTGAGCCGTTTTACCCCTGGATTGGTCAGCGTTGAGGCTGATCGAGTTAAGCGATTCCTCGGTGGTTTGAGGAGTGAGGTGCAGCAGTTGGCCAGTGCTTATGGGACAGTGACTTATGCTGGAGTTGTAGAGGCTGCTCTTAAGGTTGAGGCCATTGAGACGGCGAAGAGCAGAGGCCAGCAGTTGAGGAAGGATAAGAGGAAGTTGGTAGAGGAGAAGAAACCCCTGGTACCCGATGCTGTTCCGGGAAAGAGGAGCAGGGTGGTGTGCAGTTTTTGTGGCCGGTCAGGCCATCCTGTTGAGAGGTGTTTCAAGAAGGCGGCAGCTCAGAAGAAGGAGCAGGTTCATGCTATTCAGGGTGCTCCTGGGAGAGATGTCTCCTGTTCAGTTTGCAAGCGATCCGGGCATGATGCAGCCCAGTGTTGGTCCAGGGTTAGAGTCTGCTATCAGTGTGGGCAGAAGGGTCACGTTAAGTCGAGGTGTCCTCAGGTCCAGTCAGCTCTTCCTGCAGTTCCATTGCAGGCTTTGCCTCCACCTCAGCATGTGGACAAGGGAAAAGGGAAGCTGAACGTGATTTCTTCCGAGGAGGCTCAGACTTCGACCCAGGTGATCTCAGGTTAGTAGTTGGTTGTTTTTTTTTGTTTTTCTTTCTAGCCTGGTAGTTTAGTTGCTAGATTATTTGCGGTACTGTCGTGCTAGTTCCTTAGCTTTGTGCGTTCCTATAGGGAAATTTAAGGTGCGGAACCGCTGGGCGCGTGTTCTGTTTGACTCCGGCGCTACCCACTCATTCGTGGCTAGAGCCTTTGTGGAGCGTCATCGGTTGTCTCTAGATCGTGTTCGGGATTCCTTCCGTGTCAAGTTTCCCTCTGGTGAATCTGTGTTGTCAGATTTGGGTATTTTGGATTGCCCGGTTTTGTTGGTGGATTTTCTTGCGAAGGCGGATCTGAAGATGATTGATCTAGAGGACTTCGATGTCATTTTGGGCATGGACTGGCTCTCTCGGTATGATGCGGTCATTCAGTGCAAGGGAAAGCGCTTGGACTTCATCAGGGACGACGGTCAGCCCGGCAGCGTGTATGCTGATCCGTGTCAGGATTCTCCTGTTCTCTCTGCGGTATGTGTTCAGAGATTGTTTCTTTCTGATTGTTGTGTTTGTTTAGTCTCGGTGGTTGGAACCGTTGTTAGCGTGCCACGCTTGGAGGAGATTCCTATTGTTCGTGGTTTCGCCGATGTTTTTCCTGATGATCTTCCTGGTATCCCTCCTGAGCGGGATGTGGAGTTTGTTATTGATTTGGAGCCGGGTACGCGTCCTATTGCCAAGGCGCCGTACCGGATGGCCCCTCGTGAGTTAGAGGAGTTGCGAATTCAGTTAGATGAATTGTTGGCTAAAGGTTTTATCAGGCAGAGTTCGTCGCCTTGGGGTGCTCCTGTTTTGTTCGTAAAGAAGAAAGATGGGTCGATGCGGCTTTGCATCGACTATAGAGAGTTGAACAAGGTCACTATCAAGAACAGGTACCCTCTGCCGAGGATCGATGATTTATTTGACCAATTGCGTGGTAGCACGGTGTTCTCCAAGATCGATCTTCGTTCGGGCTATCATCAGCTCAGGATCCGTGAGGCAGATATTCCACGGACTGCGTTTAGGTCGAGGCATGGGCACTTTGAGTTTCTGGTGATGTCGTTTGGTCTGACCAACGCACCATCAGCCTTCATGGATATGATGAACAGGGTGTTCAAGGATTTCCTAGACAAGTTCGTTGTGGTCTTCATTGATGACGTGTTGGTTTATTCTCGCAGTGCTGAGGAGCACGAGCAGCATTTGCATTTGGTCCTATCAGAGTTGAGGAACCACAAGTTATTCGCCAAGTTGAGCAAGTGCGAATTTTGGTTGCCTCAGGTTTCTTTTCTAGGCCACGTGGTGAACAAGGATGGGATCTCGGTTGACCCAGAAAAGATTGCAGCAGTGACGGATTGGAGTAGGCCGAATACTCCTAAGGAGATCAGAAGTTTCTTAGGGTTGGCTGGCTATTACAGGAGATTCGTGGAAGGTTTCTCTTCTCTAGCCGCACCATTGACCAGGCTGACTCAGAAGAATGTGGCTTTTGTTTGGAGCGAGAAGTGCGAAGAAGCTTTTCAGGAGTTAAAGAGGAGATTGTGTACTGCTCCCGTTCTGACCCTTCCTACTGAGGGCGTGGATTATGATGTGTATGTGGATGCTTCGCATTTAGGTCTGGGATGCGTATTAATGCAGGTTGGAAAAGTAATTGCTTATGGGTCAAGGCAGTTGAAAACTCATGAGCGGAATTATCCTACGCATGACCTTGAGTTTGCAGCGGTTATCTATGCGTTGAAGTTGTGGAGGCACTTACTTTATGGGGCTCAGTGCAAGATTTTTACTGACCATAAGAGCCTGAAGTACGTGTTCACGCAGAAGGAGTTGAATCTGCGTCAGCGGCGGTGGCTTGAGTATGTAGCGGATTATGATGTGGAAATCCAGTATCATCCGGGCAAGGCCAATGTGGTGGCCGACGCCCTGAGCCGAAAGACGGGAAAGATCTTTAACCTCTCCGCTGATCGATTAGTTGAGGAGTTCCTCCTTATGGATATTTCAGTGGGATGCTGTAGTTTACAGAGTAGCTTATCAGTGGAAGAGCCGTCCTGGATTTCTTTGACTAGATTGCATCAGAAGGACGATCCGGATCTGTTGCACCTTTTTACCAGGACAGAGAAGGGAGAGTTGCCAGATTTTTCTATTGATGATGCGGGTACTTTGAAGTACCGCGGCAGGTTTTGCGTTCCCGCTGTTGGGGACATTAAGAGTATGATTTGCAGTGAGGCTCATGGTTCCAGCGTTGCCTACCATCCAGGATCTACGAAGATGTACCGTGACTTAAGGCAAATTGCTTGGTGGTATGGTATGAAAGGAGATATAGCCCGATATGTTGCTGAGTGTCACACTTGCAAGCGTGTGAAGGCCGATCATGGAAGGCCTGGTGGTAAGTTGACTCCGCTAGATATCCCGACTTGGAAGTGGGAGAGTATATCTATGGACTTCATTACGGGTTTGCCAAAATCCCCGAGAGGATTTGATTCTGTTTGGGTTATAGTGGATAGATTGACGAAGTGTGCTCACTTCGTGCCTTATAAGATTGATTACCCGATGAAGAAGATAGCGGAGTTGTACTTGAATGAAGTCATCCGACTCCACGGTGTGACAGTTAGCATCATTTCTGATCGAGACTCCCGGTTTACTTCTCGTTTTTGGCAGAGTCTGCAGGAGGGTTTGGGTACGGATCTGAGGTATTCTACTGCGTACCACCCTCAGACCAATGGGCAGACGGAGCGGGTCAATCAGATTGTTGAGGATATGATCCGGTGCTATATTTTAGACCACGGTGGAGCGTGGGATGAGCGTCTGCGACTCATGGAATTTGCTTACAATAACAGTTATCAGGAAAGCTTGCAGATGGCTCCATTCGAAGCCTTGTATGGGAGGCGCTGTAGGACTCCGTTGTTTTGGGCTGAGGCTGGTGAGAAGCCTTTGTTGGGTCCTGATGCTCTAGAAGAGATGGAAGTCGCCGTGAAGCTTATTCGGGAGAAGCTTCGTTTAGCCCAGGAGAGGTATGAAAAGAACGCCAATCGGCGTAGGTCTGCTTTGGAATTTTCAGTAGGGGATCATGTATACCTCAAGGTTTCTCCAATGGTTGGTGTGAAGAGATTTGGTAAAAATCGGAAATTGGACCCAAGGTATGTGGGCCCGTTTGAGGTCTTGGAGCGGATTGGTGTGTCTGCATATAGATTGGATTTGCCAGCGAACTTCCCTGGTGTTCATAATGTTTTTCATGTTAGCCAATTGCGGAAGTGTGTGCGCAGCAGTGGGCAACTCTTGGATGTTGTGCCCCAGTTAGAGCCCAACCTCTCTTTCGTTGAGGTGCCAGTTCGTATTTTGGATACTCAGGAGCGTGTGCTGCGAAAGAAGTCCATACCGATGGTGAAAATTCTATGGAAAAATCAGGATTTGGAGAGCGCGACTTGGGAGCTAGAGTCGGCCATGAGGAGGGCGTACCCTCACCTGTTTCTCTGATTTGATCGGTATGTTTCCCTTTGTAACTTCCGTTTGTTATTTTTTCCTTCTTTTGTAGGAGGGTTGTGCGTAAAGTTTCGGGACGAAACTTTCTTTTAGGGGAGTGACTGTAACGCCCCGTCTTTTCAGCGATTATTTTTATTCTCGTTTGGCGTTACGATGACGCGTTTCCATGGCTTGTGCCATGTGTGGAGTATGGTTTAGCTCCTTGGAACTGAGTGCCCTGGTTGGTAGCCTGTTGGCAAGATCTCCCTAGCAAACCGAGTCGTTTTGGTGACCCGGTGTGGCCTCTCGGGGGGATGTTTGTGTTTGGCTTTGTTTGGGCATAACTCGAGTTCTGTTCGTCGAAAGTTAATTTCGACTTCGCCGTTGTGTTCGTAGCGTGGGTATTTAGCTACGGTGCGAATTTCGTCGAATTCCGAGGTGAATCGGTTTTCGCGTCGATTTGGTGCTTTATGTAATTTTGTAATTAATTATATAATTATATAATTATATATATATATATATATATATATATATATATATTTAGAATGAAAGCCCCCATCATCTTCTTCCCCGATAGAAAACCGCCGGTCCTGTACGAGAGAAACGAGTAACCGCCGAGCCTTCCCTTCGGACGCCGATTCCCGGAGCGTTTGTGGACGGAATTCGATTCCGAGAGTGGATACGGATTGCTCTCGTCGAGACCTTCATTCCTGCGGTAAGAAATTCGTTTTTCGTGGAGTTTTGGAAGGATTGGAATTTTCAGTTTTGGAAGTTTTCCGCCATTAATGGCCGAGTCTTTGTTCTAGGTGTTGCGGCCGTCTTGATCCGTGCGAAGAGGAGGAAAGCAGTCCAAAGCTTCGCTGAGATTTGAGGCAAGTGGTATTCTTGCCCTTGCCAAGTGTTTTCTTTGATTTTATTTGCTGAAATTGAAATCCCGGTTAGCCCAGGTTAGAGGCCTTGTTGTTCTCGTTTTCTTGCTAACTGTAGGGCTTAGTTCTTCCTACTGAAACCCCCCCTATGTTGTGATGTTTGGAATCCAATTTGTCGGCGCGAAGCCGTTGTTTTCCTTTAATTTTGATTGATGCTCTGGTTCGGGCGTAGCCGAGAGGGAGAGTTAGGAGGGGGTGTGGTTGCCAATTTCCTTCGTTATGGTATTATTCGAATGGTTAGGCATAATTTGAACGGTAGTAGCGTGCGACGTTGATAGTTGTCTACTGCTACTGCAGTGGAGTGAGTCGTGTGCGCGTTCCGGTGTCGTTCGGAAAATTCCAAACGGTACAGGTTTGCCGCGCACGGTCATTAACCTTTAGGGCGCACGACCACTGGTCGTGTGCCTCTGTTCGTGCGCGTATAAATTTCAGTTTCCAAAGTTCTGTCTCGGGCAATCGCACGAGCGCTGGCAACAGTGCGCACGACCACTGATCGTGCGACACTGATCGTGCGCAGTTGCTAGGTTTTCTGTCAGGTTCCCAGGTTCGTTTCGCACGATCATCAGCCGATGAGTGCGCACGACCACTGATCGTGCGTCACTGATCGTGCGCTTTGTATATTTTCTTTTGATAGGCGAATTTAGGTGATTTCGAGTGCGGGAGTTTAGTTACTCAAGTGGCAGGCAATTACTTGAGTTCTGGATCTTCTGCCTTGGTCGTTCGACTGTCGTCGAGCTCCGTTTTCTTTAGTGGGCTTGTGGGTAGTAACTTAATTTTGGCGGCGAGTGAGGCTAGCTCACTCAAGGCCAAAGTTTAGGTAGGCACTGAGTGCGTTTCACTCAACGCCTAGTCGTGTTGGTTTATTTCAACACTCTTCCTTTACCTTGTATTTCGTTTCCGAGTGGTTTTCCAGTTGTATTTCTGGGTTTTTTTCTTGTCGGCCGTTTTCTTTATTTTTTTCCTAAAGGCCGAATCGTGGGTCGTGGATAGTAGTGGTGGTTGTAGCTCTTTATGGGGGTGGAGTTGTGTGATATAGCCAAGGCCACCCATGGATTTCTTGCTCCAGGTACGGGCTGGGCATGTCGGGTGGAAGGTCCCTTGTGTTTTCACGTGTTGACCCTCGAGCTTTTGACTTGGACATGGTGGATTGGGGGACTGCGTTTGTCTTCGATCCGGTTCCTCGTTGTTGTTTTTGTTACTATCACTTCCCGCAGTTTAGGGTGTTAGAAGTTTCTTCTTTGGTAGTGTTGCAGCATTCTGGCTCTTGGTAGTCTAGTAGGCCCTGCAGGATGTTGTTCCTGGGCTGGGTCGTTGCTGTTTCTTTGCACGTTGTGCATTTCTTGTTGTCCTGTTTTGGACAGTTGTGACTCTTTCTACTGCATGTTTTCTGTTATTTTGTCCTTTTGGTTGACTCTTTCATGCAGTTTTACCTTGATTTTTGCTTGCTGAGGTATTCTGTTTTCTTTTGGAATACCCCAGGTTCTGAGCTGTAGCCGGTCTGGTGGCTAGTTGGAGGTGTTGTTGTTGGTGGACTCCCGGACTTTGGAGTTTTGTTTACCTTGTTTGTGAGGTTGTTTTCAGTACTTTCTTACAGACATATATGTGTGCTGGTGGGTTCGTGTCAGGTTGTTGGCGCCCACTAGTAGTTTTTACCTTGTACTAGATATATACTATTGCTGCTACCATTTATTTTTTCTGGAGATAGTATACTTGCTTTGAGAAGGTTTTATGCTAGGTTGCTAGTTATTTTTAAACTATAAATACTACTATAAATGAAGCTCATGATCAGCATGTTTTTATAAACTTAATCACTATATTCCAAATCACGTACGAAAACCGTTTTCTTATATATATTATATAAACTAAGTGTAGTGTCTTGCATAGCATGAGTGGTTCTCTTGGGACCCTTATGCGCTCTTTAGGGTGTAAAACCTAATTAAAGTATTTTCCGCAGCGTTTAAATATAGTTTTCTTTTGTGGACTAGATGATCCACTGAGCCGAGGGATACGGACTCTAAACATAATTGATTTTCTATTCATTAAGCACATGATTTTCTTGCATAAAGATTGTAGTTGGATTTGCCTGAGCGTCAGCAGTTATCCCCTGCTTGACGTGGCATCATGATGCGTGTTTTCTCTTACTCTGATAATTCTTAATTCGGAGAAAATGCGGGTTGTGACACTCTACTATCTCCAACAGAGAATGTGGATCTTTGGAACGCTATGACGCACCCCGGTGGGATGAGGAATATCCCCTTTCTGATACGGAAGTCTGCACCTCCTTATTGGACGAGGCGGTCCCTCTTACCACCGCGGACCTCGAGTTTTCGGATTCCCCCCGATATGACTCATATGATACCGACAATGATCTGTGCTTGGATCCTACTGAGAGTGATACCAGAATCACTCTCCCATATTCTGCATATTTTTAGTTTTTCCTCTCGTTTATTACTTGACCCCCCCTTCATTATCTGAGCCTTTGCGGTTTGAGTCTCCATGAGTACTTTGGGATTACTATGAGCCTTGTGCTCATGCCGACGGCGAGTGCATCTTCTTGTGAGAGAAGGTTCTTACCTCCTTTATAGTGGAAGCCCCTGCCATCGCCATCGCCTCCCGTGGACCTGCGGTGGACGACGCCTTGCTAGGAAAGGATTTAGCTGGTGATTAGATGAGCGAGTACCAGTCCTTCTCCTCTTCTTGTTTCTTTTTTCATCTACCTGTGTTGGGCAGGTATTATTATTTAGTTAGAGGGGTAACTGCATTATCTCTGTATCGGTACTCGCTACCCCAACGGATATTCAGCCAGTTACCTGTGCATCTTTAATTTCATAGGCCAATCATCTAGGACTTTTCTTTAGCCAAAAAAGTCGTGCTGGGAGGACAATAACCCCAGTAATTTTCTAGGAGTAGGTGTAGTTAGTTATTTTTACTGTTTTAAAAAAAAATTATTTTGCGTATTGTATAGCTTGTTTTAGCTTTAGTGCATGCTTGCGAGATTTTTGTGTGTTTGCGCCTGATTCGGACAGATTGCCTAGTCTCTCGGGAGGTTCATTGTTCCATTTGCTTTTGTTTTTCTCTTTTTTTTTGCAGGATGAGACTTCCTGGAGAAAATTATTCAAATTAGGCTGATTGTGCAAAACACACGGTTTGGGGAAAACGTGTGCAACAAAAATTCCGGACCGTGCGTTTTATATTTATAAAAATGCTCGGCCGAGTGTTTTGCACACACGCTAGACCTAGTTTGTCTGTCCCGCTGATGCAAACACCCGCTTCTCCTCCATTTTCTCCGACGAGATCTCCCTCCTTTCCTCCAAATCCTCCCCCATTTCTTCTGTCTCCACTCCCCTCTCTCTTGTTTTCCATGACATTCAAGAAGGTGATTAGCAAGTTACGCAGCTCCGGTGGGGCTTCCTCCTCCTCTATGCGGAATGCGGCTCCTGAGGAGCCGGAAGATGCTCCGGATGCACCGATAGAAACTAAAGAAGCAAAGCGGATGCTTTGATTTGGGATGTCGGAGATGGTGGTAAGGTTTGAACGATTGGTCCAGAAACAATTTTTGGATTTTCACTACGTTTCAGACGGGGAGCTCGTGATCGTCGTTCTAAAGCAGAATATGGACCGTTTGCTTGACGTGGGTTCGTGGCGTCACCTCTTCTCCATTATGGAGACCGGTTTTCGCAAACTCACACTCCAGTTCCTCTCCACCTTTCGCATTATAAAACGACGTGATGCGCCCACCGGTGAGTCCACATCTGTGATATTCCGGATAAACTTCTGTATTTACACTATTAGTGTGGGGATGCTTGTTGTTTATATGGGGATATACATGGTTGACAATCTCACGGAGTCAGACTTCTGTCCCGACCCTTTGAGTTCTCAACTAGTCCATCTCCCCATACTATCTGGCAGGAGATCTTCGGGCTGTCACAGCAGTACGAAGCGCGTTCGGCCAAATCTTCCTGTATCATCTCCCTTGCGCTCCGCTATGTTCAACACTTGATCGAGCACATCATCAACGCCTGCTCGATGATCCTGAACATAGCGGGGTGGTCGGACCTTATCTACCTCTACAGTATGAACCACTGTGTTCCTCTCCAACTTGGCCGGGTCCATGCCAATTACTTCTCTCACCAGGCCACGTACGTGCATCTGAAGTCCATCGGTGGTCTGCACTTCATTACGCGAATCACCAATGTCTTTGGAGTTTTTGATTCTTTGCCAGACAAGACTCCGGTCTCCCGCGGAGATTTCATCTCGGCCACCATGATGACCGCCTTCAGGTTGGTTCGTCGCATTTTTGCTGGCGGTACTTGGCGCTGTGCTATTCATACAGTGGAGTAGGAACAGCCTTGCAGGGCTTCTTCTACTGATGTGGGATCATCTTCGGAGTCCCGCCAGCTCGACGATGCTGCTCTGTTCCATCCCATTCCCTTTGACCCAGCGCCTTATTTTGTCTATGCCCCGCATTGTATGAGTTTCGCGGAGGATTATCCCGACTTCTACGCGTGGTAGATGCAGATGGAGGAGCTGATGCGCGAGCAACACGACATGATGACGCGCATTAGTGACTTTCTTTCGGTGCCCCCTGCTGTACCTGCTCAAACTTCTACTTCACGTGCCCGTGCTCCGCCTCCGCCTCCACCTCCTGCTGATCAACCCGAGGGACTTTTGCTTCTCTCCCCGGATGGGAGTTTTATGTTTTTCTTCATGTTTGCATTTTTGTATATTTGACTATTTATGTATTTGACATTATTCAGCTGGGCTTCGTCCCTAGGGTGGTTAGTAGTATTATTTTTTTTGTACTCTTCCTTCGTGTCATTTTTTGTATGTGTGATGATTTTGTTTAGTTTAATAACTTGCAAGCATCGCTTAGATTAAAATTGTTATTGCCATAGTGTATACACGTTTTTCTGGAGCTCTTTTGCAGGTTGCCCTTCCCTTGCACGACACAGTGAGTGAAATTTTTGCCGGCGTAGCCTCGAGTTTTCTCGTGTCTTCTGGTATTCTCATTTGCTGAGCATGGGGTAACCCCTCTTAGCCAACTTATATTTCATTATTTTTATTGCATATCTTTCATAGGTTGTTTAGATTAAGTCTGGTGGGGGGAGAGTTATGCAGGTTACATGTGCACATGCCCCGCTATCACTTGCATACCAAAAGCACATTTTTTTGGTTTAATGAAATCTCATCGGTATTGTGCACCTATACCCACATGAGCGCAATCTTAACCACGCGCTCGGCTCGAGTCAAATGTGTTTCTTTTGTGTAAACTTTAAAATAGCGATGTTGGCTTATGATATTAGGATAGAGTAGTATGAGACTTGTGCAGTGCTCCTAATCGAATACTCATGGTCTGTGTAGAAATAGTATAGATTTAATTTTTTGCTATGTTGGTAAATTTATACTTTTTCTGCAGATGTAAATTATTTATACTACTCAAAAATGTTGAATCTGGAGAAATCGAACGGTAGTGTGGGGATGTGTGTAGCCTTCTCTAGCCTCGTATTGTTCGAGTCAGGAGGAAGAATCATCTTTCTCGGTGGCTAAGAACTTACCCCAAGCAACTGTCGAAGCATTGGTGCATGGTTGGTCAAGCGTGAGAATGATGTAGGCCATAATTTTGTCCCGATTGAGCCTTGTACCCCATCCTAACGTTAATCCTTGTTAGCCTATGTTGTGCATATCCCACTTGTTGATTTAGCCCTACTCCACGATCACCAAAGGCTAAAAGCCTTTCCCAGTATCACACCCCTATCTCGAGCTATTAGTATGTAACTTCTTACATTTGGGATGTTGCTGTGGGGCCGTTATGTGTTTGTGAGTTGGAGTTTTCTTGATAATTTGTGCTCAATGTGTTGTTATCTAAAAATTAATAAAAAAAAGGGAAAAAGAAAATAAAAGAGTGTAAAAAAATTGTTGTTGTTGTGAAATAAGAAGTGTAATTGGAAATTCCATTTGTATTATTGCCGAGGAAGTAGGCAGTGCACACACCCTTGTCGTTAAGTTCAAGTCCGATGATATTGTGCACTTGCAATTTTTGTTGGTTTGAGGATACTCTTTTGTATGAGCTCATTTAGGTTGTGTGTAGCCATCATTTTTACCCTTGTGCATCCTTACCTATGTGTACACCCAAGCCCCATTATTATCCCAAAGCCCTATGGATTCACACTTGAGTCAAGCTACCTCCGTGGAGAGAGTGTGAACGGGCAAGCACATGGTCCCCGACATTGATGGATTTCTTTCGAGGTGATCCCGAGCCCCGGTCTTTGGCAATGCTCACCTGAGTGGCCAGCCTACTTTCATCCTACGTATGACCAAACGATTCTCCAGCATTCCAATTATAAATGGATACAATATCTATTTGTGCCTCTCGAAATATATAAACTCCGTCGTATAATTAAAAAGTTTATCTATTATATTTTCTATGCCCATGATGTGTTTGATTTCTCACAATACTTTATTTTGAAATTACTGAGCCAGCTAACTGTTTTCTAGTCCATAGAGTGATGATTTGCTTGGGAAGAGCTCATGTTTAAGTCTGGTGGTGTGATGAGTCTGATATTTATAGGGTTTTTCAGATGCATCTAGGACTCTTTTCTCACTTGTGCACTGCATTTCAACCTGATGCAGGCTCACACGTCGACACCGTAAATTCAACGGAGTAAACAAAATTTCCTCTCTACGATCAAAATTATACACTTGCACAAATTCTCCAACATGGCGCACAAGCTATGCAATTATATCAATTAGATCTAACGTACGGATAGCCAAAACGATTAGGATCGAATAAAGGCTATATGCCAATATTCTTTCCTGCTAAAAGGACCCACCCGGTCTGATCGAGCGATGGTTGTACAAAAAGAGATATACCAAAATTTGCGATTCGGAAACGGTAGATCTCTCCAAACAAAAAGAAAATGAAGTGTCGCCAAACCTCTCGAACTTAAATAAAATAAGGATGAACGACAAAATCATTCGAAGAAACAACGATAAAATTAATGCTATCAAGATTCAATGACAAAGTATTCCACCACAAAAATTAATCTAGAGGGGAAAACACACAAGTAGCAAGGTTTCGTTACCCAATTAGAATGGATGATTCCGATTCACTATTTTCTTGATCGTCCTTAAACGGCTCCGCCGAAGTCACGTCGGATGGAGAGAAAAATCGTCCGCCTTCGTCGCTTATCGCCGGAGTGGGAATCCACAAGGGGGGATCTTTGCCTTGGCCGAATTTCACCCAAAAGGAAAGGGGTTGGTCGGTTTTCTTTGGGTTGAGGGTGGTCGGATTTTTTAGGGGAAGGGGTCGGGTTTCTTTAGAGAGGAAAGGTGAGGGAGGAGGAAGTGGAGAGGATGCCGAATAGAGGGAGAGGAAGGAATGGTTGCCAGCGGCCAAAGAGAGGGGAGGAGAAAGAGGTGGGAGGAATTTTTCCTAAGGGGGGAAAAGAGAGGTAAGGGTTAAATTCAAATTTTGAATTCAAAGTTTAAATTTTTCATTCTCTAACAATCCTTCATAACATGGCTCCCTCCATTCAAAATTCAAAATTCAAATTGAAAATATGATGGTTATATACACCCATCATAGCACAGGAAATGAAATAATTTAAACAACACATGATGGTTATAAGCACCATCATTACACATGAAATGAAAATTAAAACATGAAATAAATACTTAAAATAAAATTGCTAAAATAATAAAATTATTAAAAATATATAATTATAATTATTTAATTTATCATTATATATTTTTATATAATGGCGGCGGACGTCGATCCCATCCTCGAGCTTGCGGAAGCGATCGTCCCAATCGACGAACTCTCTCATACGGGTGATCACTGGCGGCTGTGTAATCAATGTCTCCATCAATCCTCCCCCACTCAAAACTACTCATCACCGATGAGTTTGTCTGAAAGTACCGGTGCAGGAGAGCATCATCCGAAAAAACCATGTAACAACAAACAACACCACTTGGAGAGGAGAGCACTTCATCTTAGAGTATCCTATCATGCAAAAATGTGGTCCTAGGGAACCTTGGAAAAGCATTAGACAATAAAGAAGAAAACGTTTATACATCAACAACAGACGTACCTCTAGAGAAGACCGATGAAGAGAGCAATCCAAAGACAAACTCACCCCCCAACCCATTAGAAAATGCAATAGAACTAAACGGACAGACTTATAATTCAAGTGGTGGAGAAACATATGGCGTTAAATAAGAAACATATGGTTATTTATTCATTACATGTGCACCAGTTCTGGGTGAGATATTCTCTCTAGTTCTCATTAAAATGGCCTATGACGTTAACGTTTCCCGATTGAAACCTTTAGTTTCTATGAGGAATGTTAGGAAACCAGTCCATTCCCCAGTAGTAGAGAGAAGAAGAATAAGAAAATAATCCCCCCTAAAAACTTTTGAGATATTTCCTTCCCCTACTTGGCAAAATTTGGCCTCCTCCCTCCTCTCCCTCTCTTATCCGTCGGCCCTCTCTATCTCCCCCCTCTTAGTGGCTCGGCCACCTTCCCCCTCCTCCCCCTCCTCCTTGCTCTTCTACAGAGCACCACCCGAGCCCCTCCATACTCACCCCCCTTAAAAGTGGGGGAAGGAGGTGGCCAACGACGTTAAATGAGAAACATTAAAAATAGGAGAAATACCCCAATTAATGGGTAACTTCAAAAGATATGTGTTTTCTCCTAATTTTTTTAATATACGAAAAAAGGACTAGCTCGCCGATTCGCCAACTTTTCTAAAGTTCCCGAAGGCATCCGGCAGGGACGAGACACACCAAAACTAAATCGCCAACCTTAAAGTGAGAGGCTCTTTTATGTATATTAGCATGAAATTGATAAGATTTATAATGTGTGGCTAGTGCTTCACTAATGTGCTTATATAAATTTTGAACATGAGAGGAAAAATCATGTGCGAATTGACTTGACCTATAACATGGCGATATCGAAATCAAGTCAACATGCACTGGTGTTTTATATCCGTGTACGATCTCATTCGGTGATAAGCTTGCATGTAAGAAATAGGATGCAAATTAAGTGATTAATTTTTTAAATGTGCGCCTAAGTATCTTACTACCATGAGGAGTCAACCCATGTGCTACATGACTCAACCCAAATACGGAGGATAAGGAGGTTAAGTCAGGGGGCACAGGAGCTGTATAATCAAGGATGATTTTCATAAACTCCAAATTCACAGTTCTAATTTTATATTTAATATTTTCATGCTTGACAAATAAAAAAGTGGGAACCAAAGAATCAGAATAAGTCATAGTCGAGGACAGAACCGTAGATGTATATACATAATAAAGAGCATTCAAATGTGACTTGTAGGCAGGTCTATGGGGTGCGTTGTACAGTCCAAATACCACTGCGGTCAACTTAGGAATATCAATATGATGAGACAACACCAATATAGGAACTAATAATGTGGGCGTGACACAAAAATTCAGAGTAGGACTACCGGTTCTATGTCATAGTAAGTCAACTAATGTGGGCAAATAGTCAGGAGGAAGGGCCGGCAAAATCAAACCTGGGATAACATCCAAATCAGTATAAATTTCACCCAACGGTTACGACATCAAAGAATTCTCATCCGGGTGTAAAACCAAAGAATCATCCACAAATATAACTTCCTTGCTTAGAATTTCCTCCAACACACTAGAAACAACATCCGAATCAGAGTAAGTAAAAGTCTCAGAAATTGGCAAAATCGAACCCGACAAAATTTCTAATTCAATTTGAGCTTTAGGAACTGGTGATAATGCCAAGGAAATAGTTTTTAGTTTCTCAACACTAAATCATCCAAAAATATCTGTCCCTCATAAGGTAATTCATCAACAATAACACTTGGGACATCCTCACTTTCAGGCTCCTTAGATAACTCAGATATAATCTCAGTAGGTGTAATCGTAGGCTCTAACACGACGGGGATCGTAGCCTAGAGGGGGCTCTCAATACTAGGGTGATCAGACACAATGCTAGTAAGGCAAGTAATAGGGAACGTAATACTCTCACAGATTAGACTATCATCATCCCATACATTGTCTTCTAAGTCACTAGGTATTCCCTCAATTTCAGACTCATCAGAATCGTCGGGTGTAACACCCCAAAATGTTGTAGGAGCGACGGGGATCACTTTTGGCCAAGACAAGGTTTTGGTGCAGGTGACACGGGCCCCGACACGGGCGTGTCAGAGGCCGTATCGGGCGTGTCGAGCTCGGGCCGTCGAGCTGGCCATGTAGTCGACCAGTTCAGGTCGACGATGGGCATGTCCCAGGCCGTGTCACACCTGGGCTGTACGGTGGGGTACACGGGCAGTGTCACGGGCACGAACACGGACATGTCTAGTTTGACACGGGCATGTCTGATGCCGTGTCACCCAGCCGTGTACCTCTCTGACTGCGAAGTGTTGATCTATTGCACACGGGGGGCGTGACACGGGTCCCGACACGGGCGTGTCGCAGGTGACACGGGCGTGTCGGAGGCCGTGTCACATGCCGTGTTGCTGGTTTTCAATTTTGGTCGAGACAGCGAATGAGCTACACGGCCAGGCACACGGCCGTGTGTGAACCCGTGTTCGGCCCAATTTTTGTGATTTCAGATCTAATCCTGGCCGTTCGTTTCCTTGGCTTTGGATCCGACGGTGGGGGGCTGCTCCTGTGTGGTTTTAGCCGGGAATAGGGTTTTGAAACCCTTATTTCACTTGGGTACTCTCTCTCTAAAATCTAGAGAGAAGGGAGAGCTTGGAGGAGGAAGAAGGAGGTCAACTCCAGCGGCCGGTGGAGATTCGGAGCTCCAAAGCGCGAGCCATCTTCGGATCTGCGGAGGCAAGGAGATTGTGGTGCTTTTCATCTGCATAGATTTTCATGGCGCCGCGGAAGAACGCAAGGGTAACGATTTCTCACCCTTGGGCATGTGAAGCCCTTTTTCCCTTTGCATAGGAAGCCCTCTCTCGCGAGTGAGCGAAGAGTTGGAGCATTCCTTGGGGTAGATATGTAAAGTCCCCCTTGTGTAGAGTCCGTATGCGTAAACGGACATAGGCATTGTGTGTGAAGCCTATCCGGACAAGTAGAGCCGGATCGGTGATGTTGCATTGCATATGAACCGGGGAAGACTCCGGGTGTTTGGGCATTTTTCGGGTTTTCTACGTGGTAGATTGCATCAGGGAGCCTTGGAGATTAACTCCAAGGTGCACCCGGAAAACTGGGCAAAAGCGGGTTTTGCCAACACGGTGGCCGGGGAGCCAACGTGAACATAACCGGGTTATGTGATTATTGTGGTGGAAACGAGACTCGGTGAGTCTTGACCTGCGCATATGGCTTAAATTGCCGTTGCGGTGTGAGCACGGGTCAGGCGGAACCGTACACGGTCTATATCGTTCGGTAGGACCGTTGGCATGGATGAGGGTCTTCGGCGGTTTATGGCTTAAATTGCCGTGACCAAGGCCAGGAAGGCAAAATGCTCATATTGATGACCGTCTAAGAGGCGGTGGTGGATTGGGAACGTCTATGGCTTGAATTGACGTGACGTTGGCCGGTTCGCCGAGAATGTGCCCTGAGTGCACGGGGTGTGTGGCCGTGCGAGCCTATGCCTGTGGTGAAGTGCAAATACTTTATATAAGTGCCAATGCTAATAAAGTGCAGGGAAAGAGCATCGCCGCCCCGAATGTGGGGGCGGGATCGTTATAATTTGGTCAGCATTGCTGACCGTTGCTATTGTTTGCCACCGGGCGGTGGTTTGTGGCTTGCAGGTGCTGCGGAGCAGAGCGAGAAATAGCGGGCTAAAGCCCTTGTTGCTGTGCCGGCCCTCGAAGGCCTAATTGCTTATGTTTCTTTCCCATTTTTCATGTATGGCCGGCCTGCGTGCCGAAGTTTGGAAAACACTTCTTTTGTTAAGTGAACAGTGTAAGGCCTTAAGGCCATTTCTCTTTTGGAGTATGTATACATTCCTGAGTTTGTAGTGGACATTCATGCTGTTGTGGCTGTGTTTTGATTTCTTTTGCAACCTAATAAATTGCTTCCGCTAGGTGTTGTGTAGGACGACTTGATTGGTTGAATGGTTTCAACGCGTAACCAACCGGTATGTCCGTAGTATATGGCGTCGGGCCCCGGCCGGACCTACTGCTATATGCTATCCGACGGATAGGGGTGTTACAAATTGTTATCAGACTACTGGTTTCGGTCAAACGTAAATGAATTCGTGGACGAATTCACTTTAAGGGGTGGTGAGCACATGTGTGCGTCATCGTTATAACATGAAAAGAACCCATGAATGTCCACTTAGGAATGAAAATATACATGTTTGAGGAACCTGCGTGTTCCTATAATTGCTGTTTGCAGTAATTTTTGGTCGCTTATCGGTGTTTTGCACGATTATAGGTGACCAGGAGTGGTGCTGGGCCGTTAGAACGGCCAGGTTCTGAGGCAAGCAGTGAGCCAAGTGAAGCGCCTGCAACACCTCCGTCTGCCGAGACCATTAGGCTGGTGGCAGAAGCGGTCATGACAATGATCAATGCGCAACCTGCAAGACAGGTGCAGCAGCCTGCTCCTATGGGGGAGCAAGTGCCCTCCAAGCGGCGGAGCCTAGAACGGTTGAGCAGGTGGCAGTGGAGCCGGAGTTTCCTCGGAGAGAAACTGAAAGACAGTTGAAGCATGTGATGGGCTTCCATCCACCGGTATTCACGGGGGAAGAAACCCCGACCCAAGCAGAGGATTGACTCTCAAGGGTCAACAGGGTGATGACTGCGACGGAAACGGAAGAGTGGCAGAAGACCACAATAGCGACGTTTCGGTTGGATGGGGACGCAAGGTTATGGTGGGAAGGCCTAGAGCTACATCAGTTGCGGGGAAGGTCGTTGGCCGAAGTTTCGATGGAGGAGTTTGCGAGACTATTCATGGCTCGATACCTCCCCTCGGCGCAGAGAATTGCGCTAGAAAGCAAATTTCAGAAGTTGGTGCAAGCGGAGTGCACCGTTGACGAGTACCTCCACGAGTTTACTCGGTTGGGGAGATATGCCGGCGCTACCTTCGCAGATGAGGAGCGCAAGACGAGCTGCTTATATAAAGGGCTAAGAGACGAGTTAAGGTTGCTACTGTCGGGGCCCAAGGCCCAGGGTTTCATGACCCTGGTCAGTTCGGCCCGGTCCTTGGAGAAGGACATGAAGAATGTCCAAGCAAAGAAGGAATCCGGTAGTAAGAAAGCGGAGTTCAAGGCACCGACTACGTCGAAGTCGGGCTACCGCAGATTCTATAAGAAAGCTAAGACGTCGGGTCCAGCTTCTTCTGCGGGTGCCTCGGGGGCAACTATTAATCGAACCCCGGGCGCTTGTTTCACGTGTGGAAAGACGGGGCACTTTGCTCGTGATTGCTGGAGTGGATGCTCAAAGTCCGAAAGGAAACAAGGAGCTACCTACGAGGAGAAGGGAAAAGCGGTGGAGTCGACCGCGCCCCACTATGCTCCGACTCAGCCTAGAGTCTATAACTTGGGCCAGCAGGAGGCCATCAAGCAAGCGGATGTGGTGACAGGTATGAGTTAATTTATAGCAAGTTAGCTTTAATACCGTTATCTATTGCTTGTTAGTCTAATATTGTTTGTATAGGCTTTGTTGTGATTAGTGATAGTCCGGCACGGGCACTGTTCGACACGGGAGCTTCACACTCCTTCTTGTCCGAAAGTTTCATATCGCGCATCGGAGTCCCTTCTTCGATGGCGAAGGGCAAGTTGGATGTGCTGCTACCGAATGGGTGCTCGATGCGTGCGGACAGGGTGTGCGCCGTAAAGGTTCACATTGGGAGCCAAGAGTTCGACTTGCTAGTGTCATTGCTGCTGCTAGTAGAGTTCGACGTGATCTTTGGAATGGATTGGCTTTCGGAGCAGAAAGCTTGGATTGACTGTGACCGGAAGGAGGTCAAGCTGGGTGTTGGACGAGGGACAACATTCGATAGACTCAAGGGGCTGAGCAAGACGTTGATGTCTGCTCTTCAAGTGGTAAAGGCAGTTCGTGCTGGTGCAGAGCTATTCTTCGCAATAGTGGGGGCTGTGGAGCCAAAGTCCACGTTGGATAGCATTCCCGTAGTTTGCGAATACCCCTATGTGTTCCCGGATAGTCTTCCTGGAGCCCCACCGCAGCGGGAGATTGATTTCACCATCGAGCTCGTGCCGGGGGCCAAACCGGTGTCACGTGCTCCGTATAGGTTGGCGCCTAAGGAGATGGCAGAGTTGAAAGTTCAGCTAGAGGAGCTGATGGAGCAAGGTTATGTGCGTCCAAGCTCGTCGCCTTGGAGCGCACCGGTCCTCTTCGTTAAGAAGAAGGACGGGAGTATGCGGCTGTGTATCGACTACAGAGAGTTGAACAAGCTAACGGAGAAGATTAAGTACCCGATCCCGAGGATTGATGATCTCTTTGATCAGTTAGTCGGATCGTCGGTATACTCCAAGTTGGACTTGAAGTCGGGATACTATCAGCTGAGGATCAGGGAGTATGATATCCCGAAGATGGCGTTCAGCACAAGGTATGGGCATTTTGAGTTCACGGTCATGTCGTTTGGACTGACGAATGTGCCATCGGTATTTATGGATTTGATGAACAGGACGTTCCGAGATTTCTTGGATCGCTTTGTGATCGTCTTTATTGATGATATTCTAGTGTACTCGCAGTGCGAGGAAGACCACTTCAAGCACTTGCACCTGGTGTTGGAGACTCTGAGAAGGAATGAGTTATACGCAAAGTTCTCCAAGTGCGAGTTCTGGCTACCCTCGGTAGCGTTCCTTGGTCATATAGTGAGTGGGGAAGGTATAACGGTGGATCCGGCGAAGATTGTTGTGATACGGGAGTGGCCTGCGTTATCTTCTGTCGCGGAAGTCCATAGTTTTCTCGGGCTTGCCGGATATTACAGGCGCTTCGTAGAAAACTTCTTGCGGTTAGCATTACCTCTCACGAAGTTGACAAGGAAGGATCAGAAATTCTTGTGGACGCAAGAGTGCGTGCAAGCTTTTGAGGAGCTGAAGAGGCGGTTGACCACGGCGCCAGTGCTTAGTTCGCTGAGTGGGACCGAGGGCTTCGAGGTGTATAGCGACGCTTCGAGTAGTGGCTTGGGCTGCGTGTTGTTGCAGCATGGGAGCGTGATAGCGTATGGATCGCGTCAGTTGAAGGTGCATGAAAGAAATTATCCGGTGCACGACTTGGAGTTGGCGGCCGTGATATTTGCACTCAAGTTGTGGAGGCACTACCTTTACGGCGTAAGGGTCGATATATACACCGATCACAAGAGCCTAAATTACTTGTTGGATCAAAAGGACCTTAATATGAGGCAGAGGAGGTGGATGGAGTTCCTAGGGGACTACACCTTCAAAATACATTATGTACCCGGGAAGGGCAATGCAGTTGCAGATGCGTTGAGTCGCAGGGCTCCCGCCCAAGCCAACTGGTTGTCGGTGCATGATGAGCGGTTGATACGGGAGTTGGAGGAGCTTGAGATCTGTTGCGTTGACAGGCAAACGCGCGCCAAAGCAATGTTAAACTGGACAAAAGTTCAGTATGACCTGGCTGACCGGGTTCGGCAGGCATTGGAGTTGGATGACTCCATGAAGGAGCTTATGGAGGCAGCGTTGGATGGGTCAAATTCCAAGTTTTCAGTGGAAGATGGTTTATTAAGGAAGGACCATCGGTTGTGCATCCTGAGTGGGGGTAACCTCCGGGTGGAGTTGATGTACGAGGCTCATCATACCAAGTACTCAATCCACCCAGGGAGCACGAAGATGTATCGTGATCTCAAGAAGCTGTTTTGGTGGCCGGGGCTTAAGAAAGATGTGGCGTTGTTTGTGGCTAAGTGCCAAACGTGCGCCTTGGTGAAGGCGGAGTGCCAAAAGCCGGGAGGATTTCTAAAGTCCTTGCCTATACCGGAGTGGAAGTTTGACGACATATCTATGGACTTTGTGCACGGGTTGCCAAGGTTGCAGAAAGTGAACGACGCCATCTGGGTGATCGTAGACCGGCTAACAAAGGTGTCACACTTCATTCTGCATAGGAAGGATGATCCAGTGGAGAAATTGGCAAAGTTGTATATTGACAATATTGTTAGGCTGCATGGTGTGCCCCGTAGCATTGTGAGTGATCGCGATGGGCGGTTCACGTCAAATGATTGGAGGTTGGTGCAGCAGATGCTGGGAACAATGTTAAAGTTTAGTACAGCTTTCCATCCGCAGACGGATGGGCAGACCGAGAGGGTCAATAGAACGATGGAGGACATGCTACGCATGTGTGTTCTGGATTTCGGTAAGCATTGGGAAGACCACCTATATTTGGTGGAGTTCGCATACAACAACAGCTACCAAGCAAGTATACAAATGACGCCCTTCGAGGCCCTATATGGTAGGAAGTGTCGCACGCCGTTATCGTGGCTTGAAACGGGTGAGGCAAGGTTGTACAAGAAGCAGGAGGTGGAGAGTGCTACCTCGTTAGTGCGGATCATTCGGGAGCGCTTGTTGATCGCTCAGGACCGGCAGGCGAAGTATTACAATGCCAAGCACCGGAACGTGGAGTTCACGGTAGGCGATTGGGTATATCTTAAAGTGAAGCCGTTCAAGGGGGTTTCGCGAGTGAGACGCTTGAAGAAGCTGAGCCCAAGATACCTTGGACCTTTTGAGGTTTTGGAGCGAGTCGGCGAAGCAGCATACCGTTTGAGGCTATCGGAGGAATTAAGTGGATTACATGATGTGTTCCACATTTCTGTGTTGCGGAAGGCGGTGCAAGAGCCTTCGCAGGTGATCGCGGTTGACCAAGTGCCGGTGGATGAGGGGTTGACGACTAGGGTCAAGCCCATTCGTATTGAAGATGTTGAGGTCAAGAGGCTTCGTAACAAGGAGATCCGGATGGTTAAGGTTCGGTGGGATAATTACGGGCGAGAGGAGCTCTCTTGGGAACGGGAGCAGACTATGCTGGAGGAGTACCCGGAATTGTTCCGCTCAGGTACTGATTTACGTTAAGTCCTGTTTGTCCTTTATTAATTTCGTGGGCGAAATTCTTTAAGGGGGGGGGGGAGAATTGTAACACCCCAAAATGTTGTAGGAGCGACGGGGATCACTTTTGGCCAAGACAAGGTTTTGGTGCAGGTGACATGGGCCCCGACATAGGCGTGTCGGAGGCCGTGTCGGCCGTGTCGAGCTCGATCCGTCGAGCTGGCCGTGTAGTCGACCAGTTCAGGTCGACGATGGTCGTGTGGAGGAACATGGCCTAGGACACGGGCATGTCCCAGGCCGTGTCACACCTGGGCTGTACGGTGGGGTACACGGGCAGTGACACGGGCACGAACACGGGCGTGTCTAGTTTGATACGGGCGTGTCTGATGCCGTGTCACCCAGCCATGTACCTCTCTGACTGCGAAGTGTTGATCTATTGCACAAGGGGGGCGTGACACGGGTCCCGACACAGGCGTGTCGCAGGTGACACGGGCGTGTCGGAGGATGTGTCACATGCCGTGTTGCTGGTTTTCAATTTTGGTCGAGACGGCGAATGAGCTACACGGCCGTGTGTGAACCCATGTTCGGCCCAGTTTTTGTGATTTCAGATCTAATCCTGGCCGTTTGTTTCCTTGGCTTTGGATCCGACGGTAGGGGGCTGCTCCTGGGTGGTTTTAGCCAGGAATAGGGTTTTGAAACCCTTATTTCACTTGGGTACTCTCTCTCTAAAATCTAGAGAGAAGGGAGAGCTTGGAGGAGGAAGAAGGAGGTCAACTCCGGCGGTCGGTGGAGATTCGGAGCTCCAAAGCGCGAGCCATCTTCGGATCCGCGGAGGCAAGGAGATTGCGGTGCTTTTCATCCGCATAGATTTTCATGGCGCCGCGAAAGAACGCAAGGGTAACGATTTCTCATCCTTGGGCATGTGAAGCCCTTTTTCCCTTTGCATAGGAAGCCCTCTCTCGCGAGTGAGCGAAGAGTTGGAGCGTTCCTTGGGGTAGATATGTAAAGTCCCCATTGTGTAGAGTCCGTATGCGTAAACGGACATATGCATTGTGTGTGAAGCCTATCCGGACAAGTAGAGCCGGATCGGTGATGTTGCATTGCATATGAACTGGGGAAGACTCCGGGTGTTTGGGCATTTTTCGGGTTTTCTAAGTGGTAGATTGCATCAGGGAGCCTTGGAGATTAACTCCAAGGTTCACCCGGAAAACTGGGCAAAAGCAGGTTTTGCCAACACGGTGGCCGGTGATCAACGTGAACATAACCGGGTTATGTGATTATTGTGGTGGAAACGGGACTCGGTGAGTCTTGACCCGCGCATATGGCTTAAATTGTCGTTGCGGTGTGAGCACGGGTCAGGCGGAACCGTACCCGGTCTATGTCGTTCGGTAGGACCGTTGGCATGGATGAGGGTCTTCGGCGGTCTATGGCTTAAATTGTCGTGACCAAGGCCAGGAAGGCAAAATGCTCATATGGATGACCGTCCAAGAGGCGGTGGTGGATTGGGAATGTCTATGGCTTGAATTGACGTGACGTTGGCCGGTTCGCCGAGAATGTGCCCTGAGTGCACGGGGTGTGTGGTCGTGCGAGCCTACGCCTGTGCTAAAGTGCAAATACTTTATATAAGTGCCTATGCTAATAAAGTGCAGGGAAAGAGCATCGCCGCCCCGAATGTGGGGGCGGGATCGTTATAATTTGATCAGCATTGCTGACCGTTGCTATTGTTTGCCACCGGGCGGTGGTTTGTGGCTTGCAGGTGCTGCGGAGAAGAGCGGGAAATAGCGGGCTAAAGCCCTTGTTGCTGTGCCGGTCCTCGAAGGCCTAATTGCTTATGTTTCTTTCCCGTTTTTCATGTATGGCCGGCCTGCGTGCCGAAGTTTGGAAAACACTTCTTTTGTTAAGTGAACAGTGTAAGGCCTTAAGGCCATTTCTCTTTTGGTGTATGTATACATTCCTGAGTTTGTAGTGGACATTCATGCTGTTGTGGCTGGGTTCTGATTTCTTTTGTAACCTAATAAATTGCTTCCGCTAGGTGTTGTGTAGGATGACATGATTGGTTGAATGGTTTCAACGCGTAACCAACCGGTCTGTCCGTAGTATATGGCGTCGGGCCCCGGCCGGACCTACTGCTATATGCTATCCGACGGATAGGGGTGTTACATCGGGCACTAGTGCACATGATGGAATACTCTCACTTACAGGGTCATCCTTCGGATGAAGAGATATTACATCTACATCAGCATCCTCATGGGTATCAGTTTCTATCTCAAGGGGCTTAGATGTCGAGGCTAAAGGAGGCATTAGTAACATCTTTCGAGTCCATGGCATTTTACCTATTAGGACTGGTTTCCTTAATGGTGGGAGGTGGTCCTAAGACGGACTTTCCCGTCTGAAACAAGCGAGTCTTATTCTTAGTAATGTTGTGCTTTTCAATATCCAAGGCAACATTAAAAGTGGTGTTTAGGTCGGTGTGACCATAACGCAGTAATTTACCCTGGATGTCGGGGTTTAACCTCTTATGAAACCTAGAGAGGGTGATCTTTGGCATCTCCTTCACACCACACCTAACCATCATATCCTTAAGAAGACTCATATACTAAGAGACCGACTTATTCCCTTGTTTAAAGGTAGCCAAATTATCAAACATCCTTCGCTTGGTCTGGGCGAATTGTTTATAATCATTCCTAAAGGCAGGTATGGGACTAGCGCCATAGCGATACCCATTCGCAGGCTAGGTGTTTGTAGTGCTGAGATAGGCGGGATCAAATTTAGCCAAGAGTAGGCGTCGCATGTGCGGCCAAGCATATGGACAGGTACCAGTACTACGCTCTTCGTTCAGCCAAAACACCAGGGCTTGACCTACTAAGCTCTCCCAGGCTACGACAACCTTGTAGTAGTCTCTACATACGTGATAATAAATATAAGCTTCTTTCCCCTTAAGTCAGTCCCTAAAACTTTGATAATTTCCAGAACCATCAAACGTGGGTATCTCACTCCTAGTGCGAGGAATAGTGTGGAGACGGTTGGAATTCCTAGAGTAGGATGGCAAGGATGGGGTATGTTTAGACATGGATTTATTATACAATTATTCTAAATGGGAAGCATAAACATCATACGCCATAATTGTGAGAACCGGAGAGAAAACTCACCCGGAACTGGTGCACATGCAATGAGATAAAGAACCTGACCCACTAAATTCTAGGAAAGACGGAATTGTTCCCACTTAGGGCCTGTTTGGGAGGGCTTTTTAGCTCCTTTTCGTTTTCTGAAAAACGCTACCACACTTAATAGACCGTTTGGATTGTCTATCGGTGGGAAAAGCTACCGCAAAAAACTCCATTTGCTCATCTTTTGGAAAAGTCACATGTCACCTACTTTTCAACCTTTTCGAAAAGCACTTTCTCATCCAAAAACATTTATCTCTTAAAAAAATCTACAACTTAATTTTTGTCTTAACGCGATTTTTTTCCCAAGCGTAATTTTTTTGGCCGGGTGTTTTTTTTGCTCGGCGCGAATTTTTCATCCGGACGCGAATTTTTCGTCCGTGCGCGAATTTTTCGCCTAGACGCGGATTTTTCGCCTGAGCAAGCATTTTTCACTCTGGTTGGCATTTTTCGCCCGGGCTGGAATTTTTTGCCCGGGCGCGCGGTTTTTCGCCCGGGTGAGTTTTTTTTCGCCCGAGTGCGGTTTTTTGCCCGTGCATGATTTTTTTTCGCCCGAGCGTGTATTTTCGCCCGAGCCGGTTTTTCGTCCGGCGTGATTTTTTCGCTCGGGTGCGTTTTTTTCATCCGGGTGCCATTTTTTATCGTTGCACGATATTTTTTCGACCGAGCCGATTTTTTTTCCCGCCTAGTCGAAAAATTAGTGCCCGTCCGAAAAATTCGCGTCCGTCCGAAAAATTTGCTGTCATCCGAAAAAATTCGTGCTCATCCGGAAAATTCGCGCCCGTTCAAAAAATTCGCGTCCGTCCGAAAAATTGACACCCGGCCGAATAATTGGGGCCCGGCCGAAAATATAGGGTTTGGCCGAAAAATTGGCGCCCAGGCGAAAATATCGGCCCCGGGCGAAAATATCGCGCCCAGGCAAAAAATTCACGCCCGGGCGAAAAATTCACGCCCGGGCGAGAAAAACCGTCACCCGGTGAAAAATTCACTCCCGGGCGAAAAAAACTTGCCCTGGCGAAATAATTGCGTCTTTTTCCCCGGACGCACATTTTTAATTAAAAAAGTTACTGCAACGGAGATTTGTCAAACGATTTATAAAGTGTCTCCTTTTTGAAAAGCTCTGCAAAAGAAGTTCACCCAAACAGTTCTCCTTTTCTAATAGACATTTTCCAAAAGCTCCTTTTCCTACCATCCTTTTGCCACCGCTCCTTCTCCTTTCTAAAAAGCCTTCCCAAACAGGCCCTTAGAAACTAGGGTAATAAATAAATGAATTTTATTATCTTACAATAAATATTATGAGGATTATTAATTAATTTTTTTTATGATTTTGCCGAAAAAATAAAAATATAGGCCGCTATTTGCAGACCAAAAATTAAATTTTATAAAGACTTAATAAAAATAAGGACTTAATAAAAAATCAAATGTTTTTTGGATTGATTACTAAGAAAATTATGGAGAATTTCCAGAATTTATTTTTTTTTAATTTTGAGATAAACTTAGAATTTTAGGCCGCTATTTGCAGACCAAAAATTGAAAAAAAAAATTATAAGTTGTGCAATGAAACGTGCAAGTGCGTGTTTGAAAAAAATAATAAAAGGGGGAGGGTGCCAATTAGGAATTTGATGTGAACCTCCCTCTGATACCAAATTGATGCAGGCTCACACGTCGACACCGTAAATTCAATGGACTAAACATGATTGCCTCTCTACGATCAAAATTATAAACTCGCACAAATTCTCCAACGCGGCGCACATGCTATGCAATTATATCAATTAGATTCTAACTTACAGATAGCCAAACCGATTAGGATCGAAAAAATGCTATATGCAAATATTCTTTCCTACTAAAAGGACCCACCCGGTCCGATCGAGCGATGTTTGTACCAAAAGAGATATACCAAAATTTGCGATTCAGAAACGGTAGATCTCTCCAAACAAAAGAAAATGAAGGGTCGCCAAACCTCTCGAACTTAAATAAAATAAGGATGAATGACAAAATCAATCAAAGAAACCACGATAAAATTAATGCTATCAAAATTAAACAACAAAGTATTCCACCACAAAAATTAATCTAGAGGGGAAAACACACAAGTAGCAAGGTTTCATTACCCAATCAGAATGGATGATTCCGATTCACTATTTTTTGGATCGTCCTTCAACGGCTCCGCTGGAGTCACGCCGGATGGAGAGAAAACTCGTCCGCCTTCGTTGCTTCACGCTGGAGTGGGAATCGACAAGGGGGGATCTTTTCCTTGGTCGAATTTCATCCAAAAGGAAAGAGGTTGGTCGGCTTGGTAAAGAAGAGGGTGGTCGGATTTATTATGGGAAGGGGTCGGGTTTCTTTATAGTGGAAAGGTGAGGGAGGAGGAAGTAGATAGGAGGCTGAATAGAGGGAGAGGAAATAATGGTGACCGGCGGCCAAAAGAGAGTGGAGGAGAAAGAGGGGGGCCAAATTTTGCCTAAGGGAAAAAAGAGAGGTAAGAGGGAAATTCAAATTTTGAATTCAAAGTTTCAATTTTTCATTCTCTAGTCAATCCTTCATAACATGGCTATATATAGCCTACACCACTCAATCTCGCTCCATTCAAAATTCAAAATTCAAAATTCAAATTGAAAATATGATGGTTATATGCACCCATCACAACACATGAAATGAAATAATTAAAACTACACATGATGGTTATAAACACTCATCATTACACATGAAATGAAAATTAAAACATGAAATAAATACTTAAAATAAAATTGCTAAAATAATAAAATTATTAAAAATATATAATTATAATTATTTAATTTATAATTATATATTTTTATATAATGGCGGCGGACGTTGATCCCATCCTTGAGCTTGCGGCAGCGATCGTCCCAATCGACGAACTCTCTTAGACGGTGATCACTAGCATCCATGTCAGCAACGTCTCCATCACAATTGGTAATCAGTTATATTTGCTTCGATCGGTCAATGACCACGCTGATAACCGCTTTGGCCTAAGGGTGTGTAATTGCGCATTTTATTTTCGGGGTTAAGCACATGGTTCTCCCCATGTCCCTTTCTGGTTGTTTTACACGTTTGTTTGGAGCCTTTGGGGGCTATGCCTCAGTGGAATTAATTGCGGTGCTGGTGGTCGGGATGTCCAGAATTCCAATTCCAGCTCCTATATAAAACACACAGTCATGCGAATTTCTTCGTGCACTATTTCAGTGTAATTGTGCGTTATAAATAACAATACGTGGGAGATCTGTCGCTACCCGTGCATTTTGTTCACGCACGGTTAAATACAGTTTTCAAATTGTTATTAACGCACATTCTGCATATTGTTCTCTGAGTTCCAGTGCTGTGTGGTTAATCATTCATTTTCCTTCACACACGGGCATACTCGCCCGTGGGTGAGTAAAATGCATGGTTCCTCTTTGTAATCCTATTTTTTAGCGCTTTGTCGTTACCCGTGCGTTTTCCTTCACACATGGGAGGAAGTGTCTGTGCGCCAGTAAAATGCACGGGGGAATGCATCTTCCTTGCAGGCCATTTTCTACGTGTTATTAACACAATGTTAACACACGGTCGTGCGCCTAATAGTGCGTGACCATTTTTTTGACCTGCTTCTATTTAAAGCGCAGATTTCGGTCTATTAAGAAAAAAAGTTTTCAGCCATACCTGGGCCGTATTAGGGAAAAGTTTCGGCGTTCCACCTCTGCCCTTCATCTTCCACTAAGGAGAGAAGCTCTAGCCATGCTAGAGAAGCTTACCTCTCTTGATGCTTTCTCTCAACCTTCTCCTTCATTTATTAGCTCCATTAAAAGTTTTGTCGCCATAGCCAACATGCAAAGGGAAGCTTGCAACCTTCTTCCATATGGTGACACAAAAAAGACGGGTCCATTGGAGGGTCATGAAAGACTTCTCTATCCCAGACGTAGTTGAGGACCGAGCTTGTACGCGGACTGATAACCCGACGATTCCTTCCGCGACTCCTCGATGAGCCTTCGGATTCGGTCGATTTCTCGACTTGTTCTTGCTTTGTTGTTGTATATGTGTGGCTAAATCTTCATATGTAGATGATGTTGAACTTTAGTAGTGAGCGTTAGTTATTTCATGTCTATGTGATTCTATTTTGGTTTACTGCTTTAGTTGCTTGAGTAGTGCCCGTATCTCCCCCCGCCACCACAGTGAGTATTGCCGCACTAGCGATTGCTAGTAGTGCGCATTGCGATAAGGTGCTTAAGACCCTCAAGCAGTTGTTCCATTCACTCCCTATGCCTGCCTACTCTTCCATTCCACTAAGCAAAGAAGTGCATAGCGGCATGCATAGGAGTAGATTTAATTAGCTTTTATTTTATTGTAACTAAAACCAAACCCCTTAGGACTTTAATCTCAAGTCCTCCTTGAAATACCACTCCATCTTATGGTGTTCCTTGAGAGATTCGATACTTGGGAAAGCCTCCCCGTCTTATATTACTTGTGTGAGCGGTACACTTACCGTAAGAACATCAGTGGTTAATGGTGCTTAAATGCACAATTTTTTTGTCTATATATATATACTTGTTGGTACTACCATTGTGATCTAAAAGTGAACAAGTATGTAGCCTCACTACCAATGCATTATGAGCCATCAAGGTCGCACATAAGAATGTTTGGCTTAGTATGATTTGCTCATATGATGAGTTGAAAGTACTTAGCATAACCAGACTTTGGAATCATCGAATGATGACATTGAGTGTGTTGATTTTAATCAACAATTCATCAAGTCAAAGAGTTAATTGGCCGAGTATGACACTTAAGAATTGAGTGTGTTGAGTATACTCAATGATTCATTGAGTAAAAGAGTTGATTCGACAAATCTAAATCTCATACATCGAGTGCGTTGAGTCCACTCAATGCATTCGTCGAGTTAAAGGGTTGACTCAACAAATCTGGCACTTAGGCGTTCAGTGTGTTGAGTCCACTCAATGCCTTCATCGATTCAAGTGTTTATTCGACTGGTTTAGTGCTGAGAGTGTACAACCCCATATATACTTAGTGGGACCCAGAGGCATCGAGGGTTAGTTCTGGAATAGCTTGGCGAAACTTTGGGCCTCAGAATAGAAGAGCTCCTGCCTAGGAGTGGGCGGGAATGCTCGAGCTCAAGTACTGATCGAGACCTGCTTTTGCCCAAAGACGGGAGAAAAGGCTCGGGCACCGCGGAAAGCGGAATTGTCTCGGTCCGAGCCATTCTTCGGCATCCCTTTAGCTCCCGCCAAGTGAAAACAGGATAGTTCTCGACAATCAACAGTTCTCGGCATAAGGGCTCTCGGTGGGTGGGGACTAGGGAGAAATTACCTGGTTGCCCTCGAGTAAATTACCAATATGCCCTCAGGGTCTGCATTCAGTATTTCATAATAGCGGGATTTGGCTATTGGCAGACCAAAGTGGAGTAATTTTGTAATATCAGGTCCGCAAAAGACTATAAATAGACCCACAAGGGCTCTTCAGAAAGCAAGCTTGGGTATTTCCCTAAGATCTTCTAGTGCTTTTTGAGGAGCTCCAAGCTCAGCTTTTGGCTCTAGAGGGGAAGCTCTCAAAGATCTTCCGTATTAGAGGTGGGACCTCCCTGTTGAGGCTTTGGGTCAGTTCTAGGTCCTTTTCAGCCAGTCAGGGGTCGAAGCTTGGGAGAAGTAGGTTTAGCTACGCCCTTATTTTCGAACTGTCATTGAGGTCAGATTCTTGCTTCAACAGTTCTGGTGTGGTGAATGTGGAAGGTAGTCAGTACAAGAAAATATTTTGTTTAGCCCCATGATAGGAGGTGAAGGTGAAGGATCTGGCTCAGGAGGTTCTCCCCCCGGGGAGAAGAGGAGACATGGAAGATGCTTGAAGACTTCAGGCGAGAGGTCCTGCAGACCATCAGCCTGGCCTTCTCGGCAAGGAGCGAGTGGGTAACTCCTCAGGTTCCAATAGAGGCAGTCCCGCTCTTGGCCGAGAACACCCCTGGGCAGTGCCCTGGGAAGGAGGTCCCAGCGATGTTTGGTGAGAGGGACATTACCGCGTGGGAACTCTTCCCAGGCCAGCATCCCGGGAATGAGGTTCTGGTAGAGATTGGCGAGAGGGAGGCGGCTGAAAGTTATGGTTAGATCTGATATACTCTAGAGGGGGGGGGGTGAATAGAGTATGTATGTGTGTTTTTGAAACTTTTCTTCTTTAACAATATACTATCTTTACCTCTAACAACTATATCTAACTATCACAGATTAAAGTAAATCAAAGATAACAGAATATCTAACTAACACAGCCACAACAAGAACAGAAAAGAAAGAGCAACCAGACGACACAAGAAATTTATAGTGGTTCCCCAAACTGGGTACATCCACTTTTCTACCACCCTTGGTAGGAATCCACTACAGGTTTTGATCAGGTGACTGTCACTGTTGAAACCGAAAAACCGGTCTCTTGTGGAGTTAGACCCTTGGGGAAGGGGTGGCCGCGCACCTACTTCGCTCCTGCAAGTAAATGACAAGGAAAAAAGAAGAAACAAGGACTAGACCAAGGGCCCGGTGTGGAGGTCCCACCACACACCCGGAAGATCTTAGAGCGCTTCCCCTCCTTAGCCAAGTGCCGGGCTAAGGTACCTCAGAAAGCGCTAGTAGGCCGGAGAATTAGTAAGCATGCCTTCTGAGGTACCCCTTGGGTCTTATTTATAGGAAAAGATGGCCTGCCAGTATACAACCTTCACTGTTTTCGAGGACTACAGGCAGACCAAAAGGGGCAACATAGTAAAAGTATGCCATGGCCAAGATGCGAGCTGGACCTGAGGGAGCACTCGCTCGGCGGGGGGCCCGACTCGCCTCGCCCTGGGCCTAGGCGGGCACTTACTCGGCAGACTGTGCTCGACTATCGTCGAGCTCGGACTCGGCACGACGATCGCCGAGCTCCAACAAAAACTGAGCTCGGCACAGGGATCGTCAAGCTTGGCTCGACTACCGTCGAGCCCTGTTCCCGCACCCGAGCTCGGTCTCGGCATGCCGGGCTTCGTTCGGCCATCGTCGAGCTCGGCTCGAATATTACCGAGCTCGGTCTCGGCATACTGGGTTCACATTGGTCTTAGCCGGTCGGTTCAACTCCTGTCGACCACTCGCGGGATACGGGGTTGTACATAATCCCCGCTCTTTGCGAGGTTGGGACAAGCTCGGAAAGAAACATCCAACCCCATAGGATCCTGCGAGTGCGACAGGGGCAAAAAGGAATCTTCTGGTAGGCCCCACGGGTAGCTATATATATGTACCCCTGCGCATCTGGCTGACCTTTGCCCTTCCCCAAATTCTGTCAAGATACCGCTCCCCAAGGAAGTCTTAGAGTGACTCGCACGTTCCCGCGAGGAGATCGCTGCTCAGGCCGCGGGGCTGACCAACCTTGAGGCCCCTGCTCGCCGTTTTGCCGATTTTGGCTCGACCAAGCGGGCGAAGCCCTTTCCCCCGGGGGCCGAACCCATTCTGGCCGACTTTACTGCCGCCTTGGGGAACGGGGCCGGTTCCTCCAACCAGCCGGTTCTTGGTTCTTCCACTAAAAATCTCGTGGAACTATCTTCCGACCGGGAGAACAGCGGCGAAGCATCCACCCCTCGGGCCAAAAGTATTCCTGTCGGCTCGCCACAGCGGGATCTCGAGGTCAAGGAGCCGGGCTCGCGAGAGCTGGCGTCGCCGAGTCACCTCCCTTCCCGACAACCCTCCCCTGGGTCCATAGTCGTGGGGAGAGGTGCCGGGATTATCCCTGTCCCCGGCTACCAACATGACCCTCAGGAACTGCTGGGGCGTGGCAAGGACCTGCGCCACCTCTCTCCTCGCGCCAACCAAGAGGAGCCAGGCTCGCGCGGTAAGTTTCCAACTTTGCTCTTCTGTTCCGGGGATATTTGTTTTTCTGACCGTCTTTCAGTTCTTCACCCAGAATTTCCCGGCCGAACGGAGGACGGCGAGTTCGTGGATCGACCTCCTTACTCGCCCCTCCCTTCTCCAAGCGCCCTGGACGCCTTCCTGGACTCCGAGGTGGGCAGTCCTGAACGTGCAAAACTGGAGCAGAAGGTTCTCAAGAAGCTGGTGCGCGAGCTCCACGACCTGCGGAAGGACAACAACAGGCTGCAGTGGGAGTGCTCGCGTCTCGCGGACGGTGTTGGAGTCAGCTTGGCGTTCGAGGAGGCGTCTTCCCTTGTGCTGATGGATGAGATTGACGAGAACCTGCGGGTGATAAATAGGAACATGGGGCGACTTTGCGAACTTTATGCGCGGCGACCTGCGACGGCGGGCCGGCGAGATCGGGGAGAGTGAAACGACTCCTCTGTCAGCCGACCGGTACTCGCCCTCGCCCTCGCATGGTCCTCGCGCCCTTATTTTTATTTGCTCTGAATGATCTGTTTGTAATAACTCGAACAACTTTTCTACCACTTTGTACATGTAGATGCTTTTTCAATATTTTGGTGAGCCTTTTCGAATTCCCTCTTCGGGGGTCTGGCCGGCTCGCGGGATTTGCGAGGAGAGGGTGGCAAGGTGGCGTGGCGAGACCGGGCCGATTGGCCGACTCGCCCTCCCTCTCACCCTTCTTTACCTTCTTCTATAAATAGACCTTCTCACCTACCCCCAGGGCACGCTTTTATTGCTTTCAAATCCTTGTTTCGTCTCTGTCTTCTCGAGCTTGCGATTTCCCTTTCCTCTGCGACTATGGTCAAGACCAACCCTGATGCGGACGGTCGGTCTAAGTGCGCCCAGCACTTCATTGATCATTGCTTCTTCGAGGGGCACATTACCGAGGAGGAGCCCGTCGAGTTCGCGGCGGCATTCGTCCCCCCCGGCTTCCAGGCTCGCAGGCCCGCCGAGCATGAAGCCATCAATTCCTTCCCGGAGGGTGAGCTCGCCTTCCCCATCTCGCACTTCGAGGTGGGACTGCGCCTCCCCCTCTGGCCAGAGATCCGCCAGATCCTGAAGTACTACGGCGCGGTGCCTGCGCGGCTGAATTCCAACGCCATTGCTATGATGGTGGCGTTCGCCTGCTTCCTCCGCCGGGAGCGGATTGAGTTCAACCTCGCGGTGTTCCGTAAGTTGTTCTCTTACAAGGCTACCCCCGACGGGGTCGCCTACTTCGGCGGGTCCTTCATCAAGGTTCGCGAGCTAGCGAACAAGAATCATAATTGGATGACCCGGCTCGTCTTCATTAAGGGCGAGCTCGGCAACATCCCCTTTCGTCCCCTGCAGAAAAGCGAGGACATATATCGTCCTCCTTCCCTGTCTGGTAGCGACGCCGACCTCCACAAGTTTTTCCTCCACAAGGACTTCGAGGTCGCCTTCCTCCGCCGCGGCCTTGATTCGCTTCAACCCATTCTCCCCGGTGAAGGTATATCTCGCTCTGCCCTCTCGCGAACTTTATCAAGGTGGATCTCTATATCACATATATTTTTCTCTCTCTTCTTTTTTTTTGATTAAGTCTCTCTCTGCAGGGGAACGGGTTCTGCCGGAGCATCCGCCGTTCGCCGACTCGGGGATATTCTCAGATCCTCTAGAGCTGGCCCGGGCGGCGGCAGCGGCTTGTCGCGAGGAGCAAGCGCGAGGCCAACTCCCCGGCAAGAAGCGCTTGGAGTCCGGGGGGTCAAGCTCGCGCCCCGATCCTTCGCTACCCAAGAAGAAGAGGGCGAAGGTGGTCTCGCGCAGACGGCTGCACCTTCCTCCGTCACCTACAGAATTCATGAGCTCGTCGGAGGCTCTGTCCGATGAGCCGCCTTTGAGTCCGTTGAAAGAAGCATCCTCCCCCCGAAAGGGGAAGAAGAAGAACGGGCCGTCCTCTGATTCTACCGGAGAGGACACCCTCCGCGAGCCCAGTCTGCCAATGGATCACCCCAACTTCGGCAAGGGGTGCAAAAGCAAAGATGCGGCTGGCGAGCCCATTTTGAAGTGGGACGAGGGGGCTCACCGAGTTTCTGTTTCTACTCGCGCCCCCTCCTGGGGAGCTCGCCGGCCGCCTACCGCCCATGCCTTCGCTTTCGGCTTCGGCCTCTACAGCCGCGACAGCGCCGAATCGTACAAGAAACTTACCCCCAGTCAGCTCGGCTACGAGGGGTTGCAAGCCCACCTGCGGGCCTTCGAGCTCCATCACATGATGGTCCGCCGCGGCTTCCAGCTCAGCAATGCCCTGCTGACTGCCGAGCAGGAGCGCGACCTGGCAAAGGAGAGCGCGGCCGACGCGGAAAGGCGGTTTGGCCTTGCTGACGCTCTACTCGCGAAGTCTGCCGGTGGCTTGGTAATCACTGGATACCTCTATTTACCTTGCTTAGGATTATTCCTGCGCGTGTTCTGAACTTTTAACCCTACAGGATGCCGAAGCCGCCGACGCGCTGCGAGGCGAGGTGGCTCAGTTGCAGGCTCAGCTTGCTGAGCGGGAAGTCCAGCTCGCCGAGCAAAAGATGTATTCCCGCGAGCAGGAGGCTGTTGCCGCCCAGCTGGGGGTGGAGGTTGAGGAGTTAAAGGAGAAGAACAAGGGGCTCCTGGGGGAGGTCCTCCGCCAAGCCGACGCTCTCCTTCCCCCGGACGCCAGCGAGCCGGCCTTCCCCTTCAAGAGGACCCGGGTATTTGGCGAGTCTGATGTCGCGGAGCGGCTGCGAGTCAACTCTGTCGAGGCTGCCGAGTGCCTCCTGAAGGCCATGAGGGGAACGGGGATTTTGGCAGAAGGCTGCGAGGAGGTCACCGTCCGGGAGCTTCTGCCGACCCTGTTCCCACCCAGCCCGCTCAGCGAGAAGGAGGATAGCTTCAACTCACTCTTCGCGGGGGTGGGGGAGAAGGACGCTCGGCTTGGCGGCGAGGAGGACCGTCATTCGAGGGGGGAGGACGAGAGCTAGCTTTTGTTTTCTTCTCTTCTTTTTTTTTTGTATCCAGCCGAGGCGGGCCTTTCCTTGTACACTTGTAATGATGAATCAAAGACATTTTTCATAATTTCACTATCTTCTTTTTAAGCTTACTTGCGATATTATACCCGCGCGCTTGGTAGAACGACCTCGCCCGTAGAATGTCTTGAGTTAGGACCAGCCCCCGCGGTGCTCGCGGCGAATCCCTAGGACACGTGCTCGCGCCATATCCTACTCGCGCCACACCTCCCCCCGCCATGTCTCGCCTCAGTTTTTCGACAATTCAGATAAGTGAAAATATGTTTGGGTCAAGATGCTACCGGCATCCGCCTTAGACATCTGGGCGTGTCTTTCGCCGAGTTAACTGGAGCGAGGCTAAGCTCGCTGGAGAGAGCCACTTTCCTCCCCCTGAGTCTGGGATGGGACCAGGGCTTTCTTAATAGCGAGCCGGAGAGAGGGGGGGGGGGCAGGATATTCCGAGCTCGCGGTCTTGACTGGCGAGCTCGTACCCTGGTGTTTTTCTCGGGCCAACTCCCAGTCTCAACTCCAGGGTCATAGCGACGTCCATCGAGACTCGGCCGTGCCAGCTAGGTGGGATCCTGGCAGGGGAGTGACGAGACCTAACCCCAGAGCGAGAAGACTTAGGAACTTTTGCCTCTCCCGGGTGCTACCACCGGGCCAGTCAGCTAGGTGAGAGCCTGAGGGCGGGTGTTGAACATCCTCCGGGCTCAGCCCCACGGTCATAGCGATGTCCATCGAGACTCGGCCGTGCCAGCTAGGTGGGAGCCTGGCAGGGGAGTGACGAGACCTAACCCCAGAGCGAGAAGACTTAGAAACTTTTGCCTCTCCCGGGTGCTACCACCGGGCCAATCAGCTAGGTGAGAGCCTGAGGGAGGGTGTTGAACATCCTCCGGGCTCAGCCCCAGGGTCATAGCGATGTCCATCGAGACTCGGCCGTGCCAGCTAGGTGGGAGCCTGGCAGGGGAGTGACGAGACCTAACCCTAGAGCGAGAAGATTTAGAAACTTTTGCCTCTCCCGGGTGCTACCACCGGGCCAATCAGCTAGGTGAGAGCCTGAGGGCGGGTGTTGAACATCCTCCGGGCTCAGCCCCAGGGTCATAGCGATGTCCATCGAGACTCGGCCGTGCCAGCTAGGTGGGAGCCTGGCAGGGGAGTGACGAGACCTAACCCAGAGCGAGAAGACTTAGAAACTTTTGCCTCTCCCGGGTGCTACCACCGGGCCAATCAGCTAGGTGAGAGCCTGAGGGCGATTGATGAACATCCTCCGGGCTCAGCCCCAGGGTCATAGCGATGTCCATCGAGAATCGGCCATGCTAGCTAGGTGGGAGCCTGGCAGGGGAGTGACGAGACCTAACCCCAGAGCGAGAAGACTTAGAAACTTTTGCCTCTCCCGGGTGCTACCACGGGGCCAATCAGCTAGGTGAGAGCCTGAGGGCGGGTGTTGAACATCCTCCGGGCTCAGCCCCAGGGTCATAGCGATGTCCATCGAGACTCGGCCGTGCTAGCTAGGTGGGAGCCTGGCAGGGGAGTGATGAGACCTAACCCTAGAGCGAGAAGACTTAGAAACTTTTGCCTCTCCCGGGTGCTACCACCGGGCCAATCAGCTAGGTGAGAGCCTGAGGGCGGGTGTTGAACATCCTCCGGGCTCTGCCCCAGGGTCATAGCGATGTCCATCGAGACTCGGCCGTGCCAGCTAGGTGGGAGCCTGGCAGGGGAGTGACGAGACCTAACCCCAGAGTGAGAAGACTTAGAAACTTTTGCCTCTCCCGGGTGCTACCATCGGGCCAGTCAGCTAGGTGAGAGCCTGAGGGCGGGTGTTGAACATCCTCCGGGCTCAGCCCCAGGGTCATAGCGATGTCCATCGAGACTCGGCCGTGCCAGCTAGGTGGGAGCCTGGCAGGGGAGTGACGAGACCTAACCCCAGAGCGAGAAGACTTAGAAACTTTTGCCCCTTGGGGGTTTAAGCTGCGAGCCCCTCTGCCCTCACTATTTTGACAGAGCATAAAATACGACAATGAGATTCGTTTTTATTCTTGAGGCCAAGATATTTACAATATTTTCAAGGGTAGAAACGTTTCAGATCGTCGCCACTCCAAGTGTGGCTGAGGGTGTCCCCTCTTACATCTTGGAGGCGATACCCCCCTGATTTCAAGACCTCCTGCACAATGTAGGGGCCCTCCCAATTGGGGTGGAGTTTTCCCACAGTGGCTGATCTCCCTGCCGCGTCCACTTTTTTCAAGACCAGGTCCCCCTCCATGAACTGCTTGACACGGACGTGTTTGTCGAAATACTTGGCCATCCTTCGCTTGGCCTCTTCCTGCCCGACGACGGACAAGTCGCGTAGTTCTTCCACCATATCAAGGGAGAGTCGGAGCTCCTCCTCATTCTCTGACCTCCATTCTTCCCTTACGGCTCCTGCCTCGACGACCCAAGGCGTCTGGACCTCGAATTCGATAGGTAGAACAGCCTCGCAGCCGTGAGAGAGTTTGAAAGGTGTCTCCCCTGTGGCCGTATTGGGGGTGGTCCTCAAGGCCCAGAGGACTGATGGAAGCTGTTCCACCAAGCTTCCCCTCAAATTTTCCACTTTCTTCTTTAAGAGGTTCACGATGATTTTGTTGGCCTCTTCCACCTGCCCGTTGCTCCTGGGGTGATGGACAGAAGCAAACCGAAGGTCAATCCCCAGCTGTTCGCAGAAGCGAATGAACTCCGTGCTGGCGAACTGAGGTCCGTTGTCCGTGACGATAGCCTGTGGCAGCCCATGCCTGCAGATGATCTCTCCCCAGATAAAGTTCCTGACTACCTGAGAGGTTACCTTGGCTAGAGCCTTCACCTCCATCCACTTAGAAAAATAATCGATCATGACCAACAAAAACCTCCTCTGCCCGCTGGCCTGAGGGAAAGGTCCTACGAGGTCCAGTCCCCATATGGCGAAGGGCCATGGTGCCATGATGCTTCTTAACCTCTGAGCCGGCTGAAGCTGGAGCGGGGCATATAGTTGGCACTTATTACATTTTTTTGCGAATTCGGCTGCATCCTGACCGAGGGTGGGCCAGAAGTACCCTTGCCTGACGATTCTCCCTTCCAGGCTCCGACTCCCCGAATGATTTCCACATTCGCCGGAATGGACTTCCTCCAAAATTTTATGCACCTCCCTTTCGGCCACGCAACGGGCCAACATCCCTGAGAGGGTCTTGCGGTACAACTGTCCCTCACGTAGGAGGTAGTACGCCGCCTTGTGCTTGAGCCCTCTTCGGTCCATTCCCTCCGGGTACTCTCCGTTGGACAAAAAGGTGACGAAGGGATCCATCCATGAGGGGTGCTGTTCTACTTCCATTTGTTCCCCCTCCTCGATGGAAGGTCGGAAGAGATCCGTAATGGTGCCTCCCATCCGGGGGCCGTGCTTTGCTAGCTGGTCGACTGGCTCGTTTTCCCCTCGCGGCACGTGCTTGATTGAGAAGGTCTGGAAGGTCCCAATGACTCCCCTTACCTTCATCAAATAGAGCTGCAGGGTGGGCTCCCTCGCCTCAAACTCCCCCTTGACCTGGGAAGCCACCACCATGGAGTCGGTGAGGACCTCCACGTCATGCACCCCCAAGTCTCTTGCCAGGCGCAGACCTGCGATTACGGCTTCGTATTCGGCTTGATTTTTGGTGATAGGAAAGTGCACTACCACAGTCTGCTCGATCTTTATTCCCTGGGGGCTTTCCAAGATGACCCCAACCCCTAAAGAATGCTTCCCCGAGGCACCGTCCACCCTGACTTTCCAGGGGAGAGGGCGAGTGAGTCTCTCCTCCGCCACCTCGACCACATATTCTGCCAGGAAGTCAGCCATAGCTTGGGCCTTGATTGAGAGGCGAGGGACGAAGGAGATGTCGAACTCGCTCAGTTCCACTGACCATTTGGCCAACCTACCTGAATGCTCTACCCCCGTGAAGATGTTGCGCAGGGGGTGGTCGGTCACTACTCGAATTGAGTGTGCCTGGAAATAAAGTCGAAGCCTCCGGGCTGAGATGATTAAGGCGAAGGCTAGTTTTTCCAGGATGGGGTAGCAGAGCTCGGCCCTCTTCAGTATCCGACTCACATAATAGACGGGGAGTTGCCTCTTCCCTTCTTCCCGAACCAAAACCGAACTCAAGGCTTCAGCCCCGACCCCTAGATATAGGAATAAGTCTTCCCCCTCCTTGGGCCCTTGGAGCAGGGGGGCCTGAGTCAGCTGTTTCTTTAAAGCCTGGAATGCCTCCTCGCACTCCGAGGTCCATTCAAACTTTCGACCCCCTCTCAAGGTTTTGAAAAACGAGGAGCATCTCTCCCCGGCCCGGGAGAGGAATCTACTCAACCCCGCCAACTTCCCTGTCAGTTGCTGTACTTCCTTGGTATTTTGTGGTGACCTTAGTTCCATGATTGCCCTCACCTTATCTGGATTAGGTTCGACCCCAGCGGGGGTGAGAAGATGCCCTAGGAACTTTCCCCGGCTTGCCCCGAAGACACACTTCAAGGGGTTCAGCCACATCTTAAACTTGCGGAGAGTGGCGAAAGTCTCCTCCAAGTCCTGGATGTGGGAGTCGACATCCAAGCTCTTTACCATGAGGTCATCCACGTATACTTCAAGATTCCTCCCCTTCTGCTCTCGGAAGACCCTATCCATCATTTTTTGATAGGTGGCCCCCGCATTCTTTAGCCCGAAGGGCATCATTTTGTAACAATAACATCCGTCCCCCGTGATGAACGAGACATCTTTGACGTCAGGGGGGTGCATTCTGATCTGGTGATAACCTGAAAAAGCATCCATAAAACTCATTACAGGGAAACCGACGGCTGAGTCAACCAGCGCGTCGATCCGAGGCAAAGGATAACAATCTTTCGGGCATGATTTATTAAGAAGAGAAAAGTCGATACACATCCTCCACCGGCCGTCTCCTTTTTTAACCATTACAACGTTGGAGACCCAGCCGGGGTATTGGATTTCAGATATGAAGCCAGCCTCGAGGAGCTTGGCGACTTCCTCCCTGATTGGCTCGGCGAGCTTGTCCGTGATGGATCTTCTTTTCTGCTGGATGGGGGGAGCCTCCGGGTCCAAGTTGAGGCGATGGCAGGCCACGTCGGGGTCGATCCCTGGCATCTCCACGGCGCTCCAGGCGAAGATTTCCACGTTCCTCTGGATGCACTCCAGCATCCTGCCTTGAGCTTCCGGGGTCAGGCCTCCGCTGACGCGGACCTTCTCCACCCTACCTCCAATGGTGAGGACCTCCATCTCCTCCACCTCTTCCGCTGCCTCCAGACGGGACTGCTCCTCCCATTCCTCGATACCTCCCCTTCCGGGGGCGAGGACCTCTTCCTCAGCCTCCTCGACGGCCATGGCCTCGACCGACTCCGGAGTCTCTTCCGTGACCTCCTCCCGAGCGTGGCTCTCCACCTCCATTTCTTTGTCAGCTTCCTGCTTCTCCTCCTCCAACCTCCGCCCCATCTCCTCGGCCCCCTCCAGCCAAGAGATGGAGTTTACCGCCGAGACGTAGCACTCCCTTGCCTCCTTAGGGTCTCCTCGGACCCGGATCTGGACCCCCTCGACGTTGAGCTTTAGACACTGGTGGAAGGACGAGGGGACGCAGCAGAAGGCGCTGATGAGGGGTCTCCCGAAGATGGCACTGTAGCTGCTAGGAGCGTCCACGATGACAAACTTGCAGTTGCGTGACTGCCCCCCTAGAGTGACATGGTGTCCCACTCCTCCCTCGACTTCTTTCCTCTCTCCTGAAAAGCCGAACAGAGGCCCATCCGAGGCTAACACCCTCCTGGCCTCTAGCTTCATCGCATCGAACGCCTTCTTGAAGATGACGTTGACCGAACTCCCATTGTCCACAAGGATCCGGGAGACAGTGAAATCCTCGATGGCTGTCTGGATAACCAGCGCATCGCAAAAGGGGTCCTCGTGACCTGGCAAGTCGTCTCTGGAGAAGGTGATTTTCTCCTCTGGGGGAGGGGACTGGGATGTGGAGCCAACGCTCCTTCGGTACATAGTGTAGAGGCTTGACTTACGGGAAGCCTCGATCCCGGCCCCCCCCCCCCCCCGTGGATCGCTCCGATCCTTCCTCGGGTGCCCACATCAACCCGGTCTTCGCACCGATCCCCCTCCTCCCGAGGCCGGATGTCCTCTATCCGGACTTCCTGCTGGTCTTGCTGTTGCTGCTCCCTTCTCCGCCTCATCTCGAGGAACTCCGGACATGTGGATGTGAGGTGCCCCTCTTCCTGATGAAATTCACAATAGGGCAGATCCACCCTGACCTCCCTCCTTCTCCTCGGCTGTCCTCTCCTCCTCCCCCTCATGGAAATTGCCATTGCCTCCTCCTGGTCGGGGAGAGGGGGTCTCTGACCCTGCCTACCCCCTGGGGATTGTACTGCCCTCGGCCACCCTGACAGTTATCTCCTCCCTGATAACCTCTTCGTGGTGCCTGGTCTTGCCACTCGGGCCTCCATCCCAAACGGTGGGTCTGCTCCGGACGCACCCACCTGGGTTGCGGCTGTTGCTGCGGCTGCTCCCTTTGCCGAGGTTCGGCCCTCCTCTCCTCCTGAATTCGGCCACCCCATGGCCTCTCCTCCTCCACGGCCCACTTGGCCAACCTTCGCGCAAACTCTGGATGTGCTGCCTCCATATCGGCTTCCCTGGCCGCCCTCTCCAGGAGTGCTTCAAAAGACACTGGAGGTGATCTCTTCAGTTCCATTGCGAAGAACCCGGATTGGAGACCCAGGGTGAATGCCACCATCATGGTGTGCCCCGGCATCTCCTGAACTTGGGACAGTTCCTCTTGGAACCTGTCCAGATAGCTTCCCAGGGTCTCTCCCACCCTCTACTTAATGCGGAACAAAGACTCCGCCTCCTTCTTCCTCTTCTTAGAAGTGGTGAATCTCACCATGAAACCCCGTCCTAGATCCTCAAAGCAGTAGATGGACCCGGTCGGGAGTTGGTGGAACCACTCTCTCGCCTTTTCTTTGAGGGTGATGGCGAAGAGTCGGCACTTGAAGCCGTCTGACATCTGTCGAATAGAGACCATGTCCTCGAACCACTGGATGTGGTGGACCGGGTCTCCTCTCCCGGAGTAGTAAGTAATCTCCGGCTCGCGAAACCCCTCGGGAATTGGGGCTGAAGAAACGAACTCGCTGAAGGGGCTCCACCCTCAGCCAGGCGAGACGGGAACTCCCTCCCTGCAGTCTCGCCGAAGTGGTACTCGGCGGCCGAGCCGGGGAACAGAACTCGCCCCTGGAACTCGCGCTCGCCTCTCTCGGCGGGTTCCTTCCCTGGTCGCCTAAGCGGCGCGTCGTCGCCGAGTGCGGGAGCGGCGACCACCGGAACTGCCGGTGTCGCACTCTCAGCTCGCATGCCGAGGGCGGTCCTGACGAGCCCGAGGATCTCCTCCCTAAGCTCCGCAGGCACGCTCGCTGCTGGGGGTGGGGGAGGGGGTGGCGAGTTGCCCCTGCCTGATCCTTGTCCTTCTTCTCCAGTCATCGAGCCTGCAGAAGGTTTTCTCTGCTGACCACGCTCCACGCTCACCGCACCAAAATGTTGAAACCGAAAAACCGGTCTCTTGTGGAGTTCGACCCTTGGGGAAGGGGTGGCCGCGCACCTACTTCGCTCCTGCAAGAAAATGACAAGGAAAAAAGAAGAAACAAGGACTAGACCAAGGGCCCGGTGTGGAGGTCCCACCACACACCCGGAAGATCTTAGAGCGCTTCCCCTCCTTAGCCAAGTGCCGGGCTAAGGTACCTCAGAAAGCGCTAGTAGGCCGGAGAATTAGTAAGCATGCCTTCTGAGGTACCCCTTGGGTCTTATTTATAGGAAAAGATGGCCTGCCAGTATACAACCTTCACTGTTTTCGAGGACTACAGGCAGACCAAAAGGGGCAACATAGTAAAAGTATGCCATGGCCAAGATGCGAGCTGGACCTGAGGGAGCACTCGCTCGGCGGGGGGCCCGACTCGCCTCGCCCTGGGCCTAGGCGGGCACGTACTCGGCAGACTGTGCTCGACTATCGTCGAGCTCGGACTCGGCACGACGATCGCCGAGCTCCAACAGAAACTGAGCTCGGCACGGGGATCGTCGAGCATGGCTCGACTACCGTCGAGCCCTGTTCCCGCACTCGAGCTCGGACTCGGCATGCCGGGCTTCGTTTGGCCATCGTCGAGCTCGGCTCGACAATTGCCGAGCTCGGGCTCGGCATGCTAGGTTCACATTGGTCTGAGCCGGCCGGTTCAACTCCTGTCGACCACTCGCGGGATACGGGGTTGTACAGTCACCAATGAGCTTTTAATCAGGTGCTCAAAAACTAACCCAAGGCTTTTGGAAGGAGACATGCAACCAGAATAATTTTGAAGGAAATTAAAACCCTGTACAGAGGTGGGAATGTGAGACTGATGTTAGTCTTGTTTTCTCAAGTCAAAATGAGAAGACTGTGTGGATTCTTTTTTTGTTGTCAAAGCTCCCCCTGTGATCTTGAATGGTTAAGGAGTGGGGGATTTGTTCAAGGGTATAGGCCTTCAGCTTTGATTATTGCTCGACAGTAGGCTTCTAGACTGATAAGTATGTTTGTCTCTTTGAAAGCCTTAAAGCAGACTGAGGATAGGGTAAGAAGATCAAGATTTTCTGTCTCTGTATGTTGTTGATGTCATGTTTCTTCTTTCAGTAGAATTAGGACTCATTAGTTTGTCGATAACCATTTGAATTTTCAAATTACTCCTGTAATCAATGCTGATGACGTTGAGAATTACATGGCATTGATTACTTTCCACAACTGTTTCATTGAAAAAATGGCAGGCAATAATCCTGATGAAGACTGTAATTAATGCTCTGTCTAACGGTAATATTCAGAGAATGTTAGAGCATTAATTGCACAGGAATTACTGCAATATAATAGGAACAGAAGGAAGGAAATAACTTAGTCTGGAATCGTCGACCAGAAGACAGAATTCGTCGAGCTGAGTCCATTGTTCGTCGAGCTAAGTATTGCTGTTCGTCGAGCTGAGTTACAAGATCATCAAACTCTGAATAACTTACTGCTTATTGACGAAATCTTCTTGTTCTGTGCTCTAAGTTCGTTGATCTCAGAACAGCTTTGGCTTTGAGTGAATTATGTCGCTGAGTCCATTTTGGCACTGAGTGATGAAGTATTAGTCGACCTGTGAATAGAGATCGTCGAACACTGTTAAGAGAAGTTTATCTCTGAGTTAGTCTAGTTTAGTAAGACTATCGTCGACCTGAGATCGACGAACGTAGATCTCTTTCTCTAAATCTTAATTTCTCTAAGTCTTGAGTCTCTGGTAGTGATGGAGGCTGGTCCTTTGTACTGTTGACTCTAAGGACATGGCCTAGACTAAAGAAATACATAAAATTTGACCCTTCTATACAACATTGGTCACAACCTAAGAAGACAACCTATACAAAATAACCTAGGGGTTCCAACAATCTCCCCGTATTTGGGTGAGGTTACTTCAAATAAACAAAAAAAATCACAAAACAAAATGATGTAAACATAACATGAAAACTGAGATAACTGATAGAATAAATAAGTTATCAGTACCTTTATAAAGCTATGTACCCAGATTGTTCATAGAAAACACAGAAAATAAATAGTTTAAATGTTCTTGTGAAGGTCAGAAGACTTAGCAAATTTGATTATCCTATTTGGATAATAAGCTTGCTTCATAGTCATGGTCATATCAGCATCACCAATAGTCTTTTGTGAGGTAGTTCTTGGAACCCCTGCTTCAGGATGTAGAATCATGTATTCCTCAGCATTGAACAACATCCCAACATGGTATCTTTCAAACTCTTTCTTTTTGTAGTTTTACATGGTAGATAATTGAGATGGATCTTGGCCTTTTTCTCTGGCTTGCTTGATTTGAGAAAGAGCCAATGATTCCTTAAATCTAGCCATTCTTGTAGTTGGACTAGATTCAGGATCATAAGCATGAGTTGGAAGTTCTTCAGGGTCATTATCTTTGCCAGGAGATGGAGGCGGGGAAAATGTTGGCTTAGAAATAAACTGTTGAGCTGACTGATGTCTAGAATAAGACTGATGTCCCTTTTTATGCTGTCTGTCTCCATAAGAGTGAGAGGGTCTTCCCTGTCTCTGATAAGTTTTAGTGAGAGTAGGTTTAGTGAATCCTTCTGAGCTCTTAGATAAGGTTCCTTAGGCACCTGCAGTTGGAGGAGGAGGAGGATCTCTTTTGAATTTCTGAGATGGAGGGGAGTATCTTCTGCTTTTCTTTATGCTCTTTTGTTCATTCTTGGATAGCCACATCCAAGCTGGCATACCCATATAAGGAGTTATATTTTGCAGAATGTAGTATGGAATATCATTAGTAGATTAAGGTTTTGGAGCAGGTGGAGAAGGTGCTTTCCTTTTCTTGGAAATTTGTTTCCTCTTTGGAGCATCATCAGAATCATCATCATCATCATCATCATCAGAAGACAAAGGATTGTCATACATTTCATCAATCTGATTGATCAGATCCTTGGGAATTTCTTTGCTGGTTGGAGTGGGAACAACTTCAGCTTCAGCTGCTTCAGCTTCCACAACAATGTCCTGATTTATTGGATCATCCAAACTAGGAATAGTGCTATTATCCATGTTATAAGTTGGCCCAGGAGGGCTAGATCTTTGTTCATATAATGCTACTGGAGGAGCTATCAGACTTTTCTTTATAATGTCTAATACTTCTGAACTTGAAGGGGAGGAGTAGCATACTATTGCTCTGGATGATTGAGTGGGAAAGGAGAGGCAGAACTGAATATAAGATCCAAAGATCTTCAGCAGAGTATGTAGATTTACTTTAGATTTAATGAAGTAGATCTTTCCAGGCAGAACTTCTGGCAAGGTTGTCTCTTGAGCATTGGATACTATAATATCTGTACATTGATTATCTACATCTTCTACTTAGTAAGTTATCTCTATATCATCTGCTTCCATATTGGTATCAAGAAAATTCAGAAAATCTGTTTCTATGTCAACAATTGTTCCTGCTACTACTGGTTCTGCTGTTGCTTCTTCATCATTAAGTATATCCCCCTGCCTAGTTTCAGTAGGCACTGAAGCCAGGCCCCCAGATGAAGAGAGGGTAGAGGTGAGGGTAGAGATTTGAGTAGAAAGAGATGATATGGAGATAGACAAAAGGGAAATAGCCTCTGCAATGAAGGTTTGGAGGATAGGCTTGAGGAGCTCAAGAAGTGGTTGGATGATAGAGGGATTCAAAGATGTGGAGTCAGATGTTTGGGTAGGTGGTGGTTGAGAAGAGATAGAGGTAGTGAAGATAGTTGCTGGAGGAGATGGTTGGTTGGAAGTGTCTGGAAGGGGTTCCTGTTGAGAAGAATGTTGAGGAGAAGGAGTGTTCAGAGGAGATGAGAGTAAATTGAAAGATAGGATTGAAGAGAGAGTTGATAGGGGGATATCAGCAAGATGAGATGGAAAAGGAGATTTAGGAGGAGTAGGGATGGATATATCAGCCCTAGGAGAGGGAGAATTGGATGGAATATGTGTAGGGGAAGAAGGAATTGGAGATGCTGGAGGTGTAGGGGTATCTATTAGAATATAAATTGAGGCTGGGGTTTGTTGAACTTGAGGCTGAGATGGAGCTTGGGAATCAGGAGGTCGTGGAGGGGTGGATGGAATCTCTGCAGAGAGGTGAGGAGTGGCTGATGTAGCCCTTGTACTTTCAGAAGATTTAGAGGAAGAGGACTTGCCCTTAGATGTCTTTGTGATAGTCCTCTCCCATCTGCCAATGAGAGCACAGGTATGTCTCTTTGAGGAATTAATGGATATGGTCGGGGAGACCAGGGATCCGACAGCCTTTTCTTTAAGGAAGATCCCTAGGATCCTTCCAAAACATACCTCCTTTTTATTGTTCTTCTTTTTGATAAGATCAAACAAAACTTAAGCCCAGTTAATGGCTTTCTTGTTTACTATTGCACACATAACCAGGAATTGTTGCCTGGTAATGTAATCATGTGCAGAGTGCTTTCCTAGCAGCACTTTCCCTATAATATCTACAAGGAACTTATATTCAGCAGATAAATGCTTTTTAAGCAGTTTCTGTGGGCTTTCTTTTGAATAACCCATGAGGCTCAGCATCATATCAAACTGTTCAGTTTCAATTTCTAATTCCTCCTCACCATTATGCAATCCAAATATTTCAGTTTAAACTGCGGGAGCGAGGGAGATGTCATTACTAGTGATTGTCCCTGTCATCACGTTCTCCTCCGTGGTAGGTGTATAGACCCATTCCCTGATCTCTGTTCCACAGATTTTGATGCATGTTGATAGCAGAGTCTTTAGATGTTGGTCTTCTAGAGTTTTCAGAATGTTCACGAATATAGGATCAGAGTATTGGAAGGATTCGAAATCCAGATCGAATCCTATATAAAACTTAATCGCTGCAGGAGAGCCTGTGGGGATTGCCATGAGAATACCTGCAAGAAAAGTCGAAGATCGCGTGCAAGAGAACTGAAAGCGCGCGACGGAGGTCAAAGAAAACCTAAATATAGTGTTTTCCTGAATATGAACCGACAGACTCCGTTCCACGAAAAATGAATAGATCTTCGATCTGAGGTAGACAAAATAATTTGGACTTAAATGATTCGTTGATCTCAGTCTGAAGGGTTGAAGATATTTTGTCGATCTTCGTTCGACGAAAGTTTTCTGAAGTCGGTTCTTCGATCTCAGTTCGACGAAACTAACTTCACACAGAGAGTTCGTCAATGTCCGTTCGACGAATATCTCACAAACTTCCCCCATGCGCCAGTTCGTCGATCTCCGTTCAACGAACTTTGAAAAAATCATTGAGTACAGACAGAAATTAAACTAATTCTTCTCCATTTATCATTCCAAGCTGATTTATGAAGAACAAATGATTTCTTTCATCCATAGGTTTGGTGAAGATATCTGCTCTTTGTAAATCACTGTAGATATAGACAAGATTAATTTTTTTTTGTTTACACACTCTCTAATGAAATGATGCCTAATGTCTATATGCTTAGTTATGCTGTGATGAACTGGATTTTGTGTTATGGTTATAGCACTTGTGTTATCACATAGTAATGTTGAATTATTTAAGTTGAAACCATAGTCCAGTAGTTGGTTTTGAATCCACAGTATTTGGGAACAGCCACTGCTAGCTGTAATATATTCTGCTTCAGCAGTTGATGTAGACACAGATGATTGCTTCTTGCAAAACCAAGACACTAATCTCATACCAAGGAATTGATAAGTTCCTGATGTACTTTTTCTATACACTCTGCATCCAGAAAAGTCAGCATTTGAGTATCCAGTTAACTCAAAACTCTTACTCAGTAGGATACAAGAGACCTAGACTAGGACAACCCTTTATATATCTCAAAATTCTTTTTAGAAAAACTAGATGAGATTCTTTAGGGTTCACCTGGAACCTAGCACAAAGGCATGTAACAAACATAATATCAGGTCTGCTTGCTGTAAGGTATAGTAGGGACCTAACAATGACCCTATATTATTTCTGATCCACAGGTTTCCCATGTGCATCAGAGTCTAGTACAGCATTTATAGGCATGGGTGTTTTCTTTGCTGAGGCATCAGCCATCCCAAACTTCTTTATAAGCTCTTTGGCATATTTTGCCTGGGAAATGAAGATGCCATTAGGGAGCTGCTTCACTTGGAGACCAAGGAAGTAGGAAAGCTCACCCATGCTACTCATCTCAAATTTTCAATGCATTAGATCAAAAAATCTCTTGCATAATTTGGGATCAGTAGAGCCAAATATTATATCATCTATATATATTTGTACTAACAGTATTTTATCATGATGTAATTTGGTAAATAAAGTCCTATCAACTATGCATCTTAAAAAACCATGCTCTAATAGAAAGCTGGCTAAGGTCTCATACCAAGCTCTTGGAGCTTGCTTTAAACCATAGAGAGCCTTATGTAACTTAAACACAAAAGAGTGATGAGTTGGAGAAATAAAACATGGAGGCTGTTGACCATAAACCTCTTCTTAAAGTTCCCCATTCAAGAAGGCACTCTTCACATCCATTTGATAGACTTTGAACTTTTGAATGAAGCATAGGCCAGGAATATCGGTATTGCTTCTTGCCTGGCAACTGGAGCAAAGGTTTGATCATAGTCAATCCCTTCCTCTTGTCTATACCCTTGAGCTACAAGCCTAGCCTTGTTCCTCACAATCACACATTGGGCATCAAACTTATTTCTGAATACCCATTTGGTTCTAATGACTGGGTAGTCTTTTGGTCTTGTAACCAAATCCCAAACCCTGCATCTCTCAAACTGATTGATCTCTTCTTGCATTTCAATGATCCAGTGGGGATCTTGCTCTTCATCAGATATGGATTGAGGCTCAATTTGAGAGAGGAAACAGACATGCATCAAGTCCTGGTTAAGTTGATGCCTTGTCTGTACACCTACTGTTATGTCTCCAATCACTTGGGATATGGGATGATCCCTCATTGTGATAAGATCTGTAGGTGGAGTTGGTTCAACAACAATATTTGGGAAGGATTCCACTTGTGGAATTACTTCTGTTGTTGTGGGGGGTTCAACTGCATCCAGATTTTCTTCATTGGCTTATTGAAAAGACTCAGATATATATTTTAATTCATCCAATTTCTCACACAAGTTGTTTACCTGAAAGGGGTTTCTGGTAGAAATTTCTTTCTCCTTGTAAAACATGTTAGTCTCATCAAATATAACAGCATGGATTCTTCTATTTTCAATGTGGATTTATTAAAAAACCTATAAGCATTGCTGACTTGAAAATATCCTAGAAAAATTCTTACTGCAGCCTTTGCTTCAAACTTTCTAATGTGCTTTTTGTCATTATTATGAATATAGCATACACATCCAAAAACTTTAAAATAGTTAATTATTGGTTTCTTCCCTTTGAACAATTCATAGGGGGTCTTATGTTTTAGTTTGTGTATCAATCTTCTGTTCAGGACATAGTTTGCTGTGCTCACTGCCTCTGCCCAATAGGATAGGGACATATAAGCATCTACAAGTAATGTGCCTGCAGCTTTAATGAGTGTTCTATTTTTCCTTTCAGCTACCCCATTTTGGTTAGGAGTTCTAGGAGCTGAGAATCAATGTCTTATACCATCTTTCCTATAGAACTCTAACATAAGAAGAGACTCAAACTCAGTGCCATTGTCACTTCTGATCAATGCAACTTGAGTAGAATACTCAATCTGTATGTTCTTGAGAAAATCTATAAGAACTTGAAAAGTATCTGACTTTGCTCTCAAAAAGAAAACCCAAGTGAATCTAGAGAAGTCATCTACAACCACTAAGGTATAAGACTTCCCTCCTAGGCTTTGTGAAGCAATAGGGCCAAAAAGGTCCATATGTAGTAAGTACAAAATCATTTGTGAATCACTCTTATTAATGGATTTAAAACTAGATTTTGTTTGTTTGCCTAGTTGACAAGCCCTGCTGAGGCCTTCCTTCTTGTAGGGGCAAGAAGGTAAACCTCTCAAAAGGCTGTCCTTAGATAGCCTAGCAATGTTTATCAGATTTACATGTCCTAATCTCTTAAGCCATAAGTCATTTTGCCTACTAACTAAGTTAAGCAGACATATATCTGAAGTAATAGACTGGAAATTAACTAAATATATGTTTCCTTGTCTACTACCAATTAAAACTGGTTTGTTTTCTATTGAGGTAATAGTACAGGATTCAGAGTTGAATGATACCTGATAACCTTCATCACAAAGTTGGCTTATGGAGATGAGATTGTGCTTCAGTCCACTCACATATGCATCTTTCTTGAAAGTTACAGCTCCAATCCTGATTTTTCCATAGCCCTCTATTTGGCCACAATTTGAATCACCAAAGATGACCATTGGTCCCAGCTTGGACTTATAGTCAATTAAGTTGTCCTTGCTGCCTGTCATGTGCTTGGAGCAGCCACTATCCATATACCAATGTTGATTATATGCTGGATAAATATTCATCTGCAAGTATAACACTTTGTTGTTCTTGACCCAGGTGACCTTGGGTCCTTGTTGATTTACATAGGAATAATTGGAAATATATGAGCATTAAGGTTGATCTTTATAGCCTTTGTGATGATATCTTCTGGGTGGTATTATCCATTTGCTAAAGGGATTAAAGTTGCTCTTAGAAATTCGATTTCTATTGTTAAAATCTGGGATCAATGATTTCTGGTTGGATCGTCGAACTGAGCTCGATGATGTTGGATGAGATCGTCGATCTCTACTTGAAGAATGAGAGTATTCATTCTTAGAGTACCAAAATCATCGATCTCTGTTCGACGAACCATACCGATGTCGTCGATCATAGATCGAAGAATGATTATTACTCAAGTTTGCGTTCAAAGATTGTCGTTCTGGGTTCGATGATCTGTTCATATATCGTCGATCTGTGTTCGACGATAATTGTTGAACATTGTCATTTTTGTTTTTGTGGTTATTGAGGTTATTTTAAATTTTAATCTGTTCAAGAACTTTATCAACCCTATTGACCTATTCAGTATTGTTCTTTCCTTTGTCAGATATAAACTTTACTGGTTTGTAAAGATTATTTTTCTGAATTATAGGTGGATTACTAGGGGAGGCACCTAATCCTAGTTTACTATTGTTGATCCTAGCATTTACAGTACTAGTGATATCTTATAATTGTAGACTTCCCCCATTTAAGGATTCTTCTAATATCTTGGCCTTGCTAAGTTTAGATTTCAAAAAGGATATTTGTTGATTAGCAGAGATAACTTCATTTGTTAGGTTATCATTCTCTGTAGAAGTTTTATCTAGGTCATTTAATTTTTCTCTGAGGAGTTTGATTTCCTTCTCAGAGCTAATTAAGTCTAAGCACAAATTTTTTTAATTCAAGTTTAAATTCCTCTGATTTAAAATCATAAGAGGCTATTACCTGATCCTCAGCTGATAAGAGCTCTTCATCTTCAGACTCATCAGCATCTGATCTGCTACTGCCTTCCTCAATAGCCATGAGGCAAACTTCTTTGGCCTTATGCTCTTCTTCATCCTCACTGGAGCTAGAGGAGGTTTACTCTTCTTCAGTGTCACTCCATGACTCAGCAACAAAGCCCTTGTCCTTCCTCTTGTGCTTGCTTGAGGAAGGCTTGCTGTAGTGACCCTTCCTTGATTCACCCTCCTTTCTTCTATCCTTCTTCTCAACTTCTGGGCACTCAGAGATGAAATGCCCAGGTTTCCTACAGCCAAAACACACTACTTCTTTAGATGGTGTTTTGTCATACCTTAGCTTGTCTTTAAACTTTGATGGTTTCCTTTTGAAATCTTTTCTAGCCATCTTAAAGAATCTCTTGGCAAAGAGACTCATCAATTCTTCATTCACAGGAATGACTTCAGAGTCTCCTGCAGCTTTGAAAGCTATGTTGTGCTCTTTCCTAGTTGGTGTAGGAGTCTTGACTTCAGCTACTACTTCGCTTGATTTTATCAGCTGCTCATAGGACTTAAGCTTTCCTAGTAGAGCTTCGGTTGAGATCTCTGTTGTGCTTCTGGATTCTCTGATGGGCCAGATTCTTGAGTCCCATGTGCTGGTGAAGCACATGAGGATCTTGTCATTCACTTTAGTCAAAGTGATTTCCTTATCAAGAGTCCTTAGCTCACTGATAATGGAGCTGAGTCTGTTGTACATCACTTCCACTACTTCAGCTTCATCCTTTTTGAAGTTTTCATATTGAGCTATGAGGTTGGATAATCTATCCTTCCTCTCATATGTTAATCCAACCACCATCTGGTTCAGGGAGTCCCAAATGGCCTTGGTTGATGGGCACTCAGCAACCTTTTGAAATATCTCATCTGACATTGTTTGAGCCAATATGTTCATGGCTCTGGCATCAGCTATCTTTGCCTTTCTCTGTGCTTTTGTCCATCCAAGGGGTGGAACTGCACTCATGTCTGGTTAAGTTGATGAGGTTGAAGCCACTGGAGCTGGTGGTCCTGTTAAGATGGAATTAAATATATCCTCATCAATAGAATTCATGTAGAGTTTTATTCTTGCCTTCCAGAGTGTGAACTTGGACAAGTTACACACTAGAGGTCTGGTGCTTGCATATTCTTTGTTATGTGCCATGCTGTATAGATCTAGAAGATGTAAGAGAACAGATCTAACTTAGGATCTTTGGTTCAAGGGTTAGCTTGTACAACCAAAAGAACCTCCTCTGATACCAATTGAAAGTTAGGGTTAGATCTGATATACTCTAGAGGGGGGGGGGTGAATAGAGTATGTCTGTGTGTTTTTTAAAATTTTCTTCTTTAACAATATACTATCTTACCTCTAACAACTATATCTAACTATCACAGATTAAAGTAAATCAAAGATCACAGAATATCTAACTAACACAGCAACAGCAAGAACAGAAAAGAAAGAGCAACCAGACGACACAAGAAATTTATAGTGGTTCCCCAAACTGGGAACATCCACTCTTCTACCACCATTTATAGGAATCCACTACAGGTTTTGATTAGGTGACTGTCACCAATGAGCTTTTGATCAGGTGCTCAAAAACCAACCCAAGTCTTTTGGAAGGAGACTTATAACCAGAATAATTTTGAAGGGAATTAAAACCCTGTACAGAGATGGGAATGAGAGAGTGATGTAAGTCTTCTTTTCTCAAGTCAAAATGAGAAGACTGTGTGGATTCTTATTTGTTGTCAAAGCTCCCCATGTGATCTTGAATGGTTCAGGAGTGGAAACTTTGTTCAAGGGTGTAGGCCTTCAGCTTTGATGATTGCTCGACAGCAGGCTTCTAGACTGATAAGTATGTTTGTCTCTTGGAAAGCCTTGGAGCAGACTGAGGATAGATGAAGAAGATCAAGATTTTTTGTATCTGTATGTTGTTGATGTCGTGTTTCTTCTTTCAGCATAATTAGGACTCATTAGTTTGTCGACGACCATTTGAATTTTCAAATTAGTCCTGTAATCAATACTGATGACATTAGAAATTACACAACATTGATTACTTTCCCCAACTGTTTCATTGAAAAAATGGCAGACAATAATCATGATGAAGACTGTAATTAATGATCTGTCTAGCGGTAATATTTAGAGAATGTTAGAGCATTAATTGCACAGGAATTACTGCAATATAATAGGAACAAAAGGAAGGAAATAACTTAGTCTGGAATCGTTGACCAGAAGACAGAATACGTCGAGCTGAGTCCATAGTTCGTCGAGCTAAGTATTGCTGTTCGTCGAGCTGAGTTACAAGATCGTCGAACTCTGAATAACTGACTACTGCTTGACAAAATCTTCTTGTTCTGTGCCCTAAGTTCGTTGACCTGAAAAAAACTTTGGCTTTGAGAGAATTATGTCACTGAGTCCATTTTACACTGAGTGATGAAGTATTAGTCGACCTGTGAATAGAGATCGTCGAAATCTGTTAAGAGAAGTTTATCTCTGAGTTAGTCGAGCTGAGTACGACTATCGTCGACCTGAGATCGACGAACGTAGATCTCTTTCTCTAAATCTTGATTTCTCTAAGTCTTGAGTCTATGGCTGTGATGAAGGCTGGTCCTTTGTACTGTTGACTCTAAGGACATGGCCTAGACTAAAGAAATACATAAAATTTGACCCTTCTATACAACATGGGTCACAACCTAAGAAGACAAGCAAGACCAAATAACCTAAGGGTTCCAACAATCTCCCCGTATTTGGGTGAGGTTACTTCAAATAAACAAAAAAAATTACAAAACAAAATGAAGTAAACATAACATTAAAACTAAGATAACTGATAGAATAAATAAGCTATCAGTACCTTTATAAAGCTATGTACCCAGATTCTTCACAGAAAACACAGAAAATAAACAGTTTAAATGTTCTTGTGAAGGTCAGAAGACTTAGCAAATTTGATTATCCTGTTTGGATCATGAGCTTGCTTCATAGTCATGGTTATATCAGCATCACCAATAGTCTTTTGTGAGGTCGTTCTTGGAACCCCTGCTTCAGGATATATACTCATGTATTCCTCAGCATTGAACAACATCCCAACATGGTATCTTTCAAACTCTTTCTTTTTGTAGTTTGATATGGTAGATAATTGAGATGGATCTTGACCTTTTTCTCTGGCTTGCTTGATTTGAGAAAGAGCCACAGATTCCTTAAATCTAGTCATTCTTGTAGTAGGACTAGCTTCAGGATCATAAGCTGGAGTTGGAAGTTCATTAGCTTTTCCAGGAGATGGAGGAGGGGAAAATGTTGGCTTAGAAATAAACTGTTGAGCTGACTGATGTCTGGAATAAGACTGATGTCCCTGTTTATGTTGACTGTCTCCATAAGAGTGAGAGGGTCTTCCCTGTCTCTGATAAGTTTTAGTGAGAGTAGGTTTAGTGAATCCTTCTGAGCTCTGAGATAAGGTTCCTGAGGCACCTGAAGCTGGAGGAGGAGGATCCCTTTTGAATTTTTGAGATGGAGGGGAGTATCTTCTGATTTTCTTTCTGCTCTTTTGTTCATTCTTGGATATCCACATCAAAGTTGGCATACCCATATAAGGAGTTATGTTTTGCAGAATGTAGTATGGAATATCATTAGTAGATTTAGGTTTTGGAGCAGGTGGAGAAGGTGCTTTCATTTTCTTGGAAATTTGTTTCCTCTTTGGAGCATAATCAGAATCATCATCATCATCATCATCAGAAGACAAAGGATTGTCATACATTTCATCAATCTGACTGATTAGATCCTTGGGAATTTCTTTGCTGGTTGGAGTGAGAACAACTTCAGCTTCAGCTGCTTCAGCTTCCACAGCAATGTCCTGATTTATTGGATCATCCAAACTAGGAATAGTGATATTATCCGTGATATAAGTCGGCCCAGGAGGGCTAGATCTTTGTTCGTATAATGCTACTGGAGGAGCTATCAGACTTTTCTTTATAATGTCTAATACTTCTAAACTTGAAGGGGAGGAGAAGCATACTATAGCTCTAGATGATTGAGTGGGAAAGGAGAGGCAGAACTGAATATAAGATCCAAAGATCTTCAGCAGAGTATGTAGATTTACTTTATGTGTAATGAAGTAGATCTTTCCAGGTAGAACTTCTGGCAAGCTGGTCTCTTGAGCATTGGATACTATACTATATGTATATTGATTATCTACATCTGCTACTTAGTCAGTTATCTCTATATCATCTGATTCCATATTAGTATCAAGAAAATTTAGAAAATCTATTTCCATGTCAACATTTGTTCTTGTTGCTGCTGTTTCTGCTGTTGCTGCTTCATAATTAAGTATCTCCCCCTGCCTGGTTTCAGTAGGCACTGAAGCCAGGCCCCTAGATGAAGAGAGGGTAGATGTGAGGGTAGAGATTTGAGCAGAAAGAGATGATATGGAGATAAATATAAGGGAAATAGCCTCTGCAATGATGGTTTGGAGGATAGGCTAGAGGAGCTCAAGAAGTGGTTGGATGATAGAGGGATTCAAAGATGTGGAGTCAGATGTTTGGGCAGGAGGTGGTTGAGAAGAGATAGAGGTATTCAAGATAGTTATTGGAGGAGATGGTTGGTTGGAAGTGTCTGGAAGGGGTTCCTGTTGAGGAGATTGTTAAGGAGAAGGAGTGTTCAGAGGAGATGAGAGTAAATTGAAAGATTGGATTGAAGAGAGAGTTGAGAGGGGGATATCAGCAAGATGAGATGGAAAAGGAGATCGGGGAGGAGTAGGGATGGATGTATCAGCCCTAGGAGAGGGAGAATTGGATGGAATATGTGTAGGGGAAGAAGGAATTAGAGATGCTGAAGGTGTAGGGGTATGTATTAGAATAGAAATAGAGGCTGGGGTTTATTGAACTTGAGGCTGAGATGGAGCTTGGGAATCAGGAGGTGGTGAAGGGGTGGATGGAATCTCTGCAGAGGGGTGAGGAGTGGCTTATGTAGCCCTTGTACTTTCAAGAGATTTAGAGGAAGAGGACTTGCCCTTAGATGGCTTTATGATTGTCCTCTCCCATCTGCCAAATAGAGCACAGGTAAGTCTCTTTGAGGCATTAAGGGATATGGTCGGGGAGACCAGGGATCCGACAACCTTTTCTTTGAGGAAGATCCCTAGGATCCTTCCAAAACATACCTCCTTTTTATTGTTCTTCTTTTTGATAAGATCAAACAAAACTTGAGCCCAGTTAATGGCTTTCTTGTTCACTATTCCACACATAACCAGGAATTGATGCCTGGTAATGTAATCATGTGAAGAGTGCTTTCCTAGCAGCACTTTCCCTACAATATCTGCAAGGAACTTATATTCAGCAGATAAATGCTTTTTAAGAAGTTTCTGTGGGGTTTCTTTTGAATAACCCATGAGGCTCAGCATTATATCAAACTCTTCAGTTTCAATTTCTAATTCCTCCTCACCATTATACAATCCAAATATTTCAGTTAAAACTGCGGGAGTGAGGGAGATGGCATTACCAGTGATAGTCCATGCCATCACGTTCTCCTCCGTGGTAGGTGTGTAGACCCATTCCCTGATCTCTGTTCCACAAATTTTGATGCGTGTTGATAGCAGAGTCTTGAGATGTTGGTCTTCTAGAGTTTTTAGAATGTTCATGAATACAGGATCAGAGTATTGGAAGGATTCGAAATCCAGATCAAATCCTGTATCAAACTTCATCGCTGCAAGAGAGCCTGCAAGGATCGCCATGAGAATACCTGCAAGAAAAGTCGAAGATCACGTGCAAGAGAACTGAAAGCACGCGACGGAGGTCGAAGAAAACCTAAATAAAGTGTTTTCTTGAATATGAACTGACAGACTCCGTTCCACGAAAAATGAATAGATCTTCGATCTGAGGTCGACAAAATAATTTGGACTTAAATGATTCGTCGATCTCAGTCTGAAGGGTTGAAGATATTTCGTCGATATTCGTTCGACGAAAGTTTTCTGAAGTAGGTTCGTCGATCTCAGTTCGACGAAACTAACTTCACACAGAGAGTTCGTCGATCTCTATTTGACGAATATCTCACAAACTTCCCCCATGTGCCAGTTCGTCGATCTCCGTTCAACGAACTTTGAAAAAATCATCGAGTGCAGACAGAAATTAAACTAATTCTTCTCCATTTATCATTCCAAGCTGATTTATGAAGAACAAATGATTTCTTTCTTCCATAGGTTTGGTGAAGATATTTGCTCTTTGTAAATCACTATAGATATAGATAAGATTAATTTTTTTTGTCTACACACTCTCTAATAAAATATTCCTAATGTCTATATGCTTAGTTCTGCTGTGATGAACTGGATTTTGTGTTATGGTTATAGCACTTGTGTTATCACATAGTAATGTTGAATTATTTAAGTTGAAACTATAGTTCAGTAGTTGGTTTTGAATCCACAGCATTTGGGAACAGCAACTGCTAGCTGCAATATATTCTTCTTCAGCAGTTGATGTAGACACACATGACTGTTTCTTGCAAAACCAAGACACTAATCTCATACCAAGGAATTGATAAGTTCCTGAGGTACTTTTTCTGTCCACTCTGCATCCAGCAAAGTAAGCATCTGAGTATCCAGTTAACTCAAACTCTGACTTAGTAGGATACAAGAGACCTAGACTAGGAAAACCCTTTATATATCACAAAATTCTTTTTAAAAAAACTAGACGAGATTCTTTTGGGTTCACCTGGAACCTAGCATAAAGGCATGTAGCAAACATAATATCAGGTCCGCTTGCTGTAAGGTATAGTAGGGACCCAATAATGACCCTATATAGTTTCTGATGCACAGGTTTCCCATGTGCATCAGAGTCTAGTACAGCATTTGTAGGCATGGGTGTTTCTTTGCTGAGGCATGCGCCATCCCAAACTTCTTTATAAGCTCTTTGGCATATTTTGCTTGGGAAATGAAGATGCCATCAGGGAGCTTCTTCACTTGGAGACTAGGGAAGTAGGAAAGCTCACCCATGCTACTCATCTCTAATTTTGAATGCATTCGATCAAAAAATCTCTTACATAATTTGGGATCAGTGAAGCCAAATATTATATCATATACATATATTTGTACTAACAGTATTTTATCATGATGCAATTTGGTAAACAAAGTCCTATCAACTATGCCTCTTGAAAAACCATGCTCTAATAAGAAGCTGGCTAAGGTCTTATACCAAGCTCTTGGAGCTTGCTTTAAACCATAGAGAGCCTTGTGCAACTTAAACACAAAAGAGTGATGAGTTGGAGAAATAAAACCTGGAGGCTGTTCAATATAAACCTCTTCTTTAAGTTCCCCATTCAAGAAGGCACTCTTCACATCCATTTGATAGACTTTGAACTTTTTGAATGAAGCATAGTGTTGGAACACCCTATTACTAATTTGGGTAAGGATCACTATATTTTTAGGAAATCAGTTTGACCTAGATGTATAGTTGAAAAGGTCAAGTTAGAATGAGTCTAGGGCTTAGAACTTAGGTTTGAAGCTGCCCCCAGGACCATTCAAGGATCAAGACTTAGAGCTAAGACAAAGAAAATTTTCGTCGAGCTCAGGTCGACGAAACGTCGAACTCCGTTCGACGATCTCTGAGCTCAACTCTGCTTAGTCGTCGAACTCCGGTCGACGATCTTCGAGCTCAGATCGACGATCTGCCTTCAGCTTGTTTCCAAGTCACTGAGCTCCGGTCGACGATCTTCGAGCTCAGTTCGACGTTTTCTGTCTGATGTTCAATCCAATCTCTGAGCTCCCTTCGACGATCGTAGAGCTTAGATCGACGTTTTTCCGAGAGATCGATGACTTTAAGGATTGAAATTCAGTCAGCTTTTGGAATGTTTTTCAAATTCTCTCAGCATTTATTTCAATAGATTTGTTAGCCATTTTCATTTATTCTGGAGCAAGTTTCAAGTGATTTCTCAGAGAATGTTTATTGGACTTTCCTCCAGAAGACAAAATATTTATGGAAGACATTTATGACTGCTAATGGCTATCTTGGACAGAGGATCATAAGAGAATAAAATACACAACAGCAGATCAAGAGAAGACACACAAACACTCAATACAGACATACACAGATAGTGAGATCATCTTAGAGAAAAATCAAGTGATCATTCCTGAAGAGTTAGATTGAAAATTAGCATACTGAAAAGTGCTCATAGCTTAAACTTCAAAGACTCCAGACAACTCATATTTCAGCCTCTGCTGAAATCATCTTCTGTTGGAGATCTGAAGCTTCTGAAGGCCTATCACCCTAGCAAAGCTCTTACTCCTGAACCATCTACAGCTCAGGGGGAGCTTTGACAACACAATCAATCCACTAAGTCTTCTCTCAGTGATTGAGACAGAGAAGATAACTTCTCCTCTTCCTTTTTCTTTTCCTGTTGTAAAAGGGTTATCAAAACTCCCTTCAAAAGTCTTGAATCTGGTTCTGAGAGCCTTGTCAAAACTCAGTGGTGGCAAGACACCTTATCAAAAAATCTAGATTTGGTTTTTGAGAACCTTATCAAAAGCTCATTGGTGCAAGGACACCTGATCAACTCATCCTGAGTGGATTCCTACCAAGGGTGGTAGAAGAGTGGATGTACCCAGGTTGATTGGGGAACCACTATAGCTTCTTGTGTTTGGTTGCTTGTGTGTATTCTTTGTTGTGTGCTGTGAATCTTTTGTTTTCTTTTTATTATTACTTCTGGTTTATTATTGTAGCACAATACACATACTATATTAACTTAACTCTTCCTCTGCAAAGTTTTATTTTGAAAAATTATTTTAACCAACTCTATTCACCCCCCCTCTATAGTCAGACTGATCTTATCCTCCACTTTAAATTGGTATAAGAGGCAGGTTGGTTGTTCATACATGCTAACACCTGAACCAAAAGATCCTTGATAAGATCAATCCTTTAAGAGGGTTATTTTCATTATATTTAAATTTATATAAAGACATGGCACAGAACAAAGATTATGCAAGCACCAGGCCTCTAGTGTGCAATCTATCCAAGTTTGCACTTTGGAAAGCTAGGATTAAACTTTATATGAATTATATTGATGAAGATATATTTTATTCTGTTTTGACAGTGTGCCCAAGTCCACCAGCAAGCTCAAGTACAAATGTTGTTCCACCTCCTTCAGGAATAGATGCTGAAATAAAGAAGTGGAAGACTGCAGATGCCAAGTCCATGAATATCTTAGCTCAGACAATGTCTGTTGAAATATTTCAAAAGGTAGCTGAATGCAACTCAGCAAAAGAAATTTGGGACAAACTTTCTGAGATTGTCTCAGGATCTGCTGATGAGAGAAAAGATAGAAGATCCTATCTCATATCCTAATATGAGAACTTCAAGAAAGGAGAAGCTGAGTAAGTAGCAGACATGTACAACAGATTAAGTCTTATTGTCAATGAGTTAAAGACTCTAGATAAAGAAATCTCATTGACTGAGCTGAATGACAAAATCCTAATGTGTTTCCCCAACACTTGGGATTCAAGAATCTGGCCAATCAAAGATGCCAGAAGTCTAAATGCGATTACCACTGAAGCTCTCCTGGGCAAGCTCAAATCTTATGAGCTGCTCATTAAAAATAGAGAAGAAGAACAAAAGGCTGCCTCACTAGACACAAGGAAAGAGAAGACAATTGCCTTCAAAGCTGTTGAGGACCTGCCTGAAGAAAAGGTCACAGACAATGAGGAGCTACTCAGATTATTGGCCAAAAGATTCTACAAAATGGCCAGAAAAGACTTCAGAAAGAGATCATATAAGGGACATGATAAGCCAAGGTATGATAAATCAAATAACAACAAGGAAGTTATATGTTTTGGTTGTAGGAAACCAGGCCATATTGTTCCTGACTGTCCAGAAAACAAAAATAAGGACAAGAAAGAAAGAAGAGAAAGAAGAAAGGAGAAAGATTTTAAGAAGAATAGCTCAGACAAACCCTCCTCCAGTAAGAACAAACATACAAGGAAGGGATTTGTTGCTGAGACATGGAGTGAAACTGAAGAGGATTCTAAAGCTTAATCCAGCTCCAGTGATGATGAGGATGATACTGATGAAAAGGAATTTTGCATGATGGCTATCAATGCCTCTCAAACAGATTCAGAAGCAGAAGAGTCAGACTCAGATTCAAAAATTAACCTAGAAGAAGACCAGGTAATCAATTCATTTGATTTCAGTTCTGAGGACTTTAAACATGAGTTTAAAGACTATGCCTAGATTTATTAGAGTCTGAGAAGGAAATCATTTCCCTTAGAAAACAACTGTCTAAGTATAGCACATTAAAATAAGAGAACCTCAAACTCTCTGAAGAATTAGAATGCTATAGGGAGCAGATAGCTTCACTGAAAAGTGAACTATCCAGGGCCAAGCAGTTTGGAGAATCTCTAAATGGGAGAAGCATCAAACTGATGGATATCACAAGCCCAGTGAACTCTAGACTTAATAGTACACTGGGCTTGGGAGCTTCATCCAGCAAGCCTATAGTTCTGACAACTCCAATCAAATTTATCTCTGATAAAGGCAAGGAAGTTGTAGAGGTAGCTAGGAAGAATGCAGATTTGCCAAAGAAAGTTATAGTTCAACAGAATGCGTCGAACAGAGCTCGACGATCGTCGAACGGCGCTCGACGGTCCAAGAAAAAATCATCGAACTCAGCTCGACGACACCTGAACTCTGAACTCCAGGACAGTCGATCTTCGAATAGAGCTCGACGATCTTACCCAAGATCGTCGACCTCAGCTCGACGATCATCGAACAGAGATCAGGGCTTTGAATAATCTTTCAAAGGTACATCTAGATTCAATCCTAGAAGTCCTACATCCCAAGGTTTCAACCCTTATACTGAATGGATAGTACCTCCTAGGAGATACCATCCTGAAGGTTATAAGTGTCAACCTGAGATGTCTTTCATTTCTGAATTTAAAGGATATCAACCTAGGCCAAGGGTAAACTGGGTCAAAAACATGTAAATTCTTGTATGTACAGGTGAAGACCTATCCAACATCAAACCAACTATGGTATCTGCATAGTGGGTGCTCAAAGCACATGACAGGGAACAAGGACAACTTCAAATCCTTTAAAGCCAAGCTTGGACCCAAAGTAATTTTTGGTGATTCAAACTTTGGAACAACAAAAGGATATGGTGCAGTCCAAATTGGAACAGTCACCTTCAAGAAAGTAGCTTATGTTGAAGGACTCAAACACAACTTGATAAGTATCAGTCAACTTTGTGATGAAGGATATCAAGTGACTTTCAACAAAGCTATAGCAAGGTCAAGTCAGAAGACAACACAACTGTGTTGACAGGTAACAGAAAAGGTAACATTTACTTAGTAGATTTTCATTCATCTAAAGAAGATATTTGCATGTTCAATTCCATATCCAGACCTAATATACTATTGCATAAGAGACTAGGACATATTAACCTTAGAACCATTGCTAGGCTATCCAAGGACAACCTTGTTAGAGGACTACCTTCTGGCCCCTACAAGAAGGAAGGACTTTGCAAGGCTTGTCAATTAGGCAAGCAAACTAAAAACAATTTTAAGTCACTTAATAAGAGTGATTCACCTAGGATTTTGTATCTGTTACACATGGATCTCTTTGGACCCATTATAGTACAAAGCTTAGGAGGGAAATCCTAGACTTTAGTGGTTGTAGATGACTTCTCAAGATTCACATGGGTGTTCTTTCTGAGGAAGAAGTCTGATAACTTTAAGTGTTTGACAGAGTTTCTCAAATGTATACAGAGTGAGTTCAATACTCATATTGCCCTGATCAGAAGTGATCATGGGACAGAGTTTGATTCTCTTCTTATGCAAGAGTTCTGTCAGAGTGAAGGGATCAGACATACATTCTCAGCTCATAGAACTCCTCAACAAAATGGGGTAGCAGAAAGGAAAAATAGAACCCTAATTGAATCTGCAACTACATTGTTGTCAGATGCTCACCTTCCTCTATCCTTTTGGGCTGAGGTAGTGAACACCACAAACTATGTACTGAATAGAAGTTTGATACACAAACTGAAGGGCAAGACTCCCTATGAATTACTCAAAGGGAAGAAACCTAAAGTAGATTACTTAAAAAATTTTGAGTGCATTTATTATATTCACAACAATGACAAGAGATATATAGCAAAATTTCAAGCAAAAGCTGATGAAGGAGTGTTTCTGGGATACTCCATGATCAGTAAAGCTTATAGGGTTTATAATAAAACTACTCAAAAAATAGAAGAATCTGTCCATATTTCCTTTGATGAAACTAATATGTCTTTCAAGGAGAAGAATGCTTCTACCATAGAACATTTGCAGGTACATTCTCTAGCTGAAGACTTGGACAGATTGCAAGTTACTCAAAAGGATGAAAGTAGTGAAGATGAAGAAGCTGCTCAACATCTGGAAGAAAATCTTCTTGAAGAGCCAGTTGCTGTTCCACAAGAGGAAACAATAACACAGGTTGGTGAACAATCAACAACCCCTGTTGATTTAGTAACATTGAGAGATCACCAATCTCCCAAGTGATTGGAAACATCTCAGTTGGTGTGCAAACCAGAAATCAGGTCAACCAAAATCTGATGCACACTTGCTTTCTCTCTAAAATTGAACCTTAATCCATTCAAGATGCAGAGCAAGATCCACACTGTATCATTGCAATGCAGGAGGAGTTGCATCAATTTGAAAGAAACAAAGTTTGGGAACTAGTGCCTAAGCCAAAGGATCATTCCATTGTTGGAACAAAATGGGTGTTCAGAAACAAATTGGATGATCAAGGAATTATTGTAAGGAACAAGGCATGGCTAGTTGCTCAAGGATATTCTCAAGAAGAGGGGATAGACTATGACCAGACCTTTGCACCAGTTGCAAGGTTAGAGGCCATAAGAATCTTCCTAGCTTATGCTGCTCATAAGGGATTCAAAGTCTACCAAATGGTTGTGAAGAGTGCTTTTCTCAATGGGGAGATCAAAGAAGAAGTCTATGTCAGACAACCCCCAGGTTTTGTCTCTCCAACTCATCCTGATTATGTTTTCAAACTACATAAAGCATTATATGGTCTAAAGCAAGCTCCTAGAGAATAGTATGAGACCCTAGCATGCTTTCTTCTGGAAAATGATTTTATAAGGGGTAGAGTAGACCACACTCTTTTTATTAGAACACATAAGTCCCATACCCTACTAGTACAAATATATGTAGATGACATCATCTTTGGTTCTACTTATTCAAACTTGTGCAAAAAGTTTTCCAAGCTTATGCACTCTAAATTTGAAATGAGTAGCATGGGTGATCTATCCTACTTCTTTGGATTGCAAGTCAAACAACATGCTGAAGGCATATTTATTTCTCAAACCAAGTATGCAAAAGAGCTGGTTAAGAAATTTGGTATGTCTGATGCATCATGTATGAAAACACCCATGCCTACCAATGCTGTATTGGATGCTGATGAACATGGGAAACCAGTTGATCAGACAACATATAGAGCAATGATTGGCTCTTTATTAAACCTTACAGCTAGTAGGCCTGATATAATGTTTACTACATGTATATGTGCTAGATTCCAAGTTAGCCCTAGAGAGTCACACTTAACTTTAGTAAATAGGCTTCTTAGGTATGTTAAAAGCTGTCCAAATCTAGGTCTCTGGTATCCAAATGATTCAGCATTTGACTTAACTGGATTTTCAGATGCTGATTATGCTGGATGCAGAATAGACAGGAAAAGCCCCAGCGAAACTTGTCAGTTTCTTGGTAATACACTTGTCTCATGGTTTTGTAAGAAACAAACATCTGTGTCAACTTCAACTGCTGAAGCTGAATATATGGCTGCAGGTAGTTGTTGTTCACAAATCTTGTGGATACAAAATCAACTCCTATACTATGGTTATAACTTAGAGAAGTTTAAAATATTTTGTGACAACACGAGTGTTATTTCCATTGCACAAAATCCAGTCCTCCATAGTAGGACAAAACACATAGAAATTAGGCATCATTTTCTAAGGGATAATGTTGAGAAAAATAAAATTGAACTTCAATATATCCCAACTGATTTGCAAAGGGGAGATATTTTCACCAAGCCTTTGGATGAAAAGAAACACACATTCTTTCTAAATAAGTTAGGCATGTTAGATGGAGGAAGCCTAAAATAAATTACCTGTCAGTATTGTGTCAGATCGAGATTCCCGACTTACGTCTCGTTTCTTGAAGAGTATACAAGAAGGGTTGGGTACCGAACTAAAATTTTAAACCACTTATCATCCGCAGACCAATGGTCAGACGGAGAGAGTAAATAAGATTGTGGAAGATATGAGAATATGTTACATCTTGGACCATGGGGGAGTGTGGGACGAGCGGTTGATATTTATGGAATTTGCCTACAATAACAGCTATCAGGAAAGATTGCAAATGGCCCAGTTTGAGGATTTGTATGGGAGACATTGCTGAACTCCCTTATTTTGGGCTGAAGTTGGCGAAAGACGGTTGTTAGCTCCAGAATCATTGGAAGAGATGAGTACTTCTGTGATGCATATTCGAGAGAAGCTTCATATAGCTCAGAAGCATTATGAGAAGCACGCTAATCGATGAAGGTCTTATATGGAGTTCGTTATTGGGGACAAGGTTTTTCAAAAGGCATCATGATGTCAGGTGTAAAAAGGTTTGGGAGGAACCACAAGGTTGATCCCTTATTTTTCTCAAGGTGTGTCCGATGTGTTTCAAGTGAGCCAGTTACAGAAATTTCTGCATAGTGATCGACATGTTTTTGATTCGGTGCCTCAGTTGCTGCCTAATCTTTCTTAGGTTGAAATGTCTATTCGTATTATGGATACTCAGGATCGGCTGTTGAGAAGAAAGACGATACCCATGGTTAAAGTTTTATGGCGCAACCAAGACGTGAAGAGAGCGACTTGGGAGTTGGCGTCAGCCATGAGGGAGGGTCATCCTCTTCTATTCTTCTAGTTTCTTTTGGTACGTATTTCAATTCAATAACCCTTGGTTATTTTTCCCTCTTTAGTAGATTAAGTTGGGTATCAAGTTTTGGGATGAAACTTTATTTTAAGGGAAGTGGCTTAACGCCCTTAATTTTTCGATGTTTACTTTAATTCCTTTAGTGGCATATTTTTGATGTCAGGTCATTGCGTTGATGCATAGTTGACGGGTACCATTGCGGGAGCGTGACTTTTACTCATTAGGTATCTTAGGTTTTGGTAGCTTGGCTAATTTCTAAAAGTGGTTTTGAGATTTCTCTTCCGAGCCGGGTTTGTTTTGGAACTCAGTGGAGCCTTTTATGAGATATTTATTGTTTTGCTCTTCGGGGGAGTTTTTATCCGAGTTTGGTTTATCGAATCTTAAATTGTACTTCGTCGTTGGATTTGTAGCATCGATATTTAGTTTTTTTGTGAATTTCATAAAAATTTGAGTTGATTCGAGTTATATTATATTATAACATATGTATATAATATTATGTTATATTATATCATATAATATTATATTATATAATATCAGATATTATATTATATTTATCTTAGAGATAATATATAATATATTATATTATATGTATTTAAAATATATTATATTATAAGTACTATTATATTATATTCTTTTGTAATATTTTATTATATAGATAAAGACTATTGATCGATTACTATTCATTTTCTTCCTCCCCAAGCTAACAGACTGAGAGTGCAGAAGAAAGAGGGCGACAGGTTTCGCAAGCCTTTCAGCCACCACTTATAGGAGTGTCGGTGCTCGAAATCGTCGACGGAGGGTAGATCCGGAAAGCTCTTGTCGAGATCTACGCGTTGGGGGTAAGTAATTTTGTTTTCTTAGACTTTTGACGTTAGGGTTTTTCACCTTGACTCTCATTTGCCCTATAAAGTTTCTTAAATTGTTGCCTAAGGGTTATAGTGGCCGATCCTTGAAGCGGAGCATTTATGATGCCGGATTTTTGAAGATCTTGAGGCAAGTGATTATTTGCACCCTTGCCAAGTCTTTTATTAAGTTCTTTATTGTTCTTTTTCTGAATTTTCTTATCTATATAGGCTGTATAGTACTTAGTACATCAGTAAACTAGCTTTTCTCTTCTTGCTGTGGTCAAGAAGAAGTCTTTTCTTGTGTTGGGCTCCTGCATTGTCCACCCCTCCCTTTCTCTTAGATTGTGGATCTTAGTCTTAGTCTAGGTTTAGCTGTTGTCAAAATTAATTAATTATTATAAGTCTACTCACTTCTATTTAAGAAGATAGAGTTTATGTCAGGTTTCTTTATTTAGGCTTTGAGTGGACTCAAAGCTTTTGTTTAGGCTTTGAGTGGACTCAAAGTTTTTGTTTAGGCTTTGAGTGGACTCAAAGCATTTATTTAGTCTTTGAGTTGACTCAAAGCTTTCGTTTAGGCTTTGAGTGGGCTCAAAGATTTTTCTTAGGCATTGAGTGAATTCAGAGCCTGTGACTTAGGCGTTGAGTGAATTCAGAGCCTGTGACTTAAGCATTGAGTGAATTCAGAGCCTATGACTTAGGCATTGAGTGAATTCAGAACCTGTGACTTAGGCCTTGAGTGAATTCAAATCCTTTGACTTAGGCTTTTAGTGAATTCATAGTCTAAGACTTTGGCATTGAGTGAACTCAGAGCCTGTGTTTTGGGGTTGACTAAACTCGGAGCCTTTGTTTAGGCTTCGAGTGAACTCAAAGCCTTTGTCTAGGCATCGAGTGAACCCAAAGCCTGTATTGATTGGTGTCGAGTGATCTCAGAGCTGGTGTTTCTTGGAAATTTGGATATGTCCGTCGAGTGACATTGAGTTTGTCAAGTCATATTCATCAAGTTTACCTTAGTTACTTATATTTTTTTCATCCATTTACATTGTCATTAAAATCTGATGCTAAGTATTGGTTTTCATTTTGTTGGTTTATATAATGCATGGCTGTTGGTGGCGTTGGTTAATTATAATTTGCATGATTATATAATGTATGGTCAATTGTGGCCCTAGATTGGCAATGGATAAAGGACCACCACCTTAATGGTATTTATTGCATGGTATTTTGTGGCTAGGTTCGTAGTGGATAAAAGACCACCAACTTATTGTTGGCTTGTGAATCATTACACCTGGTGTGTTTTCTTCTCTTCTTATGGACTGTTGGTTTGTGTTGGACATATGGACATCACCACAGTTCCTTTTGGAGATGTTTGGTCTGAAGGTTGGTGTTGGACAATGTGGCACCCAACTTAGTACTATTTTATAGGTATAAATGATTCACGTGTTTTGAGTTGATCAGAGTCTTATATATATATGCATATATATTCTTACGAATACACTTGTAGATGTTAATAAAGCATAATTTCATATCGCACTTGGTGCAATTTCTTATACTTAAAACCCTATAAATATATCTTTTGATTATGATCTTATGATCTGTATGCTGCGGATTGGCAGTTATTTCTGTTTTTGGCTGGTAACCCTTTAACCTCTCACATTATTTACCTTTGGTTTCTTTGACACTTGCACAATCTTGGTGAGGTATTCTTTTCTTTTGAATGCCTCAGGTTCGGAGTAGTAGCCAGTTGAGCGGCTAGGTTTTATTGTTGTTGGTGTCCTACAACTGTTATAGTTGTCCTTACTTCTTCGGTGTGAGGTAGAATTATTGTTTTGTTTTTTAGTCCAGACATTCATGCCGCTTGGTGGGTTCGGGTCAAGTTGTTCATGCCCACTAGATGCTTTGGTGGATTGGTAAGTTACTTGCTAACTCCTAATCTTCTTCTAGATAAGTTGATTGTTTTACTTGCTCTTTGGGAAGGTTTTATGTTTGGAATGCATGTTAGTTATTTTATTTATAAATGTATCATTTTTACTATCACATGCATTACATTGTTTTAAGCTTAATCCACTATATTTCAACTAACGTTAAGGTTATTCCTATACTTATACCTAGAGGTGCATATCATGAGCTATCCATTTTGGATGTTTATGCTCATGTACGTTGTTAATCTATATAAATAAAGTATTTTTTGCAGCGTATATCTATATTTTCATGTGTGGACTAGTTGATCCACTGAGCCGAGGGATATGGACATTAAAACTTAGAGGTTTTCTTTAAGATAAACTTGAGAACTTCATGATAAGTGTGAGGACTCTGATATATTATTTAAATGTGAAGAAAATACGGGTTGTGACATACATAGGCGAGTGGGGAGATCAGGTCCGACTAAAAGCTACAGAAGAGGTGGTGGCGATGGAGGTTCTCACCCAGGGAGGTAGGGTGGAGAAAGTGCGAATCAGTAGAGGGTTGAGTCTAGTCGACCAGGAGAGGATGCTGGAGTGCATCCGGAAGAACGTCGACATCTTTGCATAGAGCACGACTGACATGTCAGGGATCAATGTGAACGTTTACTGCCATAGTCTCAACCTGGATCCAGAGGCACGCCCCATACATCAAAGAAAGATGTCCACCGCGTACAAGCTGGTCAAGCCCATCAGAGAGGATGTGGGCAAGCTCCTCAAGGTTGGGTTCGTGTCCGAGATCTTGTACCCTGATTGGCTCTCCAACGTTATAATGGTAAAAAAGGAGATGGCCGGTGAAGGATGTGTGTAGATTTTTCTCCTCTTAATAAATCATGTCCTAAAGATTGTTACCCATTGCCTCGGATCGACGTGCTTGTTCACTCAGCCGTCAGTTTTTTTGTAATGAGTTTTCTAGATGCTTTTTCAAGTTATCATCAAATTAGGATGCACCTACCCGACATCAAAGATGTTTCCTTCATCACTGGGGATGGGTGCTACTACTACAAGATGATGCTTTTTGGGCTAAAAAATGCAGGGGAAACGTATCAAAGGATGATGTACCGGGTCTTCTAGGAGTATAAGGGGAGGAAATGGAGGTGTACGTGGATGATCTCATGATCAGGAGTTAGGACGTTGGCTCTCACCTCTAGGACCTAATAGAGACCTTCGACACCAATGGAAATACAAAATGAGGTTGAACCCCTTGAAGTGTGTCTTCATGGCAAGGAGGGGTAAATTCCTAGGCGAGTCCTTACTCCCGTAGGTGTAGAGCCAAACCCTTACAAGGTAAGGGCCATCATGGAGTTGGGATCGCCTCGGAATGCCAAGGAGGTCCAGCGGCTAATGGGGAAGTTTGCAAGGTTGAGCAGGTTCCTCTCTCGTGCAGGAGAGAAGTGCTCCCCCTTCTTCAAAGCGCTGAGGGGAAATAAAAAATTTAAATATTCCAAGGAATGTTAGGAAGCATTCCAAGCCTTGAAGAGGAAGCTGACCTAGGCCCTGCTACTCTTGGAACCAAATTAAGGGGAAGATCTATCACTATACCTTAGGGTCGGGGCCGAGGCCTTGAGCTCTGTTCTGGTCCAAGAAGAGAGAAAGAAACACTACCTGTTTACTATATTAACAGGGTTTAGAGGAAGGCGGAGCTTCGTTACCCCCATCTTAAAAAAGTTTGCCATTGACCTGGTAATCTCGGTTAAGAGGTTCCTTCCCTATATCTAGGCACACTCCATCTGGTTTGGGACTAACCATCCCCTCAGCAATATATTTTAGAGGGTGGATCATTCCGGGAGGTTGGCAAAGTGGTCAGTGGAGCTGAGTGAATTTGATATATCTTTTGTTCCCCGCCTCTCGATCAAGGCCCAAGCGATTGCCGACTTCCTGGCTAACTATGCGGTTGAGGTGGGGGAGGCCGATCTCACTCACCAAATTCCTTGGAAGGTGATGGTGGACGACACCTCGGGAAGGCATTCCCTGGGGGGTGTAATCTTGTAAAATCCCAGGGGATGAATATCGAGCAAATGGTGGTCATCCACTTCCCCATTACCAATAACCAGGCCGAGTATGAGGCAACAATCGCAGGGCTTGTCCTGCCAGGGAGATAGGGGTGCAGGACGTAGAGGTTCTCACGGACTCTATGGTGGTGGCCTCCCAGATCAATGGGGAGTTTGAGACAAGGGAGCCCACTCTCTAACTCTACTTAGTAAAGTTGAAGGGGGACATCAGCATGTTCCAGACCTTCTCCATCTAACACGTACTACGGGAGGAAAACGAATAGGTGGACTGGTTGTCCAAGTACATACCTCAGGGGGAGGTACAATCACCGACTTGTTCCGCCCTTCCATTGAAGAGGGTAAGCTGATGAAGGTGGACCCACACCCCTTATGGAATGATCCTTTTGCAACCTTCCTATCCACAGGGGAGTTCCCAGAGGGCATTGATAGAAAACGATTAAAGCACAAGTCGACATACTACCTCATACGCGACAGGAAGGTGTATAGAAAGGCTCTCCGAGGGTTGCTGACACGTTATGTAGCGGAGGGTCAAATTGAGAGGATCTTGGAGGATATCCATTCTAGATAGTGAGGGAGTCACTCAGGAAGCAGGACCCTGGAAGGGAGGATTGTAAGGCAAGGTTATTTCTGGCTGACCCTGGGCCTGGATATCGCTGAGTTCACAAAGAAATGCCATAAGTGCCAATTATTTTCCCCTCGCCAACTACTGCCAGCTCAAAGACTAAAGAGCATCATGGTGACCTGGCCCATTGCCATCTGGGGATTAGATATGGTAGGACCCTTCCCTCAGGCCAGTGGGCAGAGGAGATTCTTTCTAGTCAAGATTGACTATTTTTATAAGTGGTTGGAGATGAAGGCACTGGCCAAAGTGAACTCCTAGGTAATCAGAAACTTTATATAGTGGGATATTATCTGCCAACATGAGTTACCTTAGGCCAATGTCATGGACAATTGGCTGCAGTTTGCCAGCACCGAGTTTATCAGCTTCTGTGGCCAACTTGGGATTGATCTCAGGTTCGCATTGGTCCATCATCCCAGGAGCTATGGGAAGGTGGAGGCGTCAAACAAGATCATCGTAAACTTCTCGAAGAAGAAGGTTGATAATTTGAAGGGAAGCAGGGTAGAGCAGCTCCCTTCGGTCCTCTAGGCCCTGAGGACCACTCCCAATACAGCCATTGTGGAGACCCCCGTCAAGCTCTAACATGGCTACAAAGTATTGCTCCCCATAGAGTTCGAGGTCTTGGCAACTCAGGTAGTTGAGGCAAACGAAAGAAGAGAAGAGTGGAGGGCTGAGAATGAGGATGAGTTGCGGTTCTCCCTGTATATGGTAGAGGAGTTGCGCAATATGTCTGCCATCCGACAGGAGGAGGTCAAATGAAGGATAGCTAAGTACTTTGACAAGCACATCTGAGTCAATCAATTCATGGAAGGGGACTTGGTCCAGAAAAAGGTGGATGCAGTAGGAAGATCAGCTGTTATCGGAAAGCTCAACCCCAATTGGGATGTTCCATACATTATACAAGAAGCATTGAGATTAGGAGGGTATCGCCTCCGAAAAGTTAAGGGCGAGACTCTATGTCAAACCTGTAGCGGTGATGACTTGAAGCGTTTATATCCTTGAGCCATATAAGTGAAGTCTTTTTTCTAATAAAGCTTCTTGACATTCTAATTATCGGTTGCCATGATTCATATGAACAGATGAAGAGTCTACCTTGACCTTGAGCAGATCCCGCTGTTAGGCTCCCATCTTGCTGACAGGGTTGGATGTCACTCGAGAGAGCTACCCAGACCCCCAAGCAGATCCTCCTGCAAGGCTACTATCTAGATGGCAGGGCTTGATGTCACTCGAGAGAGTGATGATATTTTCTCCACGCTAGCACGTGTTTCCAATTGATGAGGCAAGTGTACCAATCGTTCGGAGTATAAAATCAAGGGTCGTATATCGACTCGGGGTTATCGAGTACTTGCACTCACAAGGAAAGCTATTATCTTATCGGAAGAAAAGTTGGTTTTTGTTGAACGGAAAAAGAAACGTTACACTAATAAAGAGAAATTCGATAATAAGGAAGCTAGCACTTGATCTATGAACCCCCTTGGGCTAAAATAAACCTTCTTGAGAAATAAAGCAATGCGAGTTCTTAACTACTCACTCGACCGTGGAGTTTCCTAAAGTACAAAAGCATCTCTTTCGATCTCATGCTTTTGACTAACCTTAGGCTGATCGATTAAGACCTTTCGGCTAGTCGAAACCCCTAAGCTTGCTTTAGGCAGTGAACCCCACTATTGGATTTGACTCCAATCCGAAAGATTTACGTCGTCCTATCTCGAGAAGTGCATTCAACTCCTTTTATCTTTCAGTGATCTCCTCATATCCGTAACCTCTCAGTCATTTAGGATACGGTTCTTATGTCGAAGATCATATCCCCGTAATATGAATTCGACGAAATAAAAATCAAAGATAAATCATAGCAAGTAAGATTAAGAACAAGACATTTGATAAAAAGAAGAAGATTTTATTTTATTCCAAGGTTCATCTAGATCAAGTGCTAAATGAAAATTAGCTACTCATCAATATGGAAATACAAGATAAGGTAAGGAAATACATGATGAAAATAAAAAGCAACTTGAATTGAAACTTAAAGCAAAGCTAGGCTAAGTAAAGGAAATTACAGCAAATTAAAAGCAGTAAACTACAATACTCCAACTCCCAAAAATTCCCCCTGAGCATCTGAAGTTTTCTTGAATTTATAGGAAAAATTGCTGGCTGGTCACGCCCTAGGTCACGCCCGTGACCTAGGGCGTATCCGGCTTGGAACCGTCGTCTTGAAATCCCGGGAACGTTGGAGGAGAAACAGCCAAAAGCTGTTAACTGGCGGGTCACTCCCCTTGGTCATGCCCGTGACCAAGGGCGTGTTAAGGCTATTTCTGGAAAATGGCGGGAAGTTGAAAACGGCGGGAGTAAACTGCACTTAATTGAGGTGTAATGCCCCTGTTCATGCCCCTGACTAGGGGCGTGTCTGGCTGCAACCACATTCTGGCAGCAACGGCACAAACGTCTTCTTTATTGGCTGGAAACGTACCCGACATGCCCTGGGTCACGCCCATGACCCAGACGTGTCATTTTAATCTGAGGTGGCACCGTGTAGTTATTCTTCCAGCGGCTAGCACGCCTCGTGCAAGGGTGTCACCCCTATCGGACACGCCCAAGTAGGGCATGTCAAAGGGCGTGTCGAGCTTTTTAAGTCGCTGTTCGGCGATTTCTGTTGCTGTGCATGGCTCGTGTGTGTCACGCCCCTGGTCACGCCCTTAAAAGGCGTGTCACTAGGCGTGTCTAGGAAGAAAAGATGAAAATCCAGTTTTGCTCCAAATAATTTGTAGATCAGCCCTACAAGATTGAATTTTTTTTATTAGAATAAATATATATAAAATATAAAAACAAGTTAATTATAAATTTATTATTACAAAATTGATATATTAAATCTAACTATTAATAGGAAATATTGAAATGAAAATAGAAATAATTAGAGTTATCAAATACCCCCATACTTATCCGTTTGCTAGTCCCGAGCAAACAACTTCCTATAGGGAGTAGAAAAAAATTTAAATGCTAGGAAAGAAAATTGAGCCTAAGGAGTAAAATGCGAAGTCTTATTCCTGTGCTTGTAACTATTTTTGTAGAAAAACTTACTCAGCATACAAATTAGGTTTTTATTTTTCTTAAAATGTGTTTCCACTATTATTTTTACTTTTAAAATGAAAATATGATAAATCTTAAAATTATATTTAGGGAGAGTGTAGCATGTGTACGATAATATTCCACGAAAGAAGATCATGATACCCTCCAAAGAAATCCATCAATGTTGATGGCATAGGCTTGCCCTTTCACACTCTCGCCAAGGCACTAGTCTAACTTATAAACATAAATCATTAGGGCTTAATTAGGTTGAAATGTTGGCTTAGGTTTTTGGTGAGGATGGTCAAAGATAAAAATGATGGCTAGTCACACCAAAACCTAGAGAAAGCTTGCACACAAAAAATTTGCTATGGCTTTTGGAACGGAGCCAAATTCCTAATCCTTTTGTTTTTTTCTTGTATTTTTTCACTCTTTTATCATGTTGAAAATTTTTTCCTACCTCTTCATTTTTTTCTTAATAATTTTTTTTCTTTATTTTGAAGACCCTTTTTTTATAAGAAACGAGCCACCAAAAATGAAAAGGCTCCTAATTACTCACAGACCTTGTTTGTATATCTATGTTCAAGCTTGGCTTTAGGTGTGCAATTAAGTGGATTTTTAGGCTTTGGTAAAATGCTTGGTGGAGCTAAAACAAAAGAATAGGGTAATTGGCTCAAAATGGCTTAACCACGATAAAAAAATTTAGGTACGGGTACAAAGGCTCAAACTAGCCAAAAGAAGTGCCTAAATAATATTTATGCTAATGAGTCTAACTTATGCAAAGTCTTGAAAATAGTTAGAGGGCAAGTTCTAGACATCGAGAAAGAATACCTCTTTCTTGATCCGCGAAATCTCTCTAGAAAACTTCTACTTACTCACCTAAATTATTTTAGATTTTACTGGTTTTCAAAGTGAAAGTAAAATAAAATATTTCCACGCATTTAGAAAAATGAAAATCTAATTATATGTTGAATATTTAAATCTACATAAAATTCTACTTACACGTGCACTTGACTAGAAACACAGCATGGCCAACTGTTTTACTCCAAAATTAAAAATTCAATTATAACATTAAAATTCTTTAAACACTATAAAAAAGTTGAATTACTAGAGATTTTGCATGTGAATAAATATGAAAATAACGACTTTTCTAATTAAAAATTAAACCTATTTTTTTTTTATTTCTTAGACTTCCCGAGGTATACCCTGTGAAGGGCTCTCACCGGTACTAAGAGGTAGGATGAGGTGATATCCCAAACGTATCTTTATAAGAAATTTAATTATTGATTTTCTAATTTTTTTTTGTTTTTTAATGTTTGAAAAACAAAATTCATGACAAAAATAGAATTTCTTGAATTTTTTGATATGATAGTTTTTTGTTGGGTTTTAAAAAAAAAATTTGGTTTTTTTTAAAAACAAAATTTTTTTTTTTTGAAAATTTTGTATGTTTTGCTTGAGAAATATCCCTCCCCCATACTTAAGTAATACATTTTCCCCAATGTAAAAAAAATAAAGAAAAGAAAGAACAGGAGACTTCCCTGAGAATGCCGAACCAGCATAAGAAGATACCTGTAAGGTAGGTGCAAAGCAAAACATAATATTTTATATATATATTTTTTGTTCATAATAAAAACAAATACATGAAAATAAAACAAATACATGAAAATAAAACAAAGATACATATACAGAGAGGCGACCATCTACAAGTCCAAAGAGATGAAAAGGCAGCTACTCCTGGTCAGGAGTGTCCCCGGGCTGCTGATAGAAAGTCCGCATGTTCGCGAACTCGCGGGGTAATATGCGCCATGGAAGAAGTATGGTTTTGCTCGAGCACAGCAAAGCGCGCATCAAAAGAAGCGAAGCGACCGTCAATATGGGTTTGCATCTGGTCTATGCGAGTATGTAGCAATCCAAATTGTTGGTCCCAATAATTTGGAGGATCGGGCACTGGGGCAGAGTGTTGCGGTGGTGGCGAAATCTGAGGAGAATGATGAGTACCGCTGGGACCGGAACCATGATCAAGATCAAGACCCCCGCCACCAACGAACAGGGGAATAGCCTCAACTATCCTTCGCATTAGCGTGCTAAACCAAGAGACCTAAAGGGTCGGGAATGGAGGAGCCTACGATGTTTGCATGCAAGTGAGCCGCGGAAGAGCATACCAAACGCCGGTCTGCTTGGTGAGGAAAGTGATGAAATTCCCGTTGTGCACTGCTCCCAATCTCACATTTTCGGCCTGGTGCCGAAAGAAAATGGCGAGCATGTAACCAAGGTTGAGTGGGACCCAGTAAAACATACTATATAAGTATAGTAAGACCGCCCGAGTCACTATGCCGTGGCTATCGCCGCGTTCGGAAATGGTAAAAGTGAGAAGGTTGTGTATAATGCGCAAAGCAGGGGAAATGAGGTGGCTACCCTTGGATTTCTTTGGGGTGTAGGGGGCGGCGTCATTACTAATTTTCGACCAAAAAGTGAGGAGGTTGAAGTCGAGAGGGAAATCAGATTTGAGGTCGAGGTAGGCGGGGGAAGTGGAAAAGGCCTCCGAGAAAAAGCCCATGACGACATTGAGTTGGGGGATGGTGAGCTGGTGCATCATCCCGCCCATGCGAAAGATGATGAAATCATCATGCGCTGCCCAGCGGAACTCAAAAGAGGCCAAAAACTCGATGGTGAGCTCGAGGAAAGCTGGCTCAGAAATGGAGAAGAGGGGAGCCCATCCCGGGGTGGATAGAAATCCCTAAACTATTTCCACCGCTCCGAAGGTGGCAAGGATGGCCCAGTCCAAGATCCGTAACACCCCAAAGGGTTTGGCACGTAGTCGCTCGCTCCGATCTTGTTGGGTGGCATTGTCTAAAAGGAGCATAGATTCCGCCGCTTCTGGATCGGCAGGGTGCTCGAAGGAAGAAGCGGAGTAACGAGGGTGGTGGCGAGGCATGGTGAGAAATAAGGAAGAAATTCGGCCATAAGGAGAGGGGAAGAGAAGGTTTGAAGGCTGGAAAGTGTGGAGAGAAGAGAAGAGAAGAGAAAAATTCCTATTTATAGGAGTTTTTGGGTCGGTCACGCCCCTCTGTCATGCCCGTGACAAGGGGCGTGACAAGCTCGGGTCAAAGGGAAAAGGAATCTGAGGCAGACTGTAAATGATTCGGGGGAAATGCCCCAGAGTCACGCCCGTGCCTATCAGAGTCACGCCCATGACTCTGGGCATGTAGGAGGTATCCAATGTCCGGGGTGGGAATCCGAGGTGCTGGCCTCAGATTCTATTGTCACGCCCCAGTGTCACGCCCATGACAAGGGGTAGTCAAATTGGCCACGTCATGATGGAATCCGAGGCAGACTTGGTCAGCGCCTCGGATACCTACGACACGGGCATAACACACCCGTGACCATGATGGTCACGCCCGTGTCATGTCCGAAAGACGGACGGGAAAATCGAGGGAGGAGGAACCTCCCGTAGGTTAGGCTAACCACGCCATGAACACACCTGTGACCCAAGGGTCATGCCCGTGACAGGGGCGTGTACGAGAAAAAAACAGAATTTATTATTATTATTATTTTTTTGTTCTTTTATATATATATATATTTTGCTTTATTTTTTTTGGGTTTTTTCTTCTTTGTGAATATCCACATAAAAATAAAATAAAATTTACCGACATGAAGAAATACGTAGACTTGACGCTCGTCCCGAACCGATCGTCATACATCGATATCCTTCAAACCTGTAAAAACTTAAAAAGAAAATTAGAATAAAAAGAAAGGATAACCGTGGGATGCCTCCCACGAGTGCTTTGTTTATGGTCAGTGAGCTCGACCATAGTGGTGTGCGTGAACTAGGGGTTTGAAAACATTATGTTGTCCAATTATGCGTTACTATTATCACCGGAAATAAATAATTTCAGCCGATGCCCATTCACTTTAAAGTCGTCTCCTTCCGGGTGCGAAATAAGCACCGTCCCGTTGGGCCAAACCTCCTTTACGACGAAGGGGCCGGACAAACGGGACTTAAGTTTACCCAGAAATAAGCGCAAGCGCGAGTTATAAAGAAGGACTTGGCCTCCCGGTTGGAAGTTCTTTGGCTGCTTAATTTTCTTATCGTGATAAAATTTGGTGCGCTCCTTATAGAGTTTATTATTCTCATAAGCGAGGGAGGGCCACTCATCGAGCTCGTTAAGTTGGAATTTACGAAGCTCAGAGGACAAATTTTCATTAAGATTTAAAAATTTAAGTTCCCAAAAGGCACGATGTTCAAGCTCAACCGGTAGATGGCATGCTTTCCCATAAACCAATCGATACGGCGTACAACCGATAGCGGTCTTATACGCGGTCCGATAAGCCCATAGAGCATCGTCAAGCATGACCGACCAATCCGTTCTACTAGTAGAAACCGTTTTGTCTAGCATACATTTGATTTCATGGTAAACTACTTCTACCTGGCCACTTGTTTGAGGGTGATAAGGGGTGGCTAACCTATGTGTAACGCCGTATTTAGATAAAACCTTAGCGAATTATGCGTTACAAAAGTTGGTGCCCCTATCACAAACTATTGCCCGTGGTGCTCTAAATCGTGAAAATAGTTTTTTAAGAAATTGGGTCACGACTCGGGCGTCATTAGTGGGAAGGGCTTGAGCTTCCGCCCACCATGACACGTAGTCGACCGCTACAAAAATATATTTATTTCCATAGGACAATGGTAGCGGTCCGACAAAGTCGATCCCCCATAAATCAAAAACTTCTATTTCTAAAAAAGAATTTAAGGGCATTTCATCACGGCAGGAAATATTACCTGAGCGTTGGCATTGTTCATAATGACTTACATGGGCATGAGCATCCTTGAAAATGCTTGGCTAATAGAAGCCTGCTTCAAGTACTTTCCGAGCCGTCCGATTAGCTTTATAGTGCCCATCGGCGGGTCCCTCATGGCAATGCTTTAGAATTTGGGCGCCTTCCTCATGACAAACACACCTCCGCACTACTTGGTCCGCGCAAACACGAAAGAGAAAGGGATCCTCCCAAAAATAATTTTTCAAATCGGAAAAGAATTTCTTCTTTTCTTGATAAGAATAACCATTTGTGAGGAATCTCGCAACAAGGTAGTTTGCGAAATTGGCGAACCAAGGAGTGGGGAGAGTAATTATCTTATGAATGGCGAGAAGGCGCTCCTCGGGGAAGGTATCATCAATGTCCTCTTCTATGATCTCCCCCGAATTGGGGTTCTCCAACCGCGAAAGATGATCAGCCGCCAAGTTCTCCACTCCTTTCTTGTCACGAATCTCCAAGTCAAATTCTTGGAGTAGTAAGATCCACCTAATCAATTGTGGCTTTGTATCTATTTTTGTTAGTAAATATCTCAAAGCAGAATGATCGGTAAAAACAATAATTTATGACAAGGTTAGGTAGGAGCGAAATTTATCAAATGCGAATATAACAGCTAATAATTCTTTTTCGGTGGTAGTATAATTTTCTTGTGCGACTGTTAGTGTTTTGCTCGCATAATAAATAAGATGAAATTTTTTATTTATGCGTTGTCCTAAAACCACACCTATGGCAAAACTACTAGCATCGCACATTATCTCAAATTGAAGTTCCCAATTGGGAGCGATCATGATAGGAGCGTTCATCAATTTTTCTTTAATAAGAGAAAAAGCACGCAAAAAATTTTCATCATAAATAAACGGCACATCTTTTTCTAATTAGTGTGTTAGGGGCTTAGTGATTTTAGAAAAATCTTTGATAAACCGGCGATATAAGCCGACATGCCCCAAAAAACTCTGAATGGCCTTAACATTTGAGGGGGGAGGTAGTTTTTCTATAGTTTCAATTTTGGCTTTATCTACCTCTATGCCCTTACTAGAAATTTTATGGCCTAAGACCAAACCTTCCCGCACCATAAAATGGCACTTCTCCCAGTTTAAAACTAGGTTCGTGTCCTCACATCTTTCGAGTACACGGGAAAGATTTATCAAACTTAAATCAAAAGAATCTTTAAAGATGGAGAAATCGTCCATGAAGACTTCCATGATATCCTCCACTAGTTCATCAAAGATCGCTAGCATACACTTTTGGAAGGTTGCCGGCATATTGCATAAACCAAAGGGCATCCTTCGATAGGCGATGGTGCCAAACAGACAAGTGAAGGGTGTTTTCTCTTTGTCTTCGGGCGCGATTGGGATTTGAAAATATCCCGAAAGACCATCAAGAAAACAATAAAAAGAGTGCCCGGATAGCTGTTCAAGGATTTCGTCAATGAACGGCAAAGGAAAATGATCCTTACGGGTTGCGTCATTTAATTTACGATAGTCGATGCACACCCGCCATCCGGTAACGGTTCGAGTAGGGATTAATTCATTTTTATCGTTAGGTACTACCGTTAACCCTCCTTTCTTGGGCACCACTTGGAGCAGACTCACCCAAGAGCTATCCGAAATCGGATAGATGATTCCCACATCGAATAATTTAATTACCTCGTCCTTGACTACCTCTTTCATGTTAGGATTTAGCCAGCGTTGAGGTTGAATAGTTTTGTGAGCATGTTCTTCTAATAAAATTTTGTGTGTGCAAAAGGAGGGGTTAATCCCTCTCAAATCCGTGATCTTCCACGCAATTGCGCGGCGATGATGTTTTAAAATATTAGATAATTTAATTTTTTTCATCATTGGTCAAGTAGGCCGACACAATAAAAAGAAGTTTAGAATCCTCCGCTAAAAATAAATTCTCTAAATGATCAGGCAATTGTTTTTATTCAAGAGTGGGAGGTTCATCATAAGATGTGTTAAAATGATCACTACCAACTTCTAAAATTTCAAAAATAAGTGCGCGAGTGATCGAATTATTATCACTATTTTCATGAACAATTAAATCTTAATTTTCAAAATCAGATTCATGATCAATAGATGAAAAATTGTGTTCAGAAAGAAGAAAGGAGTCTTCTTCGGGAGAAGTCTCCAAATAATAACATGAGTCGTCATTAACGAGCGAATTTTTCATAGACGAGTCAATAGTAAAGGTAACTTTTTCATCCCCGACTCTAAGGAGAAGTTTACCGTTACTAATGTCTATAACCGCACACGAGGTGGCAAGAAAAGGGCGATCGAGAATGATTGGTACCTCGGTGTCCTCTTCGATGTCAAAGATGACAAAATCTACCGGAAAGATAAATTTGTCAACTTTGACAAGCACATCCTCAATGATCCCCGTAGCGAGCTTGACAGACCGATCCGCCAATTGAATGCTCATTCTTGTGGGTTTAGGCTCTCCTAATCCCAACTTTTTCACTAAAGAATAAGGCATTAAATTGATGGAGGCACCAAGATCGGCTAACGCATGTTTTACCAATAATTCGCCAAAAAGACAAGGAATAGAGAAACTACCCGGATCTGATAGTTTCTTAGGCAATTTATTAAGTAAAACTGTCGAGCACTTTGCATTCAATTGAACCGTAGAAATGTCCTCATGTTTCTTTTTATTAGACAAAAGATCCTTGAGGTACTTGGCATACTTCGGCATTTGTGCGATGACTTCGCAAAATGGTAAATTTATTTGAATTTGTTTAAACATGTCTAAAAATTTACCGTGATGCTCATCCACCCGGTATTTTTGCTTTCTAGATGGGTAGGGAAGAGGCAGTTGATAAGCTTTTGGTTTATTAGAACTAGAAGGCTTAATCGGAGGAGAAGATGAAGAAATTATTACCTCCGTATCAGCTAAAATTGAAGAAGTATCAACCAGAATTGGATAAGTGGTTACCACCTTCCCGCTCCGTAGAGTGATGGCTTTGGCGTGCTCCTTTGGGTTGGGCTCCGTATTGCTCGGTAGCGCTCCTTGTTGGCGATAGAGAGCATTTTGGTGATTTGCCCAATTTGGGTCTCCAAATTACGAAGAGATCCGATGAGATTCCGGATGTTGGCATCATTTGCAGTCATATATTTGGTGAACAACTCCTCGAGATTGGGAGTTTTTGGAGCTTGTGGTGGGAAATAGCTGGGTGGAATGGTGTTAGGTGGGCGAGCCGCATTCCACGGATTACTCCAAGAGAAGTTGGGTTGATTCCTCATACCCGGGTGATAGGTATTACCAACATTTTTAATCGGATTATAAGGCAGCCGATTCAGATTACCCATGTAATCCACATGCTCGGCAATAGTAGAAGGCTCCCAATGCTGGGGCTCACAAGTAGGTGTAGACGAGGAAGCAGACATCTCGTTCATTTGTTTTTGCAGTTTATCAACCTGGAGAGATAAACTAGAAATCGTAACTATTTCATATATCCCGGCCGGTTTAGGTGGACGAGACCGGGGTGTACTCCATTGATACATATTCATGGCCATACCTTCTATAAGTTCTTGGGCGGCCGCCGGTGCCTTGTTATTTAACGTTCCACCGACGGCGGCATCAATATGTTGCCTCGTTTGTTGATTGAGTACATTATAGAAGGTCTGCACTTGCAACCAATCAGGTATTATATGATGCGGACAACGGCGACGCAATTCCTTGAATCGCTCCCAAGTATCATATAACGTTTCCTTGTCAACTTGGGAGAAATAAGTAATATCATTGTGCAATTTGGCCATCTTAGCGGGCGAAAAATATTTTGTGAGAAATTTTTCCGTCATCTCGGCCCAAGTAGTAATAGAGCCACGTAGGAGAGAAATCAACCACTGCTTATCCTTGGTGCACAAATAAAAAGGAAAAGCCTTAGCCGAATGGCATCATCGGAAACCCCGTTGATTTTAAAAGTATCGCATTTTTCTAAAAAGTTAGAAATATGCGCATTTGGGTTCTCATCTTGAAGCCCATCAAATTATACTGATTGTTGTACCATTTGAATGATGCTTGGTTTCAATTCAAAATTATTGTTCGCAATAGCGGGACGAACAATACTTGATTGTGCCTCATCCAAATTTGGCCGGGCATAGTAGGACATAGTCCGTTCTTCGACTAAATTTGGATTTTGATTACCCAAATTAGAAGAAAATTGAGAAGAGGGGGAGATAGAAAAAGAAGAAGAAGAAGAAGAAGAAGAAGAAGAGATGTCACCTACGGATTCCTCAACCAAATCTGAAGAATTGAGGTCGCGGAGTCGTAGGCGTCGTTGTAAGCTTTGCTCGATCTTCGGATCTAAATCAAGTAGATTTGACGGATTCTCTCGGGTCATACACCAAAATAAAATAAATGATCAAAGTTTTAAGATTTAAAAATTTATAAAATAAAATTTCCCGGACTTCCCAAGGGCTACTGAGTGACGGGTTCGCAAGGTACTAGCCAGTATTGCGGGATGAAAACCCGGCACGGTCCTTTCACAAGAAATTTTAATTATAAAAATTTAAAGATAAAACTTTCGAACAAAACAGATTTTTTTTTAAAAATAAAAATAAAATGATAAAACTAATAGATCCTTGCTTTCAAAATATAAACAAGGAAAAGTCCCCAGCAACGACGCAAAAAACATGATGAATTTTTCTCCACGCTAGCGCGTGTTTCCAATTGATGAGGCAAGTGTACCAAATGTTCGGAGTATAGAATCAAGTGTCGTATATCAACTCAAGGCTGTTGAGTACTTGTACTCACAAGGAAAACTATTATCTTATCGGAAGAAAAGTTGGTTTTTGTTGAACGGAAAAAGAAGCATTACACTAATAAAGAGAAATTCGATATTGAGGAAGCTAGCACTTGATCTAGAATCCCCTTGGGCTAAAATAAACCTTCTTGAGAAAAAAAGCAATTCGAGTTCTTAACTACTCACTCGACCGTGGAGGTTCCTAAAGTACAAAAGCGTCTCTTTCGAGCTCTTGCTTCTGACTAACCTTAGGTTGATCGATTAAGACCTTTCGACCAGTCGAAACCCCTAAGCTTTCTTTAGGTGGTGAACCCTACTATTGGATTTGAATCCAATCCTGAAGATTTGCGTCGTCCTCTCTCGAGGAGTGCATTAAAATCCTTTTATCTTTGAGTGATCTCCTCGTATCCGTAACCTCTCAGTCATTTAGGATACGGATCTTAGATCGAAGATCATATCCGCGTAATATGAATTCGATGAAATAAAAATCAAAGATAAATCGCAGCGAGTAATAATAAGAATAAGACATTTGATAAAAATAAGAAGAGTTTATTTTATACCATTGTTCATCAAGATCAAGTGCTAAATGAAAATTAACTACTCATCATTAGAGAAATACAAGATAAGGTAAGGAAATACATGATGAAAATAAAAAGCAACTTGAATTGAAACTTAAAGCAAAGCTAGGCTAAGTAAAGGAAATTACAGCAAATTAAAAGCAGTAAACAACAAGACTCCAACTCCCAAAAATTCCCCCTGAGCATCTGAAGTTGTCTAGAATTTATAGGAAAAATTATTGGCTGGTCACGCCCTAGGTCACGCCCGTGACCTAGGGCGTGTCCGGCTCAAAACCGTCGTCTTGAAACCCCAGGAACGTTGGAGGAGAAACCGCCAAAATCTGTTAACTGGCGGGTCACGCCCCTTGGTCACGCCCATGACCAAGGGCGTGTCTAGGCTATTTCTGGAAAACAGCGGGAAGCTGAAAATGGCGGGAGTAAACTTCACTTAATTGAGGTGTCACGCCCCTGGTCACGCCCATGACTAGGGGCGTGTCTGGCTGCAACGGCATTGTAGCGGCAACAACATGAACGTCTTCTTTATTGGCTGGAAACGTACCCGATACGCCCTGGGTCACGCCCGTGACCCAGGCGTGTCATTTTAAACTTACTTGGCAGCGTGCAGTTATTCTTCCAGCGGCTGGCACGCCCCGTGCAAGGGTGTCACGCCTATCGGACACGCCCAAGTAGGGCATATCGAAGGGCATGTTGAGCTTTTTCGGCCGCTGTTTGGCGATTTCTATTGCTGTGCATGGCTCGTGCGTGTCACGCCCCTGGTCATGCCCCTTGAGGGAGTGTCATTGGGCATGTCTAGGCAGAAAAGATGAAAATCCAGTTTTGCTCCAAATAATTTGTAGATCAGCCCTATAAGATTGAAAATTATTTTATTAGAATAAATATATATAAAATATAAAAATAAGTTAATTATTAATTTATTATTACAAAATTGATATATTAAATCTAACTATTAATAGGAAATATTGAAATAAAAATAGAAATAATTAGAGTTATAAGAGAGTCTACCCAGACCCTGAGCAGATCCCCTGCCATGCTCTCATTTAGCTGGCAGGGCTGGATGTCACTCGAGAGAGTCTGCCCAGACCCCGAGCAGATCCTACTGCAAGGTTACCATCTAGCTAGCAGGGCTGGACGTTACTCGAGAGAGTCTAATGAGACCCCGAGCAGATCCCGTTGCAAGGCTCTTATCTTGCTAGCAGGGCTGGATATCACTCGAGAGAGTCTACCAAGACCCCGAGAAGATTCCGTTGCCAGGCTCTCATCTAGCTGGCAGGGTCTGATGTCACTCGAGAGAGTCTACCTAGACACCGAGCAGATCGTATTTCCATGCTCTCTCCTAGCTGGCAGGGCTCGACATCACTCAAGAGAGTCTACCCAGACCCCGAGAAAATCCCGCTGCCAGGCTCTCATCTAGCTAGCAGGGCTCGATGTCACTCTAGATAGTCTACCCAGACCCCGAGCAGATCTTGCTTTCAGGCTCTCATCTAGCTGGCAAGGATTTTTATCACTCGACAGAGTCTACCTAGACCCCGAGTAGATCACGCTGCCAGGCTGCTATCTAGCTAGCAGGGCTGGATATTACTCAAGAGAGTCTACCCAGACCCCAAACAGATCCCACTACCAAGCTCTCATCTATTTAGAGGGGTCAGTTGTCACTCGAGAGAGTCTACCTAGACCCCTAGCATATCCCACTTCCTGGCTCGCATCTAGGTAGTAAGGCTGGATGTCACACGAGAGAGTCTACCCACACCCCGAGAAGATCCATCTGCCAGGTTCCTATCAAGCTGGCAGGACTGGATGTTGATCGAGAGAGACTCCCCAGACCTCGAGCAAATCCCACTGCCAAGATCTCATCTAGCTGGCAGGACTGGATGTCAGTCAATAGAGTCTATCCAGACCCCGAGAAGATCCCACTACCAAACTCCCTCTAGCTAGCAGGGCTGGATGTCACTCATGAGAGTCTAAACAAATAACTAGTTGCTCCCATTATTAGGCTTTCACCTAGCTGGCAGGCCAGGGGCGCTCGACAGATATTATTCTTGCTCCGGAGTCAAGTCCCAAGCTACTCCCACTGTCAGGATTTTACATAATTAGCAGGGAAGGGGGCCTCAGTGGACATTATTTGAAATAATTGGTTTCAAGAGTGTCTAAACACTTAGAGGGGGGGTGAATATATTCAATTCTCTTTCACCTAGGCAGATAATAAATTATTCATAATATAACTAGAATTCAATTGCAATCACAGCACACAATGAACCAATCACAACAGACCCACAGATTTATAGTGGTTCCCTAAGAGATGGGTTCATCCACTTTCCCCCTTTGCCTATCTAGCAATACACTAGATTCAGCCAAAATCCCTTCTTCCTTTTCAGATCTTACAACTCAGAACCCAAATTGGTTCCTACAGCTCAGACTTCAACAAGTCCTACACCTAAGAATCTTCCCAAGAACCCTATATTAGAGTGAATCTACACTTATACCACTCAGGATATCAAGCCCTACCTCAGCCCTTATCACCAGGACTACAGCTCAAGGAACTTAATCTCCTACCTCAGGCAAACAGCCCTACCTCAGCCTTTATAATTACAGGCTTACAACTTAGAGATTGAAATATCTTACACTCAAATCTAAAAATAGATCTTATAGAAAATTGTATAGAGAATTACTTTCTTCCTTCACCCTGATAGAGAGAAAGAGGGGGTGATAGAATCTTGATCAGATCTTGATTAATCTGCTTTCTTCAAACCATTGCTGCAATGAATCAGATTCAATCTTACTTAGCTTATTCAAAGCTTCTTGAAAGAGAAAACCTAGGTTGAATCTTCTTGAGAATTTGATGTAGACTCATCTTCTTACTTCTTGCAGACTTAATTCTGCAAACAATGACAGATCTAATGAGAATCTGTCCCCTTCTCTGATTTAGAATCAGAATCTTCTTGCTGTATAGAATTCTGTGAATTCTTCTTGGAGTATTCCTCCTTCTTCTTGGTTTCACTCTATATTTTCTCTCTATCTCACTGTGTTTATCTCTGATAGCTCAGCTCTATTTATAGATCACATCAGAGGCAACCAGTCGATCTGATAGTTGACTGACATCTGATAGTTCTGACATGTCTACCAGGCCTTGACAATTCCGGCAGCTGTCAAGTCTTCAGTCTTGAGATTTGGCACTTAGAGTTATTTAACTTAACTGAATGTGTCGAGACACAAGGATAGTATGTGTCGACAGAGATGAAGTATGTGTCGATATAACTACCCGGGTGTCGACACACTTCCTTTGGTGTTGTCGACAAACTTCAGAAGCTGTCGATAAAGCTTTTTTAGAATGTGTCGACATACTTCAGAAACTGTCGACACAACTGATGTAGACTCGAAATCTGTAAGTCAACACAAGTCCTCTGTATCGACACAACCCTTCTACTAATGTCAGCACTTTTAAATCTAAGCGTGTCGACACTAGTCCTGAGTGTCGACACAGCTATTGTCGACTCAAATTCCATGTGTCGAAACAAGTCCTATGTGTTGACACAACTTTGCTTCAAGTCTCGACACTGCTTCTTCAAAGATGTCGACATATTACAAATGTCTTGACACTTTTGTATTTAGAATATTTTCTGCATACTTCTTCCTGCATAAGTAAACTCAATACACCATCAAATACAACTTGATGTCTATTATTGAGTCAGGTAAGGCTTCTCCAAATAAGGTACACAATTTCCAATGTATTCAACAATCTCCCCCTATTTGGATAAGTCATAACCCTTAGTCAATGATATATACCAATATAACAAAAGTAATAAACATGAAGTATTCAGACATTTCAAATAGAGTTAATCATAAGCAGATCAAGAATGTTACACACAAATATTCAAAATGAAATATCATAAGGAAACCATGCAACTCAGAGACATAGATTTATAAACTGCTGTCAACCAAGAATTTCTTTATCATATAACCACAAGAAGATTACAAGGTTTAAGTTTTTATAAGAACAACAAAAGGTCTACATAGTTCTTCTAGAACCTAATCAATCTAAAGTTCAGGTTGATCTGGTTCCTTGATGACAATCCCTTTGCCTATCTGATGAGTCCTATTTATATAGTGATTTTCGGACTCATCTGGTCTAGTTTTCCTTCGAATGCACTTAACTTTTAGTTCATTATCTTATATATTTCATCTTATCTTTATTTCCTTAGGTAGTGCACTTTTATCCCGTGGTTGTGTATTTTTTGTAATTTTATAGTTTGTACTACTTTTTGTGTGCGTGTTCCGGGGATGTTTGGAAGCAGCAATACTGTGCACGATCATCGGATCTAATGCTCACGACCACTGGTCATGCGCCGATGATCGTGCGCAATGGTATCCTGATTTCCAGATTATGCCTTGGATAATTGCACGACCACTGGACATAGTGCGCATGAACACCGGTCATGTGCCTCTGTTCGTGTGCATTGATTCCCCTTTTCCTGGAGTTCTATCTGGGGTAATCGCACGACCATTGGACATAGTACGCACGACCACTAGTCGTGCGCCATCGCTTGTCCGCGTTACCCCAGTTCTTCTCTTAATTCTACCATGCCAATACGCATGATCACTCGCCAGAGTGCGCACGACCACTGGTCATGCGCCTGTGATCGTGCACATTATTTGATTCTACTTTTTATAAATACGCAGGTTTCACCCTAATTCCGGATCGATTGCCAGTTTCCACCGTTTTCCGCCTCCGACGAAGGGTTCTTCCGTTCCCCTTCATCTTCCACCATAGGGAGGTTCTCCGGGCAAGCTTTCACCACCAAATCCAAGCCGGAGTTTCCTCTTGGCCTCATCCATCATCTCTTGGGCTCTATTTCAAGTTTTGGCGCCATATCCACCAAGCAAGAGGAAGCTTGCAACTTTCTTTCGCAATTGTGACATGAAGAAGATGGGTCAATTAGAATGTAGTGACAGTCGTTCTCTACCCCGGACGCAGCTGAGGACCGAGCTAGGATGCGGATTGACAACCCGGAGATTCCTTCCGTGAACCCTCAACAAGACTTCGGATTCGGTCGATCTCTTGCCTTGTTCTTCCTTTATTGTTTTTTATGTGCTATAAAACTTTATTTGTAGATGATGTGCTCTTAGTTGTAGACATTATTAGATTTATGTCTATGTGATTCTGTGTTGTTTACTGCTTAAGTTGCTTGAGGTGCGCCATATTCCATCCTCCATCCACCCTTGCCGCACTAGCAATTGGTAGTGGTGTGCATTGCGAAGAGGTTCTCTTGACCCTCATTCCGCAAGCCTACTCTCTCATCCGCCTAGCGATTCAGTGCATAGCGGCCCGACTAGTCTTCCATCCTGCCTGGCAAAGCATTGCATAGCGGCATTGCATAGGAGTAGTTGTTAGTATTTTAATTTCTTTTTCCGTAAATATCAAAACCCCCCATCATAAACTCCAACCTAAGGACGTCAATCTCAATTCCTCCTCAAAAGTTAACTCCACCTTACTGTGTTCCCTCGAGATCGATACTTGGTGAAATTCCCCCATTTTGTATTACTTGTGCGACCGATACACTTGTCGTCAGCGCATCAAGTTTTTGGCGCCATTGCCGGGGAACACAGTCGTGTGAGTTTTTGGAGAGAAAGATAGGAGATAGAAGCCCTTTTTCCATTTGTACATTTCATGTTGATTTTTTGCTTTAGCTTTTAAATTTTGTCGCTTACTTTTTTTGTTCCTTTTCTCTTTTTTTATTTTTCAGCAGCAGTCGTTCATTTTTTTATCTGCTTGTGTGTAGTTAATTTTTCCTTAGAATATTTTTGTTGGTAAATTCTTTCTTGTTGCACCATGTTTTATTATATGAATATCCTTTGTAGATGGTGCGGGGATTATAAGCATGGTAGTGAAGAGTGCCCCAATTAAGATAATGGGCATAATTCTCGTCGTTTAGTGTATGGAGCACCGGCCTCTTATGGTACTTCATACGTCGTACCCCAGTATTATGGTCACTTCTCTTCTACGCCTACACCTCTTTCTTATTCCTCTCTGGTCCCACAAGTACTAAGGAGTAATGGAAAATAGTGTCTGTTTTGTCGTAGCACCGAGCACATTTTGAAAGATTGCGCAGAATTTCAGCGCCAGTTGGTGGAGAATGATGAGCCGGATATCCGACTCGTTCCATACACCTCTCAATTGGCTGCCCCTTTTGATTCTGATGATATATTCGCAGTACCACCTTGTCTATGGGGGACTGTTGTGGATATACCCTTCAGACTTTCTGCTGCTCGTTGTGATGACATTGTGGTGCCGTCTCTCCCCATGCACTCTCCCCATCTTGTTGACTAACCCCCGGAGGGACCGACACATATTTTCTCTGATGTGGTTATTCCTCCGCTTTCTTTGCAAGAATTATCTATCCCTATTTTTAGTGAGTCGGTTGATGATGTTATGCTGGATAGTGATTCAGAGCCTGAGGTTGGGCCAATGTGGGGCAAGGACGTTATTCTCTCCAATGGAGAGTGTGATACCTTGGAACATAATGACTCACCGAGGTGGGATGATGAGGAGATCCTTTCTAATGAGGAAGTTTCCACTTCCTTGTTGGATGAGGAGGTCCAAACCACCACCGAAGACCTCGATCTCTCGGATTCCCCGTGCCATTACTCATATGAAACCGACTGTGATCTAATCTTGGATCCTGCTTAGAGTGAGACCGGGACCACTCCCCATATTTTTGATTATTTAAGTTCATCTTCTCCTTTATTTCTTGATCCCCTTTCTATATCTGAGCCCGTGCGGGTTGAGTCTTCGCAGGTGCTTCAGGAGGACTTGGAGCTTTCAGCTCGATTCGTGGATTATAACATCCTCTTTCATGAGGAGGTTTATTCCTCCTCTGTTGAGGAAGCTCCATTCATCTCTTTCTCCTCCTGCAGTCTCCCTGTAGATGATACCTTGCTAGGCAAGGATTTATTTTGTGGTGAGATGAGTGTGGACCAGTGCTCCTCCTCATCTTACTTCCTATTTCCTCTATTTGTGAGGAGCAGGTATGATTATTTGGGCAGAGGGGTAACTGCTTTATCTCCGTATCGGTATCCGTTACCGTAACGGATATTAGGTCAGTTACCTATGCATTTCTTATTTTATAGGCAAATTAGCTAGAACTGTATAGAATTGAATAAGTCATGCTTGGATGATAATAACCCCAGTACTTATCTTTCATTTTCTGTATTTTTATTTCCATGTTTATCTTAGCTAGCATTTATTATATTTTGTCTATTTTTCTTTTTTTTTACGGATCTCACCCCTGCAGGTATTCATGTCAACATCGTTTTGGCATGGTTATGATTCTTCGTATGGCGAGCCTGCGTTTATTTTTCATTTATCTTCTGGTATGCTCACTGATTGAACATTGGGTAACCTCTTCCCTTGTCTTTATTTCATTTAAATATCTATATCATATGCTGTGTAGTTTAGTTTAACTCTAGGGGAGAGTCAGTATTGTTACCTTTTGCATGCGCACATTTCATTTGCATACTAGAATCTTCTATATTCTTATTTTGATTAGTTCTTTGCATCGCACACCACTCCACCCATATGAGCGTGCGCTTTGTTGTTAGCGTACTGCGACTTAAACTCATTTCTTGTATGATTTGGGAAAATTACGGCGCTGCATAGGATTATGAGACAGAGTAAAATGTTGACCTTATTGTGCTCCTAGTCGAGTGCTCTCGTCTAGTGTAGAAATTCGAGTAGATTTAATTTTTCTATATGCTTATAGTTTTATATTTTTCTATTTGCGTAAAGACTTTTTACTCTACTCAAAAGTTGGTGAATCCGGTGTGAATCAAACGGTAGTATAGGGATGTGTGTAGCCGTCACTAGACTTGTTTTGCTTGAGTTAGGAGGAAGGATCATCTTTCTCGGTGGCTAAGAACTTGCCCCAAGCTACTCTCGAAGCATTGGTGCATGGTTAGTCAAGCGTGAGTGTGATGTTGGCCATCATTTTTTCCCGGTTGAGCTTTATACCGTTCCTAACGTCTTATCCTTGCTAGCCCGTTGTGCCTACCCATTCTTTTGATTAAGCTCCACCTTCATTCACCAAAGCCTCATAGCCGATCCTAGTCGCAAACCCAAGTCGACCTTTAGGTTTTTTTTATTATCATTTTGGGGTGTTGATGTGGTGATATTCTTTATGAAAATGTGGATGTGCTCCAAGATTTATATTTACTGAGATTGTAAAGAAAAAAATGATTTGAAAAAAAAGGAAAATAGTTGTAAAAAAAAGTGAAAAGAAAAAGTTTGATTGAAAATCTAATTGGAGATGTAATTGTATTTGGAGTAGGCGGTGCACACACGCATAAGTTAAAAGTTAAGTCTGGGGGTGTGCTGTACCCGCACGTATTTTGGTTTAGCAGAGGGATTCTTTTTAGGCTAACTCAATTGGGTTAGGTGCTTAGCCTTCCTGTTTATCTTTATTTACCTCACAGTAACCAAAGCCCCACGATTATCCTAAAGTCCTACAGATTCGCGCTTGAGTCGAACTAGTGTCGTGGAGAGAGTGTGGACGGGCAAGCGTATGGTCCCCGACATTGTTGGATTCCTTTGGAGGTGATCCTGAGCCCCGATCTTTGGCAAAGCTCACCTTAGTGGCCTGCCTACTTTCTTCCTGCGCAAGACCGGATGATTCACCGTGATTCCATTTTTGATTAGTAATAAACTTTTGATACGCAATGTGAAAATTAGAAACTATTTTGCAAACTTCAAAATTTCCTCTAGTTATATTTTTATGCGTACGAGCATGGGACTTCGCATGGTACTCCGTACCACAATTTCTCTGTTAGCTAAATTATTTTTTGTCTGCATATAAATTGTTTGCTCGGGACGTGCAAATAGTTAGGTCTGGGGGTGTGATGAGTCCTATTTATATAGTGATTTTTGGACTCATCTGGGATAGTTTTTGAGAGTACTAAGTTGTTAGCCTAAATCACCTAGAAGGGGGGGTGAATAGGTGAAATGCGTGTCAAATGAGGAATTAAAAAATAACACAGCACACATCAAGCAATCACAGACGACAAGAGATTTATAGTGGTTCCCCAATCTTGGGTACGTCCACTTTACTCACCGATCTAGCAAATCACTAGACTCGGCTACTCCACTATCTCGGATTGAAAACAATCCTACACCTCGGAACCACGTTCCTACAAAACTCGATCCAAACTGGATCTACAAAACCAGGAAGATAAAGCCTTCCTACAAATCTCGGATAAAAACTCCTACAATGAAATTTGGTTTGAAAATAAAATACAAACAGTAATATTCTCAGATCTGGATCTTGATAGTCTTCTTCCTTAGGAACTTTGGCTTAATCAGAGTATGTTGAAGACGACTTGAGAGAGATCCACAAATCTGAAAAATAGAATCACCTCCATCGAGAAAATAGATCTGAAATGTTTGAGGCTCGGCGAAATCGAGTGATTAACTTTCGTCTGGAACGCTGGAGAATCAGAGTTGAAAACAGCGTTCGAAGATCGTCGATACAGAGCTTCTTCCGTGAACGTCAATGGCGGCGGCGTGAGAAATTAGGGTTCACGGAACTTTTTCTCTTTCTTAAAATAAAACCTCTGTAAACTTGTTATTAGTCAAATCTGAGAGGACCTATTTATAGGTGGACTCCAACGGTCAGAAAATTAATTAGGGATGACACGTGGACCAATCAGAAATGATTAATTTGAAATACACAGCGAAATTGACTTAGAGAATTTCAGGAAAATTTAAACAGATATACTCGAGTCATAGAAGAAACATACTCGAGTATCAGATGGTATATACTCGAGTAGATAGAAGGAGTATACTCGAGTATAAAAAGAGAAGCTACTCGAGTGAATCAGAGATCAACACTCGAGTGATTTAGAACTACTCGAGTATGAGAGTATATACTCGAGTAAAAACACTTAGAGAAAACTTCTCAAATAAAATAGGAAGAACTACTCGAGTGAAAGGGTTGGAGATACTTGAGTGAGGGGAAAAAGAACTACTCGAGTATCTGGGGAAGATTACTCGGGTAATCACTAAGCTACTCGAGTATGAAAAACTACTACTCGAGTACAGGGTCACTTACTCGAGTATATAGGGAACTACTCGAGTATGTAGACTTAGAATTTTTCTGAGATGAGCACAGATCTACTCGAGTATGAACAGAACATTTACTCGAGTAACTAACCAACTACTCGAGTGCAAGTTATCATCTACTCGAGTAAAATACAGTCTACTCGAGTATGTAACCCAACTTACTCGAGTGCAGACTCACTTACTCGAGTATAAACGGAGGTACTCGAGTATGTGGACTTAGAGAAAATTTTGGATCTAAGGACAGAAGGATCTACTCGAGTATAATATATGACTTACTCGAGTGACTAACTATCTACTCGAGTATAAACTTATCTACACGAGTATACAGAGTCTACACGAGTATGTCTGAGGATCTACTCGAGTACTAAGTCACTTACTCGAGTATATAAAGAAGGCTACTCGAGTATGTGGACTTAGAAAAATTTCTTCTGAGAAAATAAACTTCAATACTTTAGTCCACAAATCCAAGTGCTTGTATAGGAAGTGTATCCCAATAGAGAGGCTATACATGGGCCAACACTTTGGATCACACAATGAGGGATTACATTGTATGGTCCTGTATTTGGTGACCCATTATAGACTGACATTGGTCTACACTTGGCAATAAAAACCTGCACACATACAACTTAAACACAATATCAAATACACCTTAATTCATCTTAGTTCAAGGTCTGACCTCCTACAAATCTGAGGTATTGTGGAGACAAATCCCAACAATCTCCCCCTATTTGTAGATGTCAGGACCCTCTACACTAAGGTGAATTACTTAGAGTAAAAAGAACAACACACATATACAACAAAAATATAAACTGAAGCAGGATAAAGAATCAAATAGCCATAATCAGAATCAAAAATATATATAGAAATGTTTTTAACAGATTAAAATATCCATTTCCACATTGTCATTGACTCAAGAAGGGGCTTCTTTGTGCATTCTTTCTCTCTTCAGCTCTTGTCTCTCTAGGTAACTGAAAGGTTTAGGAAAATAAGTTCTGGGCCTAGGAGGAGCAGCTGGGTTGTTGTATCCCCAATTCCTATCATGAAGTCTGATCTTGATCTGAGATGCTTCATAAGCCTTCCATTCTAAATAACTGTAATACTGATCTCTGTGCTCACCAAGATCTGTTACTAGCTTCAGGGTATCAAGGATCAGAGACTTGGAGGTTGGACTCCAAACTTCAGAATGAACAATTTCTGATCTACCTTCAGAAGCTAGGGCAGGCTCTTTTCTAGGTGCAGAACGGCTGGCAGAAGAGCCGTCACCATATTTCCTTTTCTTCCTTGGAGCACCTTGAGAACTAGGAGGAAGTTCATCTTGCCAAATATCTATATAAGAGAGAGGAGGCTCAGTCACATCACCACCAGGTCTGGGTGAGAAGACTGGCATACCTCCTGGAATGTTTGCCTGAGCTGGAGCATCTACTGGAGGATGTTCTTCAAGAGGGTCTAAGAACTTGGGAATGATGGTAGGGTTGAGTTGAGAATTTGGGAAGTTCTGATTATTTACCCATACAGCTGTATCACAAATGTAGAATTTGACAGATTGGAGCTGGGCTAGGATGTCTGCTTTCATATCTTTTACAAGACCATCCACAGTTGTTTGGGCTTGTTCAGACAGTTTTTCAACTACTTTGTCAACTTGTTATTTTACAATTTTCTCCCCCTTGGTGATATCTATAGCTAGCTTGTCAATTGCTTCATCTCTGAAGGTGCCAACTTCTTCACATACTTTCATCACATTTGCTTCAGCATTCTTGTCCAATATTATCTGATTATGTGCAACAGTTTCTTGTTGATTTCTTAGTTCACCTATGCTTGTGATAGTGTGATCTAGTGCTTTTCCACCTAGCTGAAATAATCTCTTGAGCTCATCAGTATTGGCTTGAATTTCAGCAAAGCCTCTGCTCATCTCCTTTTCAAGAGTAGAGACTTTGTTATTTACTGAGGCTAGAGATTCATCAAAGTACTTTCTCTGTTCAATGAGCCACAGTGCAATCTTACTCACCAGATTTGAAGAAGAAGAAGGAGCTGAGGTTAGTGCAGGGACTGAAGGAGCAGGAACAGTCCATGGAGGGATTTCAGTAATTTCCACTGAACTGATAGCTCTTTTGAAGGGTTCTACCAAATTTGAATCTTCAGTGTTGATGAAGGAAGGAAGGGTGAAGTCCAGTGTCCTCAGAGGAGCATCCACTGGTTCTGGAGATACTTCCTCATCATCAGACAACAGAATCTGTTCAGGCTGGATGGACTCTGTAGCTGGAGACTGAGCAGGAGATTGTACAGGAGTCTGAGTAGGAGACTGAACTGGAGTCTGAACTGGATCCTGAGCAGGAGATTGAACTGGAGTCTGAACTGGATCTTGAGCAGGAGACTTTACAGCTGATTCATTCTGAAATAGGGGAGCATCTGAGCTAAGCTCATCAATGAATTTATTTATATCTTCTGCTGTAGATAGTAAGGTTGCTGGATCTGGAATCTCTGATTCAAGATTTGCTGGAGGAGGAGAAGCTCTGACTTCTGCTAGTTCTGAAAGTTTTGAGGAAGCTGCGTACTTAGGATGAGAAGAGGCCGGCTCCCCCTCAACTATTGCACCAGAGGTAGCAGCAGTTTGATGTAGAGGAGGAGATGGAATCCTGTCTTCAGATACATTGGGTTCTTGAGACATTTCTGAAGGAACAGCAGCTTTGGATGCCTGGACAGAATTCAGAATTTTATTGTCATATCTCTGGATGGAGGATATGGAAACTTTCTTCATGTGATGGAGGGGAGTCCCTTTGGATAGGTCAAAGACTGATGGGTTAATCTCATGAAGCAGGAGGGAGATAATTCTGCCAAAGCTAGGATGCTTAATGCTGTCTCTGATTTTATCTAGGATCAACAGTCCAAACTGGAACTGTTTGCGACAGATAATAGCTTGCATTATGTCAAACATTTCCATAGAAATGTCTCGAATGGAATACGTCTTGCACAATAGTACCTTTGCTATAACATCCACTAGGAACTTTCCTTCTGAGTTGAAGTCGGCCCTGCTAAAGGAATGGGCTTGAGGGTTAGCTCCACAGAATAGGCTAGTTCTTACTGAATCGTCTGCAGTCATTTCGGCATCTTCATCGACCACTGGAAGCTTTAATAGAGTTGCAAGAGAAACTTTATCCAGTCGAATTTTTATCCCTCTGACCTTGGTTTTCAGGAGCTTTCCATTACGCTTTACCTTCAGATTCTGATAGAACTCCTCAACTGCTGGGAAAATGACTTGGCACGGCGACAAGAGAACGAACGACAATCCGGCGGTTTCGAACAAAATCAGAAGATTGCGGAAATCATCTGAAAGATCGGCTATACCCGCGGGGGCGAGTTCAGAGCCGATGCAGATTTTAGAGGAGGGGCCATCTGCGATTCTGGAGGATGAGAGGAGCGAAGAAGACGATGCTCTGTGATTTTTGGAAGATGAGGAGTCGGCGGCTACTCGAGTGAATGAGAAGTGCAAAGGGTTTCCCGATTTTTCTATATATATAATCCTAATTAGGTTTTAGGAGAAATAAATATAATTTCATACCTGAATGAAGCGGCAAATAGCTCGGTGCGAATAAAAAAAAATTAGAAATCCAAAATAGAAGTCTGTATACTCGAGTAGATAGCATCATACACGAGTATTAGGCGGAGCATACTCGAGTAGGTAACATCATACACGAGCAGTAGACAAAACATACTTGAGTAGGTAGAGTTCATACACGAGTATTTTGTCAAATACTCGAGTAGGTCAGACTTTTTACTCGAGTATTTTCCGTTTACTCGTGTAAGTCTTGATATACTCGAGTATCTAATACTTGAAAGACAATTTTCCTTGGGAGATGTCTATTGCCACTGAAAAACTTTATCTCTGATCAACCAACACCACTGATATCTTCTTGATTTGTGAGTCCATCAGTAGTCTTCTTTGTTGAGCAGTCCGAGTTCCGTTTTGAAGAACGAGAACTTGGACTCGTCCAACGGCTTAGTGAATATATCTGCAACTTGCCTGTCTGTGGAGACATATTGTAGATCTATGTCTCCATTTTCCACATGCTCCCGGATGAAATGATAACGAAGCTCTATGTGCTTGGTCCGGCTGTGGGAGACTGGGTTGTTGGCTATTGCTATAGCGCTGGATGAGTCGCAAAACAAAGGAATGTTCTGGAACTTCATGTTGTAGTCTTCAACTTGGTTCTTGATCCATAAAAGCTGTACACAACAGCTGCCTGCAGAGATGTACTCTGATTCAGCCGTTGAGATGGCTACACAGTTCTGCTTCTTACTGCTCCAGGAAATAAGTCTCCTTCCGAGGAATTGGCAAGTCCCGGAAGTGCTTTTCCTGTCGTCTTTGCTACCTGCAAAATCTGCATCTGAAAATCCAATTAGTTCACTATCATTACTTCTTGAGTACCATAAGCCAAGATTTGGTGTACCTTTGAGGTATCTCAGGATTCGCTTTGCAGCGATGTAGTGAGATTCCTTAGAGTTCACCTGAAATCTAGCACATACACATGTTGAGAACATTATATGTGGTCTACTTGCAGTAAGGTAGAGAAAGGACCCAATTATGCTTCTGTACTTGGTTTCATCAAAAGGTTTCCCTTTCTCATCCTTGTCCAGAGACATAGCTGAGGCCATTGGAGTCCTCATAGAGGTTGCATTTTCCATTCCGAATTTCTTAAGTAGCTCTTTAGTGAACTTGGTCTGTAAGATGAAAATTCCATCCTCAGATTGTTTCACTTGAAGCCCTAAGAAATACTTCAGCTCTCTCATACTGCTCATTTCAAACTTCCCTTGCATAAGTTTAGAAAACTTCTTGCAGAGGTTGTTATCTGTAGAGCCAAAAATGATGTCGTCGACATAGATTTGCACTAGCAAAATCTTGCCTTTTATTTCCCTAAGAAATAATGTCTTGTCTATCTTTCCTCTTGTGAACTTGTTCTCAAGAAGAAAGGTGGACAGCGTCTCATACCAAGCTCGAGGAGCTTGTTTAAGACCATATAGTGCTTTTTGCAGTAAATAAACATAATTAGGAAAGGTTGAATCAATAAAACCTGGAGGTTGCTCTACATACACTTCTTCCTTTATGTCACCATTTAGGAAGGCGGACTTGACGTCCATCTGATAGACAGTAAAGACCTTAAGTGCAGCGTAGGCAAGAAATAACCTGATCGCCTCCAGTCTTGCTACTGGAGCATAAGTCTGGTCGAAGTCGATTCCTTCTTCTTGACGATAGCCCTTGGCGACTAGTCTGGCTTTATTCTTTATAATTGTTCCATCTTCGTCCATCTTGTTCCGGTAGACCCATTTTGTCCCAATGACGTTCTTACTCTTGGGTCTAGGAACAAGTGTCCAAACTTTGCATCGTTTGAACTGATTCAGCTCTTCTTCCATGGCTAGAATCTAGGATGCGTCGGATTTGGCTTCCTCAAACTTCTTTGGTTCAACCTGTGACAAAAAACTTAAGTATAAATTCTCGTTAGTTGTACCTCGACGAGTTCTGACGCCATCCCGAGGATCTCCTATAATTTGATCAACAGGATGATCCTTCAAGTGTCTGAACTCTAAAGTCCTTGCATCTGAGATGTCTTCAGCCACTGGAGTTGCATCTTCAGCTGGGATGTGTTCTTCATTTTGATCATCTACCTCTTCAATGGGGGTTGTAGAGGTGATCTTGATGAATGTCTCATCCTTATCTTTAGTAGTTTCATCCAAGCTAAGTTCTTTCAACTTTGTACCTGCATCTACAATAGGCACACTAGACAAGTTGCTTTGCAGCAGACTCGTCTCATCAAATACAAGATGTATCGACTCTTCTACCACCAGAGTTTTTCTATTGAATACTCTATAGGCCTTACTGTGGCTACTATAACCTACAAAAATACCTTCAAAGCTTTTCTCGCCAAACTTGGTAGTGTGATACTTATCGTTGTTAAGTACGAAGCACTTACAGCCAAAGATTCTAAAGTATGAAATGGTTGGTTGCCTGCCTTTTAGAAGTTCGTAGGGGGTCTTATCATGATTCTTGTTGACGAGTGCTCGATTTTGCACGTGACAAGCAGTGTTGATGGCTTCAGCCCAGTAATACTCTAGAAGTGAGGCATCACTCAACATGGTCCGGCAAGCCTCTATGAGTGTTCTGTTCCTTCTCTCAGCTACTCCATTTTGCTGTGGAGTGCGAGGAGAGGAAAACTCATGAAAGATACCTTGACTTTCACAGAATTCTATCATGGCTCCAGACTTGAATTCCGTTCCATTGTCACTTCTGATTTTGACTACGGAACAGTTGCATTCATTCTGGATTTGCCTAACAAAATTAGTGAAAATACCGAAGGTATCTGACTTGTGTTTCAGAAAGAACACCCACGCAAAGCGCGAGTAATCATCCACAATAACCAACGTATATTACTTACCTCCCAAACTTCTAACCTGCAGTGGACCAAACAAGTCCATATGGAGAAGCTGTAAGCTTCTATTGGAATCCTTGCCTATTATGCTTTTAAGAACTTCTTGTTTGCTTGCCTTTGATACAAGCGTGACAAGGGCTGTCCGTAACACACTTGACATTAGGTGCATCACGTACTAAGTTTTGAGAGAATAATTTATTAATAGTTTTGAAATTAATATGTGCTAGTCTCTTGTGCCATTGGTCAGCAAGGGATGCACTACTTTTTGCCAAAAGACACACTGGTGTCGAAGAGTCTATACAAATGAAATTTAGACAGAAAATATTTCTGCTTCGCTGCTTCGAGTGCCTGATAAAATATTTTCCATGTTGTTAACCGATTTTATCAAACACTTGTCAGCATGAAATTCAATTACGTATCCTTTATCGCATAGTTGGCTTATGCTGATGAGATTGTGTTCCAATCCTTCAACATAGGCTACATCCGAAAAGGAAACGCTACCGTTAGAAATCGTACCATAGCCTTTAGTTATTCCTCGATCTGAACCTCCAAAGATGACCTTTGGTCCGTTGCAGACTGAGGTGTAATTCTGGAGTAGGCTCCTTGTCCCGGTCATATGCCGAGAGCATCCACTATCCAAGTACCAGATTGGCATTTTGGTGGCCTTTGGACATACCTGCAATTACAATCATTTAGCCTTAGGAACCCAAACACGTTTGGGTCCTTGGTCTCGAGTTAGAAAACTCCCCCTACGAGTATTAGCCTCATGAGTGGTCATTCTCACGTTGCTAACTTGAGGGGTTGCAGCATTACTAGGATTGAACCAACAATCGATGGCAAAGTGACCAATTCTGGCACAACACCAACAGTCGAACCTGTTGTATCTTTGCCTAGTGTATTCCTGCTTGATTTTCTGAAATGATGGTTTAGCAGGAACCTTACTTTTGGAGGAGGAGGCTTCATGATGAAGACAGCTGCATGAAGTCTTCTCCTTCATAGGCTTTTCCACAGTAGGTTTTACCTTGGGTGTCTTCTTGATGTTATGACCATGAGCATAAGGTCCATAGCTTTGAAGTTGAATCTCTTCATAAGGTGCTTTGAAGACACTCTCACCGAAGTTGCGAGGACGAGTCCAACCTTGGTATCTTGACTTAGGCTTCTCAGGGATCGGCCTAGAAAAGTGTCCATAGGTAGACTCATAGTCGAGTTCGTTCGTAGGAAAGATAACTTTCTTGAACAGAACAGGTTCCAAGGGAGCTTTCCCTTTTTCTTCAGCTAGAGCCTTCCGGGCAGCCTTATTCTTTCTCTTGGCCTTGTTTCTCCTAGAGGATTTACTAGAAGAGCCAATGTGGCCTAAACCAGCACCCTTGGCCTTAGCTGAGAATTCAGCAATGAGTGGAAGAACTGTCTTAGGCTTTGAGAAACTCTCAACAAGTTTCTTCTCAGCCTCAAGTCGTTGTTCCAACTCTTTGATGATTTCCTCTTTAAGGTCGAGGTGCTTGAGAGCTTGATTGTATTCATTCATAGCACTATTGAAGTTCTCTTAAAGAGAGTTAGTCTTAGCGACTTCTTCTCTCAAGTTTCTCTCACTAGCCTGTAGAGATTTTATCTCTTTGGCTTGAGTTTTCACTACTCTACGACATTTTTCGTAGGTCATGAGCAACTCTTTGTATTGGGCCATGAGTTCAGATTCATCTTCAGAGGAATAGCCCTCTTTCTCATTATCATCATCAGACTCAGAGAGAGGAGTGTGAGATTTTACCTCCCCAGTGAACTGGGGAACTTGTTCATCATTTGAGTGAGCCATGAGCCCAAAGTAAGCTTCCTCTTCTTCACTTGACTCAGATGAGTCGGAGTCGCTGAGAGTTTTGCTCTTCTTGGCTACTAGACTCTTCTCTGTCCTCTTCTTATGGTGTGAGGATTTCTTTTCCTCTCTTCTTCCACCTTCTTTCTTTTTGTGAGGGCAGTCGGCGATGACGTGACCTGGCTTATTGCAACAATAACAAATGATGTCAGTCGAAATCTGTTTGTTCTGTTTAGAGTTATACCTGTCATGGCTACTTGAGCCTTTCTTTCGCCGATCACCGTCACGTCGCGATCTTCTGAATGAGGCATCTTTGCCTCTCCATTGCTTCTTCTTATTTAAGAATTTCTTGAATTGCCGGGAGAGCAATGAGAACTCTCCTTCAGATAGTTCTAAGCCTGAGGTGCTTGGCTCGGAGCCTTATTCTTCACTTATTTCTTGAGGAGGGGCTGGTGAGGCAGCTTTGCCCTTCCTTGAACTGTCGGCATTTAAAGCAACTGACTTTTCTTTTGAGGAGAAGCGACTGTTCTCTTCTTCAGCCTTTCTGGAGTTGATTTGCAGTTCATATGACATCAACTTGACAAATAGGTTCTGTGGATCTGTCTCTGCTAGTCTGTCAAACTCTCGGATGGCACAAACTTTGTTATCCCATTCTTTGGTGAGAGATCTCAGAAACTTATCATTCAGCTCTCCATTTGTGAAGACTCGGCCATACACTCTTAGACCATTGACTATCTTGAAGAAGTTTTCAAATGTGTCAGCTATAGCCTCCTTTGGCCCTTGCCTGAAGGCTTCATACTTCTGGTTCAGTAGGGACCTTCGATCATCCCTTACTTCTTCAGTACCTTCCATTAGAGTCACTAGGGATTGCCACATCTCCTTGGCAGATTGGCAATGAATCAGATTCTGTAGCATAGAGTCATCGACTGCACTTGCTATAATATTTTTAGCTTTCTTGTCCAGAGAGACAAGTGCAATCTCATCCTTATCTAGATCCATCAATTTCTTGGGAACTTGTTTGGTGGAATCTATGGTGGAGGCAGTCATAGGAATGTGGGGTCCTTCTTCAACAATCATGAAGATCCGGGGATCTACTGCTTCCATGAAGAACTTGACTCTTTCCTTCCACATAGGAAAATTGTTCTTGGTGCAGATAGGGAGTTTAGCAAAATCCTTGGTCTTACTCATGCTTGATACTATTCAAGAAACAACTTAGAAGGATAAGATCAAGGTGTTAACCTTTTAACGATCAACCTCCCTCTGATACCAATTGAGAGTACTAAGTTGTTAGCCTAAATCACCTAGAAGGGGGGGGGGTGAATAGGTGAAATGCGTGTCAAATGCGGAATTAAAAAATAATACAGCACACATCAAGCAATCACAGACGACAAGAGATTTATAGTGGTTCCCCAATCTTGGGTACGTCCACTTTACTCACCGATCTAGCAAATCACTAGACTCGGCTACTCCACTATCTCGGATTGAAAACAATCCTACACCTCGGAACCACGTTCCTACAAAACTCGATCCAAACTGGATCTACAAAACTCGGAAGATAAAGCCTTCCTACAAATCTCGGAGAAAAACTCCTACAATGAAATTTGGTTTGAAAATAAAATACAAACAGTAATATTCTCAGATCTGGATCTTGATAGTCTTCTTCCTTAAGAACTTTGGCTTAATTAGAGTATGTTGAAGACGACTTGAGAGAGATCCACAAATCTGAAAAACGGAATCACCTCGATCGAGAAAATAGATCTGAAATCTTTGAGGCTCGGCGAGATCGAGTGATTAACTTTCGTCTGGATCGCTGGAGAATCAGAGTTGAAAACAGCGATCGAAGATCGTCGATCCAGAGCTTCTTCCGTGAACGTCAATGGCGGCAGCGTGAGATATTAGGGCTCACGGAACTTTTTCTCTTTCTTAAAATAAAACCTCTGTAAACTTGTTATTAGTCAAATCTGAGAGGACCTATTTATAGGTGGACTCCAACGGTCAGAAAATTAATTAGGGATGACACGTGGACCAATTAGAAATGATTAATTTGAAATACACAGCGAAATTGACTTTGAGAATTTCAGGAAAATTTAAACAGATATACTCGAGTCATAGAAGAAACATACTCGAGTATCAGATGGTATATACTCGAGTGGATAGAAGGAGTATACTCGAGTATAAAAAGAGAAGCTACTCGAGTGAATCAGAGATCAACACTCGAGTGATTTAGAACTACTCAAGTATGAGAGTATATACTCGAGTAAAAACACTTAGAGAAAACTTCTCAAATAAAATAGGAAGAACTACTCGAGTGAAAGGGTTGGAGATACTCGAGTGAGGGGAAAAAGAACTACTCGAGTATCTGGGGAAGATTACTCGGGTAATCACTAAGCTACTCGAGTATGTGATTACTCGAGTATAAAAAGAGAACTACTCGATTATGTAGACTTAGAATTTTTCTGAGATGAGAAGCACAGATCTACTCGAGTATGAACAGAACATTTACTCGAGTAACTAACCAACTACTCGAGTGCAAGTTATCATCTACTCGAGTAAAATACAGTCTACTCGAGTATGTAACCCAACTTACTCGAGTGCAGACTCACTTACTCGAGTATAAACGGAGGTACTCGAGTATGTGGACTTAGAGAAAATTTCGGATCTAAGGACAGAAGGATCTACTCGAGTATAATATATGACTTACTCGAGTGACTAACTATCTACTCGAGTATAAACTTATCTACACGAGTATACAGAGTCTACACGAGTATGTCTGAGGATCTACTCGAGTACTAAGTCACTTACTCGAGTATATGAAGAAGGCTACTCGAGTATGTGGACTTAGAAAAATTTCTTCTGAGAAAATAAACTTCAATACTTCAGTCCACCAATCCATGTGCTTGTATAGGAAGTGTATCCCAATAGAGAGGCTATACATGGGCCAACACTTTGGATCACACAATGAGGGATTACATTGTATGGTCCTGTGTTTGGTGACCCATTATAGACTGACATTGGTCTACACTTGGCAATAAAAACCTGCACACATACAACTTAAACACAATATCAAATACACCTTAATTCATCTTAGTTCAAGGTCTGACCTCCTACAAATCTGAGGTATTGTGGAGACAAATCCCAACAGTTTTCCTTCGAATGCACTTAACTTTTAGTTCATTATCGTATATATTTCATCTTATCTTTATTTCCTTAGATAGTGCACTTTTGGCCTGTGGTTGTGTATTTTTTGTACTTTTATAGTTTGTACTCCTTTTTGTAATTGCCTGGAATGTCTGCACATATCAGTGATGGGTTTAGGGATCGTGTGCGTGTTTCGGGGATGTTTGGAAGCAACAATACTATTCATGATCATCGGATCAAATGCGCACGACCACTGGTCGTGCGCTGATGATCGTGCACAATGGTATCCTGATTTCCAGATTCTTCCTGGGATAATTGCACGACCACTGGACATAGTGCGCATGAACACCGGTCCTGCTCCTCTGTTCGTGTGCATTGATTCCTTTTTTTCATGGAGTTCTGTCTGGGGTAATCGCACGACCATTGGAAATAGTACGCACGACAACCGGTCGTGCGCCATCGCTCGTGCGCGTTATCCCATTTCTTCTCTTAATTCTGCCATGCCAGTACGCACGATCACTGGCCATAGTGCGCATGACCACTGCTCGTGTGCCCGTGATCATGCGCATTGTTTGATTCTGCTTTCTATAAATACTCAGGTTTCGCCCTAATTCCGGATCGATCGCCATTTTCCGCCATTTTTCGCCTCCGATGAAGGGTTCTGCCGTTCCACTTCATCTTCCACCATAGGTAGGTGCTCCGGGCAAGCTTTCACCGCCAAATCCAAGCCAAAGTTTCCTCTCACCCTCCTCCATCATCTCTTGGGCTCTATTTCAAGTTTTGGTGCAATATCCACCAAGCAAGGGGAAGCTTGCAACTTTCTTCCGCAATCGTGACACGAAGAATACTGTTCAATTGGAAGGTAGTGACAGCCGTTCTCTACCCCATATGTAGTTGAGGACTGAGCTAGGACGAGGATTGATAACCCAGCGATTCCTTCCATGAACCCTCAGCATGACTTCAGATTCAGTCGATCTCTTGCCTTGTTCTTCCTTTATTGTTGTTTATGTGCTGTAAAACTTTTTTTATAGATGATATGCTCTTAGTTATAATCATTATTAGATTCATGTCTATGTGATTATGTGTTGTTTACAGCTTAATTTGCTTGAGGTGCACCATATTCCATCCTCCGTCCACCCTTTCCGCAATAGCAATTGCTAGTGGAGTGCGTTGCGAAGAGGTGCTCTCGACCCTCATTCCACAAGCCTACTCGCCCATCCGCCTAGCGATTCGGTGCATAGTGACCCGACTAGTCTTCCATCCCGCCTAGCGAAACATTTATAGTGGCATTGCATAAGAGTAGTTATTAGTATTTTAATTTATTTTTCCACAAATTTCAAAACCCCCCATCATAAAATCTGACCTAAGGACTTCAATCTCATGTCCTCCTCAAAAATTAACTCCACCTTATTGTGTTCCCTCGAGATCGATACTTGGGGAAATTTGCCCATTTTATATTACTTGTGCAACCGGTACACTTTCCGTCAGCGCATCACTGTCTCAATAGTTGCTTTGACTTCAACATCAGTATCAGTAATAGGCATCTTACCCTTGATGTCTTTGGCCTTAAGTTGAGCAGCTTTCAGCTTTTGCCTTTCAAAGTAATGGAATTGTTTTGGGAAGTACTTGCAAGGCTCTATGGAGTTTGCAGGGATTCTCCCAGGCTTCAAGTCCTTCTTGAATTTGTAGATTGTTTCTTGTTTTGCAAGATATTTATCCCATTCCTGTTTGGAGTACCACTTTCCCTGGTCATATTGTTTTTTAGTAACTCCATTCCGTGTAGTTAAGATGATGCTTCTGGAGGTTGGACTCCATTTCTCAAAATCAGGCCTATCGTCAGCTTGTTCTCTGAATCTCTTCTTGGATATTTGGGCCTCATGCTCTTTAAGCAAAACCGATTCAGCCATGTCCAATTCCTCAGAAATTACTAACAATTTTTCCAGTGGAGGACTGTACATATTCTGGACTTCCTGTTGAATTTCTTCAAACTTAGAAGGGGGATATATGACTTGAGCTACTTCATGTTGCATCCCCTCCAAGAATGCAGGTTGGCATCCAGATCTGCAGTATTGTCGTCATCACATAAGTGTGGATATCCCAAGATAGCTCTGATACTGTTAGATACCCGGCCATTTAGCATGTTAAGAGCTAGCCTGAACTAATACCCTCTCCCCCTTTATGACTTCTCTATGAATATGATCTCTGAGATAATTCTTTTGAAACCTTATTTGATCTACAATATGATAGTTCCCAGTGGTATAGTAGGATTTAAACTTCTTTACTTGATCTAAAATTGTAGACTCAGAAGTTTTGATAACAGTATCAACTGCTGCCAAATCCAGTTTTATTTGTGCTTCTATAAAAGATACTTTGGTGTCCATATGTGTTTCTATGGCAGTGGTTTGTTCAGCCAACTTTTTTAGAGTGATGGAATGTATTTCCATCAAATTCTCATTCATCCTTTTTTGATTTTTTAAAACAAAACCTTGCATAACACCCAGATCATCCACTTAAGTTTTAGTGTTTTGTTGTTGTTTGGAAATATATAGCACAACATTTCCTCCCTTATGGAAGCAGTCTGTCATTTCCTTCTTGAGCAAATTTACCTCAAATCTAATAGATTTGATGTACTGTGCTAGATTGAACTATATCTCCTTGTGGCTTTCATCCACATACTTTTATAGTGCAAGTCCTTTCTCATATAGTTTGACTTGTAGTTGTACTAAAAGAGAACAAAAATCCATTGTAGGGGCAGTAGATAAGGTTCCAGCCTTTAAGGCTTTCTTACAACCTGAACTCTTCTTTCTTAGCTCCATGATTTTTCTTTTCTTAAGTACAAATCCTTCTTCCTTATTCTCTGAATCAGGTGATATTTCAAGTTCCACTGTAATGCCTGGAACATCTATATCTAGTCTTGGGGTTAGATCTGGAACCTCCCCCTCAACCCTTGTAGTAGTGTGTACATCAGTAGAAATATCTTCCTTGTGTACCTCTTCTTCCTCCCCCTATAAGTCAGTCTCTAATTCTTTGATTACATCAGTCTTAGGAGCCCGAGGATTCTCTGGCAAATTAGGAATATGCACATCTTGTGCCTCTCTTCCAGAAGGGTAAGCAACTATTTTGATGTCATGAACCACTTCCATTATAGTGAGGTTTGTAGTCTTATTGTCTAGCTGGGCTTCATTGACAGCTTCCTTAGGGACTGATATCTCTTGATTATATGTAAGATGGGCAGTCTCCCCCTAGATTTGAGCTTCAGTTACAGTTGTATGAGTGGGAGACTTCTTGGGTAATTAAGTATTATCTTCATCAGAGCTGAATTCAACCCTTTCATCTGAGTCACTGGAGGACTCCTCAGCTTGCACTGTATCTTTCTTTGATTTTGTGACCTGTTTGGACTTCTGCTTAGGTGTAGGGTCTTCCTTGGACAATACTTTGTCCCACCTAGATAGGATTCTTATATCCATTTTCCTCTTGTGATTAATCTTAGAGCCAACAATCTGGTTTAATACCTCAGGTATATTGACAGCCAGATACAAAGTTAACATTCTGCCTATGTTTGGCTTCTTAATGCTTCCCTTAATCTTGTTAAAGATAATGGTACTTTAGTCCGTCTTCACCTTGAAGATGATTCTGGTCATTAGGATGAACATGTAGGAAGTGATCCTATCATGCCCCCCCCAGTTTTGATGAGAACTACCTTCCCAATAATCTCTGACAGAAACTTCCCTTTAGATTTCATCCCTTTCCTAGTCATGGATGATCCAATGTTTTTGGTTGAGGGAAGCCCACACCATTTGAGGGCTTCTGCAAATAGTGTAGAGTCAATCTCCGTTTCTTCTTTAATACTTGGTAGTTGAAGGGATTTGCTCAGATTTTTTAGGGTTATTTTTACTGTTTCTCCGTGAATAGTTGATTGAATCTTGTTCTCTTTTGAATTCAATGTAGTGTTGGAATAGAATTATAGAACTTCCTTCTTCCATATTCTTGTTTATTCTGAAACCAGATAATCCACTCCTGCTTCCTGGATTAGGTTCACCACCACCTTGATATCTCGTTCAACATCATTGAACGCTCCTCGAACCATCTCATAACCTTCGTTAATGTTGTTGTCCATCTTGGGTGCCATTGGAGATGAGAGAAGTGGAAGTTGAAGCGAGAGAAGAAGAATTTCTTGTCGACACTGATGGTTAGTCTCGAGATTTCTGAGAGCGTAGTCGACAAGGTCTCGTTTCCTCCTATTTATACTTTTCTAAATAGGGAATGTCAAAAGGCGGGCTAAAATTAGACTTTCGTATGTCGACACAATTTTGATTGTGTTGACACAGATTGCTAAAGTCTCGACAACTTTATGTGTCAACACTTATTTTCGAGTGTCGACACAGACTACTAAAGTATCGACAACTTTATGTGTCAACACAAATTTCCGAGTGTCGACATAGACTACTTTTTATGTCGACACCAACGTCTGTGTGTCAACAACTCTATATGTCGACACCAACTACTGAGTGTCGACATAGACTACTTTATGTGTTGATACCAACTACTGTGTATCAACCAACTCTTTAACTCTTGTTGACACATAACTTAGTCATATGTTGAGTAGATTTTTTTCTTAATCTATTATCCTATTCCAGGTTGAACAAGCTTAATTCAATCTTAAAATAACTGAATTTACTTTCATCTAGAGGTTTAGTGAATATATCAGCTACTTGTGTATCAGTAGAAATAAACTCTAGACTTATGTCCTCTTTTTCAACATGTTCTCTAATAAAATGGTACCTAATTTCAATGTGCTTTGTTCTGCAATGTGAAATAGGGTTTCTAACAATTGATATAGCACTAGTAGAATCACAATATAATGGAGTTCTACTTATCTTGATGTCATAATCTTCAAGTTGATGTTGTATCCATCGCAACTGAGCACAGCAACTTCCAGCTGCAATATATTCTGGCTCTATTGTGTATATAGCAACACTTGTCTTCTTTTTGTTGTTCCATGACACCAATCTTCCTCCTAGGAATTGCCATGTACCTGTGGTACTTTTCCTATCTTCCTTGCAGCCTGCAAAGTCTGCATCTGAAAAAACTGTTAGCAAAAAATCTCTATTCCTATGGTACTATAGACCAAGATCTGGTGTGCCCTTAAGATATCATAATATTCTCTTGGCAGCAGAATAATGAGACTCTTTAGGGCATGCCTGATATCTAGCACAATCACATGTAGCATACATGATGTCAGGTCTACTTGCAATCAAGTATAATAAGGAGCCAATTATCCATCTATACAAAGTCTCATCAACAAGTTTCCCTACCTAAAGGCATACTTTACCCCATTGGAGTATTCATGGTGGAGGCAGTATCCATGCCATATTTTTTAATCAACTCCCTGGTGAACTTAGACTGGGATATGGACAAGCCATCATCAGTCTCTCTTACTTGAAGTCCCAAGAAGAACTTTAGCTCACCTATGCTGCTCATCTCAAACTTTCCTTGCATAAGTTTGGCACACTTCCTGTAAAGGTTATTCTCAGTAGATCCAAAGATTATGCCATCAACATATATCTGGAATAGCATGATCTTGCCCTTTGATTCCCTCAGGAATAGGGTCTTGTCTATTTTCCCCCTTGAGAATTTGTTCTCAATGAGGAAAGTAGACAATGTCTCATACCATGCTCTAGGGGCTTGTTTCAACCCATATAGAGCTTTCTTAAGTCTATAGAAATGATCAGGAAAGTGTAGGTCTACAAAACCATATGGCTGGTCCACATATACTTCCTCTTTTAGATCTTCATTCAGGAATGCTGACTTTACATCCATTTGAAAGACCTTGAATTCTTTATAGGCTACATAGGCAAGGAATAGTCTTATTGCTTCCAGCCTTGTTACTGGTGCAAAGGTCGGTCAAAGTCTATTCCTTCTTCCTGCATGTAGCCTTTTGCCACCAATCTGGCCTTGTTCTTGACAATAATGCCATTTTCACATATCTTATTCCTGTAGATCCACTTAGTCCCTATCACATTATGTCCCTTAGGTCTGGGAACCAGTTTCCAAACTTTGCATCTCTTGAATTAGTTCAGCTCTTCCTGCATAGCACCAATCCAGAATGAATCTTGGATAGCCTCTTTAAACTTCTTTGGTTCCATTTGAGACAGAAAGCTTGAACATAGTGCTGAGTTCAATCTCTTGCTTCTGGTCATTACACCATGAATTCAATCACCTATTGATGCAAGAAATATGCCCTCTAGTTAACTGGTTGTTCGGTCTCACAAGCTAGGTGAAGAAGAGGGTTGCGGGGAGAAGGGAAAGAAGGTTGACTATCAGCGGAGAAGGCTGATGATCAACAACGAAGGTTGATGATCAGCGAAGAAGGCTGATGATCAGCGGAGAAGGCTGATGATCAGCGGGGAAGGCTGACGATCAACAGAGAAGGCTGATGATCGACAGAGAAGGCTGTTGATTAGTGGAGAAGGCTGATGATCAGCGGAGAAGGCTGATGATCAACGAAGAAGGCAGATGATTAGCAGCGAAGGCTGATGATCAGCGGAGAAAGCTTATAATCAACAGAGAAAGTTGATCAGGAGCTGTCGAGCAGAAGGTTACTTTGACAGTTGAGCTCTGATGGTTTAGACCAAGGGAAGAGAAGAACAGAGGGGGCTACTAATAGCGGCAACACCAAACTTTGCCCGCCGCGGCTTGAATGCCACTCTTGCGATGGTCTTTTTCTTTATTCAAGAAACAAGATTACAGCTTACTATTGCACCTTTGCTCAAGAAAGCAATAAAGGGTACAAAGGGGGAAGCTGGCGGCTAAGGAAGAAGTTGCTAGAGGCTAAGTAAAAAGAGGCTTCATGGCTTGATTGTCAGCTTGCTGGTAGCGGCGGAGGGCTGGGAAACTGAGTCTGCAGGTCTTGATGATCAATTGTGGAGGACTAGAAAACTAAGTCCGTAGGTCTTGCTGGCGCGGCAGTTTTCCTCCCGTGCGTCCTCCCAAATGAGAGGTATTAGGGGCTATTTATAGGCTCGGTGAAGATCTTTTAGAAGCAGGGCCAGTGACATCATCATGGAGGCTTGAGCGGACTCGGCAAGCAGGCCGCCTAGCTGGGAGGATTGGGAGGAGGCATGCTGCCTCCTTTGGGCGGCTGAGGCTAGAAGAGGGGCGCCGTGAGGAGCAGACCTCCCCTTATGGGCAGCTGAGGCAACAAAGGGGACGGCATGAGGAGCAGTCCGCCCCTTGGGTGGCGACCTGAGGAGAAGGCCTCCCCTTGTGGGCGCCTAAGGCATCAGAGGGGGTGGCCTGAGGAGCTGGCCGCCCCTTGGGTGGCGGCCTGAGGAGAAGGCCTCCCCTTGTGGGCGGCCGAGGCAACAGAGACGGCGGCCTGAGGATCAGGCCGCCCCTTGGGTGGCGGCCTGAGGAGCAGGTTTCCCCTTGTGGGCGGCTTGGGCAGCAGAGGGGGTGGCATGAGAAGCAGGCCGCCCCCTGGGTGGCGGCCTGAGGAGTAGGCCACCCCTTGGGTGGCGGTTTGATGAGCAGGCCGCCCCTTGTGGGTGGCTGAGGCAGCAGAGGGGGCGGGTTGAGTCAGCAATTTCAAATCAAAGCATGTTGATAGTAGTCTTGAGTGTCGACACAGCTGCTGTCAATTCAAATTCCATATGTCAACACAAGTTCTGTGTGTCGACACAACTTTTCTTCAAGTCTCGAATCTGCTTTTTCAAAGATGTCGACATATTATAAATGTCTCGACACTTTTGTACTTATAATATTTTCTGCATACTTCTTGCCTGCACAAGTAAACTCAATACACCATTAAATACAACTTGATTTATATTATTGAGTCTGGTGAGGCTTCTCCAAATCAGGTACACAATTCCCAATATACCCAACATTCTTCTTGCTCCTGAGCCAAGTACCGAGCTGCTCCCACTGTCAGGCTTTCACCTAGACGGTTGGGCAGGGCCCTCGATGGATATTATGAAATGCCTCTGGAACCAAATCCTGGGATGCTTCGACCAGTAAAATTAAGGCATTTGAAGTTAGGGAAAAGATCATGAGGAAAAAAAAATAGTTCCAGCAATCTCTAGGCATGTAGGTGGTGGCGAGCCGAGATCTCGACAATTACTCAGGGGCATCATCATCTAAGGTAATGTCAATGGTGGTGAGCCAAGATCTCAGCATCTATGAGGAAAGGCGAGGCGAGATTGTCCTCATCCAGTACACTCTACCCCATCGAGATTTTACTTGGGAAATTTTGGGCCTAGAACGAATCTAAAAAAGGAAGGAACCTTGCAGGCGAGAAGGGTGGTCACAAGCCCAGCACGGCGAGTGGTCTACCTTCTACTACCTAGGGCTAAAGAGATCTCGGGGTCTCAATGCGGTTATGAATCCTAAACTAGCAGCGAGTGTACCCTAGAGAGGTCACTCAGCGAGGGGGATACACGCGTGTGAGTGCAACATAGAAATAAATCAAGCATACAAAAAAAACTGGCCAAGAATTCTCTTTCATTAAAGTATTTCATTACACAAAAATGGCTCACCTTGGCGAGATTACAAAATGAGGGGGGAGATCATTACAAAATGAAAGAGAAAAATCCGCGAGCTAGCTCTTGCGCTCCCCTCAAGAATGGTCTTCGTCAAAGCTAGAGACACCCTTAAAGGGCGAGTTGAAGCTATCCTCCTTCTCGCCTGTAGGGGAAGCAGAGGGGAACAGCTCCGGCACAAGTTCCAGCGTGGTCATCTCCTCGCAACCCGCCGCTAACACCTACATGTCTCATATAACCTGGAGGGTATAGTCGGTAGTGCTGATAGAGTTAGTCTACAGTTTCTCGGCAACCTCCGTCTTGCAGAACACCTTCGACCTCTTGGCTGGGACGCCTTGCTCGCCGATAGAGGAGGGGAGAAAAATGTCCATCATGTGAGTCAACTCGCCCTGGAGCCCCTTGTTCTGCTCCTCTAGATTCTTGTTTTTTCTCTTCCAGCTTGGTAGTGTGAGCGCGCATCCAGCTCGCAGTCTCGGCATCCTACAAGGCAAGAAAAGGTAAGAGAATTTGTGAAAGTACTAAGTGAATGAAAAGGAGGTTAGTTAATACTTACCACCCTACAAAAAATTTTGCTGAGGATGTCCTCGTCAATCCCCAATCACCTTGCCTAGTCGGCTGCATCATCCTTGGCGACATCTCGCTCCTCCTCAGCCTTCGCTAAGTTATGGATAAGGTGGAATCTACGGAAATATGGCATGTGCATGAGCTCTATGGCGCGCATCTGGGCTTGCGAGCTCTTGTCGGCGGGCCGCTGGAGGCACATGTCATTGTAGATCTTGGTGTCCTCACTACAATATAGCCCAAACCCATGGGCATAAGTGTGCCTGCTGGGAGAGTGGCACTCTGACCAGGAAAGGAGGAGGGATGAGATGGAGGCTCTTTGGGCATGCTCATCCCATTGGACCATCAGCTCGTCGAGCTGGTCCTTCACCTTCCCACCGAGACAAAAGTTTTGATGATCCTTAGGCAGGCCCAGCACGCGGATCGGGAACTCCTCGGCAGCTGGGGAAGAGGGATGGTCGCCGCAGCCACCTTGATCCTTCTCCGGCGAGTTGAGGAAAATTTTCTTCCCCTTGGAGATCACCTCTGCCTTCTTCATAATCTTCGGCGGTGGGGGTGGCGAGGCGAGCTAGAACTTGCGGGGTTAGGTTGCTTCTTTTTGAAGGGAGACATGACCGACTCCAACTCCATCCGACATGCTGTCACGGGCGCCTGCTCACGCACAAGTGCATCGAGGTAGAGTCCCGAGTCCATAAAAGGTGGATGCTCGGGAATGAGCCGCTCCCCTGCAGGAAAAAACTTGTCTGCAGAAAATCCATTGATATTGGCGAGTTTATTAAAAGAAAGGAAGGAAAGGTATACCTTCGCTGGGATGAACCAGAAGGAGTGAGATAAGGACCCTTCGAAGGAAGGCAACCTCGAAGTCCTTGTCGAGAAAGAACTTGTGCAGCGCAGCATTGTTGTCTGTCGTGGTGGGTGGCCGGTATACCTCCTCGCTCCTCTGTTGAGGCGAGCAGGGAAAGTTGCAGAGATCCCCTTTGATGAAGACAAATTTTGAGAACAAATTATGGTTCTTGTTGGCTGTCTTGCAAACTTTGAGCTGTGAGTCGGTGAGGAAGGTGACCACTTCATTGGTCGTGCGGTATATGAACAGTTTGTGGAAGACAGTGAGATTGAACTCTATCCACTCTCGCCGGAGGAAGCAGGTGAATGTCATCATCATGGCAATCACATTCGGGTTCAGTTGCGTGGGAACTGCCCCATAGTACGTCAAGATATGGAGGATCTCCGACCAGAGGGGAAGGTGCAACCCCACCTCAAAGTGCAAGATGGGGAGGCAAGCTCATCTGCAAAAAGATGTTGATCGCCTCGCCCCTCCCGGGTAAGCGCTCTGTGAAACCCGATGGGATGTAGTCGACAATAAAATTTGCGAGCTCCGGCTCAGTAGTATTCCCCTCATTGATGGTATACTCAGCAAATTATCTCACGCACTTGGACCTTCCATCCGAATCAGGTCACGTCTTGCCCATTCTTTGAAGAACTTAGTGCGAGTAGGAGTGGTAAGAAGAGGAAAATGATGGGGGTATGAATCTGCAATAAAGGAGATGGTCTGGAGGGTAGGTGAGAGGGCCTATTTATAGAAAACAAATTAATGTCGAGCCAACCGGTCCGTCCGGCTCACCGACCCCAACTCGCTTATCCATGCGACCGGTTCTATCCTATGGTGAGTCGAATCTGAAGAACATAGCATATTATGCAGAATCAACAGGCATCAAATATAAAAATTGTTAAGTTATTACAGATAACAGTTCTTGTAGTCCAGAAAAAGAAAGTACAATAAGCAAAGGAAGTTATTTCAACAATGTGGGAGATGGGGGTTTGGGGGGCGAGTGTCGGTAGGCTCAATTGGGGAGCCATTTCCATTTACCCCGGCCTCACGTCCCCATCCCCGGAGGTCGGCGCGTGTTGCTGAACTAACGGTACAGCTCCAGTTCCTGGTGGATAAAGCACATCTTCTCGCTAATCTTGTCCATGATGGGTCCTGGGGAAGTCATCACGCCTGGTGAGCCGCAACGAACCTCATCCATCAATAGCACATAGTCCCGCTCCATCGCGCGCAGTTGCTCGCGGTAAACTTCTCTCTCCATCTAGATGTCGCGCAGCGTGAACCCATACATCCAGATAATCGTGATAGTTTGTTTCCTCGACTCAATAGGGTCCATCGAGGTGTCTAGGAAGTACTTTATTACATTGGGAGAAGGTGGTGGCGAGTGCGAGCTGGCTCGAGGGATTCCCCGGTTTCAGTGTGTTCAGGAAGGCCCGCGAGAACAACAGAATCAGTTGAGCTGAAGTTTGCAAAAATGATGAATACCACAGACTAGCTTGGCGAGATGGCCTCGTCGAGGTGGAGCTGCCGAGAAGAACTTGACTGACCTTTAACGGGGCAAGTGAGAGGAGGCTTGTAACAACCATGATTTTTTCGATGATTTTATTTGAATGGGTATCGTCATATTTATCACGTCGTGGAGTTACTTTTAACGTCGAGTTGATGGAGCAATGCCGTTAAGGGCTTTTTCGCGTCCGTGCGGTCGAGTCGGCCAAATTCTTGTTGTAATTGGAAAATCTTGAATTTGGAAATTAAGTAAAGTAATCTTGGACTTGCTCATCAAGTTTCGTCATGATCTGAGCAATATTCGGGCCTCGGCAATTTGCCGAAGTTTGTAGAATTTATGTTCACCGTAGAATTTGAAAATTTATATCTCGAGAATGGCTTGTCGGATTTTTGTTTTGACTTTGCCATTGGGTTTGTAGCGTCAGTGTTCGCCTACAGTGCTAGTTTCGTTTAATTCAGCGCGCGTTTGGGCCTCCGTTTTGAAATCGTGTTTCCTTATTCAAAAAAATATAAAAATATGATTATTTTAATATTATAGTACTATTCAAATATGTCTTTTACTATTATTCTCTATAGTTTGATTTTTTGGATATATTTGTAATAAAGCACTGTTTATTCAATTTTGTTCTCGAGTGATCTGGTTGTTCTTGAGTAGGCTATAGCTTCGTTCTCGGGTGGCTGGTTGTTGTACTCGAGTACTTCTACTGTAGCTCTCGAGTAGTTCTACTGTAGTTATCGGGTAAGTTTATTCTGGTTCTCGAGTAACGTATTTTTAGTACTTGAGTAATGTTTTAGTACTCGAGTACTGCCGCTTCCTTGTTCTCGAGTACTAACTTTTAGTACTCGAGTATCCTGTTGTCTACTTCTCGAGTACCTCTAATCTTGTACTCGAGAAGTCGTCCGTCCTTTACGAGTAGTCCGTTATAGTTTGCGTTTGGCCGCAATTTTGAGAATAAAAACGGTGTCGTATAAAAAAATGGTTAACATGCAATTTGTTCGACTCGACGAAATCTACAACTATCATGTTGGGCACTTTTCGATTTGAAGCCATCCTAAACATTTATTTTTGTTTTCCACACGACCGCTCTAAAATATTTCGTTTTCTTTGTTTTAGACAGAACTTTTTATAAAGAATTGTGTATATATATATAAGTTTATACTTATACTTAAACAAAATTAGAAAAGAAAGAAAGAACTTCATCTTCTCCGGATTATCTCTCGAACCAGAGCGGCGTGAGCGAGAGAGAGAAAGTTTTTCGTGAATCTTTCGGTGGCCGCCGACGGTGCTCCGGTACTCCAAATCTTCAACCGAATATAGATCCGGAAAGCTCTCATCGAGAGTTACGCAATAGTGGTAAAACTTTCCCCATTTCTTGAGTTTTCTTGTTAGGGTTTTTCGGCCCTAACCTCTATTTCGGCCATTTTTGTTTAGATTTCAACTCCCTCATGTTCTTTTGCCCCAATCTACGACGTGGAGTGATTCGACGGAGTTTTTATGGTAAAACCAAGGCAAGTCGTGGTTCTACTTCCCCTCTTATCTTCATTCTCATGATCTGTTGCAACTTCTAATTTCATTTGTTATTATCATAAATTTCTTGTTGAGTATAGTGCGGCATAAATCTTTTGTCTATATCCACTTGTTTCACAATATTATTGTTTATTCTAAGTCTAATCTTGTAAAGTGATATATATTTTGATGATATGTTTGTATCTTGCTCATGTTAACCGTCCCTTAACGATTATGTAGGATGCGTTAGAGTTTTATCTAGGATTGTAAATCGTTCCTAAAGGTTGATCAACCGCGTCTTTAATTTAGAAATGTCGAGTAGAATCCGATGTGTCAAGTCTCAAGATATATCTGTTGTGATTTCATTGGGTCTTCTTGATTGCGGGAGTTAGTGGATGTAACCACCTCCACAAGGTTTATTATCTTTATTAGTACCTCGTGGAAGTCTACACGGTTTTTTGGCATCTGCGGTGTATGGTGGAGTGTATAAATCTCCCCCCACAGTAAGACGGATATTATATTCGCGAGGGGTGTGTCCAGTTGAGTGACCACCTCGCCCGTCTTTTTGGGTAGAGTGACCACAGGTGGCTAATAAAGGTTTCGAAGTTTCTTCCTTATGATTTACTCATGTTTGTCACCTCAGTGCCTTGTGCATCTAGTGTATTTATGATGTACGTGACGATTCACGTAAGTGTTCTTTTCCTATTTGATGCTTTACTTTAGTACTCTACTTCAGTACTGTTGGTCTTGGGTTGGTACCCCTTTTGAACTTTGTTTATTTTGGCTTATTTTTCTGCCACCATTTGTACCTTCTTGTTGAGGTGTTCTGTCTTTGGATTGCCTCAGGTTTAGAGCAGTAGCTGGTAGTGGAGCTGGTCTTGGAGTTCTGAGCAGTAGTGTTGGCTATGGTTTTCACCTCACCGTAGCGAGGTAGTTTGTCATTTTAGTTTTCTTCTCAGTTCAGACATACTTTTGTACTATGCATTCGTGTCAGATTGTTGACGCCCACAAGGTTGTTGATTCTTTTGGGACACTTGCTAGCTGATATTGTTTTCCTCATGATTGATTTGGATTACTTGCTCTCTGGGATGTTTTATTGCTAGGATTGGATGTTTGATTTTTTTAACTTTTTCAACCTTATAATGAGTATATCAGACATTCCATCTCTTTCAAAACTAAGTCACTACTTTCTGGTAAGCGTAAAGACTTTTTTTCCTATACTTATTATAAATCTAGAGTTTGCATAGCATGAGTTATTCCTCAGGAACATTTATACTCATATAGGATATTGAAGTCAACCTAAACAAATATCTTCCGCCGCGTATAATTATATTTTTTATTTGTGGACTTGTTGATCTAATAAGCCGAGGGATACAGCTAACTTCTCAACTTAAAACTGGATTTTTCTCAAATTAACCTAAAGATCTTTCTTATTGGGTTAAGTAGGAGTTTTTGCCTGAGCGTCCGTAGCTATCACCTACTGACGTGGCATCATGACACATATTTTCCCTTACTATGATATACCTTTAAATGCGGTTGAAAATCCGGGCTGTGATAGTTGGTATTAGAGGGAGGTTGCTTTACAATTGGTCTGACAACCTTCCCTTGCTAGTATTAGTTGCTTAGTCACATTTCATACACACACCGATATGTCATCAGTACGTCTTATCCGAAGCATAGTCACTATACTAATGGCATGAGAAGAAGTATACGAGGCATATTATGTAGTATGGGATGCATAGTATGTGTTTGTATATGGATCCACCATAGGTGGCATCATGTGACGGTTATGTAGTATGGGATGCATAACCACAATAACATGGGTTCCCATTAGCACGTTTATTTTTTCATTGCATGTGATGTTATGTAGTATTAGATACATACCATTTCATGTGTACGACGCTCATAACATGTATTAAGGCCTTTTTAGGATGCATAGCACTGCATACATAGCATATCACCGTATAAACACGCGTGCTAAGTTAAGGTTTAAATGATGACACATGTGCACACATGATTTTAAATAAGATTAAATAATCCATGCATTCATATCATTGGCAAAAGAGTCAATAGGATGAGAGAATATCATCCTAAGTAGGACATATCATCATTTTAAAATCGCAGAGCAAGTTGCAGCATACGCAAGTGTCTTTTAAGTATGGTCTGAACTAGTTTTGTGGCGTAGATATAATCTAAGATTTTGATGAGTTATTCATTTACTTTTTTAGAAATGTTGCCAAAGCGTATTGCGACCAGGTCAACTCCCCAGTCGGAGGGTGAGTCATCAGGTGCTCAAAGTGATGCGTTGATCGAGAGTCTGTGTTAGAGCAACGAGGCTCTATCGAGGCAAGTAGTTTCGATGCAATCACAAATTCAGTCCTTATTGCCTGACGCTCCCGCGCAGCAACCCTTAGTGTAAGAGCATGCCTTGGGCCAAGCCATACCCGATACTTCTGCTCCTCTGGTGCCCCCAGTGACGCTACCACCAGAGATAAATTTTATCTCGCATTTTCAGTGGTTAGGACCTCCCACCTACTACGGGAGTGCCGACTTTATGGTTTTGGATGATTGGATCATCGCTATTGAGGATATGTTTTATTATTCGGGGATTCTAGAAGCCCAGAAGGTAATGTTTGTAGCCTATCAGCTAAAAGGTCTGGCAAAGAGTTGGTGGATTTGGGAAAAGGAGAGCATAAATGAAGGCTGCTCGTGGGAATATTTTAAGAAGATGCTGCTGAAACATTTTCTACCCTCGGTCGAGCAGGACTGCCTGATGAATAACTTCCTGCATCTGAAGTAGAGACAGCTCTCGGTGAGTGAGTATGAGATTGAGTTTACTAAATTGAGTAGGTTTGCTCCTGATTTGGTAGCTTCTGAGGAGGGTAGAGTGAAACGTTTTCTGGGAGGACTAAGAAGCGATGTCCAGCAGTGGGCATGCACTTTGGTGGTCGTTAAGCTTCCAAGAAAATAAAAGCAATCGAACTACCAATCCAATGAGGCAAGTATACCTATCAAATTGTAGCTAGGGGACACAAGTGTCGTATTGAAATCCGGGAACTATTGAGTATGCTTACTCACACGAAAACTATTATCTTATCGACGGAAAAACAGGGGTTTGAGAAACTAATTGCGATTAAGGAAATAATGATAATGCTTGAAAGAGAGATATTGCAGTTAATTAAAAAGCTAATAGAATCGATTACAACGAAAGGTTGAAACTATGAAATGGAAGAGCACTCGATTAAGAATCACATCGGCTAGAGACGAGTAAGAAAATGCGATAAAAACCCAAGCTTAATAGGATAAAGGTCCTTGACTGTGGAGGTTCCTAAAGCTTGAACACGCTTCTCTCTAAGTCGTTCCCAGCTGAGTTTAGGAAGGTCCGACTGACTCTCGTCTAAATCGGAGGCCTAAAACTCGCTTTACGCGGTGAACCCCACTATTGGATTTTACTCCAATCCGGGAGATTTGGACGTCTGCCTCTCTCGAGGGGTGCGTAAAACTCCCTTTACTCTTGAATGCTCACTTCATTCTATCGGCCTCTCGGCTAGCCTAGAATGAAAGAAAAGGTGGAGAGTATATATCGATAATATACCTCCAACCCATGAAAAATCAAGAGTAATTCAAGGCCTAAACCTACAAAGAAAAGGTTAATTAAAACATCATAACTCAATCGCTCGAACCTCAGATCATCAATATCGAGTACAAGGAGGATTAGTTAATCATAATGGAATGGAGAGGGGGGGGGGTGGGATGAGTAGTAGAGCATAAAAATACAAAGTAAACAAAGAGCACTTTTATTAATAAAAAGGAGAGCTACACTTAGGAAAATGAAATTACAAGTGCATGAAAATAAAATCCTATTCTAGCCCTATAATTAGCACCAAGCAAGAGCAAGATTAAAATAAAAGCTTAAACAACTAAATACTAAACTAGGGTTAAGAAAAAATTACGAAAGGAGAGAGAGAGCTAAAAAAAACATGAAAAGGGGCCAAGAAATAAAGGGGCAGCACCTCCCCCTCTCAACCAAAACTTGCTGAAATGGAAGGGGGGGTCTGAATTTATAGAAAATGTCCACGGGTTGGTCACGCCCTCCGACACGCCCTGGGGGGGTATGTCAGGGGGCGTGACATGTACTGGGGTTACCTCGGGTTGTGGAATCTAGCAGGAGGGATGATTAATTCTATACGTTGGTCGACACACCCTGAGTCAAGCCCGTATAGGATGGGCGTGACACGCACGTTGTGTCGAAATCATTGGTCAAAAATCCGTCAGTCATCGGAAAAGGCGATGTCACGCCCCAGGTCACGCCTGTGACGGGGGCGTGACAGTACTGTTGGCGTGCTGAGCTGGAGAAGGAATTCAATGCGGTGACAGACTTTGGGCAGAGGGCGACACACCCCGTGTCACGCCCTGGGACATGCCCAGGGAGGGCGTGTCAGGGGGCGTGACAACCATTTTTCTAGTTTTCGGTCTCTGTCAGCAGGAGTCCTCGGGATCAGGCGACACGCCCTAGGTCACGCCCGGGGAGGGCGTGACAGGGGGGCGTGACAGGTCATTTTTGAACAAAAAAACTGGAAACCTGCAAAAAGACAAGAAAATGTTAGTGGCAATAATATTTACATAAAAAGGATAAAAGATAAACTAAAAAGATATGATTTGTACATTATAAACTAGAAAAATACGATAATAGTTTAGGCTACAAAACGTATTATCAAATTCCCCCAAGCTTAAGCTTTGCCTGTCCCCAAGCAAAAATATAAAAACTAGATATTTATAAAAAGGACTAATCAATAAGTTCTAATTATGCCCACACAAGTACTATGCTAAATTCTAAATAGGGAAAAGGTGAAACATAAATCTAAAACAATTATTTAGATATGGTAAAACCTTTATAAACTTTACTCAATAAAAGTAAATCATCCAAAATTTTGACGAAATTCTTTAAATAGATTTAAGCAAAGCAACGAAAATGAAAATGCATTGAGTTGTTACTAGATCCAAGCAACGTATTATAATTATATCAATTCAATTGACAAAAATCTAAGTTTAAATCCAAAACTAGAACTGATTTAGTTTTCTTCTTTTCTTAGTTATTAAATAAAATTCAAAAGACGTGAATCAAAAGGAATTAAATAGGACAGAAACGTTTGGTTTAGGAATATGATTAGGAGCGGAATTCAAAGGTTTAGGAATATGATTAGGAGCGGAATTCAAAGGTAAACGTGAAGACTTAAAATCACACTAAACCAAAACAAGGAGTTTAAAAAATATTTTCATTTAAAATATACATATACATATATATTTTTTCATCTTTTTCTTCTTATTTTTTATTTTTTTTCAAAACAAAGGCCATAAATTTTTTATTTTCATTTTGAATTGGCCAAACCAAAAACAAATATATCTTTTGAGCATACTTTTTTCAAAAACCTTTCTCCCACACAAATCACAAAATAACCTATCAAAATCATCAAAATAATTTATGAAACTCAAAAAGGCTAGTGTGATTAGATAGGTAGGAAATTTTGGCTTTGTTGATGAAATAAAAAGAGAGCTATAAAATGAAATCGGAAAAAAGGGCTCAAAAGCAGCTAACTAGTGGTAAAAGTTTTTTTAGGTTGGCAGGAAAGCTCAAGCGAAAACAAAAACGGCCTAAATCATTTTCACGCTTTTAAATTTATTTAAAACAAAGGTTTGAAAATTTTCAAAAAGCGAGTCCTAGATCATAAAAGAAGATTGATGAAATTATCTTGAAAATAGAAATAATAAGTGACTTGGATCGTTCACATCTACAATGCTATTCAAAAGTTGACCTTACAAAAATTATTCAAAAACGAAAAAGAAAATAGTGGATGATGAATTTTTGAGAAAGTAAAGAAAATAAAAAAATAAAAAACCATAATAGAAATGCGAGTTTTAGAAAAATATTTCACCTAAACATGCTACCGTGAATTAGAAACACAACATGACCAACATTTTACTTGTGAAACATAATTAAAAAGAACGATTAGAAATATTATAATTGGCTAAGTTATTTTTAGAAAATTTTGAGTAAAACAAAACAAAAACTAGGGGTACTATTGAAATACCAAAATGTCTAAATTATTCAAAAACATTTTTTTTTAATTTTGTGAAATATTCCCTTTTTTATTATTATTTTGGAAATATTTTCTCTCTTTTTTTTGAATTTTAAGATATTCATATTTTTTTTATTTTGGAAATATTTAAGATATAAACAAAAAGGAAAGAAAAAATATTTACACTAAGCAAAAATGAAGGAGGAAGTCCTCCCCCAAGCTAAATATGGACATTGTCCTCAATGGCTAAAGAAGGGGATTGGACAAGGAGAGAAAAGTAAGTACATAATTGAAAGACATAATTGAAAAACAGGTACTTCCCCGGATTTATTCGCTGCGAAAACTGAGTGATGCCGCTCCCCTGAATGTCTTCTTTGGACTTCGTGATGGATTCAGCAACGTTGGAGCAGGCGATCGCAGAAGGTTGAGCTAGTCGGAGCCATCCGGGGCAAAAATTGTAAAATAAAGAAAATAGAAAAAGATAACTTGGGTTGCCTCCAAAGAGCGCCCTTTGTTTATAGCGTCGTTGAGCTCGACGCATCAATAAAAATATTGTTCAAAATTATTATTGTCCAGAAATAAAATTGTTTTTATAAAAAATTAAAAGTTTAAAGTTAGAGTTCGTGAAGCAAAAACTTAATAATGTTTGGACTGACATCATCATCACAAGAGAAATACAGTTTAAGACGCTGACCATTCACTTTGAAATTACCCTTATCAGGGTGAGAAATTAAAACAGTTCAATATGAAAAAACTTCTAAAACAGAAAAGGGGCCAGACCAACGAGATTTTAATTTGCCTGAAAATAAACATAAACAGGAATTATATAAAAGAACCTTGTCGCCCGCCTTAAAGGTTTTCAGATGCCTTAAGTGTTTATCGTGTAAACGCTTCGTCTGCTCTTTATAAAGTTTGTTATTTTCGTAAGCATAAGAGCGACACTCGTCGAGTTCATTTAGTTGTAATTTTCTAAGGTCACCGACGGAGTGGGGATCAAAGTTTAAAAATCTTAAGGCCAAAAAAGCGCAGTGTTCTAATTCTACGGGCAGATGGCACGATTTTCCATAGACCAGCCGATACGACGTACATCCGAGGGCGATTTTGTACGTTGTTCGGTAGATCCATAGAGCATCGTCTAATTTGGCTGACAAGTCTTTCCAAGAAGTTGAAATAGTCTTTTCTAATATTCTTTTTATTTCTCTATTTACTACTTCGACTTGTCCGTTAGTTTGGGGGTGGTAGGCAGTTGAAAGCTTATTTGTAATGCTGTATTTGGATAGGATTTTTGAAAATAGCGCGTTATAGAAATGGGAACCCCTGTCACTAACGATGGTGCGCGGCGTACCGAATCTAGAAAATAATTTTTTCAAAAACGTGACTACAACTCGGGAGTCGTTCGTAGGAAGAGCTTGAGCCTCTGCCCATCGTGAAACATAATCAACGGCAACTAAAATATACTTGTTTTCGAAGCTAGAAGGAAGGGGGCTAACAAAATCGATTCCCTAGAGGTCGAAAATCTCGCACTCAATGAAATAATTTTGCGGAATTTCATTTTTATTTGAAATATTTCCCGACCGTTGGCAACTATCACACCTACTCACAAAGGCTTGCTCGTCTTTAAACAGTCTAGGCCAATAAAAACCCACGCTAAGCACCTCGTGAGCGGTGCGAGCAGCTTGATAGTGCCCACCTGTCATACCTTCATGTAAATGTTTTAAAATATCAATTCCTTCTTGATAAGAAACACATCTCCTTATCACTTGATCCACACAGATTCTAAAAAGATGCGGGTCTTCCCAAAAGTAGTTCTTCAGCTCAAAAAAGAATCTCTTCTTTTGCTGAGAGGAGAACTCTTTTTGGAGCACCTGGGCCATTAAATAGTTGGCGATGTGCGCGAACCAAGGAGAAGTAGATGCGCTAATTGAAAGCAGCTTCTCATCAGGAAAATAATCATTAAAAGGTTTTTTCATTTAATTTTTCTATAAAGGGATTTTCTAATCTGGAGAGATGGTCGGCAGCCAAGTTCTCGGCTCCTCGCTTATCACAGATCTCTAAGTCAAACTCCTGGTGGAGTAAGACCCAGCAAATCAAGCACGGCTTGGCATCCGTTTTGGCAAGAAGATATTTGAGCGTCGAGTGGTCCGTAAAAACAATAATTTTCGAAAGCGTAATATAAGGACGAAATTTATCAAATACGAATACTACAGCGAGGATCTCCTTCTCGGTCGTGGTGTAATTTTCCTGTGCAGATGTGAGCATTTTACTAGCATAATAGATGTGGTGGAAGTTTTTAGATATACGTTGACCTAATACAGCTCCCACAGCAAAACTACTTGCATCGCACATTATCTCAAAAGGAAGGTCCCACACCGGAGCTATCATAATAGGTGCGTTAATTAACTTTCCTTTAATTGATTCGAAGGGAGAAAGATAAGAGTCATCAAAAATGAATGGAGCGTCTTTTTCTAAGAGATGGATGAGGGGCTTGGTGATCTTGGAGAAGTCCTTTATAAAACGACGGTAAAAGCCAGCGTGGCCTAGGAAACTTATTATAGCTTTTATGTTTGTAGGCGGCGGCAACTTCTCAATAACTTCTATCTTGTCAACGTCTACCTCAATACCTTTAGCAGAAATTTTATGACCAAAAACTAACCCTTCCCTCACCATAAAATGGCATTTTTCCCAATTTAGGGCAAGGTTAGTTTCTTCGCATCGTTCTAAGACTTTTTCGAGGTTTTCTAAATATCTATCAAAGGAATCGCCGAACACGGAGAAATCGTCCATAAATACCTCCATAATGCTTTCTACATACTTGTCAAATATAGCGAGCGTACATCGCTGGAATGTAGCTGGCGCATTGCACAATCCAAATGGCATTCTTTTGTAGGCGAAGGTGCCGAAGGGACAAGTAAACGTAGTTTTCTCTTGGTCTTCGGGAGAGATGGGGATTTGAAAATACCCCGAGAGGCCATCGAGAAAACAAAAAAAGCTATGGCCAGATAATCGTTCTAAAATCTGGTCGATAAACGACAAAGGAAAGTGGTCCTTGCGGGTGGCGTCATTTAGCTTCCTATAATCTATATACATACGTCAACCTGTCACTGTCCGTGTTAGGATTAATTCGTTATTCTCATTATTAACTACCGTTATCCCTCCCTTCTTTGGTACTACCTGAACAGGGTTAACCCACTTACTATCTGATATAGGGTAGATAATTCCTGCGTCTAATAATTTCATAACTTCTCCCTTAACTACTTCTTTCATGTTCGAGTTTATACGGCGCTGAGGTTGAATGAAGTTACGCGAATTATCTTCCATTAAAATTTTATGAGTACAGAAAGATGGGCTTATGCCCTTGATATCATAAATTTGCCAAGCTATAGCTCGGTCATGCTTACGTAGAACTAGAAGAAGTTTTTCATGTTGGACATCCGTGAGATAGGCCGAAACTATAACTGGCAGCTTGGAGTCTTTTTCTAAAAAGGCGTACTTGAGATGTTCAGGAAGTTCTTTAAGTTCTAGGGTAGGGGGTTCTTCATAAGAGGATTTAGAAATTATTTCTTTTTCGAACACTATATCTTCGTAGAATTTTGTATATGGAAGATTAAAAGGTGTGGAGCTGGTGGCCAAGGCGACTTCTTACAGCGAATCAGTTGGAAGAGTAGAAGATAAACAAAAATATGAAAATTCTTTCTCAAATTCAGAAAGGCACTCAGAAGATTCATCACTTTCTTGCAGCGATTCAGTTGGAAGAGAAGAGGAGAAACAAAAATCAGAAAATTCCTTTTCAAATTTGGAGGGGCAATAGGAGGATTCATCACTTACGACATCTACGAAAAAGCAGGAGTCATCATTTGCTAAGGTGTTCTTCATCGAAGGGGTGATAGAAAAAGTGAGTTCGTCGTTGTCTACTCGAAGAAATAGCTTACGATTGCTTACATCAATGATGGCTCGAGAGGTGGCAAGGAAGGGTTGGCCAAGGATCAGGGGAACGTCGACGTCTTCTTCGATGTCCAAAATGACAAAGTCCACTGGGAAGATGAACTTGTCGACTTTTACTAAAACGTCCTCCACTATTCCTAACGGGTACTTGACAGATCTATTGGCTAGCTGGATACTCATATGCGTGGGGTTAAGGCTACCAATTCCTAGCTTCTTAAACAACGAGAGGGGCATCAGGTTTATACTCGCGCCTAAGTTGGCTAATGCGTGTTTGACAAACAGATCACCGAAGACACACGAGATTGAGAATCTACCCGGATCACTGATCTTCTTCGGCAAACCATTTGTTAAAACAGTAGAGCACTTGGCGTTTAGCGTGACATACAAAAGGTTTTCTAACTTATTCTTGTTGGTGAGAAGATCCTTAAGATACTTGGCATATTTCGACATCTGCGAAATCACTTTGTGGAAAGGCAGATTAATGTGTATTTGCTTGAAAATCTCTAAGAAGCGGGAGTACTGATCATCTTAACGTTGTTTATTTAGTTCGGAAGGGTAAGGCGGGGTTGGATTATTTATAAAAATGGGTGGTGCGGTGAGATTATTTTCTAAAACGGGGGTGATAACTTCTTAAGCAGAGGGTGGAATTTTTAAAACGGGAGCGGAGCTTTGATTTATCAAAATAGGGGCGGAGCTTGCCTCGGGCTCTTCGCAAACCATACCAGAGACTTGCTTCCCACTCCGAAGAGTTATAGCTTTCGCTTGCTCTCTCGGGTTGGGTTTGGTATTGGAAGGAAGAGACCCTGCGGGTCGCTTAGAAATTATTTTCGCGAGCTGTCCTACCTGATTTTCTAGACTTTTAACGCTTCCGGTTAGGATCCTTATCGTAGCGTCATTTGTGGTGATATATTTGGAAAATAACTCCTCCAAGCTTGGAGGTTTTGGATAATGTTGAAGAGGTGGTGGTGGTGGTGCAGAAAAATCATTTTGTGGTGGTGGGCGCATAGCATTCGATGGATTACTCCATGAAAAATTCGGATGATTTCTTAAGGCAGGATTATAGCTATTTGGAAAATTAAAACCAGGAGGATGAAAATTCGTAGCAGAAAAATTATTAAAAGCATTTCTAGGCATATTGTTAGGAAAATCTAATTATTCAGAGGCAGGAGTTGCAAATTACCATACCTGAGGGGCGGAGGCAGCAGTCATCTCCATGATTTGTTTTCTTAGGATTTCTACTTGTAGAGCGAGCTGGGAGACGTTGTCCACTTCATAGATACCTGTAGGCTTGCTCGGGCGGGACCTAGGCACATTCCACTAATAAATGTTCATGGCCATGTCCTTAAAAAGCTCAAGAGCTACTCTCGGGGTCTTATGATTTAAAGTACCGCCAGAAGCTGTGTCTATCATTTGCTTTGTATTTTTGATTTAGCCCGTTATAAAATGTCTGCACTTGTAACCATACAGGCAGCGCGTGATGTGGGCATCATCTTAATAGTTTTTTAAATCTTTCCTAAGTTTCATATAAGGTTTCGGAGTCTATTTGTCCATAAGCAGAAATGTCGTTCCTAAGTTTAGCAGTTTTAGCTGGCGGAAAATACTACGCCAAAAAATTTTCAGTTAATTCATTCCAGGTGGTTATGTTATTCTTAGGTAGAGTGTTCAGCCACTGCTTAGCTTTAGTTCTCAAAGAGAAGGGGAAAAGTCTTAGCCGGATTGCATCATTTATGACACCATTTATCTTGAAGGTGTCACAAATTTCAAGAAAGCTTGCTATATGTGCGTTCGGATCTTCATCTTGAAGTCCGTCAAATTGTACATATTGCTACACCATTTGAATTATGCTAGGCTTTAATTCGAAGTTATTATTTGCTATAGCAGGGCGGACTATGCTAGATTCTGTTCCCTCGAGATTCGGTCGTGCATAATAAGATATAGGTCTTTGTAGTGGAGGGCCGTGCATAATAAGAAATAGGTCTTTGCAGGGCTTCCTCCACATTGGGTTCTTCCATTCTTAGGGTATAGAATGACTCGGAGTCCTCAACCGGTATTTGGGAAGTAGGGACTTGAAATCACGATCTTCTCTGAAGAGTACGCTCAATTTCATGGTCCAAGTCCAAAATAACTGACGGACTCCCGCAGGTCATGCACTAAGAAGAGAAAAGAAGAAAGAGAAATAAAATAAACTAGAAAGAAAAGCTAGATTTTTTTTTTGAAATAGGTTTTTTATAATTTAACTCCCGAACTTCCCAAGGGCTACCCGGTGAAGGGTTCGCAAGGAACTAGACAAGATAGAGACACTTAAAGCCGCTTTGCCCTTTTCGAGAGATTTAGGTGGAGTAGAAAAATTGTGAAGTTGGTTACTATTAAGAGCGCTAATAAATTTTTTTTATTACTATTTTTAACATTTAAAGAAAGAGGATAAGAAAGAGAAGAGATAAAATTAATAGGTTCGTGTTTTCAATATATCAACGAAAGTTGATTCCCCGGCAACAGCGCCAAAAACTTGGTGGTCGCTAAGCTTCGAAGAAAATAAAAGCAACCGAACTAGCAATCCAATGAGGCAAGTATACCTATCGAATTGTAGCTAGGGGACACAAGTGTCGTATTGAAATCTGGGAACTATTGAGTATGCTTACTCACACGAAAACTATTATCTTATCGACGTAAAAACAGGGGTTCGAGAAACTAATTGCGATTAAGGAAATAAAGCTAATGCTGGAAAGAGAGATATTGAAGTTAATTAAAAAGCTAATAGAAGCGATAACAACGAAAGTTTGAAACTATGAAATGGAAGAGCACTCGATCAAGAATCACCTCGGCTAGAGATGAGTAAGAAAATGCGATAAAAACCTAAGCTTAATAGGATAAAGGTCCTTGATCGTGGAGGTTCCTAAAGCTTGAACACGCTTCTCTCGAAGTCATGCCCAACTGAGTTTAGGAAGGTCCGACCGACTCTCGTCTAAATCGGAGGCCTAAAACTCGCTTTATGCGGTGAACCGCACTATTGGATTTTACTCCAATCTGGGAGATTTGGACGTCTGCCTCTCTCGAGGGGTGCGTACAACTCCCTTTACTCTTGAATGCTCACTTCATTCTATCGGCCTCTCGGCTAGCCCAGAATGAAAGCAAAGGTGGAGAGTATATGTCGATAATATACCTCCAACCCATGAAAAATCAAGAGTAATTCAAGGCCTTAACCTAAAAAGAAAAGGTTAATTAAAACATCATAACTCAATCTCTCAAACCTCGGATCCTCAATATCGAGTACAAGGAGGATTAGTTAATCATAATGGACTGGAGAGGGGGGTGGGATGAGTAGTAGAGCATAAAAACACAAAGTAAAAAAAGAGCACTTTTATTAATAAAAAGGAGAGCTACATTTAGGAAAATGAAATTACAAGTGCATGAAAATAAAATCTTATTCTAGCCCTACAATTAGCACTAAGCAAGAGCAAGATTACAATAAAAGCTTAAACAACTAAATACTAAACTAGGGTTAAGAAAAAATTACAAAATGAGAGAGAGAGAGAGAGAGAGAGAGAGAGAGAGAGAGAAACATGAAAAGGGGCCAAGAAATAAAGGGGCAGGACCTCCCCCTCTCAACCAAAACTTGCTGAAATGGAAGGGGGTCTGAATTTATAGAAAATTTCCTCGAGTTGGTCACGCCCTCCGACACGCCCTAGGGGGGGCGTGTCAGGGGGCGTGATATGTACGGGGTTGACGTCGGGTTGTGGAATCTGGCGGGAGTGATGAATGCTTCTGTACGCTGGTCGACGCGCCCTGAGTCACGCCCGTGTAGGATGGGCGTGACACGCACATCGTGTCAAATCATTGGTCGGAAATCCGTCAGTCATCGGAAAAGGCGATGTCACGCCCCAGGTCACGCCCGTGACGGGGGGCGTGATAGTACTGTTGGCGTGCTGAGCTGGAGTAAGCATTCAATGCGGCAGCAGACTTCAGGCAGAGGGGGACACGCCCTGTGTCACGCCCTGAACACGCCCAGGGAGGGCGTGTCAGGGGGCGTGACAGCCGTTTTTCTGGTTTTTAGTCTTGTCAGCAGGAGTCCTCGGGATCAGGCGACACGCCCTAGGTCACGCCTGGGGAGGGCGTGACAGGGGGCGTGACATGTCATTTCTGAACAAAAAATCTGGAAACCTGCAAAAAGACAAGAAAATGTTAGTGGAAATAATATTTACATAAAAAGGATAAAAGATAAACTAAAAAGACATGATTTGTACATTATAAACTATAAAAATACGATAATAGTTTAGGCTACAAAATTTATTATAACGCTTATAGAGCTGACAATTATGTTATGGCAGTTGAAGCCACACTGAAAGTGGAGGCGATTGAAAATGCCAAGAACTGAGGTGTTGTAGCGAGAAAAGAGAAGAGGAAAGGTGTTTAAGATGGAAGCTCTAGGGCATCTGGCCCTTCTTTGAAGAAGAAAAGTGGGGAAATATGTAGCTTATGTGGTCGACCTGGCCACCCTTACGAAAAGAGTCTCAAGAGGACTACTACTCAGAAGCAACAGCGGGTGCTCACCATCCAAGGCACACACAAGGGAGATCTGGTGTGCATGTTATATGTAAGGAAGGTTCTTGACGTGATTCCTTGCTGGTTGAAGGAAAAGACTTGCTTCCATTGTGGGCAAAAGGGACACCTGAGGACTTCGTGCCCCTAGGCTGAGTCCCCGCTACAGCCTTCCCCGCTTTGAGCTCTGCTGCTTCCACCAAATAAGGACAAAGGAAAAGGAAAGCTAAATATGGTGACAAGAGAGGATGTTAAGACCTCTACCCAAGTGATATCAGGTTTGATTCTAACTTGACTTGAACTCTCCATTGTTTGCTATAGTTTTCATTCGTTTAGTTACGTATTCAACGATTATAGAGGAGTTTAAGGTGCGGAATAGGTGGGCACGAGTACTTTTCGAGTCGGGTGCCACTAAACCCTTTGTAGCGTTGAGTTTTGTAAATAAAAATCATTTGGACGTTTTTAAGTTAGAGGATTCCTTCAACATCAAGCTTCTCTCTGGAAATCTGGTGATATAAAATTAGGGAATTCAAAGATGCCCTATTTGTCTAGGTGACTTTCTAGTGTTTGAGGATCTGATGGTGTTAGATTTGCCAGATTTCGACGTTATTTTGGGCATGAACTGGTTGTCCAAGTATGATGCAGTCATCCAGTGCAAGGGAAAGCAATTGGATTTCAAGATGGACAATGGCCAACCTACGAGTGTCTATGGTTTTTAGGACCAGGGTTCCCTCCTTATTTCTGTGATACGTACTTGTCGAGCTAAAGAGTCTGGTTGCGAGGCGTATCTTGTTTCTATATCAGCTTTGGAAACAGCTTTTGTTACACCATGTCTTGAGGATGTCTCGGTGGTGCGAGAGTTTCAAGATGTCTTTCCTGATATTCTTCCAGTACTTCCTCCTGAGGAAGAGGTGGAGTTTGTGATAGACCTCGAGCCAGGTACTCACCTGATTGCTAAGGCACCATACTATATGGCTCCACGTGAGTTAGAGGAGTTGCGCACTCAGCTGGATGAGTTGCTGTAATGTGGTATTATTAGGCTAAGTTCTTCTCCGTAGGGTGCCCTTGTCTATTTGTTAAGAAGAAAGATGGTTCTATGAGGCTCTACATAGATTATAGAGAGTTAAATAAGGTAACCTAAAAGAACCGATATCCGTTGCCTCAGATTGATGATCTATTTGATCAGTTGTGGGGATGCGTTGTGTTTTCCAAGATTGACCTTCATTCAGGCTACCACCAGTTGAGAGTCCGTGAGGCTGATATACCACGGACGGCTTTTCATTCCCGGCACGGGCATTTTTAGTTCTTGGTGATGTACTTTGGTTTGACAAATGCACCCTCTGCGTTCATGGACTTAATGAATAGAGTGTTCAAAGATTTCTTAGACTATTTTGTAATTGTGTTCATAGATGACGTCCTTATGTATTCTCGTAGTGTTGAGAAGCATACTCAACACCTGTGTTTAGTTTTGTCAACCCTATGGGAGCATAAACTCTATGCCAAGTTGAGTAAGTACGAATTCTGGTTACCCTAGGTGTCCTTTCTAGGCCATGTTGTGAGCAAGGACGGTATTTCCGTAGAACATACCAAGATTTCTGCTGTGATGGAATAGAAGAGATGTTCTACTCCAAAGGAGATTAGGAGCTTCTTAGGTCTGGCCGATTATTATAGATGGTTCGTGGATGGGTTCTCTGTGTTGTCTACTCCACTAACTAGACTTACACAGAAGAACACAACATTCATTTGGAGCGATAAGTGTGAAGAAGCCTTCCAAGAGTTGAAGAAGATATTGTGTACTGCTCCAGTTTTAACCTTTCCTACTGAAGGACTCGAGTACGCTGTATATGTGGATGCATCACACATTGTACTTGGTTGTGTTTTTATGCAAGAGCGAAAGGTGATCACGTACGGATCAAGACAATTAAAGATTCATGAAAGAAACTATCCTACGCAAGATTTAGAGTTTGCTGCTGTTATTTATGCGATGAAGCTTTGGAGACATTTACTGTATGTCGCGTTGTGCAAGATCTACACAGATCATAAGAGTTTGAAGTATGTTTTTACTCAAAAGTAGCTAAATCTACGCCAGCGTTGGTGGTTAGAGTATGTGGCTGATTATGATGTAGAGATCCTGTATCACCCAGGAAAGACTAACGTAGTAGCCGATGCTTCGAGTAGGAAGATGATGGAGAAAATCTCGGAGGTGTTTTATGAAAGAGAGAAGATGAAGATGATCTTCTCCGAATCTATATTCGATAAAGGCAAGTGTACCTTATCGCTTATAGTATAGGATATAATATCAAGGTCGTATTAGAACAATGGCGCATCGATTACTTCTACTTCAAAGAGATTTCTGTTATTTTATCAATTAGATACTTTGATTTGGTTTGCAAATAAGAGAACGGTTATACAATAAAAGAGGATGATTAAGCAATAATTTAAAAGGTTAGTACTTGATCTTGAATCACCTTGGAATGAAAATGACCAAAAAAAGATAAATCCCTAATTCTCTTTAACGAAGGTGCTTGGACCGTGGAGGTTCCCAGAATATGAACGCACCTCTTTCAAGGCTATGCCCAACTGACTTTTGGTTGATCAACCGAACTTTCATTCTATAATTGAAACCCCTAAAACTCGCTTTATGTGGTGAACCCCTCTATTGGATTTGACTCCAATCCGGGAAATTTACGTTGTCCTCTTTCAAGGATTGCATTCAACTCCCTTTACCCATGAGTGATCAATCCATACGCATGATCCTTTCGGCTACTAGAGTATGTAAATAGAAGAGAAAATCATATATAGATGATATGACCTCTCTAAAAATTAATCAAGGGTAAATCCTAAACATTTGTTCAATGAGAAAGAGAAGATATTAATTAAGAAAAAGAGATCATTTCATTCCTCGAATCATTTCGATCAAGTACTAAACAAAGTTTAGTTACTCATAGTATAGGAAAAGAAAATCATATCAAGAATATGCATAAAAAAGAAGAGAAAGAGGGAAAGGGAATAATAAACTAATTTATTTCTTATTGAAAAGAAGTTACAAAAGATTCAAAAAAAGATATTATAAGGAGAGTTTGCAAGAAAATTACAAGTATGATAAAGGAAATTGCAAGAACATTAAAGCATGAAAATATTAAACTAAAATATTCTACAAACAAACTCCAAAGGCTCTCTACAATGCTCAAAATGAAGTAGGAAGGATGATGCTTTCCCCCCTTTCTTCATGCCTATTTATAGGGCCAAAACCAAGGGGGTAGAGTTGGAATTTGGCATGAGGATGAAGTTTCCATGAAGCATCCCTTGGTCAAAAAACACATGTTGGTTTAAAATTCAAAGGTGTCTAGCCTCTTTCACACTTGTCATGAAAAACATGATAAAAGTTGGATAGCTTTCTCTCTTTCCAAGAAGCTTCCTTTATGGACACATGTTGAATATATAGTCAAAGGTGGCTAGCCTATTTCACACTTCTCATGAAAAGCATGATAAAAGTTGTCTAGCTTTCTCTCTTTCCAAGAAGTTTCCTTTAAAAACACATGCTGAATATATAGTCAAAGGTGGCTAGCCTCTTTCATACTTATGAGAAAAAATCACATCGGACCATTGTGCCTTCATTCCATTCTTGAATATAGTTCAACAAAACCTTGACATGAGTGCACTCGACATTTATTTTGGCACACCATAACTGAAGGCATGTTCTTTTAGAATTGATAATGCAATTTGTCCCGGGATCCTCGGTTCTTGCTCAAACACGAGTTTCATACATACAGGAGACCTGCTGGATAGCAACTTCGACAGAGGATTCCCGAGGCTACAATAATTCGAAAAGGCGTGTAACCATCCGTTGGAAAGGTATTTCCGAGGGCTACAACTTTTGTGTTCAACCCAAGATCTTAATCTGGTCGCAACATGCCGAAACGTGGCCCCGAAGTTTGCTGCGCACAGAAAAATAGTAAAATGTGCATAGTTAGGATTTACTTATAAAAAAAATATGATTTAGCGGATAAAATTAATAATATAAATATATTTATGTTAGATTATTTAGATTTTTATATTAATAATGTAGGTCAAATTATGCATCATCAAATTCCCCCAGACTTATTATTTTGCTTGTCCTCAGGCAAAGACATACGAGCTAGAAAAAATAAAAAAACCAACCAAACAAATTGGTTATGCCAAACACAAGTACGATGCGAAATTAAGGTAGAGGAATTATGAAAAGAAAACAAAATATTTTTACTTAGTCTTGGCATAGAATTTTACAATTTTCACTAGCATAAAAAAATAAATCATCCCATGTTTTTAAGCAAAACTAAAAATTGAGTAATGCGATAAATGAAAAGGATATTGAGTATCTACTAAAATCTAAGAGACATTTTATATTCATACCAATCTAAATCAAAGATCAATACTGCTACCTAAGAACTTACTAAATTTAATTTCTCGCTACTATACTAAAAATTAACCTCAGAAGCATGAATCAAAAGGACTTTCATTAGGTGTAAATTTTTGCCTCAGGTTTTAAGGGTGTGGAGTTCAAAAGATAAACATGATGGGTAAAGCACACTTAAAACAAAAAGAAGAGCTTTGCAAATAACTTGTTTCTAGAAAATAAAATTTTCCACCCCAAGTCATTTTACAATATAAAGTTGGGGTTAAAAGATCATTCATTTTTTTTTGCATATATATATAAATATATATCATATCTTCTTCCTTCTTTTGAAGAAATTGAGTTTTTCCCTTTTTTTTCTTTTTCTTCTTTTGTAGCAATTGAGATATAATATAATTCTCCACCATTTTCACAAAATATAGTACACACATGTGACATAAAGCTCAAAAATTTTTAATTGTGCGACATGGGTAAGCTATATGGCTTTGGTGAAAAATAAGTGGGACTTATAAAAAGAAAATGGAAAAGGCACAATGTGGCTAGCAATGGTTAGGAATTTAAGGTTCTGGATGCAAAAGCTCAAACTAATCAAAAAGTTGCCTAGATCATCTTCATGCTTTTAAGTCTACTCAAAGCAAGGTATTAAAAAATTCAAGATACGCAAATTCTAGATAGAAAATAGAGATAATTGACTTTTCATGAAAAATGAAGATAATAAGCATCTTAGATTAGTTCGCATCTACTATACTTAACACTAATCAATCATTTCAAATATTTTTAAAAGAGAAAACAAGGGATGGTAGATTTTATAAAAGTGAAAAACATAAAAAAATATGGCTATGAAAAAGTGTAAATATTTAAGAATGTTTTTAAAAAATAACATGTTACCTTAATTAAGAACACTACATGAGTCAACATATTACTCATGAAACATAGACAAAATGAAATTTAATTTTATTTATTTCAACTAAACAAGTACATAAATGATTAAAAACAAGAAAATGCAAAGTCATGGGGTACTAAATGATTTAGCAAAGATTAACTCAAATTATTAATTATTTTATAAAAGTTTTATCCTCTCTTTTTTGGTATATATATTATATATATTAAAGACAAACTAGTGGCCAAGTGGAGGTAGTAAACCGCGAGCTCAAGCGGATTTTGGAGAAGACTGTCTCTTTTAATATGAAGGACTGGTCTTTGAAGCTCGATGATGCTCTATGGGCTTATCGGACGGCATATAAGACCGCCATTGGTTTTATACCATGTCGATTAGTCTACGGCAAAGCTTGCCACCTTCCAGTTGAGTTAGAGAACCGCGCCTATTGGGCGCTAAAATTCCTAAATCTTGATTATACTTTGTCCTCCGAGCAAAGAAAATTCCAACTGAACGAACTAGATGAATGACGTGCTAACGCCTATGAAAATAATAAGTTTTATAAGGAGCGCTCAAAGTTCTACCATGATAAAAATATTAAAATTCCTAAAAGTTTTTCACCGGGGGATTTAGTCCTTCTTTACAACTCATGCCTTCGTCTTTTTCCAGGAAAATTAAAATCTCATTGGTCCGACCCCTTTGTCGTCAAAGAGTTTTGGCCATATGGGACCGTCCTTTTTTCCCACCCGGAACTCGGCTCCTTTAAAGTGAACGGCCACCGATTAAAATTTTATTTATCTAATGATACTTTGGCCACCAATATTGAGACCCTCACCATATAATCTTCCATGCCAATTAGTCAAGCTACGTGACGGTAAATAAAGCGCTTTTAGGAGGCACCCCAAACTTTATCTTCTTATTACTATTTTCTTTTTTTTAACATGTATTTGCAGGTTTCCTTCTAGCCTCCTCGATTTCACCATCAGGGATGTCCTTTTTCCTCACTTCTTCTTTTATAGCATTTTTATTACTTCATACTTAGTTTTAAACATTAGGGACAATGTTTAACTTAGTATGGGGGTATAAGTCCTTAAATTATAAAATTTTAAAAAAATATAAATTCTAAAAATTCAAAAAAATCTATATATTTCCCCCCTTTCTTCATGCCTATTTATAGGGCCAAAACATCACCCTATAAATAGGCATGAAGAAAGGGGGGAAAGCATCACCCTATAAATAGGCATGAAGACAAGATCAATGAAATATTCTCCCGTTGACTTCATTTTGAGCATTGTAGTGAGCCTTTAGAGTTTGTTTGTAGAATATTTTAGTTTAATATTTTCATGCTTTAATGTTCTTGCAATTTCCTTTATCGTACTTGTAATTTTCTTGCAAACTCTCCTTATAATATCTTTTTTTGAATCTTTTGTAACTTCTTTTCAATAAGAAATAAATTAGTTTATTATTCCCTTTCCCTCTTTCTCTTTCTTTTTTTGCATATTCTTAATATGATTTTCTTTTCTTATACTATGAGTAACTAAACTTTGTTTAGTACTTGATCGAAATGATCCGAGGAATGAAATGATCTCTTTTTCTTAATCAATATCTTCTCTTTCTCATTGAACAAATGTTTAGGATTTACCCTTAATTAATTTATAGAGAGGTCATATCATCGATATATGATTTTCTCTTCTGTTTCCATTCTCTAGTAGCAGAAAGGATCATGCGTATGGATTGATCACTCACGGGTAAAGGGAGTTGAATGCAATCCTTGAAAGAGGATGACGTAAATTTTTCGGATTGGAGTCAAATCCAATAGAGGGGTTCACCACATAAAGCGAGTTTTAGGGGTTTCAATTATAGAATGAAAGTTCGATTGATCAACCTAAACTCAGTTGGGCGTAGCCTTGAAAGAGGGGCGTTCATGTTCTGGGAACCTCCACAGTCCAAGCACCTTCGTTAAAGAGAATTAGGGATTTATCTATTTTTGGTCATTTTCATTCCAAGGTGATTAGAGATCAAGTACTAACCTTTTAAATTATTGCTTAATCATCCTCTTTTATTGTATAACCGTTCTATTATTTGCAAACCAAATCAAAGTATCTAATTGATAAAATAACAGAAATCTCTTTGAAGTAGAAGTAATCGATGTGCCTTGGTTCTAATACGACCTTGATATTATATCCTATACTACAAGCGATAAGGTACACTTGCCTTTATCGAATATAGATTCGGAGAACATCATCTTCATCTTCTCTCTTTCATAAAACACGTCCGGGATTTTCTCCATCAAGTTTTTGGCGCCGGTTCCGGGGACTTGCGTCGATATTTCAAAAAAAGTTAACTGTTAATTTTATCATTTTTCCTTTTTTTTCTAAAATATTTATATATTTTGATAATATACCTAAAACCGCCTATAAAGAACAAAAATAAAAAAATTCCATTATTAATTTTTAAACTCATCTTTAATCATTTGTCTTTTTTTTCTTCTAGTATATGACCCGAGCAAGTTCTTCGAATAATCCTGAATCCCATTTTTATCCAGAAATTGAGCGCACCTTTAGGCGACGCCTTCAATCTCGTGGACAAGATTTACCAATTATTTTTGAAGAATCTATCGGAGATACTAATATAGCAACTATGGGTGACCCCAATCCAAATGAAGCCAAGCAACGGACCATGTCCTATTATGCACGACCGAACTTGGAAGGGACACAATCTAGTATTATTCGCCCTACTATAGCTAATAATAATTTTGAGATCAAGTCTAGCATCATCCAAATGGTGCAACAATCGGTTACTTTTGATGGTTTACCAGATGAAGATCCAAATCAACATCTTTCAAATTTTCTTGAAATCTGTGATACCTTCAAAATCAATGGCGTTACTGATGACGCCATTCGATTATGACTATTTCCCTTTTCTTTGCGGTCAAAGGCCAAGTAGTTATTAGGCTCTCTTCCTAGAGGATCTATCACTACATGGGCCGAAATGGCGGAAAAATTCATGACTAAATATTTTCTTCCTGCAAAGATCGCCAAATTACATAGTGATATCTCTTCATTTATGCAAATCGACTCAGAGACTCTCTACGATACATGGGAGCGCTTCAAGGAGCTTTTGCGTAGATGTCCTCACCGTGCACTTCCTACTTGGCAACAAGTACAAATTTTTTATAATGGCATAAATTTCCAAACAAGGCAGATGATTGACGCAGCCGCTGGGGGTACTCTCAATAATAAAACCCCATAGGCCGCTCAAGAGCTTTTTGAGGAAATGGCCATGAATGCCTATCAGTGGAATGTGCCCCGAGCATGCCCTAGCAAGCTGGTAGGACTTTATGAAGTAGATATGACAACTAATTTAGCTTTTCAACTTGAACGTTTAAGCAAGCGAGTGGCAGAGATGTCTGCTTCCTCTGCAACTCCTTCTTGGGAAAATAATACTAGTAATACTTTTATTGAAGAACAGGTTGATTTCATGGGGAATCTTACTCGTCCTTCCTTTAACCCGAACAACGCTCTGTATAACAATGCTTATAATCCAGGTTATAGGAACCACCCGAATTTCTCATGGAGAAAACAAAGTAATGCCCAGCGCCCTCCTAATATGAACCCACCTGGTTTTCTTCCACCACCACCAAAGCCCTCTTCGATTGAAGAGGTATTTTCTAAATATGTTACCTCGAACGAATACAACATCCGGAATCTCACCGGATCTGTAAAGAACTTAGAGAATCAAATTGGCCAGCTTGCCAAAATGATTGCCGAGCGCCCGCATGGAGCTTTGTCGGGCAACACTGAGACGAATCCAAGGGAGAATTCAAATGCCATCAACCTTCGTAGTGGAAAGGAGGTAACCTCTCTAAGTAGGATTGAACCCGAGGTAACTGTTTCTATTTTACCCCCTCTAGTTTTATTTTTTAATTCTCTGAATGCTTCAAAATCTCCTCTTATTTCTACTTCTGTATTCCCTTATCCATCTAAAATTAAAAATGAGCGAGTAGAGGAGCAATACAAAAATTTTTTAGAAATTTTAAAATAAATTCATATAAATGTTCCCTTCTGCGAGGCAATCTCTCAAATGCCTAAATACACGAAATATCTCAACGAGTTACTCTCCAATAAAAAGAAACTTGAAGATAGCTCACGTGTTTACCTCAATGCAGAATGCTCAGCAGCTTTATTAAATAAATTGCCTCAAAAATTGAATGATCCGTGACGGTTTTCTATCCCGTGCCTCTTTGGAAATTTATTAGTAAAGCATGCCCTCGCCGACCTAGGTGCTAGCATAAATCTAATCCCTTACTCTTTGTTTAAGAAATTGGGATTAGGAGATCCAATCCAACCAAAAATAAGTATACAACTAGCAGATCGTTCTGTTAGTATCCAGTAGGGGTAGTGGAAGACGTGTAAAGGTTGACAAGTTCATCTTTCCGGTGGATTTTGTCATTCTTGACATCGAAGAGGATGCTAAAGTACCACTCATACTCAGTCACCCCTTCCTTGCCACCTCCCGCGCAATAATAGATGTGAGTAACGGAAAACTCCTCCTTCGTGTTGGAGATGATGAAGTTACTTTCAGTATCAATCCCTCAATGCACAATTCTCTTTCAAATGATGATTCTTGTTACCATCTAGATGCATTATTTGAAGAAGATTTTTCTTCATTTTCTAATTCTGGTCCCATATCTTGTGATGATGCAGAACATGATGAATTATTTTGTTTTAGGGAATTATCTCATTCTTCGCCTCCTGAGCCAATTGGCTTAGAGAGTATTAAAATTACGACCTCTTACGAAGTACCACCTACTCTTGAGCTTAAGCAACTTCCAGATCACTTAAGATATGTCTTTTTAGAAAAAGACTCTAAATTGCCGGTCATCATTTATTCTACTTTGTGTGATTCGGAAATTTCTGAATTAATTCAAATCTTAAATAGGCATCGTTGAGCTATAGCTTGGCAATTATCTGATATTAAAGGGATAAGCCCCTCCTTCTACACACACAAAATATTACTTGAAGATAATTCTCGCAATAGTGTACAGCCTCAGCGACGACTTAATCCCAACATGAAAGACGTCGTTAAGGCTGAAGTAATTAAACTATTAAATGCAGGAATTATCTACCCGATTTCGGATAGCACGTGGGTTAGCCCCGTGCAAGTAGTACCAAAGAAAGGTGGCATGACAGTTGTGGTTAATGAGAACAATGAACTAATTCTAACTCGTACGGTTACGGGTTGGCGGATGTGCATCGACTATAGAAAATTAAATGATGCCACCCAAAAAGACCACTTTCCCTTGCCATTCATTGATTAAATTTTAGAACACCTTTCCGGTCACTCCTACTATTTCTTTCTTGATGGTTTATCGGGATATTTCCAAATACCAATCTCACCTGAGGACCAGGAGAAAACAACCTTTACTTATCCCTTCGGCACCTTTGCTTATAGAAGGATACCATTTGGCCTTTGCAATGCACCAGCTACATTCCAAAGATGTATGTTGGCCATCTTTGATGTGTTGGTTGAGGATGTGATGGAAGTCTTCATGGATGACTTTTCCGTATTTGGAAATTCTTTTAAATCATGCTTACCTAATCTTGAACGTGTTCTTCAACGTTGTGAAGATACGAATCTAGCCCTAAATTGGGAAAAATGTCATTTCATGGTCCGAGAGGGGTTGGTACTAGGTCATAAAATATCGGGTAAAGGAATCGAGGTTGATAAGGCAAAGATCAAGGTGATTGAGAAACTTCCCCCTCCACAAATGTAAAATCTATTAGAAGTTTCCTTGGTCACGCCGGTTTTTATCGGCGGTTTATACAAAATTTTTCCAAAATTACAAAGTCGTTAACACACTTGTTAGAAAAAGAATCTTCTTTCATTTTTGATAATGAATGTTTAGCAGCTTTTAATATTATCAAAGATAAGCTTATCAACTTGCCAATTCTAGTAGCACAAGATTGGTCCTTCCCATTCAAGATAATGTGCGATGCAAGTGACATTGCTGTAGGCGTAGTGTTAGGGCAACGGGTGAACAAGTATTTTCACCCAATTTATTCTGCAAGCAAGACACTCACATCCGCACAGGCCAATTACACAATTATAGAGAAAGAACTTCTGACAATTGTTTTTGAATTTGATAAGTTTAGGTCTTATATTACACTCTCTAAACTCATTGTGTTTACTGATCATTTGGCCCTTAGGTACCTACTAAACAAGGCAGACGCCAAGCCCCGATTATTAAGATGGATCCTCCTACTGCAAGAATTTGACTTGGAGATCCGGGACAAGAAAGGAGCGGAGAACTTGGCAGCCGATCATCTCTCCCGCTTAGAAAACCCTACTGCGGATACACTGGCGGAAGCCGATATTGATGATAAATTCCCTGAAGAGCGCCTCCTCGCAATCGAAAAATTAACGAATTCTTCTACCCCTTGGTTTGAAGATTTGGCCAACTATCTAGTGGCTCGGGTCCTGCCAAAAGGTTTTTCAAGTCAATAAAAGAAGAAATTCTTTTTCGACGCGAAGAACTACTTTTGGGAGGACGCCTTCTTATTTCGTATCTGCGCAGATCAAGTGGTAAGAAGATGTTTATCGAGCGAGGAAGGCTTTCAAATATTGCGGCACTGGCATGAAGGCCCAAACGGCGGACATTATCAAGCAAGCCAGACTGCAAGGAAAGTGTTGGAGGTCGGTTTCTACTTGCCCTTGATCTTTAAGGATGCTCACTCTTTTGTAAGTGGATGCGACAGCTGCCAAAGGTCAGGTAATATATCTCGTCGAGACGAAATGCCCCAAAACTCCTTTTTGGAGTGTGAAATTTTCGATCTATGGGGTATCGATTTCGTAGGTCCTCTCCCTTCCTCATTTAATAATAAATATATTCTTGTTGTGGTTGACTATGTGTCGAGGTGGGCAGAAGTACAAGCTATCCCGACCAATGATGCAAGAGTCGTCGTCAAATTTTTAAAGAAATTATTCTCTCGTTTTGGCACACCTCGCGCTATAGTTAGGGATAGGGGAACACACTTCTGTAATAGCCAGTTATGAACTAGTACGCAAGGCATTCGAGACTGCCTCGCCAGAAATCAAGGGCGTGATAACCCTAATCACAGAAAGTGGATTGGAATACTTGGTCTATGAACCATCAAGGATATGGAAGAAAGAAGTTCTTTAATTTTACTCTTCCGCAACAATGGACTCTCAAGGAAAGAAGATAAAGTCCTCTGTTAATGGTACCAAAGTGAAACTCTCACCAAAGACTATAAGAAAGTCACTTTAACTACCCAAGATTAAAGAAGAAGATGATATCGCATCCTCCATGACAAGGGATGCACTCTAATGGTGTGGGCTGGATCCCAATACCAAGATTGGATCTTCACTAACCAGGAAGGGAATGAATTCCCAGGGTAAGTTTCTATCTGAGATAATGGGCAAAGTTATTCTCTACAAAATAGGAGGACATGATAGGATCTCTGCCTACATGTTCAAACTCATGACCAGAGTTATCATTAAAGTGAAAACAGGCTGGTCCACTGTAATTTTTGATAAGATCAAAGAGAGTGCCAAGAAGCCTAATCTGGGTAGGATATTGAGCTTGTATCTGGCTTCCACCATCCCAGAAGTGATGAATCAAACTTAAGGAACCAAGATAAATCACATGAGAAGGATGGATTTGAGAATACTATCCAGATGGGATAGAGTTTTGACCAAAGATGTTTCTACACCACAAAAACCAGTGAAGAAAGATAAGAAAAAAAACCTACCACCCAGGAAGCAGAATCTTCCAGTGATTCTGAAGAATAGGTTGTCTTCAGCTCAGATGAAGAACAACAAAGAAAATCACCTACACCATACCCAGATAAGGAAGCTCATGCCCAAGGGGAGAGCAATGAACTACCAGAGAGCCAGATGGTCTCAACTCCAGGGGGAGACAACACAGAGATTATAAATGTTCAAGAACCTGAACAATCACAACTGCCTGTCCAAGGGGGAGGTATTGCTGAAGTTGCATTGGAGAGTTAGTATGCAACTGATATGATTATGGACATAGTATCAGAAATCAACAATGCAGCAATAGTCAACACTAAAAAAGAAGCACATGATGTGCATATGCCAGATCCAGATCAAGATGAGCACCTCCACTCCTCCAGCTTAGAGAAAACCCTGGACAATGATCTTGATTTCTAGGGAGAACCATTTATTAGACAAGAGAACATTATACCTCCTATTCAAATGCAGCAGGACGTAACTTTAAAAGAGTTGTTCCCTGACCCCCAAGATGCATGGACTGAGGGGGAGCTTCAAAGGACTGAGGGGGAGATGCAACTACATGCCTCTAGTACTAAGAAAACCGTGGATATACAAAGTTCATCAAATTATTCTGATGATGAAGAAGCTTCCAAGGCAATGAAAAGGAAGCTGGTGGCTCTCAAGAATAGGAGCACAGGCTATAAGAAAGCCTTACAAACTGCCCCTTAAACATCTGCTCCAGGAATTGACTTCAGTTCCCTATTGGTACAACTGCAAGTGAAATTGGATGAGCAAAGACTTGCTTTGGAAAAGTATGTGGATGAGTCCCATAAAGAAGTGCAGTTCCAGCTAGCTCAAGATATTAAATCTATCAAATTTGAAGTCAATATGAATAAGAAAGAGATGATAGATTGCTTCCATAAGGGAGGTAATGTTGTAGTATATCTGGCCACCCAACAATAAGAAATGAAGACTACAATAGCTGATATAACAGAAAAACAAGGATATATTCTAGAAAATCAATTCAGAACGAATGAAAATCTCAAGGACTCACATAATGAAATTCTCACAAAACTGGGAGGTATTGCTACTAATTTGAAAACTGAAGTATCCAAGCAAATACAAGAAGATTTAGTTGTTGTTCAAACAACACTTCAGGCATCTCAAAAGACTATTTCAGATTAACTGGAGAAGTTCAGACTCAACTATAAAGTGGGAACAGATTATCTGGCTGATAAAATATGGTTTAAGAAAGATGATCTAATAGATCATGTGGCCAGAGAAGTCATAAAGGGGGAGAGAGTGTTAGTCAAAGCCAGCTCTGATTATGCTAAATGGGTATCTAATACCATCATAGCTACTCTTGGATATCCACCCCTTTGTGATGAAGTTAACACTACTGAATCTGGCATTCAACCTTCTCACATTGAAGGGGTTCAGCAGGAAGTTGCACAAGTCATCTATCCTCCATAAAATTTTGAAGCAGTACAACAGGAAGTACATAAAATATATAGCCCTCCACAGGAAGCAGATAATGTTATTATTGAAAAAGTTGAAATGTCTGAAGCTGCTAAGGATGCTCAGAAAGAGGCTCAAATTAATAAGAAAAGATTTAGAGAACAGACAGAATTAAAGCCTGATTTTGAGCAATGGAGTCCAACCTCTAGAAATTTCATTCTTACTTCCTGGAAAGCTTTGAAGGATAATTTGCATGATAGAGGAAAACGGTACTCTGAACAAGAATGGAGTAAGTATCAGAAAAGGCAAGATGTCATACATCAGTTCAGAAGGGATATCAAAGCTGGGAAGTTACCTGCTAACTCTGTGGAGCCTAGCAAGTACTTACCAAAGCCTTATCATTACCTTGAAAGGAAGAAGATCAATGCAGAAGATCTCAAAAAAGATTCAAAAGGGAAGAAGCCAGCTGATGACACAGAATCCAAAGTACAAGCTAAAATTCAATCGGGCAAAGGAATAGTTATCAAGGAGCCTGATCAATCTTAAGGATAGATAGTCTAGACTTAAAACTATGTAAATTTTGTTCTAAATAATCTTATAAATCAAACACTTATTCCTGATTAATGAATTTGATCATATTCTGTGATGATATTACATGTTATTTGTGTTTATAAGTTACCCTGCCTGTGAAATGATTTTATACATCTTAATCTTTGTTTTATTATAAGTGGTGTATATCATTGACTAAGGGTTATGACTTCTCCAAATAGGGGGAGATTGTTGGGTACACTGGAAACTGTGTACCAGATTTGGAGAAGCCTCACTTAACTCAATGATATACATCAATGTGTATTTGATGGGATGTTGAGTTTCAATGTGCAGGTTAAAGAAATGCAGGATAATTTTATAAGTACAAGTGTCAACACTTGTGAGGGAAATGTGTCGACACTAGAAGTAAAAATGTGTCGACACACAGGACTTGTGTCGAGACACAGAAATTCTGTCAGCAGCAGTTGTGTCGACACATAGAACTTATGTCGACACACACTCAACTCTAGATATGTTGAAGACCAGATGTAGTTGTGTCGACACACAGGACTTGTGTCGACACACAATCAAAGAAATCTGTCAACAACAGTTATACTGAGACTGGAATGCTTGTGTCGACATACAGGACTTGTGTCGACACACACTCAAAGAAATCTGTCAACAACAGCTATACTGAGACTAGAAGGCTTGTGTCGACACACAGGACTTGTGTCGACACACACTCAAAGAAATCTATCAATAACAGCTATACTGAGACTAGAAGGCTTGTGTCGACACATAGGACTTGTGTCGATATACACTCAAGAAATCTGTCAATAGAAGCCATGTCAAGACTAGAAGTAGTTGTGTCGACACACAGGACTTGTGTTGACACATCTAACAGAAGCTGTGTCGAGAAGTTAATAAATGAATGTGTTGACATATTAGGAGTTGTGTGGACATCAACAAGATTTGTTTCGACGCATCTGAAGTGTTATGCTGACAGTTCTCTGCTATGATAGAAGTTCAAGGAGGAGTCAGTTGTCAAGACTGAAGACCTGATAGCTGACATAAGTAACAAAGCTGACACATCTACAGAGCTTTCAGAAGGCCGTTATAAACCAAATTAGCCGGTAACCTTGGAGGGATTCTATATATAGACCTATTCTATCACAATTAAAAGGACAGTAATAAAAAAAACAAGAGAGGGGGAACAAGAGACAAACCTAGAAGAAGGCAGATCCTGAAGAGTCTGCTAGAAAAATTCAAATCTTATTCTGAATTCAAGAAGGAAGCTTGATTGAAGATCATCTCCAACTCCAATTGAAGATCAACCTTACTTGGTACAAATTCAAGAAGTTTTGGAGAGGCTAAGACGGGTTGGATCTAAAGTAATTAGTTCTATCAAGAACTGATCAAGAAGCTTTCACCCTATTCTCTTTCTATCAGGGTGAAGATTTTATTGTTTAAAACAATTAATTTCCTTGTAAGATCTTATATAGATCTGAGTTGTAAGCATAAATTTTTAAAAGCTGAGGTAGGGCTGAGAGCCTGAGGTAGGACTTGAAAAAGTCTGAGTTGTAGGCCTGGTGATAAAGGCTGAGGTATGATTATTGCCTGAGGTAGGATTCACTGGAAGAATCTGAGGTGTAGGACTTGAAGAAGTCAGAGTTGTACGAACCAGTTGGGTTTTGAGTTGTAAGATCTGTGGATCTGAGATAGTGGAAGGAAGTTTGGCCGAATCCAGTTCTCTACTGGATAGGTGAAGGGGGATAGTGAACGTACCCACAAATTGGGGAACCACGATAAACCATTGTGTCTGTGCTATGAATTTTCTGTGTTTTTTATTCTTTGTACTGAGATATTTATGTTGTGTATAACTTTGTTAATTACTTAAGTTGTTAAAAATGATTTGAACCTATTCACCCCCCGCCCCTCTTGGTTTTTAGGCTCTTTAAACTAAATCTTTCAACCAGAAACTAAGATAAGTGGTGCATATGAGATTCCCTCATCGCCGACTCCAATTCCAAAGTCGCTCTCTCGACTTCTTGATTTCTCCAAAGAACCTTGACCATGGGAATGGTATTACTCCACAATACTAGATCTTGAGATTCCAAAACACATACAGGCTCTTCCACATACAAAAGGTTGGGCTGAATCTAGGGTACCGAGTCAAGGACTTGACGATCACTACAAACACACTTCCGCAACTGGCTCACATGGAACACATCATGGACACTAGGGAAGGTAGTAGGTAAATCCAGTCTATAAGCTAACACTCTAATGCGCTCAAGAATCTGAAAAGGTCCCACATACCGGGGGTCTAACTTGTGGTTCCTTCCAAACCATTTAATACCTGACATTGGAGAGACTTTCAAAAAAAACCAAGTCCCCAACGGCGAACTCCAGATCGACCCTTTATCGATTTGCGTACTTTTCATAATGCTCCTGAGCCACACGGAGCTTCTCCTAAATATGAGTTACCGCACAATTCATCTCTTCAAGGGCTTCTGGACCTAGCAGCGGTCTCTAACCAACCTCAGCCCAAAACAAAGGTGTCATACAACTCCTTTTGTACAAGGCCTTAAACGGGGCCATCTGCAGACTCTCTTGATAATTATTATTGTATGCAAATTCCATGAGTCTGAGACGCTCATCCCAAGAACCTCCTTGATCCAATATGTAACATCTTAACATATCTTCCATTATCTTATTTACCCTTTCCGTCTGACCATTCGTCTGTGGATGATAGACGGTGGAATACCTTAAATCGATACTCAACCCCTCCTGTAAACTCTTCCAAAAGCGAGACGTAAATCTTTAGTCTCGATCTGATACAATTCTAACATGCACTCCATGTAATCTATGACCTCATCAAGGTATAACTTAGCTATCTTCTTCATAGAATACGCAATCTTAAAGGGCACAAAGTGAGCACACTTAGTCAATCTATCAACTATCACCCAAATAGAATCTTGCCCACGGGGAGATCTTGGTAAACCGGTGATGAAATCCATCAAAATACTCTCCCACTTCCAATTTGGAATATCAAGCGATGTCAGTTTACCACCAGGACTTCCATGGTCAGCCTTAACACGCTGACACGTGTAACATTCCGACACAAACTTTGCTATATCATTCTTCACTCCCAACCACCAAACAATTTGCTTCAGATCTTTATACATTTTGGTGGAAACAGGATGGTAGGAAACACTGGAACCATGAGTTTCATTACAAATTTTAGCCCGAATGTCACCAAAAGCGGGGATACAAAATCTACCCCAATATTTCAGTGTATCAAACTCGTCCAAAGAGAAATCATGTAGCTCTCCCTTCTCAGTTCTATTCTGGACAAGCAACAAATCAGGGTCATCCTTCTAGTGTACTCTGGTAAGGGAAATCCAAGAGGGCTCTTCTGCCTCTAAATTAGCAGGCACTGTACTACTCCCAACTTCAATGTCCATCAACAAGAAGTCTTCCACTAGGGACTGCACAGATATATTGAAGATTTTGGCAGTCTTCCTACTCAAACCATCGGCTACTACGTTAGCCTTTCCTGGATGATAAAGAATCTCCCCTTAATAATCGGCCACATACTCTAATCACCTTCACTGGCGCAGATTCAGCTCCATCTGAGTGAAGACGTACTTCAAACTCTTATGGTCTTTATAGATCTTGCACAACGCGCCATACATTAAATGTCTCCAAAGCTTTAGCGAATAAATTATAGCAGCAAACTCCAAATCATGCGTAGGATAGTTTCTTCCATGAATCGTTAATTGTCTTGATCCATACGCGATCACCTTTCCTTCTTGCATCAAAACACAACCAAATCCAATGTGTGATGCATCCACATACACAACGCACTCGAGTCCTTCAGTAGGCAAAGTTAAAATAGGAGCAGTACACAATCTCTTCTTCAACTCTTGGAAAGCTTCTTCACACTTATCACTCTAAATGAACGCGGTGTTCTTCTATGTAAGTCTAGTTAGAGGTGCAGACAACACAGAGAACCATCCATGAAACTTCTATAATAGCTGACCGGAACTAAGAAGCTCCTAGTCTCCTTAGGTATAGAAGGTCTCTTCCTTTCCATAACAACAGAAAACTTGGTCGGGTCTACGGAAATACCGTCCTTGCTCACCACATGGCCCAAAAAGGAAACCTAGGGTAACCAGAATTCACACTTACTCAGCTTGGCATAGAGTTTGTGCTTCCTTAGGGGTTACAAAACAAAGCGCAAGTGTTGAGCATGCTCCGCAACACTACGGGAATAAACGAGGATGTAATCTATGAACACGACCACGAAATGGTCTAAGAAATCCTTAAACACTCTATTTATTAAGACCATAAAAGTAGAGGGGGCATTTGTAAAACCAAAGGACATCACCAAGAACTCAAAAAGCCCGTGCCGGGAACGAAAAGCCGTCCGTGGTATATCAGGCTCACAGACACTCAATTGGTGGTAGCCTGATCGAAGGTCAATCTTCGAGAACACAGTGCATCCCCATAACTGATCAAATAGATCATCAATCCAAGGCAGCGGATATTTGTTCTTAATGGTTACCTTATTTAACTCTCGATAATCTATGCAGAGGCTCATGGAACCGTCTTTCTTCTTTACAAACAAAATAGGGGCACCCCATGGAGAAGAGCTCGGCCTAATCAAACAACACTGCAACAACTTATCCAGCTAAGTGCGCAACTCTTCTAACTTACGCGGAGCCATACGGTACGGTGCCTTGGCAATAGGGCGAGTACCTGGCTTGAGGTCTTTCACAAACTCCACCTCTCTCTCAGGAGGAAATCTTGGAAGACTATCTAGAACGACATCCAGAAACTCTCGCACCACCAAGATATCCTCAAGACATGGTGTAACAAAAGATATTTCCAAAGTAGAAATAGAAACAAGAAACGTCTCGCAACAAGACTCTATAGCTCGACAAGCACGTACCGCAGAAAAAATATGGGAACCCTTGTCCTGAAATCCATAGACACTCATTGGTTAGTCGTTATCCGTCTTGAAATCCAGTCTCTTTGCCTTGCACTAGATGACCGCATCATATTTGGACAACCAGTCCATGCCCAAAATCATGTCAAAATCTGCCAGATCCAACACCATCAGATCCGCAAAGGCTAGGAAATCACCTAGACAAATAGGTAATCTATGAACTCATTGACTTGATATCACCAGATCTCCGGAGGGAAGCTTGACGTTGAAGGAATCTCCTAATTGATCCACATTCAAACGATGTTTATCTACGAAACTCCACGCCATAAAGGAATTGGTGGCACCCGAATCGAAAAGAACGCGCGCCCACATATTCTTCACCTTAAACTCCCCTGAAACCATCGCATACATAACTAAACGAACAAAAATTAGGGCAAACAATGGAGAGTAAAAGTTAAACTATAATCAAACCTGATATCACTTGGGTACAGGTTTGAGCTTCCTCCCTGGTCACCACATTCAGCTTTACTTTTCCTCTGTCCGAGTTTGGTGGCGGCGGCAGAGCTCGAAGCGGGGTAGGCTGTAGTGGTGACTGAGCCTAGGGTCATGAAGACTTCAGGTGCCCCTTCTGCCCATACTTGAAGCAAGCCTTATCCTTTGACCAGCAACGACTCACGTTATGTCTCTTATTTATACAGATTGAGCACACCAGATCTCCTTTGGGTGTACCTTGGATGGCGAGCACTTGTTGCTGCTTTAGAGTGGCACTCCTCTTATAAAATCTTTTGTGAGGGTGGCCAGATCGACCACAGAAGCTACATATATCTCCACTTTTTTTCTTCGAAGAAGGGCAAGATTCCCTAGAGCACCATCCTCATCACCTTTCCTCTTGTCTTTTTTCACTGCGGCACCTCGATTCTTAGCATTTTTAATTGCCTCAACTTTTAGAGCAGCTTCCACTGCCTCAGCATAACTTTCAGCTCTATTAACGCATGCCCACTGTTCGACATCACTTCTTAGTCCTTTGAGGAAGCGCTTCACTCTTCCCGCCTCTGAAGCTACCATATTAGGAGCAAAAATGCTCAACTTGCTAAACTAAATCTCATAATTGCTCACTGTGAGTTGTCTCTGCTTCAGATGCAGGAAATTATTCATCAGGCGATCTTATCGACCGAGGTTAGAAACTTCTTAAGCAACATCTTATTGAAAGATTCCCACGAGCATCCTTCATTCAGACTCTCATTTTCCCGAATCCACCAGCTCTTTGCCAGGCCTTTTAGCTGATAGGAAATAATCATTACCTTCTGGGCTTATGCAATCACCAAATACGAGAACATTTCCCCGATAGCGATGATCCAATCATCCAAAACTATAAAGTCAGCTCTCTTTTCGTAAGTGGGAGGTCCCAATCGCTGGAAATTCGAGATAAAATTCATCTCTCGTTGTAGCTTCACTAGGGTCACCAGAGGAGTAGGAGTAATGATTACGGTCTTACCCACGACAGAATCTTGCACTAAGGGTTGATGCGCAAGAGCGGCAGACAATAAAGACTGAATTTGCGATTGCATAGCAACTAATTGTCTCGACAGAGCCTCATTGCTCTGACACAGACTCCCGATCATCACATCGCTTTGTGCACCTGACGACTCACCATCTGACTGGGGAGTCAACGTCATCGCATCATGTTTAGCCAGCATTTCTAAAAGGGCAAATGAACAACTCATCAAAATCCTAGCTTAGAACTAGGCCACACAACTTAGTTCAGACCATACTTAAAAGACACTTGCTTATGCTGCAAACTTGCTTTGGGATTTTGTAAATGTTGTTATGTCCTACTTAGTATGATATCCTCTCATCCTATTGACTAATGTGCCTATGATATGAAGGCATGGATTCTTTATTCTTATTTAAAATCATGTGTGTACATGTGTCATCATATAAACCTTAACTTAGCATGCGTGCTTATGCGATGATATGCTATGTTTGCAGTGTTATGCATTCTAAAAAGCCTTAATTCATGCTATGAGTGGCATACACATGAAATGTTATGCATCTCATACTACATAACATCGCATGAGATGGGAAAAAATGTGCTAATGAGCATTCATGTGATGGTGGTTATGCATCCCATACTACATAACAGACGCATGTTGCCTCCTATGGTGGATCCATATACAAACACATATTATGAATCCCATATTACATAATATGCCCCATATACTTCATATTATGCTATGAGTGTAGTGACTATGCTTCGGCTTAGACGTACTGATGACACATCGGTGTGTGTATGAAAATGAATGAAGGAAATCAAATCTACAACAGATTGGATGGTTCGACCAACTTGTCAAACCAAGCTCCCTCTGATACCAACTATCATAACCCGCAATTTCACCACATTTAATGATATATAAGAGTAAGGTAAAATGCGCATCATGATTCCACGTCAGCAGGGGATAACTGCGGACGCTCAGGCAAAACTCCTACTTAACATACAGTGAAAGATCTTTAAGTTATTTAGAGAAAAATCAAGTTTAAGTTAAGCTGTTAGCGGTATCCCTCGGCTTAGTGGCTAATCTAGTCCACAAAAAAAGAGTTATACGTTGCGGAAAATACTTCTTTTACATGATTAGACATCTTTCATGAGAATAAATGTCCCCAGAGGATAACTCATGGTATGCAAGACTCTAGGTTTATAATAGTAGTAAAAATAACTTTTACGGTCGCTAAATATAATGATTTAGAATTTTAAAATATTGCAATGCATGAAGTAATAATAGTAGTTTTATACTCGAAAATCCCTAACATGCATTCCTATCGTAAAACATCCCAGAGAGTAAATAATCCAAATAATCAGAAAAAAAACAAACTAGCAGCTAGCAAGGTGTCAAACATCAAGTATCCTGTGGGCATCAATAATCTTACACTAACCCACATAAAACAAAAGTATGTCTAAACTAGGAAAAGTAAACTAAAACAATAAACTACCTCGCAACTGCGAGGTGAAAACCATATCCAACACTACTGCACAGGAACTCAAAAACTAGCTCCACTACCTGCTAAAGCTCTAAACCTGAGGCATTCCAAAGACAGAACACCTCAACAATAGGGTACAAGTGGTGGAAGAAAAGTAAGTCAAAAGTAAACAAAGATCAAAAAGGGGTACCAACCCAAGACCAAAAGTACTGAAGTAGAGTACAAAAGTAAAGTACCAAAATCAGAAAATAAGACTTACGTAAATCATCACGTACATCAACTATACCAGATGCCCAGGGCTAAAAGGTGGAAAGCATGTTTAAATCATAAGAAAGAATTCTCAAAACTTTATTAGCAAAAAACATAGGCGAGGTGGTCACTAATCCGGACACACCCTCACAAAAATAATATTTGTCTAATTGCGGGGAGACTCATACACTCCACCGTTCACCGCAGATGCCCAAACACTCGGTAGAGTTCCACAAGGTGCTAATAAATCTCAAAACATTGTAGAGGTGGTTACGTCTACTAACTCCTGCAAACCAGAGAATCATGATATATCTCAAGACTTGGCACATCGGATTCTACTATACATTTCTCGATTTAAGAAACAGTTGCTAAACCTTTACGAAGGATTTATAATCCTAGGTAACCTCTAACAAGTCCAACATAATAGTTAAGGGATGGTTAAAAGAGCAAGATTTAACCACATCATCAAAACATATACCACTTTATAAGGTTAGATTAGCAAAAATCAAAAACATGACAATACAAGTTTATTTAAACAAAGTATTAAGACAACACTACAATCAAAAAGTTATTTATGATAACGACAAAAGAAGTTAGAAATTTCAGCAGACTGGGAGAAAGAAGGTAAGAGGGGAGTAAAACCACCACTTGCCTTGATTTTGCAAGAAAAACTCTCCAAATTGCTCCTTGTCGTAGATCAGGGCTAAAGAAGACGAGCGAAGTCGAAATTTGAACACAAATGGCCAAAATAGAAGTTAGGGCCCAAAAACCCTCACGAGAAAAACTCAAGAAATGGGGAAAACTTTACCACGATGACATAGCTCTCATTGAGAGCTTTCCGAATCTATGTTCGGTTCAAGATTTCGAGCATCGGAGCATCGTCGGCAGCCACCAGAAGAATCACGGAAGAACTTTCTCTCTCTCGCTCAGGTCGCTCTGGTTCGGGAAAATTAACAGAATTTCGGTCGGCTTAAGGAGGAAGAAGAGGTTTCCTTAAACATATATATATAATAAATTTAATATTAATATTATTACACTTATAATATTTATACCTTTAAAGATTGAATTGGGGTCGGCTGAACCTGATATTCCGAGAACAGAAGAAAACTTCTCGGGAAATGAGGAAAACCGCTCGAGTAAAGGTACGTATTTCTCGAGTACTGAAGAAGGCTTCTCGAGTACAGAAGAAAATTTCTCGAGAAAGACGTCATGGATTTTGCAGGAACTAACTTAAAGATTTCTTGGAAACAAAGTAGGACTTCTCGAGAACTAAATGGACTTCTCGAGAACAAGGTTGCATTTCTCGAGAACAATAAAGTACTTCTCGAGAACTAAAAATTGATTTCTCGAGAACTAGAGGAGGGATTTCTCGAGACAAAGTAAGACTTCCCGGGAACAACACAACATTTCTTGAGAAGGAATATAAACTTCTCGGGAACAGCTCCCGGCTTCTCGAGATCAAAATTGTAACAAATTTCAGATTTGACTAATATTACAGAATAAATTGCCGACTCTATGAATTTAGCAGCGAAGACAACACTAGAATCTGACTCACCATTATTGAGACACTAACATCAAATGCTTACTATAAGCATACATGTCACAAATTTAATTCTTCCAACAAGAAAACATTCAATCTCATCAAAACCCCCAAAATCTTGCCAAACAGACCCAACAGACGCGAAAACAGACTAACGGTGTATCGCCGTCAACATGACGTAAAAAGGTAATGCTCTGACGTCATAAATTTAACGATACCAAATAAAATAATATTATCTGAAAATCGGGGGCATTACACTACTCCCCTTAGAATTCCACTATGATTTAGAAGGTTTTCCTTCTCCCTGCTTCACTACAAGCCCCTAGCGATGTTGGGTTCGCTTGACGTCACTATCCAACATCCTGGTGGCCTCAACCAACTCATTGAAGCCTGCATTCTTCAAAGATATGAGGGTTTATATCAAGTTATCTCTCAATATATGGTAGAATAGGTTAACCCTCTCCTCAACATCAACCATGGTCGTTCCCTCAACATCAACCATGGTCATTCCCACATATTGAGACACTAACATCAAATGCTTACCCTAAGCATACATGTCACAAATTTAATTATTCCAACAAGAAAACATTCAATCTCATCAAAACCCCCAAAATCTTGCCAAACAGACCCAACAGACACGAAAACAGACTAACAATGTATCGCCGTCAACATGACGTAAAAAGGTAACGCCCTGACGTCATAAATTTGACGATACCAAATCAAATAATATTATCGGAAAATCGGGGGCGTTACACTACTCCCCTTAGAATTCCACTGTGATTGAGAAGGTTTTCCTTCTCCTTGTTTCACTACAAGCCCCTTGCGATGTTGGGTTCTCTCTACGTCACTATCCAACATCCTCGCGGCCTCAACCAACTCATTGAAGCATGCATTCTTCAAAGCTATAAGGGGTTATATCAAGTTCTCTCTCAATATATAGTAGAAGAGGTTATCCCTCTCCTCAACATCAACCATGGTCGTTCCCGCATAATGACCCAAATGAGTAAATTCATGTACGTACTCATCCACGGTTTTTTCCCACTACACAAAGTGCAGAAACTGCCTCTGAAGGGCTAAGCTTGTTGACGATGGAATATACTTCCTTATGAATGCATTCCCAAACTCATCCATGGATGTGGTGCATCCAGAAAATATACGGATGCTATGGCTCACCCACCACAGCTTTCGCTGTGCCACTTAGACACAAGGACACTCACAGTCCCACAATACTCCTATGTGGATAACTTCTTTATGTGATCCGATTACATCAAATCGGCCACTAACCTTACCATGGACACCAACTTGGCTCTGATACCAAATATTAACACCTTCCCTATAATGACCATATAATATGGGGTCGGTCGGGGCCCCACAACAAATAAACATCACAGCTTTAGCATTACAAACTGATATAAACAACTATACATCTCAAAACACAGACAACAAGACAGCGGAAACACACAACTAGCATAGAAGTTATCCAAAACCATAGGAGTCCAACATGGCCTTAAATCCTTACAATAATCAAATGTTAAAAACTATATCAACAAAAAATAGAGCAATGTGTCTTAGCACTCCTAGCATATCTCGGCATACAAGCCAGATTATAGTTCACGGAACAAAACATTCAACACTTCATTAACTAATAGAAGAGAGAACACTTCACGAGGCTTAGGCCTTTTTGGCCGGCGAGCTTGCTCCAGCGTGCGATCCTCGCCTTATAAAAGTTTTATTGTAACGTGGGTCAACAAAGGCTGACCTCAAATGTGTAACTAACACAACTCTTCCCGACTATCCCTAGCAGACCCCGGGGCAATCCATCACCCTGCAGGCCAGCACTTAGTATGTCGATGTATATAAACATAAAAGTATCGTGTTTGGATGTCGCATACATTAATCACGTTTCTAGGTTGAGCATTTAATAAAAAGGGCCTATAATGCAGTATTTTTGCAAACTTAGGTTTCACCCAAGGAGCTCTATAACACAAATGAATATAACAAATCATCACACATAGCACTCCACAATCATCCATACGAGTACATCCAATTTTCCCTAATAGCATTTAAGTCACAACACAGAACTCTTGCGTAGGCCCCACCCACTCATAGGTCTAAAACCCGTGCTTACCTGCAAGCTCTAACTTGCACGTTAGTTTTGTCACACAAACAAACCGATGCTAAGAACCCTTACATGACTCTGCCCGCTGGTGAGTTTCTTCGTCCAGGCTTATCCAAAGCTTGGCATTCTCATTAGTTTCACTGATGGGTACTTGTCTTGCCAGGAAACTCTACACACATGACTTGGAATATCACTGGCTTGCCATCCTAAAAGTCTTTGTTTTCAAGGTAGCTTGTAACCTAGGGTGAATAGGTATGTTGGTATCTTGTGAATTTCTTTAAGTTTCTTCAAAACTTAGCTCAAAGAGCTTACACCTCAGATCCCTCGAGATCTCTCAGTCTCCTCCAAGCCTTCCAGCTCAGGAACTAAGCCCTACAACTCAGTGATCAACTAATCACCTACCTCACGCTAAAGGCCCTACCACTCAGGCTGGGAGGACAACCCTACCTCAGAGAAAACTTTCTCCTTCATCAGAGAGAATGACTCTCCTATAGCTCAGGCACAAAGGCCCTACCTCAGATCCAAAGGATCCTACAACTCAGGAACAAGTGCCCTACAACTCAGAGAGAAAGACTCTCCTACCTCAGTCCAAAAGTCCCTACAACTTAGTGATCAAATGATCACCTACCTCAGATCCAAGCTAGATCTTACTCTTAGAGAGTATAACTCTCTTACAACTCAGGTAAATTTTCCCTACCTTAGATCCACAAAGGATCCTACAGAAATGCAGAGGTTTTAATTCATTTGACATAGAGAAATTTATGTGTCAACTACTAGAGCTGAGTTATCTCATCTCTATCTTTCTTCATAACAGTAAGAAGAAGTTATTCGATAAAAGGCTACTTCTGTTGGAAGTAACTCAGAATGTTGTTTCTGAACTTGTTGTAGAAGACTGAAGATCTGATAGGTATTGAGTTCTTCAAACAACTAACTGAACCTACAGAAGACTGAAGGATCTCCTCTCTTTCTTTATTAGAAGTATTTCTGATCTTACTGTAGTAGCAAAAGAGAATGCTACAGTTAACTGAACCTTTTGTTCTGCTGGACGACTTCAAGCTTTTCTCTCTAGCAATGGTGAGGAAGATGACATCCAGCCGCTCTTTTTATTTATGGTTAAAACTCTAAAAAGTTGAGTTCAATATTCGAAACTGTCCCTTTATATCTTCCGCCGATCAATGGCTCCATGAACCAGTGGGGACCACCTGCAGTAGACAGTTGTACTTTGCTTTAAAGGAAGAAGACATACAGTAGACCTCCGGTAGTGTTTGTCGTGTTCTGTAGCTTTCCCGCACTTAATTTGAACTCAGTTGACTTGTTGAATTTACTGACGTCACCATTTGTGGACTTAGCCAAAATCAAACATCTTTAGTATAGGCATTGAGTGTGTAAGCTTCACTCAACGCCAAAACACATAGACAAATTTTCTACCACTAGGCGTTGAGTGAGCAACCTTCACTCAATGCCAAAACACTTAGAAAAAGTTCTCTGTCATTAGGTGTTGGGTAAGAAACCTTCACTCAATGACAAAACACTTAGAAAACTTTTCTTTCTCTAGGCATTGAGTGATTAAGCTTCACTCAATGCCAAACTGCTTAACTAGAGTTGTGTCACTTGGCGTTGAGTGATTAAGCTTCACTCAATGCCGTAAAACTTAGATTTGATTTTAGTCACTTGGCGTTGAGTGATTAATATTCACTCAACACCAAACTACTTTACATATTTCCATCTGTTACCAGGCGTTGAGTGAGAAGCCTTCACTCAACGCATTTGGATTTAGCCAAATTTCTGTGATATCACAATCTCTGACTGAATAAGGTTCAGTCATTGCTTTTTATCACATGATGTTGAGTGATTAATCTTCACTCAACGCTTATGGACTTAGTCAAATATCTACATAGATTTTCTACGACGTTGACTGTCTTAGCTATACTTAAAGATTTATGTTGTGTGGCATTGAGTGAGTAGACTTCACTCAACGCCTGTGGACTTAGCCATATTTATGCCTGTTTTTTCTTAGGCTTTCACTGCCTTAGCCTGCCTCACAACTTTTTGTTGTATGGCATTGAGTGAGAAGACTTCACTCAACGCTTGTAGACTTAGCCACATTTTTAGCTTGCCAATTGTTAGGCTGACTATCAAAGCAATACTCAATGTTTTTACTCACCTGGCGTTGAGTGAATAGACTTCACTCAATGCTTGTGGAGTTGGGCGATTTCCAGCCTATTGAGCATCTTCCCTTGCATCTGGCGTTGAGTGAACTGGCTTCAATCAATGCCTGTGGACTTAGATAGATTTTTTTCCCTCCACATCTTTTTTTTGTTGCCACCTGTCACATCATTTGGAATACCTGTCCTATCAATGTTTCAAGGACTAACCTTCATGCATGAAATTAAGCATACTTCAAATACAACTTCAAGTATATCATTGACATGATTGACTTCTTCAAATCTGGGACATTGTGGGCAATGGACCCAAGAATCTCCCCCTATTTGAAGAAGTCAAAACCCTCAATCAATTGAGTCAATGACATACACAAACATATGTAGTAGTAGAACATTAACTTAAAATAATAGAATAAATTTTAGTTACCACACTTCCTTACCTGCAGGGGGATCATCATCACACTTGCTCCCCCTGAATTACTGTTACCTGGTCTTGATTAATTTGATCATATCATTCTCATAGTTCTGATACCACTTGTATCCTTCTCCTCCTGTCCCTCTAATACCAAATCATATCCTTCTCCTCCCCCTTTTTAACTTCTATAAATAGTCAGGAAGGAACTGATTATCTTTTCACCCTTTTTGAGTATAGATAAGAAATAGTTGAACCACTTAAGAGTGCTGGAGCAGTGCTATACTTGCTCCCCCTTAACAAAATCATCATCTATCATGCTTCCTAATATACACTTAATCTACATCATCTGGATAGTACTTCAACCAGCATGATACCATTCAAGATATGCAACTTGAAAAAATTTCAATTCACTAAAGTACTTGTCCACCTACAAGAAGGAATAAAACCTCCAACAATATGAGGAACAACATAAGTTATACCAGGTTCAACATACCCAATTCAAACTTGAAGGTGTTGAACTTTTCTTCATCTAGTGGCTTAGTGAAGAAGTCAGCGACTTGCTTGTCTGTAGGGACAAACTCAAGGTTGATATCTTCAAATTCCACATACTCCCTAATGAAATGATATCTAATATCAATGTGCTTAGACCTGCTAAGAGAAATAGAATTCCTAGCAATTGAGATTGCACTAGTATAATCACAATATAAGGGACTTCTACATATCTGGAGGTTATAATCCTGGAGCTGATGCCGAATCCACAACAATTATGCACAGCAGCTACCTAGTGAGATGTACTCTGACTCTGTAGTTGAGATTGAAACACTTGTTTGCTTCTTTCTGCTCCAAGAGACTTGTCTTCCTCCCAAGAACTGACAGGTGCCAGAAGTGTTCTTACTGTCCTCTTTGCAGCATGTAAAATCTACATCTGAATAGCCTGTTAGTTAAAACTCCCCATTCCTAGGGTACCATATGCAAAGATCTAGTATGCCATTAAGATAGCTCAAAATCCACTTAGCAGCAGAGTAGTGAGATTCTTTAGGGCAAGCCCGATACCTAGCAAACGCACTTGTAACATACATGATGTCTGGCCTACTTGCAGTTAGCTATAGAAGGGAGCCGATTATCCCTCTATACAAAGTTTCATATATAGGTTTCCTTGCCTCATCTTTGCCTATAGGCATACTTGATGCCATGGGAGTTATCATGGTGGAGGAATTCTCTATACCAAACTTCTTGATTAAATCCCTAGTGAACTTAGACTGCGATATAAACAAGCCATCATTAGTCTATCTAACTTAGAGACTCAAGAAGAACTTGAGTTCACCCATATTACTCATCTCAAACTTCCCTTGCATAAGTTTTGCAAACTTCCTGCAAAGGTTGTCATCAATAGACCCAAAGATAATATCATCTACATATATCTGGACTAGGATGATCTTACCCTTAGATTCCCTGGTCTTATTTATCTTTCCATTTAGAATTTTTCGCAATGAGGAAACTAGACAATGTCTCATACCATCCTTTAGGAGCTTGCTTCAGCCTATATAGAGCTTTCCTAAGTCTATAAACAGAATCAGGTGAGTTAGGAAAAACAAAACCCCGAGGCTGCTTAATATAGACTTCTTCCTTTAAGTCACCATTTAGGAAGGCTGACTTCACATCCATCTAGTAGACCTTGAATCTCTTGTATGCAGCATATGCAAAGAACAGAATGATGGCCTCCAATCTTGCTACAGGGGCAAAGGTTTGATCAAAATCAATACATTCCTCTTTCTTATACCCCTTAGCTACTACTCTTGCCTTGTTCTTGATTATAATGCCATTTTCATCAAGTTTATTCCTATAAATCCACTTGACTCCAATGACATTATGTCCTTATGGTCTGGCAACCAGCTTCCACACCTTACATCTCTTTAAATGGTTCAGTTCTTCTTGTATAGCAACAATCCGGAACTGATCTATGTTTGCCTCTTCAAATTTCTTTGGCTCAACCTGTGACTGGAAGCTTGACTTGAGTGTTGTGTTGATACTTCTGCTTATGGTCACTACTCCTTGGCTAGCATCACTAATGATTTCGTCTCTTGGATGATCCCTCAGATGTCTGATTGCTGGAGGCAATTTAGCTTTAGCTTTAGCTACTAGGACAGCTTCTTCCCGATCTTCATCCACCTCATTTGTGTCTTGCAGTCCCTCTACTGGAATGTCCACTTTATCTTTGATAACTTGAGCTACTTCCTTGATGGTTAGCTGGTCCATCATCTTTTTTGTACCTATTGTACTAGAAGAGGAGCTTGGCAGCTCACTATTAATTATAGTAGACTCATCAAAGACTACATGTATAGATTCTTCTACAACTTGGCTTTTCAAGTTGTAGATCTTATAGGCTTTATTATGATTGATGTACCCAACAAAAATCCCATCAAAGGACTAGATGGCAAACTTAGTCACATAGTATTTCCCATTGTGAAGCATATAAAACTTACTACCAAAAATTCTTAGATAGCCAAGGTTTTGTTTTCTGCCCTTCAATATCTCATAGGGGGTCTTCTTGTGGCTCTTGGTGATAAAGGCCCCGTTGAGTACATGACATGCAGTATTCACTTCCTCAGCCTAGAAATATTCTGGGAGAGAAGTATAACTCAACAAAGTTCTTCCAGCCTTTATGAGAGCCCTATTTTTTCTCTCAACAATCTCATTTTGCTGGGGGGTTCTTGGAGAAAAAAATTCTTGATGAATCCCTTGGACTTCACAGAACATTGTCATGCTTTCAGACTTGAATTCTATTCTATGGTCAGTTCTGATTTTGACCACTGAACTATTAAACTCATTCTGAATTTACTTGACAAACTTGATGAAGATGTTAAGGGTTTCATTCTTTTTCTTGAGAAAGAACACCAAAGAAAACCTGGAATAGTCATCAACCACCACAAGGGTGTAGACTTTCCTATCAAGACTATAAACTGGCATAAGACCAAACAAGTCTATATGCAAGAGGTACAAACACCTCACAGAGTCTTTGGTCTCAATGCCCTTGAAGGAGGCTTTGTTCTACTTGCCCTTTTGCCATGCTGAGTAAATGCCCTCCTTAGTTTACTTCATATTAGGACCATTCCTAACTAGATCTTGACTAAAGAGCTTGCCAATAGTCTTATAATTCAAATGAACTAGCCTCTTATTCCATTGGACACAATATGAGATTTCTCATTTGCCACTAGAAAAATATGAGAGTTTGTATCTATACAAAGAAAGTTTAAACAATAAAAATTTCCACTCCTAGTGCCTGTCAAGATGACCTCTTGGTCACTTAACCTCTTAATCTCGCAATCATCCTTATGGAAGATAATAACATAGCCAAGATCAGAGAGTTGGATTATGCTTATGAGGTTGTGTTATAACCCTTTAACAAAAGCTACTTTTGTGATGGTGACTACGCCATTGGTAATCTTACCCTAGCCTCTAGTCACCCCTCTATCTAAACCACCAAAGATAACCTTATGTCCATCTTTCACTAGAGTGTACTCCTTTAAGTTGCTCCTTGACCAAGTCATGTGCCTGGAACAACCACTGTCTAAGTACTATATAGGGGTATGGGCACTTGGACTAACCTGCATCACACAATTCATTTTACCTTAGGACCCCAATATCTATTGGGTCCTAGGTGCATGTTAGTATGAAAAAAAACTTGTCTACCATCATCATTTTTGATTACTGGACTAACAGCTGCTCTTGGCACACTTGGATTATGCAAGGGAGGGAAATCTGAAATTTAGAACTTAGGGTTTCTTTTCATTCATCACTAGTTAATTCCAAAAAACATAGCCTTATGTAAGGATAACAAAGATCCGGGCTATGTGCAGCCCAACTTAAAAAAAATATAGTTCCAATTTTAAAGCAAATAAACACGGATAATAAATATAACATAAGCATGATAAATATCAAACGAAATTCTTGCGACGAGGGCGGAGGATGTAGCGTCGATCAAGAATATTTCTGCGGCGCCGCAAGTATTTGGTTGGAGAGGGCTAAGGATCTCTCGTAAGCATGCCAACACCATCATCAACATGTCGGGGGTTGTTGTCTCCATCAATCCTCCACAACTCAAAAGTACTCATGACCAAATAGTTGGCTTGAATGTACCGGCGCAGAAGATCATCATCCAAAAAAGCCACCTCTGATTCAAGTAGCCAAGAGTCATCGGAATCCGGACGATCACGCCACCGGATCAAGTAGCGGCGAATGTCACGACTTGGAGATGTGAGGACTTAATCCTTGAGGATCCTGTCAGGCAAAAGGTGGTTTTGGGGAACCTTAGAAAAGCATTAGTCAAAGAAGGAGAAAAAGTTTCTATATCAACATTCAACGTACCTCCAGTGGAAACCATAGGATAGAGCAATCTTGGGACACGCTCACCCCCCAACCCATTAAAGGACTCAGTGGTCGGAATAAACAGAGAGGCAGATAATTCAAGTGGTGGAGAAATATATGACGTCAAATCAAAAACATTGAAAATTGGGGATATGCCCCAATCAGTGGGTAACACCAAAAGATAGGCATTTTCTCCTAACTTCTTTAAAATTCGAGAAGGACCAGCACACAGATTCACAAACTTTTTTATGGAACCCAAAGGAATCTGTTCAGGGATGAGATGCTCCAAGACTAAATCATCAACATTAAAGTGAGACGCTCTCCTATATACATTAACATGAGAATGATAAGATGCATATTGGGTGGTTAATGTTTGATAAGTTGTAAATATAAGTATTTTTCAGTACTTCTATTAGGTCGTTTTAGTCTATTTTCATTGTTTTTAGTTACTTTTCGTCAATAAAATGTTTCTTTTTTTGTAAATATTATTCTAACTTAGCTTTATTTTGTTTTTTAAAATTTTTTCAGAAAAAGTCAAAATTTCAAAGTACACACTCATGTCCCAAAATGACACGCCCATATTTCAGTTATGACATGCCCAGTGTCACGCCACTCAACACTCGATTCCTTCAGTTCGACGATTAACATTCAAAGATTTGTTGAACATGGTTGTGTCGCTATGAACACGCCTGTATCCATCCCAGCTCGACGTTCGTCGACCCCAGCTCGACGTTCATCGACCCAATCTCAACGCTCGACATTTTGACGAACACGCCCGTGTCTCTTCTTACACACCCATGTCCATCACGTTCGATGTTCAACGTTCGTCGATGATGCTCAGCGCCTTCTTTAGTCATACCTTTCTGACACGCCTGTGTCACCCATTACACGCCCGTGACCAACACGTGCCCTATTCCTGGAGCTTCCAGAAATCGACCAGTCATAGGAATTTTGTCGACTTCAACAAGCCAGCCTGACATGCCCGTCGACGCGCCCGTGTCCAGCCCGTGTCACCTCTGAAATTTTGCTTATAAATAGAACTTTTCTGTAATGACCAAGGGTTCAAACTTTTGGGCCAATTTTGTGATTTGTGGGCTGCTTGGGTGCACTTCTTGCTATGTAAGGAGAACTTTCTCCCCCTCTCCTTTATGTTTGTTTTATCTTTGTAATTAGCTTTTTCCTTAATAAAATATGTTAGAATTTTCTCTCCTTATGTTGTCTTGAAATGGATGTGAGTGCCCCACTTTTGTTCTCTTTTTCATCTTTGTTTTTCTTTGTCTTTCTCTTAAAAATGTGTATGTGTGTATGAGTTTAATTTCATGTTTTTATGTTTTCGTAGTTTTGTTTTGCTTAACTTTTGTTCTAAGTTTTCTTTCATAGCTATTAGTTGTTATGGTAACTTTTATTTTCTTGTCCCTTAGGACTGTTTTAGTTTTGTTTTTTTTGTACTTTAATTTCATTTTTATGGTTTTATACAAGGGTTTTCAAAATGGCTTTCTCCCCTCTTTTTAACTTAGTCCTTTTTTAATTTTTGTAAAACTTTTGTTCTTTTCAACTTTTTTCCACATTTTAAACTCTTTTATAAAATTATAACAATGAAAAAGTTATTATTTTAATTTTTAAGATAAGTTTGTTTTCTTTCTCTTTTAATTGTACGTATGAGTGTATGAGTTAGCCTTTTTTGTGCTTTCCTATTTCGAGTTTTGTGTGTGTGTGTATGAGATAGTATTTATTGCTTTCTTTCAATTATGTAGAGTGTGTGCGTGTGTGCATCTATTTCCTCCTACTCGTTCGAGTAGGACTCGCTTTAATTTCCTGCTTACTCGTTTGAGTAGGACTTATCATTTCCCGCCTACTCGTTTGAGTAGGACTTGAAATTTTATTGCTTTTATTTCCCGCCTACTCATTGAGTAGGAATTGTCATTTCCCCCCTACTCGTTTGAGTAGGACTTGTCATTTCAATTTTGCAATTTTTCCTTTTTTGTAACTTAGCTCTTTTTTCCTTTATGATGAGCTTGGTTGAGTGCATGAATTTTCCTTTTTTTAGTAGCTTTTCTCTTTCTTATGTTAGTTTGCCTTATCTCTTCTTATTTTTTGTAACCCTTAAGCGTTTAATTTAGAACTCGCGCCTCACCAAACTAATAAGCCGTCCCCATTCTGATGAGTGGCTAATCATTTTTAGCCCTCAACATCGAAGAGAATTGGGACATATGAAATCTCTCTACATAATTAAAGAATCGTTTTCTCACTTTCATTAAAGGGCTTAAGGTTTTCCCCAGGTTAACGACATGTAGAACCACATATCAATGTTGTGGCTCTATTTCTGTTATCCATACGCTTGCTCGCCGAGAGGCCGTGCGTATGGACTGATCAACCTTGGGTAAAAAGATTTGCGTGCATACCCTGGAGAGAGGAGAAGCGTAATTCTACCAGATTGGGTTCCCAACCCAATAGAGGGATTCTTAGTGTAAAGAGAGCATTAAGAGGAATCCTTTGTCGGACTAGAGTTCGGTCAAATAGTCTTAACGTTCAGGTGAGAGATATCCCTACAGCTAGGTGAGCTCATATTTGTAGAACCTCCACGGCAAAGTTGCCTTTAATTAATTTGAAAACAAATTCTATAATTATTAAGAGTCGTTTTTGTTTTGATCTGATTCGATGTTGAGCGTTAACACTTCATCGAATATTTTCTAAGTCTTTTTTCAACTTTTCTTTTTTAACTGCTTTAATTAACTAAAACCCGACAAGTTATTTTTTGTAAAATAATAGTCCCTCCGGAAGAAGTAGGAATAATCAACCCAACCCCGAGAACAATACGACCTCGATATTCCCACCGAATATCGAGTACAACATGCGATAGGTGCACTTGCCTCCTTTCATTAAAAACTCACTTTTTAGCCGCCTGCGACGCTCGACCAATCAAACCAACCACCTAAATAAGGGTCAGCCTTGCGGACCATCAAGTTTTTGGCGTTATTGCCAGGGACTCTCTTGTGTTGTTATTTTGAATTCTTTAGTCTATTACTTTTACTTATTTTCTATAAACTAAAAAAACTTAAAAACTCTATTTGAAAATCCAAAAAAAGGGGGAGTTTATTATTTACTTTATATTTTAGGGTGCATGACCCGTAGACAACCCTCGGAGTCCGAAAATTTTGATTTCGACACTGAGATTTAATTCTTCCTTGCGCGTATTCGATCTCAACTCCGAATTCCTTTTTTAGACCCCCAAGAATCTATTAGAGAACCCTCTGTCATAGTTATGGCCGACCCTAACCCTGCCCAAGTGGTCGAGCATACTATGTCTTATAATGCCCGGCCTAACCAAGATGATGCTGGGCCTAGTATTGTTTGCCCTACGGTGGCGAATAATAATTTTGAAATAAAGTCAAGTGTCATACAAATAATCCAAAATGTCGTGCAGTTCGATGGACAGTCGGATGAGGACCCGAATGTCCACTTGTCAGATTTTTTAGAAATATGCGACACCTTCAAGATTAATGGCATCACTAATGACGCCATTCACTTGCGCCTATCGTGCGGACATTTCTTCGTTTGTGCAAAATGATCCAGAGTCTCTATATAAGACTTGGGAACGGTTTAAGGAGTTCCTCCGCCGGTGCCCGCACCACGTGCTGCCAACATGGTTGCAGGTACCAATTTTTTATAATGGCCTTAATTTTCAAACTCATCAAATGATTGACGCGGCTGCCGGAGGCACATTAAACAACAAAAACCCCGAGGAGACCCAGGCTTTATTCGAAAAGATGACTATGAATGCCTACAAGTAGAACGTCCTGCGGGGATGCCCAAAGCAGGCGACCGACCTTTTTGAATTGGATTCCACTGCTCTCTTAACCCTTCAAGTTGAAAGGTTAACAATGCAGGTGGCAGAGATGTCTGCTGCCTCCTCCACTCCGCCTTGTTTTATTCTACCTAACGTCTGTGTGGCCGAAGAGTTCGTAGACTTCATTACAAATTTAGGTCTTCCTTCCTTCAAACCCAACAATAACCCTTAAATTAATAACTATAATCCGGGTTGGAGGAATCACCCCAATTTCTCTTGGAGCAACCCAAACAATGCATAGCGCCCCCTAATTCTTTTGCGCCCGCATTTTTCCAGCCTCCTCCTCCGAAACCTTCTCTGGTTGAGGATAATTTTTATAAATACATAGCGTCCAATGAATCAAATATCTGGAACATCACCGGATCACTAAAAACCCTTGAACAATAGGTTATACAACTGGCGAGAATGATGTCTGAGCGCGCGCTTGGGGCACTATCGGGAAAAATGGAGCCTAACCCTCGGGATAACGCCAATGCTATAACCCTCTATAGTAGTAAGGAGGTGGTCGATCCAAAATGGATCGATCCTCAGGTATATATTTCACCTCCGACCCCTCTTCTCCCTTCTTCGATTAGGCCGCCTTTACCTAATTTAAATGAAAAAATTATTTTAAACAAGGCCCTGTCGTATCCGCATAGGTTATATAATGAGTGTTAGGATGCGCAATACAAAAAATTTATTTTACTATTAAAACAAATTCATATTAATGTTCCCTTCTGCGAGGCGATCTCGCAGATGCCTATGTATGCGAGATATTTAAAAGAACTTCTTTCTAATAAACAAAAATTAGAAAATATTTCGCATATCTCTCTCAACGCGAACTGCTCAACGGCTCTTACCAATAAATTTCCCCCAAAACAAAACGACCCGGGACCATTTTCTATCATGTTCCTTTTTGGTAAAATATTAGTAAAATACGCTCTTGCATATTTAGGTGCGAGCATTAATTTGATGTCGTTCTCGCTCTTTAAAAAATTAGGCTTGGGCACTCCGACCCCTACTAGTATGCGCATCCAGTTAGCGGATTGCTCGGTTAAGTTCCCCATCGGGGTAGTGGAGGACGTCCTTGTCCGAGTTGACAAGTTCATCTTTCTGATAGACTGTCATCTTAGACATCGAGGAGGACGCCGAGGTACTAATAATACTCGATCGCCCTTTTCTGGACACCTCCCGCACACTAATAGATGTGAGTAATGGTCGTCTCCTCCTTCGAGTAGGAGATGATGAAGTTAGTCTCTCTATTAATCCCTCGATGGAGGACTAATCATCGAGCGATGATTTCTGTTATAACTTAGATACTTTTTTTGGAGATCGTTCTTCGCCTTTTCTCGAGTGAATTTTTCTTAACGACAATATTTTTGTGCTCGAAAAATTTTATTGCGACGAGGATAAATCTATAGGCTTGCCTTTCGAACCAATTAGTTCGAAAGACATTAAAATCAAAACCTCGCTAGAAGAACCGCCCATCCTAGATCCCAAACCCCTACCCAAATCTCTCAAATACGCTTTTTTGGAAAAAAAATAATACCCTTCCCATTATCATTTCCTCGCATTTGAGTGATTCAGAGATTTCTGATTTATTGGAAGTTTTGCTCAAACATCGCCATGCAATTGCGTGGCAAATTTCCTGTCTTAAGGGGATTAACCACTCTTTTTGCACTCATAAGATTTTCCTCAACAATAATGGCCGCAAAACCATTCAGCCGCAGCGACGTCTTAACCCAAACATGAAAGTCGTCGTTAAAGCCAAGATAATTAAATTATTTGATCCAGGGATTATTTATCCCATTTCAGATAGTGTGTGGGTTAGTCCCGTTCATGTCGTGCCCAAGAAGGGCGGTCTAATAGTAGTGGAAAATGAGCACAGTGAACTCATCCTAACTCGTACTATTACGGGTTAGAAGGTGTGCATCGATTATAGAAAACTAAATGATGCCACCCGTAAGGACCATTTTCCACCACCATTTTTAGACCAAGTTCTGGAGCATTTATCTGGTCATCCTTTTATTGTTTTCTTGACGGTTTATCGGGGTTTTTCCAAATACCCATTTCCCCCGATGATCAAGAGAAAAAAACTTTTACCTTCCCGTTTGGCACCTTAGCCTACCGAAGAATTCCATTTGGCCTCTGCAATGCGCCGGCTACATTCCAAAGATGTATGCTGGCATTCTTTGGCGAGCTTGTAGGAGAAATTATGAAACTCTTTATGGATGACTTTTCTGTTTTCGAACGCTCTTTCATGTCTTGTCTTAGAAATCTAGATCATGTCCTCCAGCAATGCGAGGACACGCATCTCGTTTTAAATTTGGAAAAGTGTAAAATCATGGTTCGAGAAGGTTTGGTTCTTGGCTATATGATTCCGTCTAAGGGGATGGAGGTAGATAAGGCCAAGGTAGAAATTATAGAAAAACTTTCCCCGCCTTCCAACGTAAAATCCATTAGGAGTTTCTTAGGCTACGCGGGCTTTTATAGACGTTTCATTCAATATTTTTTAAAAATAACAAAGCCGCTTAATTGCCTCTTGGAAAAGGAATCAAATTTTGTCTTTAGTAGTGAATGTGAGTCTACATTTAATTTTATAAAATAAAAACTTAGCAATTCACCCATTTTAGTGGTGCCTGATTGGTCCCTTCCGTTCGAGATTATGTGTGATGCTAGTGATACTGCCTTAGGTGTCGTTCTTGGCCAACGCGTAGACAAACACTTTCATCATATTTATTATGCTAGCAAGACGCTCACTTCCGTACTAGTAAATTACACAACAATGAAAAAGGAACTCTTAGCCATCATTTTCGCTTTTGATAAGTTTCGCTCGTACATAACGCAATCTAAAGTTATCGTATTTACCAAACACTCCGCCCTTAAATATTTACTCGTTAAAACCGATGCCAAGCCCCGCCTTCTTCGATGGGTTCTCCTCCTTCAAGAATTTGATTTGTAGATCCGGGATAAGAAGGGCATGGAAAATTTAACCGCTGATCACCTCTCCCGTTTAGAAAATCCAGGTGTGGAAGCGCTCGTCGAATCTGACAAAAATGATAGATTCTCCGAGGAAGGCCTCCTAGCTATAAATACCATTTCATCTTCTCCACCTTGGTTCGCAAATTTTGCAAACTATTTAGTTGCACGGGTGCTCCCAAAAGAATTTTCGAGCCAGCAAAATAAGAAATTCTTTTCTCACTTGAAAAATTTCTTTTGGGAGGACCCTTTTCTTTTTCGTATCTACGCGGACCAGGCGGTCCAAAGATGCGTCGCGGGAGTGGAGTGCACGCAAAAACTTAGGCACTGCCACGAGGGTCCGGCCAGTGGGCATTATTAAGCTAAGCAAACCGTGCGGAAGGCGCTTGAGGCGGGCTTCTTTTGGCCCACTCTTTTCAAAGACGCGCACACTTTTGTGCGCTCCTGCGATAGCTGCCAGTGGTCGGGTAACATCTCTTGTCGCGACGAGATGCCCCAAAAAAAATTTTAGAATACGAAGTATTCGATTTATGGGGCATCGATTTTGTCGACCCCCTACATCATTCTTTTAAAAATATTTAAATTTTAGTGGTGGTCGACTACGTATCAAGATGGGCAGAAGCGCAAGCTCTCCCCACCAATGATGCGCGAATCATCGTTACCTTCCTTAAAAAAATATTTTCTCACTTTGGCACACCTCACGCTATTGTAAGTGATAGGCGAACGCATTTCTATAATGCCCAAATGGCTATGATGTTAGCTAAATACGGAGTCACATACAAATTTGCCACCTCCTACCACCTTCAAACAAGTGGCCAAGTCGAGGTAGTAAATCGAGAGATTTAGCGTATATAGAAATAACTGTTTCACTTAGTAAGAAAGATTGGTCTGTCAAACTCGACGATGCGTAGTGGGCGTATTAGACGGCATACTAAACCGCAATTGGTTGTATGCCTTTTCATTTAGTATATGGCAAAGCATGTAATCTCCCCGTAGAACTAGAGCATCGCGCTCTTTGGGCTTTAAAACTCGTAAAGCTCGATGCTAACTTAGCCGCTCAAAATAGAAAACTGCAACTAAACGAGCTCGATGAATGGCGTGCAAACGCTTATGAGAGCAATAAGTTCTATAAGTAGCGTTCTATGTCTTATCACGATCGAAAAATCAAGACCACAATTTTTTTTTCTTCGGGCGATCTTGTCCTTCTTTACAAATAACGTCTCAGGCTTTTTCCTGTTATACTGAAATCACGTTGGTCTGGCACCTTAAAAGTTGAAGAGGTTTGTCCATATGGGACCGTACTCATCTCCCACCCATAAAATGGTTCGTTTAAAGTAAACGGTCATCTGTTAAAGTCTTACATAGCGGGTGGGCCAATGATCTGTTTTAACGAAACCATAAATTTCCTCAACATTATAACCCCACCATAATCGTCAAGCTACACGACTATAAACAAAGCGCTCCTGGGAGGCACCCCACGTCTACCTTTTTCCCTCTTTCCTTATTTGTGTTCCTACTTGTTCTAATAAAGCAGGGTTTTTGAATGGGCCTCCCTAAACACGTTTCAGGGAAGTTCCTACCCTCCCTTTTCATTATTTGTACATATTGCATTTCATTTCTTTTCTATTCCGCATACTTATATTGCAATATTTGGGACAATGTTGGATTTAAGTATGGGGGTGTTTTTGTGCTTTCATTTCTACACTTCCATTTTCCGCACTTAAAAAATTTTAAAAAAACAAAAATAAAAAATATTATAAAATGAAAATTCAAAAAATATTTTTTTGTTTTTTTATCATCAAAAATTTCAAAAACAAAAATTATAAACTAAAAATTCAACAACAAAATATATATTTAGATTTACTTTATAAATATTTTTTCTTTGTAAATATTTTTTGTATATATTTTTTGTAAATATTCTTTTCTATCTCCCATCTTCCTTTCTACCTCCTCTTTGTAAAAAAACTTTTCTTTTTTTCCTATCTTGTAAATATTTGCTCAAAAATACAAAAAAAGTTTAGAAAACAAACATAAAATATAATATATATATATATATATATATCTTTTTCGCTTTTTTATGTATATATTAAAGAAATAAATTAAAAACACACACAAAAAAAGATGATAACTTTTAAAATCCAAAAAATTATGAATTGAATATTCCATTCTTAACCATTTTTCTCTCCAAAAATATAGTTGCAAGTTTATTTATAAGTGAATTTCATTAATTATTTGTTTACTATTTGTTTATTAATTATAGATTGATAGATTTAAATATCTGGGGTTAAGTTTTAAAGAATTTATTTTACTTTGTTCTTAAGATGGGGGACTCGTTTTTTACACTACTTCTAATTTATCATAAATAAAGCACGTTTATTATGTTAGAAATAAATAACTATAGGATTCTATTATGTTTACTTTTAGCTTTCTGAAACACAGGAACGTTCAATTTATAAAGGTTGCTCTCAAACTTTTTTGATTAAAATCTAATTTTCTCTTTGAAAACCATTTCTCCCCTTATCATGCCTTACTTGGCATGATAGCTCCTAAAATAACCTATGTTAATGGGAACAAGATTTCGTTCCGTAAACATAGACATCCAATATTTAAAAAGATTATATGTTACGGAGTAAGAGGATAAAATTTATTACTCCTATACATATACATTGGGTTAATTTGAAGTTGTTCCAAAAATTTATATGTTAAGGAAAATAAGATTTCATTTTCCTAAAAACATCAACAAAAAATTTATTAGAGGTTTGAAAAAAAATTGCCTCACCTCTAAATCTAAGCCCTCTTCATAAACCAAAATACCCCCTAGCCAATTTCAATGATTTTAGACATAATTTAAAATCATTTTGAGAGCATAATTTTTAAACTACATTATTTCCCGTAAAACTCCCATAAGCTAAAGTTTCTATAATTCCAAACTATTTTTGTTAATCTAACGATTACAAAATTTTGCTTCTATTTGATTACATCAAAAAGTCTTCTGGCCAAACTTTTTCTCTATTTAAATCAAGTTCATAATTTTAGGACTTAACTCTTATTCCCCGTATCTTTATTTAGATCTCTCTTTAATTAATTTAAGCGATAGCTAAATTTAGGATTTCTTTTAATTCCCTATAAGTTCATCTCCAACTTTTGCTCTGGAATAGCAAAAGCTTAAGTATGAGGATATTTGATAAGTTGTAAATATATGTATTTTTCAGTACTTTCATTAGGTCATTTAGTCTATTTTCGTGGTTTTTAGTTATTTTTCTTCAATAAAATGTTTCTTTTTTTGTAAATATTATTCTAACTTATCTTTATTTTGTTTTTTAGAATTTTTTCAAAAAAAGTCAAAATTTCAAAGTACACACCAATGTCCCAAAATGGCACACCCGTGTTTCAGCTATGACACACCCTGTGTCAAGCCCTTCGAAACTCAATGGCTTCAGTTCGATGATCGGCATTCGAAGATTTGCTTAATACGGCCGTGTCGCTATGAACACGCATGCGTCCAGCCCAGCTCGACGTTTATCGACCCCAGCTCGACGTTCGTCGACCCAAGCTCAATGCTCGATGCATTGACGAACATGTTCGTGTCCCTTTTAACACGCCTGTGTTTATCCCGTTCGACATTCAACGTTTGTCGATCGACGCTCGGCGTCTTCACCAACAATACCTTTCTGACACGCCCGTGTCACCCATGACATGCCTGTGACCAACACGTGTCTTGTTCCTAAAGCTTCCATAAATCAACCAGTCACAAGAATTTTGTCATCTTCAGCAAGCAAGCCAGACACGCCCCTCGACACGCCCATGTCCAGGCCATATCACCCTTGAAATTTTTCTTATAAATAGAACTTTTCTGTAATGACCAAGGGTTCCAACTTTTGGGCAAATTTTCTTATTTGTGGACTGCTTGGTTGCACTTCTTGCTATGTAAGGAGAACTTTCTCCCCCTCTCCTTTATGTTTGTTTTAGCTTTGTAATCAGCTTTTTCCTTAATAAAATATGTTAAAATTTTCTCTCCTTATGTTGTCTTGAAATGGATATGAGTGCCCCACTTTTGTTCTCTTTTTATCCTTTGTTTTTCTTTGTCTTTCTCTTAAAAATGTGTGTGTGTGTGTGTGTGTGTGTGTTTGTGTGTGTGTGTGTGTGTTTAATTTCATGTTTTTATGTTTTCATAGTTTTTTTTTGCTTAACTTTTGTTCTAAGTTTTCTTTCAAAGCTATTAGTTGTTATGGTAACTTTTATTTTCTTGTCCCTTAGGATTGTTTTAGTTTAATTTTTTTTGTACTTTAATTTAATTTTTATGGTTTTATACAAGTGTTTTCAATTTGTCTTTCTCCCCTATTTTTTACATAGTCTTTTTTTAATTTTTGAAAAACTTTGTTCTTTTCATATTTTTTCCACTTTTTAAACTCTTTTATAAAATTATAACAATGAAAAAGTTGTTATTTAATTTTTAAGATAAGTTTTTTTTTCTTTCTCTTTTTATTGTGTGTGTGAGTGTATGAGTTAGCCTTTTTTGTGCTTTCCTATTTCGAGTTTTATGTGTGTGTATGTATGAGATAGTGTTTATTGCTTTCTTTCAATTATGTAGAGTGTGTGCGTGTGTGCATCTATTTACTCCTACTCGTTCGAGTAGGACTCGCTATAATTTCCCGCCTACTCGTTTGAGTAGGACTTGTCATTTCACGCCTACTCGTTTGAGTAGGACGTATCATTTTATTGCTTTTATTTCCCGCCTACTCGATGAGTAGGACTTGTCATTTCCCGCCTACTCGTTTGAGTAGGACTTATCATTTCAATTATGCAATTTTTCCTTTTTTGTAACTTAGCTCTTTTTCCTTTATTATGAGTTTGGTTGAGTGCGTGCGTTTTTCTTTTTTATTAGCTTTTCTCTTTCTAATGTTAGGTTGCCTTATCTCTTCTTATTTTTTGTAATCCTTCAGCGTTTAATTTAGAACTCGCTCCTCACCAAACTAATAAGCTGTCCCCATTCCGATGAGTGGCTAATCATTCTTAGCCCTCGGCATCGAAGAGCATTGGGACATATAAAATCTCTCTAAATAATTAAAGAATCTTTTTCTCACTTTAATTAAAGGGCTTAAGGTTTTCATTGGGTTAACAACGCGTAGAACCACATATTGATGTGTGGGCTCTATTTCCATTATCCATATGCTAGCTAACCGAGAGGCCGTGCATATGGACTGATCACCCTTGGGTAAAAAGAGTTGCGTTCATACCCTCGAGAGAGGAGATGCGTATTTCTACCGGATTGGGTTCCCCCTCCAATAGCTGGTTTCTTAGCGTAAAGCGGGAATTAAGAGGAATCCTTCGTCAGACGAGAGCTCGGTCGAATAGTCTTAATGTTTAGGTGAGCGATATCCCTATAGCTAGGTGAGTTCATATTTCTGGAACCTCTACGACCAAGTTGCCTTTAATTAATTTGAAAACTAATTTCTATAATTATTAAGAGTCGTTTTAGTTTCGATCTGATTCGATACCAAGATTTAACCCTTCATCGAAAATTTTCTAAGTCTTTTTACAACTTTCCTTTTTTAACCGCTTTAATTAACTAAAACCCGACAAGTTATTTTTCGTAAAATAATAGTCCCTCCGAAAGAAGTAGGAATAATCAATCCGACCCTGAGAACAATACGACCTCAATATTCCCACCTAATATCGAGTACTACACGTGATAGGTGCACTTGCCTCCTTTCAATAAAAACTCGCTTTTTAGCCGCCCACGACGCTCGACCAATCGAAACAACCACCTAAATAAGGGTCGGCCTCGCGGAGCATCAACGTTTCATGAATGTGCTTATGTAATTTGTTAACATGAAGAGCGAACTCTGGTGCAAAATTACTTGATTTATAAGATGGAGGTAACAGAACTAAATCAAGTGGCATCGGTGCCTTATATACATGCACGATTTCATTTGAGGATAAACCAGTGGATCTATTTTAAGAATTATTGTGCGCAAGCTGAGCATTGGGAGGATAGAGTCCCAGGTACCCTTGTGGTCACCCACTAGACAACATGGCAAACTGCCCAAACTTCTGTTTACCACTTCCATTTTCCCATTCATTTGTAGATGGTAGGGCGAAGAAAACAAGAGTTTTGTACCCATAAGATTCCAAAGGGTCTTCCAAAAAATAACTAGTATATTTCATGTCCCTATCAATTACTATTGTCTTAGGAATACCCTATGCCCAATTACTTCCTTAAAATATAATTTCAGAAAATGCGACTCATCGTCGGTCTTATTACAAGCAATAAAATAAGCCATATTTGAAAACCTATCTACAACAACGAGGATGGAATCATGACGTCTAATAGTGATGCGTAAACCCAAAATTAAATCAAAACTAACGTCCACCCAAGGAATGGAGGGAATCAGAAGAGGAGTGTAAAGACCGGCATTTGCCTTATTACCCTTAGCTAATTGGCACACATGACAACTCCCAATAATTTTATTTACCGTTGACTTGAGACCAGGCCAATGAAATTTTCCCTACACTAACGTAATGGTCTTGTCAAGGCCAAAATGACCACCTAACCCGCCGCTATGCAATTCCCAAATGATAAAATGATGTAAGGAAGAATGAGGGATACATTGCTTCGAGTTCTTGAATAGATAACCGTCTCGAATATAATAGGCTGAAATGGTAGTGGGAGAGTCGCTTTGATCGAATAAATAGATTTCATTGAAATCCGTACAATGAACATACTCATCATTAATCCTATCGAACCCAATGACTTTCACTTCTAGCGTAGAAAATAACAAAGTAACACGACTAAGGGCATCGGCCACACGATTTCAAGTCCCCTTAAGATGATTTATTACAAATGTGTATTCTTGAAGATGGGAGACCCACTTGGCAAGCCGGGGGTTGAGCTTGCTTTGAGAATTGAAAAATCTCAAGGCATCGTGATCAGATTGGATAACAAACTCCTTTGGGAGTAGATAGTGCCGCCAATATTGGAGTCAGCAAATAATAGCATAAAACTCTCTATCATAATTAGAATAATTCATATTTGGACCCACGAGTTTCTCACTAAAATACCCAATCATATGACCCTCATGACTTAATACATCACTTATGCCGACCCAAGACGCATTACAAGACAACTCAAAAACCTTATTAAAATCCGGCAACCTCAAAAGTGGACCTTACGACATCCATGATTTAATTGTTTGGATCGCTTTAGCAGCCGATTTGGTCCAGGTGAAATAACCCTTCTTCAAACATTCCATTATCGATGCCATGATACTACTAAAATCTCGAATGAATCGACAATAAAGGTAGCTAGTCCGTGAAAACTCCTAACATCCCGAATGTAGGTGGGCTCTAGCAAATCCTTAATGGCTTAGATCTTCTTAGAATCCACATGTATACCTTCCGAACTCAGAATGTACCCATGGAATTCTATGGACGCCACATTAAATGTGCACATCTTGATATTGACAAATAATTTTTCGTCCGTGGTAAGGATAGTCCTCAAATGTGACTCCTAATCGGTCGGAGAAGTACTAAAAACGAGGATATCATCAAAATACACCACTATGAATTTTCCCATGAAGGGTTGGAAGACAAGAGCCATCATCCTAGAGAAAGTACTCGGGGCATTGGAAATCCCAAATGGCATCACAAACAATTCATAAAGCCCATCTTTTGTCTTGAAAGCGGTCTTCCATTTGTGTCCCTCCCTAATACGGATCTGGTGGTAGCCACTCCTAAGGTCCAATTTCGAAAAGAACGTGGCCCCGACTAACATGTCCAAGAATCGTCCAAACGAGGGATGGGGAAGTGATATTTAATAGTAATTTTATTAATTGCCCGACAATCGACACACATCCTCCAAGAACCATCTTTCTTATGAGCAAGTAAAGCGGGTACAACACACAGACTCTTGCTATGGAGGATGAATCCCTTACTTAACAAATCTGAAATTTGGGCTTGCAACTCTAGGTGTGCGGAAGGGTTTAGCCGGTAGTGGGGAAGGTTGGGTAAAGAGGAACCTGAAATGAAATCTATCGCATGTTGGATGTCCCGCATGGGGGTAACATGGGCGGTAGATCATCTGGATAAACATCCTTAAACTCTTCTAAAAGGTTTTGCAACGCTAGAGGTAAATTATGAAAAGAGGATACATCTTCCGTTATTTGCAAAAAAACTAATGCATACATTACACCATCCCTAAAACCATCATGTGCAAACTCCTTCTTACCTATCAGACGTAATGTTTTCTTCTCTGCCGGAATATTCATGTATTTAGAAGGGGCAGTAGGATCCTTAGGCGGAGTGGGCTTCAAAATAATTGTCTTGCCATTAAATTTGAACTCGTAGGTGTTAGCAAATCCTAGGTGAGTAACCTCATGGTCGTAAAGCCGTAGACATCCAAACAAAACATTACAAGCGTCCATGGGGATGACGTCACACATTATTTTCTCTGTATAAGCCTTGATGGTAAGGGGAACTAAGCAATGCTTCGAAACCGGTAGGGTTTTCTTATTAACCCAAGCAAACTTATAAGGGTGAGGGTGAGGTTCGATGGTTAACAACATTTTTGTCACCGCATTCTCGGAAATCACATTCATACATCTTTTACTATCGATAATCAATTTACACCACTTCTCTCCGCTCTTCAAATTTAATGAGAAAATATTCGTCCTATTCCAATCATCTGATGCTCGCGGAGTAGACAAAATACACCTCACCATCATCATATTAACATCATCCTCTTTTTCTCTAGGTACTCCTTCCGATTCAGACTCAGATTCTATACCAGCCACATACATGAGCTCGGCGGATTCAGATGAGGCATCTAAAAGTGCAAGGGGTTTGGGCTTGGTTTGACACTCGCTAGCATAATTTCCCTGAATGCCACAAGCAAAACAAGTAGATTCATCTTTTTAATCCTACCAATGGCACTTTCATTCCATTCAAGTTTCTCAGATTCCTAGCCATAAAGACAATAGAGTTTTGGTAAGCAGACCGGAACTTACCCTTATCCTTATGGGTGGATGGGGGGTGGTCCTAATATAGACTTTCCTTTCTAAAAGGGGTGAGATTTGGACTTGAAAGCATTGTGCTTCTCAATATCCAAGGCGGCATTAAAGGTGGTGTTCAAGTTGGTGTGATCATACCGTAGGAGCTTACCCTGAATGTCGGGGTTGAGCCCTTTACAAAACCTAGAGAGGGTGATCTCTGGCATCTCCCTAATATCGCACCTGACAATCATGTCCTTAAGAAGGCTCATGTAATCTGCAACCGACCTATTCTGAAAGTGAGGGTAAGATCAATCCTTCACTCTAGAGGGGGGTGAATAGAGTGATTTAAAATAATTTTGCTAAATTAAAAAATTATTCTTGCAGTGGAAGACTTGATTTAATAAGTGTAGAGTGCTAAGCAGAAACTGAAATAAAACAACTACTAAAGGATTAATTAACAGCACACAGCACAAGAAAGAGCAAGCAATCCAGAAGACACAAGGAGCTATAGTGGTTCCCCAAAACCTGGGTACATCCACTCTTCTACCACCCTTGGGAGGAATCCACTGCAGGATGAGTTGATCAAGTGTCCTGGGCACCAATGAGCTTTTGATCAGGTGCCCAAAAACCAAACCAGATTTTTTGACCAGGTGTCTTGCCACCACTAAGTTTTGATTAGGTCTCAGGAACCAAAGACAAACTTTTGAAGGGAGTTTAAAAACCCTTTTACAGGAAAGGAAAAGAAAAAGGGGTGAAGTTGTCTTCTCTGTCAACTATCAAAGAGAAGCACTAGTGGATGAGATGTTGTCAAAGCTCCCCCTGAGATGTAGTAAGAATTCAGGAACTGGAAGCTTTGCAAGGGTGATAGGTCTTCAAAGAATTTGATTGCTCCAGCAAAAGATGATTTCAGCAAGAACTGAAATGTTTGTTGTCTGGAGTATGGAAGATGAAGACTTGAGAAAGCTTTTGATCAGCAGGAATCAGAAAGAAAACTTGTTCTATTTTCTGAGTTATTGATCTCCTCTTTCTTTCTAATGTGTGTCTGTTCTATGTATACTACTGTGTCTTTTTGTTCTCTCTAAATAATGATAATAAGAACTCCAGTCGTCAAATCTTGATAATAGCCGTTAGCAAAGTCATAAATGCTTTCCTTAATTGTCAACTATCTCTGGAGGAAATAAAATAAGTACATTCCTTCCTTGTTTCCTTGAAACATGCTCCAGATTTATTATAACGGCTAGAAATCTTCTTCATTAAATGCTTTGATTTGAAATCCTTAACAAGCTGACCAAATCCCAGAAATCGTCGATCTCAAAATAAAATCGTCGATCTGAGCTCAACTATCGTCGAACTGAGCTCATAGATATTGGAATTTGACTTGGACAGAAATCGTCGATCTGAGCTCAGAGATCGTCGAACTGGGTTCGACGCCTCGTCGACTTGAGCTCAGAGATCGTCGAACTGAGGTCGGCGCCTCGTCGACTTGAGCTCAGAGATCGTCAATCTGAGATCGACGCTCTGTCAGCCTGAACTTGGAGATAGTCGAACTGAGTTCAACGCTTCGGCGATCTGAGCTCGACGATAACTTCAATTCTTCTTCTTGGCTACTTCATTTGAACTAGGAGGTCTTGGGTAAATCTTCAATCCTAAGTCCTAAGCCTTAGACCTAACTAGTTGACCTTTTCTCTATACAACAAGGTCAAAGCAACAATCCTATTGACATAGTGATCCTGACCCAAATTAGTAATAGGGTGTTCCAACAATCTCCCCCTATTTGGGTTATGATTACTATTTACATGAGTTATAGAAAACAATATCAACAGAACTACAGAAACAACATTGCAGAACCACAGATATGATTATATCAAAGCACAAAAGTAGTTCAACAAGGATATAATATAGTTTTAAGCTTACATCCAGATTAATGCTTGTCATCAGTTCTTTTCTTGAAGATGATTTCTCTGTTTGGATTTTCCGAGTCCTTCTTTGATCTGAAATCATCAGCAGCACCAAGAGTCCTTTGGCTTTTGCTTCTAGGAACTACAACTACAGGATGTAGCTGCATGTATTCCTCAGTATTGAAGAATCTCTAGGAGTTGTATCTTTCAAGTTCCTGTCTTCTTTGTTCTGATAGAGTAGATATATTGGAAGTGTCTTGGCCCTTCTCTCTTACTTTCTTAATTTGATCTAGAGCAGCCATTTCTTTAAGTCTTGCTATCCAGGAAGCTGGATTATTCTCTGGATCTTCAAAAGGTACTGGTGGCTCATAACTATTTATGGTGTCAGTAGGAGGAGCTTTTGAGTGAAAACTTTCTTTGAGCTTGTAAGGAAAGTGACCAGTAGTTGAGTCAATTGGGCCTTGTCCTTTCCTTTGATAAGGTTGCTGTCTGGGCTGTCCTCTTGAATAAACTTGATAGTCTATTTGATTTCCTCTATACTATCTTCCTCTAGGCTGATTTTCTCTTTGCTGATAACCTCTAGATTGAGATCTTCCATGATAGGTTTGCTGGGGTTGAGAAATGTTGGAAGCTTGAGGAGCTGAGTCTCTACCAGATCCTGTGCTTGGAGAAGGAGGAGGAGGAGGAGGATTGAGGTGAGAAGTTCCTTTATCATACTTTCTTCTCTTCTTCATTGCTTTCAACAGGTTCTTAGAATATTGCATCCAATGCTCAGTAATAGGACAATTGTGTAGAATGTAATATTGTATGTCATGATCAGTTGTAGATTTGGTCAATTGAACCCTTTTCATAGCCTTGCTTCTGGCTTTCCTCTTCTTTACAGTAGTTGTAGAGGAATCATCTGAGTCAGGCCTGAATTTATCATCCTCATCAGAACTCTGAGGCTCATCAAACAAAGCATTTATTTCCTTGTAAGCTGCTTTGGTGGTAGAAACAGGAGAAGAAGCAGAAGGAGCAGTAGAAGAAATAACAACAGCAACACTTGAAACATCAGTTGAAATAGCAGGAACATCAGTAACAACAGAAACACCAACTGAAGCAGTAGCCTCAGTAACTGAACAAAATAGCTCTTCAACAGCCTCTGAAGAATCAACATCAGCAGCAGCAACAGACTTAAGAACCACAGAATCACTCTCCATAGATTTAACATAATTTATATACATCTCTATCAGGGTTGGATCACAGCAGGAGAGGGGAACAATAGCCCTGGTTAAATCTTCAGCAGGGAGAGGTGCTGGAGAACAACAGTTATAAATTGAATCAAATAATTATAATAAGGAATGTATATCTACTGCAGGACTGATGGTTAGAGCTGGAGCTGAAGCTGGAACTGAAACTTGCTCTGAAGCTGAACTTTCTGAAACTGGAATTTCTTATATCTGTATTTCTGAAGCAAAATCCTCTGAAGGCAGCACTTCTTCATAAGGCATCTCCACCTGCCTAGTTTCAGTGATAACTGAATCTAGGCTCCCAGAAGAAGGGGTGGCCTGAAAAGAGAAGGAAGAAGAGAGTCTAACAGATAAATCAGTCAGATTCTTGACTAAGGGAGCCAAGGCTGAATCCAGTAAGAGTGTTAGCATGGGGGCCAACAACTCATACAGTCTATCTTCCAAAGGAAGAAGATCTACTTGCTCAAGGTTAACTTGAGTAGAGGTAGAGGGGTGTGTTGCGGAGATGGATGGAATGAATGCTGGGTGAAGTGATATGGATGGCTGAGAGATGGGGATGGATGAAATAGATGGAGCTAGGATGGTGACAGTTGGTAAGAATGAGGAGATGGTAGGGAGAAAGGATGGTTGAGAGATGATGTCATGAAGTATTTGTTGGAATGATGTTGAGGTGGATGGGAAGTCTGGAGGTAAAGAGGGGGAATCATCCATGAATGAATCATATAGGAGATTGAAGGATGGAAGTTAGGAGGATGATTCTAAGTAAATGGAGGAGAAGAAAGGTAGAGATTGGAAATCTTCTTGGAAAGTGGTTGTAGGAGGTGAAGAAACTACAGGAGGAGGAGAGGGAGGAGAAGATGTGGAAGATGTAACTGGTTGTGAAGATAGAGGAGAGGAAATTGAGGGGGATGGCAACACTTCTGCTGGGGCAGTGGATTGTCAAAGAGTGACTGAAACAGTCCTTGTGCCTAAAGAAGTTTGTGCTGCAGGACCTCTGCTTGGTTTGACAATCTGCCTCTCCCATTTGCCAAAGAGAGCAGAAGAAAGTCTCTTGGAAGCATTGATATGCATTCCATTTGACACTAATAGCTGAGGGCACCTATTCTGCAGGAATAGGCCCAGAATTCTTCCAAAATTTACAAAGTTCTTATTGATTTTCTTCTTGATCAAATCAAAGAAGATGGATCCCCAATCAAAGTGCTTCTTATCTACTATGGCAGCCATTAAGCAGAACTGATGTCTTGATATTGTGTCATGAGCTGAATATTTGGCTAAAATCACTTTTCCTACAATGTCTGCTAAAAATCTATACTCCATAGACAGATTTTTCTTTAAAAGCTTATTAGGGTTTTCAGAATTGTGACCCATTCTACCTAAAATCTTAGTAAATTCTACCCCTGATAGGTCTATGCTATCATGTCCAGTACTTAACCCAAAAATTTCTGTAAGAATGGCCGAGGTTAGTGTCACAACCCGCATTTTCTCCGAGGAAAATGGATTATCAGAGTAGGAAAAAACACGCGTCATGAAGCCACGTCGAGCAGGGGATAACTGCCGACGCTCAGGCAAACCTTTATCAACTATATTTAAGAAAATTCATAAGTTATATGATAAGAAAATAAGTTATATTTTTAAAGGCCATATCCCTCGGCTCGGTGGATCACCTAGTCCACAATTTAAAAAATATACTTATATGCTGCGGAAAATACCTAATTCAGGTTCGACATCCTAAAAGAGTGCATAAGTGTCCCCAGAGGACAACTTATACTATGCAGGACCCTACTTTTTATTTATACTATATATATAGGAAAACGATCTTTTTATGTTATTTGGAAAATAGTGATGAGTTTTATAAAACATGCTGATCATAAGGTATACTTATAATAGTGTTTTTAGGTTTAAAAGTAACTAGCAACCTAGCATAAATCATCCCAAGAGCAAGTAGACTATCTCCAGAAAGGTAGCAGGAAAAAGTAACGTATCTAGTATCAAGGTAAAACTACCAGTGGGCGCCAACAAACTTACACGAACCCACTAGCAAGTATGTATGTTTGTAAGAAAGAAGTACAAAACTACCTCACAAGACAAAAGAACTGATCTCCATAGTACGAGAGACCTCCAGCAACAGCACAGCACAACTAGCCGCCTAATCACTACTAACCAGAACCTGAGGCATTCAAAGAAGAAAAGAATACCTCAGCAAGCTAAATAAGTAATTTGTACGGAAATGTTAGGTTATAAGGTAAGCAAGAAGAGTAAGTAAACCGAAAACAAGTACCACTGTCCAAGGCAAGACAAAAGGAAAGCACTAAGTGCGAGGAAACAGCAACAAACCTGCCTAAAAATAAATCTTGCAGAGTTTACCAGGCTACCATGAGCCCAGACGTTGCAAATTTACAAAGGAAGAAACGTCTAACACCCTAAAATGTGAGAGATGGTAGTAGCAAAAACAACGCAGATCCGAGTTGGAGGCAAACTCAGTCCCCCAACCAACATTTCCAAGAAACAAAGCTCAGGGGTCTACATGTGAAAGCACTAGGGTCCTCCCACCCCCTTGCCCAGCCCGTACTTGGAGCAAGATAAAAAAAAGGGTGGCCTCGGCTAAATTACACAACACCTCCCCCATTAAGAGCTTCAGACCACCACTACTAACCACGACCCACGATTCGGCCTTTTTTGAAAAAAAGAAAATAGCCGACAAGGAACCTCAAAATCAAGGAATTCACTCGGGGGAGAAAATCAAGGTAAGGAAAAAGCGTTGAGATGACTCAACACAGCATGGCGTTGAGTGAGCCCCACTCACTCAACGCCTAAAAAGACAGTGGCGTTGAGTGAGCTAACCTCACTCAACGCCAAAACGGCTATGGCGTTGAGTGAGGTCCACTCCCTCAATGCCTTCAGCAAAGCAGGCTGTGGCATTGAGTGAGCTAACCTCACTCAATGCCAAAACAGCTATGGCAATGAGTGAGGTCCACTCCCTCAACGCCTTTAGCAACACAGGCTGTGGCGTTTAGTGAGCTAACCTCACTCAACGCCAAAACAGCTACGGCGTTGAGTGAGGTCCACTCACTCAACTCCTTAGCACTATACCGCAAAACCCAACTGTAGCGTTGGGTGAGTCCACCTCTCTCAACCCCAAAACAGCTTTGGCATTGAGTGAGGTCGACTCACTCAACGCCAAAGTACTTAGCCGCAAAAACAAACTGCGGCGTTGAGTGCGTCCACCATTCTCAACGATAGAACAGCTTTGGCGTTGAGTGAGGTCAACTCACTCAATGCCAAAGTACTTACCTACAGGAAAGGGATGCGGCGTTGAGTAAGCCTGCCTCACTCAGCGCCTAAATCGCCATAGCATTGAGTGAGGCCAACTCACTCAACGCCATCCGGAAGAGGTCGGCGGGAATGCAGATTGATTCTCGCCAAATCGGCGGAATGCAGATTGATTCTCGCCGAATCGGCGGGAATGCAGATTGAGTCTCGCCAAATCGGCGGGAATGCAGATTGATTCTCGCCGAATCGGCGGGAATGTAGATTTAGTCTCGCCGAATCAGCGAGAATCACTAACGGTTCTCGTCGAAGTCGGCGAGAATCACTTAGTGATTCCTGTCGATTTTGACTTAAAAGAATTTTCTCACTCAACGCCACACTACTTAGCCGCAAAAGAACAGATCAAGGGGCAATGGCGTTGAGTGTGTACACCACACTCAACTCCAAGTCCCAGCAGACCCGGCGTTGAGTTTATGCGCCACACTCAATGCCAAGCCCTGAATCCCCCATCCCTAACTCCAGCAAGTCTATTCCTGTAGTAATTTAAATTCTAACAGCCAAACACGTTTCTAGGGTTCTAATGAGGACTAGCACAATTTTCGAGTTAAAGCTTCTAACTCCTACCCGGCTATAGCTACGGTATAGGAAAATGCTAACCTAACCCTTACTTCCTTCCCCGGCCCGAGAACAAACAAGCAACAGCGAGGGAAAAAGAACAGAGAACATACACAGCTATTTTGGGCAAGGTTCTGTACAGGGAATTTTCTAACGGCAAGTTTAGGCATCATCACCGGTTCTTGCACAGGAAAAGAAAGCATCTATTGTACAGGAAAGGAAACAGACTATGGCTAAAGCAATGCTTGGTTGTATCAAATAGGCTAATTGGGCATATAAGAAAATAGGAAAACTAAATGGCAAGGGCAAGAGTACCACTTGCCTCGATTTCCAGCGGAGCTTGGTCGGCCTCCCTTATCCTCACTCGGTACCAACAGCAGCAACACCTAAAGCAGAAATCTGGAGCTTTAATAGCGGAAACGGACAACCCAAGAAAATCGAGACCCCTAGAAACACCACAAAAACAAAATTTCTTACCGTAGGAATGATGGTCTATGCGATAGCAATCCAAATCCGCTTTCGGAATCGAATTCCGTCCACAAACGCTCCCGGAATCGGCGTCCGAAGGGGAGCAGTTCCAGCGGTTTCTCTGCTTTCCGCGAACAGGCGCGGACTGGTTCGGTCTTTCGGGAAGATGAACAGGAGCGGTTTCCTCTTAAGTCTAAACTATCCTATATATAACATCCTCTTAATCTTAATTAACTAATCAATTAATAAAGGCTAAAAAAGACAAGGCAAAACCGCCAAGCATCTACACCCTTTCATAATAATTATTAATATAATATTTATTAGATAGTTTTATTTTTCATAAAATACAAAACGACGCGAACACCGAACATCCTCGGAATTCAATGAAATTCGCACCGTAACTAAATATCCACGCTACGAACACAACGGCGAAGTTGAAACTAACTTTTGACGAACAGAACTCGAGTTATACCCACCCAAAGCCAAAACACAAGCATCCCCCGAGAGGCCACACCGGGTCACCCAAAATGACTCGGCTTGCTAGGGAGATCTTGCCAATATGCTACAAAATAGGCCACCCAGTTCTAAGGAGTTAAGACCATACTCCACAGATGGCACAAGCCAAGAAAATGCGTCGACGAACGCCGAGCAGGAATTAAATTATTGTAGAAAAATTTGGGGCGTTACAGTCACTCCCCCTAAAAGAAAGTTTTGTCCCGAAACTTTACGCACAACGCCTCAACAATAGAAGGAAAGGTAACAAGCCAAACATTACAAGAAGAAAACAAACCAATCTAATCAGGGAAACAGTTGAGGGTGAGCCTCCCTCATAGCCGACTCTAACTCCCAAGTCGCGCTTTCCAAACCCTGATTCTTCCATAGAACCTTTACCATCGGGATGGACTTCCTTTGCAGCACCCGATCTTGAGTATCCAAAATGCGGACCGGCACTTCAATAAAAGTGAGATTAGGCTCCAGCTGGGGCACAACATCCAAGACTTGCCCACTACTGTTCACACACTTCCGCAATTGGCTTATGTGAAATACATTATGAACACCTAGGAAGTTTGCTGGCAAATCTAACCTATAAGCTGACACGCCAATCCGTTCAACAATCTTAAACGGGCCCACATACCTCGGGTCCAATTTCCGTTTCTTACCGAACCTCTTAACACCAACCATCGAGGAAACCTTAAGAAAGACAAGGTCCCCTACAAAAAACTCCAAGTCCGACCTACGCCGATTGGCATTCTTTTCGTATCTCTCCTGAGCTATACGAAGCTTTTCTCGAATAAGCTTCACCGCGACTTCTATCTCCTCGAGCGCATCCGGACCTAACAAGGTTCTCTCACCTGCCTCAGCCCAAAACAGGGGGGTTCTGCAGCGTCTCCCATACAAAGCTTCAAACGGAGCCATTTGCAAACTTTCTTGGTAACTGTTATTGTATGCAAACTCCATAAGTTGCAATCGCTCATCCCACGCTCCACCGTGGTCTAGAATGTAGCATCTGATCATATCCTCAAATATCTGGTTCACCCACTCCGTCTGCCCATTGGTCTGTGGGTGGTAAGCAGTAGAATATCTCAGATCTGTACCCAAACCCTCCTTCAGACTCTGCCAAAAACGATACGTAAACCGGGAGTCTCGATCAGAAATGATGCTAACAGGCACACCGTGCAATCTGATGACCTCATTCAAGTACAACTCTGCTATCTTCTTCATCGGATAGTCAATCTTATACGGCATGAAGTGAGCACACTTCGTCAGTCTATCCACTATGACCCAAACAAAATCAAATCCCCTTGGAGATTTCAGTAAGCCCGTGATGAAGTCCATAGAAATACTTTCTCACTTCCAAGTCGGGATCTCTAGTGGAGTCAACTTGCCACCAGGCCTTCCGTGATCGGCCTTCACACGCTTGCAAGTGTTGCACTCAGCAATATATCGGGCTATATCACCCTTCATCCCATACCACCAGGCAATCTGCTTCAAATCACGATACATCTTTGTATATCCCGGATGGTAGGCAATAGTGGATCCATGAGCCTCTCTGCATACCATACCCCTGCTGTCTCTGACAGCGGGGATGCAAAATTTGCCGCGGTATCTAAAAGTACCCGCATCATCGATGGAATAATCCGGCAACTCCCCTCTCTTAGTCCTGGAGTATAAGTGCAGAAGGTCTGGATCATCCTTCTAGTGCAACCTAGTAAGAGAAATCCAAGACGGCTCTGCCACTGCCAAACTGCTCTGCATATCGCAGCATCCCACTGAGATATCCATAAGGAGGAACTCTTCCACTAAATGATCGGTGGAGAGATTAAAGATCTTCCCCGTCTTCCGGCTCAGGGCGTCGGCCACCACATTGGCCTTACCTGGATGATACTGGATCTCTACGTCATAATCGGCCACATACTCTAGCCACCGCCGCTGGCGTAGATTCAACTCCTTTTGCGTGAACACATACTTCAGGCTCTTGTGATCAGTGAAGATCTTGCACTGAGACCCATAAAGTAGATGCCTCCACAGCTTCAACGCATAAATTACCGCTGCAAACTCAAGGTCATGTGTAGGGTAATTTCTCTCATGAGTCTTTAATTGCCTTGACCCATACGCAATCACTTTTCCAACTTGCATCAACACGCAACCCAGACCAATATGCAAAGCATCCACGTACACATCATACTCCACACCCTCAGTAGGTAGGGTCAGGACGGGAGCAGAGCACAATCTGTTCTTTAGCTCCAGGAAGGCTTCTTCGCACTTCTTGCTCTAAACAAAGGCCGCGTTCTTCTGAGTCAACCTGGTCAAAGGTGAAGCCAGGGTAGAGAAACCCTCCACGAACCTCCTGTAGTAGCCGGCCAACCCTAGGAAGCTTCTGATCTCCTTGGGCATGCCCGGCCTGCTCCAATCCATCACTACTGCGATCTTTTCTGGGTCGACCGAAATCCCATCCTTGTTTACCATGTGCCCCAGAAACGAGACCTGAGGCAACCAAAATTCGTACTTGCTCAATTTAGCGAATAACTTGTGATTCCTCAACTCCGATAAAACCAAGCGCAGATGCTGCTCATGCTCCTTAGCGCTGCGAGAATAGACCAACACGTCATCGATGAAAACCACAACGAACTTGTCTAGGAAATCCTTGAACACCCGGTTCATCATATCCATGAAAGCTGATGGTGCGTTGGTCAGACCAAACGACATCAACAAGAACTCAAAATGACCATGCCTCGATCTAAACGCAGTCCATGGAATATCTGCCTCACGGATCCTGAGCTGATGATAGCCAGAACGAAGATCGATCTTGGAGAACACTATGCTACTGCGCAATAGATCAAATAAGTCATCGATCCTCGACAGAGGGTACCTGTTCTTAATAGTGACTTTGTTCAACTCCCTGTAGTCGATGCAAAGCCGCATCGACCCATCCTTCTTCTTTACAAACAAAATAGGAGCACCCCAAGGCGACGAACTCTGCCTGATAAACCCTTTTGCCAACAACTCATCATACTTGACTCGCAACTCCTCTAGCTCACGAGGGGCCATCCGGTACGGCGCCTTAGCAATAGGACGTGTACCCGGTTCCAAATCAATCACAAATTCAACATCCCGATCGGGAGGAAGACCAGGAAGGTCATCAGGAAACACATCAGTGAAACCACGAACAACGGAAATCTCCTCTAAGTGCGGTAAACTAACAGCGATCCCCACCACCGAGACTAAACAAGCAAAACAAGCAGAAAGAAACAACTTCTTAGCACATACCGCAGAAAAGACAGGAGAATCTTGACACGGATCAGCATACACGCTTCCCGGCTGACCATTGTCCTTGATAAAGTCCAAGCGCTTCCCTTTGCACTGAATGACCGCATAATACTTAGACAGCCAGTCCATGCCCATAATAACATCGAACTCCTCTAGATCAATCATCTTTAAGTATGCCTTCGTAAGAAAGTCCCCCAACAAAACAGGGCAATCTAGAATGCCCAAATATGATAACACATGTTCACCAGAAGGGAACTTGACGCGGAAGGTATCACGAACTCGATCTAGAGTTAACCGATGTCGCTCCACAAAGGCTCTAGCCACAAATGAGTGGGTAGCGCCGGAGTCGAACAGAACACGCGCCCAACGGTTCTTCACCTTAAATTTCCCTATAAGAGTATATACAACTAAGGATCTACCAAAACCCAACTGTAACCTTTCTTAGTAAATAAAACATTCAAGCTGGAGAAAACAACTAACCTGAGATGACCTGAGTCGAAGCTTGAGCCTCCTCAGAAGAGATCACGTTCAGCTTTCCTTTACCCTTGTCCACATGCTGAGGCGGAGGTAGTGCCTGAAGTGGAACTGCATGAAGAGTAGGCTAGACCTGAGGACACCTAGACTTGATGTGAACCTTCTGCCCGTACTGATAGCAGACTTTATCCTTGGACCAGCACTGGGCAGCATCATGCCCGGGTCGCTTGCAAATAGAATAGGAAACATCCCTCCTAGGAGCACCCTTAATAGAATGAACTTGCTCCTTCTTCTGAGCTACTGTCTTTTTGAAACACCTCTCAACAGGGTGGCCTGACCGACCATAGAAGCTACACACCACCTTTCTCTTCTTTCCCGAAGCAGCACCGGGTACCTGAGGTTTCTTCTCCTAAACAGACTTCCTCTTGTCCTTCCTCATTTGTTGGCCTCTGCTCTTTGCGGTCTTGATAGCCTCCACCTTCAGAGCAGCCTACACTACCCCTGTATAAGTCTCTGATCCATAAGCACTGGTCAACTGCTGTACCTCGCTCCTCAAGCCACCAAGGAATCACTTGACCTGATCAGCCTCAACACTTACCAACCTAGGAGCAAACCGGCTCAACCTGTTGAACTCTACCTCATACTCACCGACCGTGAGTTGCCTTTGCTTCAGGTGGAGGAAGTCATTCATAAGACGGTCACGCTCGACCGAAGGCAAGAAATTCATCAGCAGCATTTCCTTGAACACTACCCAAGAGCAACATGCTACCAAGCTCTCCGTTTCTCTAAGCCACCAACTCTTCCCCAAACCCTTGAGATGATAGGCTGCTATCATTACTCTCTGATCATCTGAAATACCGGAGTACGAGAACATCTCCTCCACGAAGATCAGCCAATCGTCTATGACCATGAAATCTGACTTCCAATCGTAAGTAGGGGGCAAAGTCTCTGAAACTTTGAGATGAAAGCCACCTCTGCTGGCACCACCACTGGAGGTCTAAGGGGTGCAGGAGGAGGAGGAACGCCCCCGATTTTTCTGCGATTATTTAATTCCTGCTTGGCGTTCGTCGACGCATTTTCTTGGCTTGTGCCATCTGTGGAGTGTGGTCTTAACTCCTTAGAACTGGGTGGCCTATTTTGTAGCCTATTGGCAAGATCTCCCTAGCAAGCTGAGTCATTTTGGGTGACCCGGTGTGGCCTCTCGGGGGATGCTTGTGTTTTTGCTTCGGGTGGGTATAACTCGAGTTCTGTTCGTTGAAAGTTAGTTTCGACTTCGTCGTTGTGTTCGTAGCGTGGATATTTAGCTACGGTGCGAATTTCATCGAATTCCGAGGATGTTCGGTGTTCGCGTCGTTTTGTATTTTATGAAAAAATAAAACTATCTAATAAATATTATATTAATAATTTTTTTGAAATGGTGCGGATGCTTGGCGGTTTTGCCTTGTCATTTTAGCCTTAATTAATTGATTAGTTAATTAAGATTAAGAGGATGCTATATATAGGATAGTTTAGACTTAAGAGGAAACCGCTCCTGTTCATCTTCCCGAAAGACCGAACCAGTCCGCGCCTGTTCGCAGAAAGCAGAGAAACCGTCGGAACTGCTCCCCTTCGCACGCCGATTCCGGGAGCGTTTGTGGACGGAATTCGATTACGAAAGAGGATTTGTATTGCTCTAGCCTAGACCTTCATTCCTACGATAAGAAATTTAGTTTTCGTGGTGTTTCTAGTGGTCTCGATTTTCTAGGGTTGTCCGTTTCTGCCATTAAAGTTCCAGATTTCTGCTTTAGGTGTTGCTGCTGTTGGTACCGAGTGAGGATAAGGGAGGTCGACCAAGCTCCGCTGGAAATCGAGGCAAGTGGTACTCTTGCCCTTGTCATTTAGTTTTCTATTTTCTTATATGCCCAGTTAGCTTATTTGATACAACCGAGCATTGCTTTAGCCAATGTCAGTTTCCTTTCCTGTAAAAAAAATGCTTTCTTTTCCATTGCAAGAACCGGTGATGATGTCTAAGCTTGTTGTTAGAAAATTAACTGTATAGAACCTTGCCCATAACAGTCGTGTATGTTCTATGTTCTTTTTCCCTCGCTATAGCTTGTTTGTTCTCGGGCCGGGGAAGGAAGTAAGGGTTAGGTTAGCATTTTCCTGTACCGTAGCTGTAGCTGGGTAGGAGTTAGAAGCTTTAACTCAAAAATTGTGCTAGTCCTCATTATAACCCTAGAAACGTGTTTGACTATTAGATTTAAATTACTACAGGAATAGACTTGCTGGAGTTAGCGATGGAGGATTAAGGGCTTGGCGTTGAGTGTGGTGCACACACTCAACGCTGGGTCTGCTGGGACTTGGCGTTGAGTGTGGTGCACACACTCAACGCCATTGCCCCTTGATCTGTTCTTTTGCGGCTAAGTAGTGTGGCGTTGAGTGAGAAAATTCTTCTAAGTCAAAATCAACAGGAATCACTAAGTGATTCTCGCCGACTTCGACGAGAACCGTTAGTGATTCTCGCCGATTCGGCGAGACTAAATCTGCATTCCCGCCGATTCGGCGAGAATCAATCTGCATTCCCGCCGATTCGGCGAGACTCAATCTGCATTCCTGCCAATTCGGCGAGAATCAATCTGTATTCCCGCCGATTTGGCGAGAATCAATCTGCATTCCCGCCGACCTCTTCCGGATGGCGTTGAGTGAGTTGGCCTCACTCAACGCTATGGTTGTTTAGGCACTGAGTGAGGCAGGCTTACTCAACGCCGCAGCCCTTTCTTGTAGGTAAGTACTTTGGCGTTGAGTGAGTTGACCTCACTCAACGCCAAAGCTGTTCTATCGTTGAGAATGGTGGACGCACTCAACGCCGCAGTTTGTTTTTGCGGCTAAGTACTTTGGCGTTGAGTGAGTCGACCTCACTCAATGCCAAAGCTATTTTGGGGTTGAGAGAGGTGGACTCACCCAATGCCACTGTTGGGTTTTGCAGTATAGTGCTAAGGAGTTGAGTGAGTGGACCTCACTCAACGCCATAGCTGTTTTGGCATTGAGTGAGGTTAGCTCACTAAACGCCACAACATGTGTTGCTAAAGGCGTTGAGGGAGTGGACCTCACTCATTTCCATAGCTATTTTGGCGTTGAGTGAGGTTAGCTCACTCAACGCCACAGCCTGCTTTGATGAAGGCGTTGAGGGAGTGAACCTCACTCAATCCATAGCCATTTTGGCGTTGAGTGAGGTTAGCTCACTCAACGCCACTGTCTGTTTAGGCGTTGAGTGAGTGGGGCTCACTCAACGCTATGCCGTGTTGAGTCATCTCAATGTTTTTTCCTTACCTTGATTTTCTCCCCCGAGTGAATTACTTGATTTTGAGGTTCCTTGTCGGCTATTTTCTTTTTTTCCAAAAAGGCCGAATCGTGGGTCGTGGTTAGAAGTGGTGGTCTGAATCTCTTAATGGCGGAGGTGTTGTGTAATTTAGCCGAGGCCACCCTTTTTTTTATCTTGCTCCAGGTACGGGCTGGGCAAGGGGGTGGGAGGTCCCTAGTGCTTTCACATGTAGACCCCTGAGCTTTGTTTCTTGGAAATGGTGGTTGGGGGACTGAGTTTGCCTCCAACTCGGATCCGCGTTGTTTTTGCTACTACCATCTCTCATATTTTAGGGTGTTAGACGTTTCTTCCTTTATAAATTTGCAATGTTTGGGCTCATGGTAGCCTGGTAAACTCTGCAAGATTTATTTTTAGGCAGGTTTGTTGCTGTTTCCTCGCACTTAGTGCTTTCCTTTTGTCTTGCCTTGGACAGTGGTACTTGTTTTCGGTTTACTTACTCTTCTTGCTTACCTTATAACCTAACATTTCCGTACAAATTACTTGTTTAGCTTGCTGAGGTATTCTTTTCTTCTTTGAATGCCTCAGGTTCTGGTTAGTAGTCGATTAGGCGGCTAGTTGTGCTGTGCTGTTGCTGGAGGTCTCTTGTACTATGGAGATCAGTTCTTTTATCTTGTGAGGTAGTTTTGTACTTCTTTCTTACAAACCTACATACTTGCCAGTGGGTTCGTGTAAGTTTGTTGGCGCCCACTGGTAGTTTTACCTTGATACTAGATATGTTACTTTTTCCTGCTACCTTTCTGGAGATAGTCTACTTGCTCTTGGGATGATTTATGCTAGGTTACTAGTTACTTTTAAACCTAAAAACACTATTATAAGTATACCTTATGATCAGCATGTTTTATAAAACTCATCACTATTTTCCAAATAATGTAAAAAGATCGTTTTCCTATATATATAGTATAAATAAAAAGTAGGGTCCTGCATAGTATAAGTTGTCCTCTGGGGACACTTATGCACTCTTTTAGGATGTCAAACCTGAATTAGGTATTTTCCGCAGCATATAAGTATATTTTTTAAATTGTGGACTAGGTGATCCACCTAGCCGAGGGATACGGCCTTTAAAAATATAACTTATTTTCTTATCATATAACTTATGAATTTTCTTAAATATAGTTGATAAAGGTTTGCCTGAGCGTCGGCAGTTATCCCCTGCTCGACGTGGCTTCATGACGCGTGTTTTTTCCTACTCTGATAATCCATTTTCCTCGGAGAAAATGCGGGTGTTGACAGTTAGGGATACCTGAGTTCCTGAGATGGTTCCAGTGACTGTGTTTTTATCCAGATTGTGGGCAGTATACACCCACTCTTTAATTTCATCTGCCACTAATTTGATTCTGGTTGTCATGATGTTCACAAGTTGTTGCTCCTTAAATAGTTCCAGAATATCTTTGAACATTTGATTAGTTCCTTCAAACAAATCCATGTCAATGTCAAAACCAATATCGAACTTCATTGCTGCTAAAACGGCGACTTAAACTGACATGTTTCCTGCAAAAACAAACACGATCAAGTGTAGAGGAGTTTGGAGGGAAGAAGGTTCTTGCATAAAGTATGAAAGCACAAAGGAGAACGACGCCTGAAAAAATGATTTTATATTTGGGTTCGATGCTGAAAAGGAAAGATCGTTGAACTCAGTTCGACGATCGACGGCTCTAGGGGAAACTGAAGGGTCTAACCATCGTCGATCTTTGTTCGACGATATTTAACATCGTCGATCTTCGTTCAATGATAATCAAGATCGCTGACCAAAAAGGATAGTCCAGCACTATCTAGAAAACGCCGAGCTCCGTTCGACGATTCCTAACATCATCGATCTCCGTTCGACGGAAAACAAGAGATAGTTAAACACTATCTGGAAACGACTAGCTCCATTCAACGATCATTAGAAAAATCGTCGAGTGCAGTTCAGAGACATAGAAAACTTATAGACACTAGGAAATTCAAATTTTTTAACCTAGTCTTTGTCTCTCTTTAGGTTTAAAGATCTTGGAACTTAATTAAGATTTCCTCCATCTAACATTCCTAACTGATTAAGGAAGAAGGTGTGTTTCTTTTCATCCAAGGGTTTGGTGAAAATATCTCCCCTTTGTAAATCAGTTGGGATATATTCCAATTCAATTTTATTCTTCTATACATTATCTCTTAAGAAATGATGCCTAATCTCTATGTGTTTTGTCCTACTATGGAGGACTGGATTTTGAGCTATTGAAATAGCACTAGTATTATTACAAAATATTTTGTACTTTTCTAAGTTGTACCCATTGTCCAGGAATTGATTTTGAATCCACAATATCTGTGAGCAACAACTACCTGCTGTCATATATTCAGCTTCAGCAGTTGATGTGGACACAGTTGTTTGTTTCTTGCAAAACCAGGAGACAAGTCTGTCACCAAGAAACTGATAAATTCCACTGGTGCTTTTCCTGTCTACTCTACATCCAGCATAATCAACATCTGAAAATCTAGTTATATCAAATCCTGAATAAGTTAGATACTAGAGACCTAGATTTGGACAACTTTTCACATACCTAAGAATCCTTTTAACTAATGTGAGGTGTGACTCTCTAGGGCTGACTTGGAATCTAGCACATATGCATGTAGCAAACATTATATCAGGTCTACTAGCTGTAGGATACAATAAGGAGCCAATCATTGCTCTATATGTGGTCTGATCAACTGGTTTCCCATGTTCATCAACATCTAATACAACATTAGTAGGCATGGGTGATTTCATAGATAATGCATCAGACATACCAAACTTCTTAACCAATTCTTTTGCATACTTGGTTTGAGAAATAATGATGCCATCAGCATGTTGTTTGACTTGCACTCCTTGAAAGAAGGATAGCTCACCCATGCTACTCATTTCAAATTTGGAATGAATTAGGTTGGAGAACCTTTTGCACAAATTTGAAGCAGTAGAACCAAAAATAATATCATCTACATAGATTTGTACTAGTAGGATATTGGACTTATGAGATCTAATAAAAAAAGTTTGGTCTACTCTACCCCTTTTAAAATCATTTTCCAAGAGAAAGCAAGCTAGGGTTTCATACCATGCTCTAGGATCTTGTTTGAGAACATATAATGTTTTATGCAATTTATAAACAAAATCATGGTGAGTTAGAGAGATAAAACCTGGGGGTTGTTTTACATAAACCTCTTCTTTGATGTCACCATTGAGGAATGCACTTTTGATATCCATTTGATAAACTTTGAACTTCTTGTGAGTTGCATATGCCAGGAAGATTCTTATGGACTCCAACCTTGCAACTGGTGCAAAGGTTTGGTCATAGTCTATGCCTTCTTCTTGAGAGTATCCTTGAGCAACCAGCCTTGCCTTATTTCTTACAATAACTCCTTGATCATCTAGCTTGTTCCTGAATACCCATTTTGTTCCAACAATGGGATGATTCTTTGGCTTTGGCACTAGCTCCCAAACTTTGTTTCTTTCAAATTGATTTAATTCATCTTGCATTGCAATGATCCAGTTTGGATCTTGTTCTCCATCTTGTATGGATTGAGGCTCAATTTGAGAAAGAAAGCAAGTGTGCATCAGATTTTGATTGAATTGGTTTCTTATTTGCACACAAGCTGAGATGTCTCCAATCACTTGGGAGATTGGATGATCTCTTGATGTTACTAAATAAACAATGGGTGTTTATTGTTCACCAACCTGTGTTGTAGTTTCCTCTTGTGGAACAACATCTGGCTCTTCATTTAGATTGTCACCATGGCTTGCTAAGATCTTTCTGTCATCTTCATTTTCACTGCTTTCAGCTTCTTGTTGAATGGATGAAGGTGATGGATCTTGTTCAATGATATGTAGCCTGTCAAAATTTTATGATATAGAATGTACCTACAAAGGGTCTATGGTAGAAGTGCTCTTCTCCTTGTAAGACATGTTAGTTTCATAAAAAGAAACATGCACAGTCTCTTTAACTTTATGAGATGATTTATTAAAAACCCTATAGGCCTTACTGATCATGGAGTATCCTATAAACACTCCTTCATCAGCTTTGGCTTCAAATTTTGCTATGTATTTCTAGTTATTGTTATGAATGTAGCAAATACAACCAAAAATCCTAAGATAATCAACTTTAGGTTTCTTCCCTTTGAGTAATTCATAGGGAGACTTGCCCTTTAGCTTATGTATCAAACTCCTATTCAAAACATATTTTAAAGTTCACAGCCTCTGCCCAAAAGGATAGAGTAAGGTGAGCTTCTGTCAACAATGTTGTGGCAGATTCAATAAGGGTTCTATTCTTCCTTTCAGCTACCCCATTCTGTTGAGGAGTTCTAGGAGTTGAGAAAGTGTGCCTGATCCCTTCCCTCTGACAGAACTCTTACATAAGAAGAGAATCAAACTCTGTCCCATGATCCCTTCTGATCAAGGCAATGTGAGTATTGAACTCAATCTGTATACATTTGAGAAACTCTGTCAAACACTTGAAGTTATCAGACTTCTTCCTCAGAAAGAACACCCATGTGAATCTAGAGAAGTCATCTACAACTACTAAAGTGTAAGATTTCCCTCCTAGGCTTTGTACAGAAATGGGTCCAAATAGATCCATATGTAATAAATAAAAAATCCTAGGTAAATCACTCTTATTAAGTGACTTAAAATAGTTTTTAGTTTGCTTGCCTAATTGACAAGACCTGTAGAGTCCTTCCTTCTTGTAGGGGCCAGAAGGTAGTCCTCTAACAAGGTTTTCCTTGGATAGCCTAGCAATGGTTCTAAGGTTGATATGTCCTAATCTCTTATGTCATAATTCATTAGGTTTGCTAAGAGAATTAAATAAACAGATGTCTACCTTGGTTGAATGAAAATCTACTAGATAGATGTTACCTCTTCTGTTACCTATCAACACAGTTATGTTGTCTTCTGATTTGATGAGGTATGAAGATTTGTTGAATGTAACCTGGTAGCCTTCATCACATAGCTGGTTGATACTGATAAGATTGTACTTCAGTCCTTCCACATATGTTACCTTCTTGAATATTACTGATCCTATTTGGACTGCACCAAATCCTTTGGTCTATCCAAAGTTTGAATGTCCAAACATGACTTTGGATCCATGTTTAGCCTTGAAGGATGACAGGTTATCCTTGCTTACTGTCATGTGCTTGGAGCACCCCCTATCCAGATACCAATGTTGGTCCATGGTTGGATAGGTCTTCACCTGCACAAATAACATTTCATTTGTTTTTGACCCAGTTTACCTTGGGTCTAGCTTGATAACCTTTGAAATCAGAAATGAAAGACATCTCTGGTTGACTCTTATACCCTTCAGGATGATATCTCCTAGGAGGAATTATCCATTCAGTATAAGGATTGAACCCTCTAGAATTAACTTTTGATGTACCCTTTGAGAATTGGTCAAATCTTCGACCTTCGTACGACGATCGTGGGACTGTGTTCGACGATCTTGGGTCAGATCGTCGAGCTCCATTCATCGATCGATCTTGTCTTTGTTCAGAGATAAGTGATCGTCGACTTAAGTTCGACGATTTAGCATGATAATGCTGAGCTATGTTCGAAGATCGTCGAGCTCTGTTCGACGATTTCTGTTGAACTTTGTTCTTTTTGGGTAGATCAGAATTTTTTCAAGGTACCTCCACAACTCCTTTTACTTTATCAGAAATAAATTTAATGGGAGTTGTTAACACAATAGCTTGGCTAGATGAAGCACCCAAGCCCAGTGTACTATTGAGTCTTGAGTTCACTGTGCTTGTGATGTCCATTAGTTTGATACTTCTCCCATTGAGGGTTTCTTCAAACTTCTTAGCCTCAGATAGTTAACTTTTCAGTGAAGCTATCTGCTCTCTACAACATTCTAACCCATCTGAGAGTTTGAGGTTATCTGAACTTAAGGTACTGTATTTAGATAATTGATTTCTGAGAGAGATAATTTCTTTCTCAGAATTGAGTAGATCTAAACACAGTGCTTTAAATTCATACTTGAAGCCCTCAGAATTAAAATCAAATGAATCAATTACCAGATCTTCTTCTAGCTCTGGTTCAGATTCAGATTCATGTTCTGAATTAGTGTTGTTCTGAGATGCATTGATTACCATCATGCAGAATTCCTTTTCATATACATCATCTTCATCATTACTTGAGCTTGATTGTTGGAACACCCTATTACTAATTTGGATAAGGATCACTATGCTTGTCTTAGGATCCTAGTTGACCTAGTTGTATAGTTGAGAAGGTCAACATTAGAATGAGTCTAGGGTCTAGAACTTAGTTTTGAAGCTGCCCCCAAGACCACTCCAAGATCAAGGATGAAGAGCTAAGTCTAAGGCAATTTTCGTCGAGCTCTGGTCGACGAATCGTTGAACTCAGTTCGACGCTCTCTGAGCTCAACTTCATCAAATCGTCGAACTCCGGTCGACGATCTTCGAGCTCAGATCGACTATCTGCTTTTAGCTAGCTTCTGCTTAGTCGTCGAACTCCCCTCGACTATCGTCTAGCTCAGTTCGACGATGCCTCCTACAGCTGTTTCTCAGGTCGCTGAGCTCAGTTCGACGATCTTTGAGCTCAGTTCGACGATTTCTGTCTGCTTATCTCAGTTCATCTCTGAGCTCAATTCGACGATCGTAGAGCTCAGATCGACGATTCTTTGGAGAGATCAACGTCTTCAAGACTTCAAATGCCGCTGATTTTTTGGAATGTTTTTGAATATTATCAGCATTTATGACAGAAGATCTCCCAGCCGTTTGGAGCAAGTTTCAAGGTATCATTCAGAGAATGTTTGCTGGACTTTCCTCTAAAAGACAAGACCATTTATGGAAAACATTTATGACTGACCAACGGCTATTTTCTTTGGACAAGAGAATCTTAGAAATTATTATTCATCTCTTATGCCTCTTAGCTAGAACATATACACAGATTGACAAGAAGAGTGAACACAGAATAGAGAATACTGATAGCAGAAGAATAACAGAACTGCAACTTCAAAATTCTTCTTACTGACTGAAAAGTGTTCACAATCTCATCATCTCCAGACATCTCATCACAATCTTTTGCTGGAGATCAAAGTTCTGAAGACCTATCACCCTTCTGCAAAGCTTCTCTGCCTGAACCTCTCTACATCTCAGGGGGAGCTTTGACATCTTCAATCCACTTGTGCTTCTCTCATTTGACTGAGAACAGAGAAGACAAACTCAACTTTTACTTTTTCTTTTCCTGCTGTAAAAGGGTTCTTGAACTCCCTTCAAAAGTTCTGTCTGGTTCTGAGAGCCTTGTCAAAACTCAGTGGTGGCAAGACACCTTATCAAAAAATCTATCTTTGGTTTTTGAGCACCTTATCAAAAGCTCATTGGTGTCAGGACACCTGATCAACTCAGTCCTGAGTGGATTCCTACCAAGGGTGGTAGAAGAGTGGATGTACCCAGTTTTGGGGAACCACTATATTTCCTTGTGTCTTCTGGTTCTGCTTGTGTGATTTGTCTGCTGTGTGCTGTGTCCTTTTCCTTTCAGTTTTTAAGTTTCTGTTAGCACTCTACACTATAGCTTAAATAGAATTTTTAATTTGTGCTATTTTAATAATTCAAAAATATTTTAAGTAAACTCTATTCACCCCCCTCTAGAGTTGAGATAGATCTTACCCTCACTTTCAATTGGTATCAGAGGCAGGTTGGTTGCTCATACTGGTTAACACCTGAACCAAAAGATCCCTGATAAGATCAATCTCTGTAGAGGATTACTTTCTATACATCTATCTACTCATTTAGAGACATGGCACAGAACAAAGATTATGCAAGCACCAGACCACCAGTGTGCAACCTCTCCAAGTTTGCACTCTGGAAGGCAAGGATTAGATTGTATATGAATTCTATTGATGAGGATATCTTTAATTCTGTCTTGACAGTGTGTCCAACTCCACCAGCAAGCTCAAGTACAAGTGCTGTTCCACCTCCTTCTGGAACAGATGCAGATATAAAGAAGTGGAAGATTGCAGATGCTAAGGCTATGAACATCTTAGCCCAAACTATGTCTGATGACATTTTTCAAAAGGTAGCTGAATGCAACTCAGCCAAAGAAACCTGGGACAAACTTTCTGAAATTGTCTCAGGATCTGCTGATGAAAGAAAGGATAGAAGGTCTCATCTGATAAGTCAATATGAGAACTTCAAGAAAGGAGAAGGTGAATCAGTGGCTGACATGTACAATAGACTAAGTCTGATTGTCAATGAGCTAAAGACTTTGGACAAGGAAATCTCTTTAACTGAACTAAATGATAAAATCCTGATGTGCTTTCCCAGCACTTGGGATTCAAGAATCTGGCCAATCAAAGATGCCAGAAGCCTGAATGAGATTACCACTGAAGCTCTCCTGGGCAAACTCAAATCCTATGAGCTGCTCATCAAAAATAGAGAAGAAGAACAGAAGGCTGCCTCTCCAGCCACAAGGAAAGAAAAGACCATAGCCTTCAGGGCTGCAGAAGAGGAGCCTGAAGATAAAGCCACAGGAAATGATGAGCTCATAAGTCTACTGGCTAAGAGATTCTACAAAATGGCCAGAAAAGATTTCAGAAAAAGGCCATACAAGGGTCATGATAAACCAAGGTATGATAAATCAAACAACACTACAGAAATCATATGCTTTGGTTGCAGGAAACCAGGACACATTGTGCCTGACTGTCCAGAGAACAAGAATAAGGACAAGAGAGATAGAAGAGAAAGAAGAAAAGGAAAGGATCACAAGAAGAACAACTCAGACAAAGCCTCCTTCAGCAAAAACAAACATACAAGGAAGGGCTTTGTTGCTGAGACCTGGAGTGAGACTGAAGAGGAATCTGAAGCTTCATCCAGTTCCAGTGATGATGAGGATGATGCAGATGAAAAGGAGTTCTGCATGATGGCTATCAATGCATCACAACAAAACTCTGATGAAGAATCAGAATCAGATTCAGACACTCATCCAGATGAAGATCAGGTAATCAATTCTTTTGATTTTCATTCTGAAGATTTCAAAAGTGAATTTAAGACACTATGCCTAGACCTACTAAAATCTGAGAAGGAGATAATATCTCTCAGGAATCAATTGTCTGAGCATAGTATCCTAAACTCAAAGAACCTCAAGCTCTCTGAGGAGTTAGAATGCTGTAGGGAGGAGATAGCTTCACTGAAAAGTGAACTATCAAAGGCCAAAAAGTTTGAAGAATCTCTAAATGGGAGGAGTATCAGACTTATGGACATCACAAGCACAGTGAACTCTAGATTCAATAGTACACTGGGTTTGGGTGCCTCCCCAGCCAACCTATAGTGTTAACAACTCCAATCAAGTTTGTCTCTGACAAAGGAAAGGGAGTAGTAGAGGTGGCTAGGAAGAATGCAGACCTGCCAGAGAAAATTTCAGTTCAACAAAATGCGTCGAGCAGAGCTCGACGATCGTCGAACAGAGCTCGACGATCTAAGCACAGATCGTCGACCTCAGCTCGATGACACCCAAACTCTGAACTCAAGCACTATCGATCTTCGAACAGAGATCGACGATCTGACCCAAGATCGTCGACCTCAGATCGACGATCGTCGAACAGAGTTCAGGATTGTGAACACATTTTCAATGGCTCAGTCAAATTCAATCCTAGAAGTTGCACATCTCATGGATTCAACCCCTATACTGAATGGATAGTACCTCCTAGGAGATACCATCCTGAAGGTTATAAGAGTCAACCTGAGATGTCTTTTATTTCAGAATTTAAAGGGTATCAACCTAGGCCCAAGGTTAACTGGGTCAAAAACAAATAAGCTGTTTTTGTGCAGGTGAAGACCTATCCAGCATCAAACCATCCATGGTATCTGGATAGTGGGTGCTCAAAGCACATGACAGGGGACAAGGACAATTTCACTTCCTTCAAAGCCAAGCTTGGAGCCAAAGTAATTTTTGGAGACTCAAGCTTTGGAACTACAAAAGGATATGGTGCAGTCAAAATTGGCCCAGTCACATTCAAGAAGGTGGCATATGTTGAAGGACTAAAGCACAACTTGATAAGTATCAGTCAACTGTGTGATGAAGGATATCAAGTGACCTTCAACAAAGCCATATGCAAAGTCCAGTCAGTGGACAACACAACTGTGTTGACAGGTAACAGAAGAGGTAACATCTACTTAGTTAATTTTCTTTCACCTGTAGTAGATATTTGCCTGTTTAATTCCATTTCAAAACCAAATATTTTATGGCATAAGAGACTAGGGCACATTAACCTTAGAACCATTGCTAGGCTATCCAAAGACAACCTTGTTAGAGGACTACCTTCTGGTCCCTACAAGAAGGAAGAACTTTGCAAAGCATGTCAATTAGGCAAGCAAACTAAAAATAGCTTTAAGTCACTTAATAAGAGTGATTCACCTAGGATTTTGTATTTGTTGCACATGGATCTCTTTGGACCCATATCTGTACAAAGCCTAGGAGGGAAGTCCTATACTTTAGTGGTTGTAGATGACTTCTCAAGATTCACTTGGGTATTCTTTCTGAGGAAGAAGTCTGATAACTTCAAGTGTTTGACAGATTTTCTCAAATGCATTCAGATTGAGTTCAACACTCACATTGCCCTGATCAGAAGTGATCATGGGACAGAGTTTGATTCTCTTCTCATGCAAGAGTTCTGTCAAAGTGAAGGGATCAGGCACACTTTCTCAGCTCCTAGAACTCCTCAACAAAATGGGGTAGCTGAAAGGAAAAATAGAACCCTAATTGAATCTGCTACTACATTGTTGTCAGATGCTCACCTACCTCTATCCTTTTGGGCTGAGGCAGTGAACACCTCCAACTATATGTTGAACAGAAGCCTGATACATAAACTGAAGGGCAAGACTCCCTATGAATTGCTCAAAGGGAAGAAACCTAAAGTAAACTATTTTAAAGTTTTTGGTTGTATTTGTTATATTCATAATAATGACAAGAAATATCTAGCAAAATTCCAAGCTAAAGCTGATGAAGGAGTGTTTCTGGGATACTCCATGATCAGCAAGGCTTATAGGGTATACAACAAATCATCTAGCAAAATTGAAGAATCTGTTCATATTATTTTTGATGAAGCTAACATGTCTTTCAAGGAGAAGAATGCTTCTACCATAGAACCTTTGCAGGTACATTCTTTAGCTGAAGACTTGAACAAACTGCAAGTTACTGAAAAGAATGACAGCAGTGATGATGAAGAAGAAGTTCAACATCTAAAAGAAAATCACCTTGAAGAACCTGTTGTTGTTCCACCAGAGGAAACAACAACACAGGCTAGTGAACAATCAACACCTCCTGTTGATTTAGTAACAATAAGAGATCATCCAACTTCCCAAGTTATTGGAGACATCTCAGCTGGTGTGCAAACCAGAAATCAGGTCAACCAGAACCTAATGCACACTTGCTTCCTATCTCAAATTGAGCCTCAATCCATTCAAGATGCAGAGCAAGATCCACACTGGATCATTGCAATGCAAGAGGAGCTGCATCAATTTGAAAGAAATCAGGTTTGGGAACTAGTACCTAAGCCAAAGGATCATCCCATTGTTGGAACAAAGTGGGTATTCAGGAACAAGCTGGATGATCAAGGAGTTATAGTCAGAAACAAGGCAAGGCTAGTTGCTCAAGGGTACTCTCAACAAGAAGGAATAGACTATGACCAGACCTTTGCACCAGTTGCAAGGTTAGAGGCCATCAGAATATTTCTAGCTTATGCTGCTCACAAAGGCTTCAAGGTCTACCAGATGGATGTGAAGAGTGCTTTTCTCAATGGGGACATCAAAGAGGAAGTCTATGTTAGACAACCTCCAGGTACATATGGCTGATTCGAGGGCTGCGATTGCCAAGATGAAGTTCGACACCGGTTTCGACATAGACATAAACTCATTTGATGGAAGCGACCAGCGCTTCAAGGATGTTCTGAATCTATTCAGAGAACAACAGCTAACCCAGATAATGACTACCAGGATGAAGATTGCATCTGAGGAGATTAAGGAATGGTGTTATACCGCAGCAGATGAGACTGAGAATACTGTTGTCGGCACCATTAAGGGGACCCAGGTAATTCTATCCCCGGCTTTATTAACTGAAGTCTTTCAACTCAGTACTGGAGAAGACTCCATTGATCTGTCTGGAGAGGAGTATGCCTCCATGTTAGATAGGATGGGTCATAATGTAATCAACCCTAATAAGCTGCTGAAAAAGAATCTGGCTATAGAATTCCAGTTCTTGGCTGATGTAGTAGGGAAGGTGCTGTTGGCCAAGCACTCGGCTCATGACACAATTTCCAGGTATCAGTTCTGCCTGATGGGAGCCTTGCTGGATAAGAAGCACCTCGACTGGGGCTCCATCTTCTTCACCCTGATTAAGAAGAAAATCAACAAGTCTGCAGTCTGTTTTGGAAGAATCTTGGGGGTCTTTCTGCACTCAAGGTGCCCTGACCTTTTGACCTCCTCTGGATTATTCATCAATGCATCCAAGAGGCTGTCCTGTGCCCTCTTCAGTAAATGGGACAGGCAGATCATAAACCCCTCCAGGGCTGCTGCAACACTTCACTCAGGCACAAGGACCACTTTGGTCACTCCCTCAGCAGAAGAGATGCCTGCTTCTTCTTCTCCCCAAGCCATATCCACCCAAGCCTCATATACTCAAGCCCTCACCTCCTCTCAACCAGTCTCCACCATAATCCTTTCATCCCCAATTACCATTTCCTCACCAATGTCATCCCCTATTACCATCTCTTCACCAGCCTCATCTCCTCCAGCATCTACCTCTGAGGTATTCCTCCCTCTCTTCTCTTACCAAACCCTTACCTCTCCATCCTACTCTCTTTTAGAGGATTCCTTCTTGGATGACTCTCCCTCTTCTCCTCCTGAGACATCTTCCCTCCAACAAATGCTTCATGACATTCTCTCTCAACCCTCCTTCACACCCTCTCTTACTTCCCCTATCTTCTCCTCAACCTTCTCTATCCCCACTATTCCTTTTTCTGAACCCTCCATCCCTACTCCTCCTATCTCCACCTTTTCAGTTTCAGTCACCATCCCTCCATCCAACTTGACTACTACCTCTGCTCAAGCCTCACTTGGGCATGTAGATCTTTCTAGCCTGGCTGACAGGCTCTATGAGTTGCTAGCTCCCAAGCTGGTATCTCTGCTGGAGTCCTCCCTGACTCCACTCCTGAAGCAAGTCCAGGAGCTGTCCACCAAGCTTGATTCTTTTTCCTCCTCCCAGGCAATCCCTTCTACTGGGTGCCTTGGTTCACCTCTCTCTGAACCAAGGCAGGGGGAGATGCCTCATGAAGAAGTGATTGTGCCAGCTCCAGCTCCAGCTTCTACTCTCTCAGCAAGCTCAGGATGTGCTTTTGCACTTAATCTGCAGAGGTTACTATCCAGATTTGATACAGCCTATCACAGATGTCTGCCTCCAATTTCTGCTGAAGATCTGTCCAAGGCCATTGTGCCTGTACCTGTCTGTAATCCCAGCCAGATTGCTTCTTATATCAAGTCATGGAAGGCTGTGGATGTATCTGATGCTGCTACTAAGGCCACTGTGCCTCCTTTTGTTGATACTGCTGCTGCTGACATAGAAATGATTCCAGCACCTAATGCTGAGGAAATTGTTGTTGAAACTGATAATGCTGATTCCAATATCCCTGCTGCTCCTGCTCCTGCTCCTGCTGCTGCTGCAAAGCTCAAAGCTCAAGAAGAATATCTAAGAAGAATTGATGCTTTATATGATCAACCTCAGAGTTCTGAAAGTGATAAGTACAGAACTGATTCTGATGATTCTGCCAGCACAATTTCCAAAAAGAGAAAAGCCAGAAGTAAAGCAATGATGTCAGTTCCTCCTGCCAAAGCTAAAGACTCCAATGACATTCCATATTACATTCTGCATGACTGCCCCATCACTGAACCATGGATGCAATTTTCCAAGAACCAACTAAAGGCCATGAAAAAGAGAAGAAAGCTTGACAAATATGAAAAAGGATCATCTCAACATCAGCCTCCTCCTCCTCCTCCTCCAGACTCTGGATCAGGCTCAGCTCCTCAAGCTCCAGCTCCTAGACAAAGTTCCTCTCAATCCTATTCTAAGTATTACCAAAAGGGACAACATCAAAGAGGATATCAACCCAGAAGGGGTAGTTACAGAGGAAATCAAAGAGGACAGAGACCCTATCAAAGGGAAGGACAAGGCCATTCTGACTCTACTTCAGGTCCTTACCCTTACAAACTGAAAGACACAGTTGCTCCAAGGACCTCTCCTGCTCCTGAATCTCTCAACAAATATGAACCTGTTGTTCCATATGAGGATCCTGAGAACAATCCTGTGGCCTGGACTGCTAGGATGAAAGAGTTGGCTGCTCTTGATCAGATTAAGAAGGCTAGAGAACAAGGCAAAGAAATATCCAACATTACAACCTTATCAGAACAAAGAAAGAAAGAACTGGAAAAGTATGCTTCAAAGAAATTTTTCAATCCAGAAGAGTACATGAAGCTGCACCCAGAGGCTGTAGTTCCAAGGCCAAGATCTCAAACCTCTCTAGGTGCAGAAGATGACAGAAGGTCCAAGAAAGAAGCCCTAAACCCTAACAGAGAAATCTTATTTAAAAAGGGAACTGAAAAGAAGTGATCTGTGTAAGCAAACATTTCATCTACCTTTGGATATCTGCAGCTATTTATCTGTGATATGCATTGCTGTTTCTCTGCATTTTGTATTTAATTTCTGTATTATTAAATGCTCTTTATGATTGTCTGTAAATAGTAATCCTAATCCAAATAGGGGGAGATTGTTGGAACACCCTATTACTAATTTGGATAAGGATCACTATGCTTGTCTTAGGATCCTAGTTGACCTAGTTGTATAGTTGAGAAGGTCAACATTAGAATGAGTCTAGGGTCTAGAACTTAGTTTTGAAGCTGCCCCCAAGACCACTCCAAGATCAAGGATGAAGAGCTAAGTCTAAGGCAATTTTCGTCGAGCTCTGGTCGACGAATCGTTGAACTCAGTTCGACGCTCTCTGAGCTCAACTTCATCAAATCGTCGAACTCCGGTCGACGATCTTCGAGCTCAGATCGACTATCTGCTTTTAGCTAGCTTCTGCTTAGTCGTCGAACTCCCCTCGACTATCGTCTAGCTCAGTTCGACGATGCCTCCTTCAGCTGTTTCTCAGGTCGCTGAGCTCAGTTCGACGATCTTTGAGCTCAGTTCGACGATTTCTGTCTGCTTATCTCAGTTCATCTCTGAGCTCAATTCGACGATCGTAGAGCTCAGATCGACGATTCTTTGGAGAGATCAACGTCTTCAAGACTTCAAATGCCGCTGATTTTTTGGAATGTTTTTGAATATTATCAGCATTTATGACAGAAGATCTCCCAGCCGTTTGGAGCAAGTTTCAAGGTATCATTCAGAGAATGTTTGCTGGACTTTCCTCTAAAAGACAAGACCATTTATGGAAAACATTTATGACTGACCAACGGCTATTTTCTTTGGACAAGAGAATCTTAGAAATTATTATTCATCTCTTCTGCCTCTTAGCTAGAACATATACACAGATTGACAAGAAGAGTGAACACAGAATAGAGAATACTGATAGCAGAAGAATAACAGAACTGCAACTTCAAAATTCTTCTTACTGACTGAAAAGTGTTCACAATCTCATCATCTCCAGACATCTCATCACAATCTTTTGCTGGAGATCAAAGTTCTGAAGACCTATCACCCTTCTGCAAAGCTTCTCTGCCTGAACCTCTCTACATCTCAGGGGGAGCTTTGACATCTTCAATCCACTTGTGCTTCTCTCATTTGACTGAGAACAGAGAAGACAAACTCAACTTTTACTTTTTATTTTCCTGCTGTAAAAGGGTTCTTGAACTCCCTTCAAAAGTTCTGTCTGGTTCTGAGAGCCTTGTCAAAACTCAGTGGTGGCAAGACACCTTATCAAAAAATCTATCTTTGGTTTTTGAGCACCTTATCAAAAGCTCATTGGTGTCAGGACACCTGATCAACTCAGTCCTGAGTGGATTCCTACCAAGGGTGGTAGAAGAGTGGATGTACCCAGTTTTGGGGAACCACTATATTTCCTTGTGTCTTCTGGTTCTGCTTGTGTGATTTGTCTGCTGTGTGCTGTGTCCTTTTCCTTTCAGTTTTTAAGTTTCTGTTAGCACTCTACACTATAGCTTAAATAGAATTTTTAATTTGTGCTATTTTAATAATTCAAAAATATTTTAAGTAAACTCTATGCATCAGATTTTTCTTCTGTTGCACTCAATGTTTCAGCAACAAATCCCTTCCTAGTGTGCTTGTTCTTGCTGGAAGAGGATCTGTCATAGTGATTTCTCCTGGAGTCTTTATCTTTTATCTTTTCTCTCTTGTCCTTCTTATCCTTATTTTGAATTTCTGGACAGTCAGGCAGTATGTGGCCTGGTTTCCTGCAACCATAGCAAATAATCTCTTTATTATTTGATTTATCATACCTTGGCTTTTCTTGGCCTCTTGATGACCTTTTTCTGAAGTCCTTCCTTGCCATTTTGTAGAACCTCTTTGCTAGGAGGCTCATAAGTTCTTAATTGCCTGTGACATTGTCTTCAGGCTGTTCTTCTGTTGCCTTGAAAGCAATTGACTTCTCCTTCCTGACTGCTGGAGAAGTTGTCTTATGCTCTTCTTCTCTGTTCTTGATGAGCTGCTCATAGGATTTGAGCTTGCCCAATAGAGCTTCTATAGTGATCTCATTATGACTTTTGGCATCCTTGATGGGCCAGATCCTTGAATCCCAAGTGCTTGGGAAGCACATTAGGATCTTGTCATTTATCTCTGTGAGAGAGATCTCCTTGTCCAAGGTCTTGAGTTCACTGAAAATTAAGCTTAGTCTGCTGTACATGTCAGCTACTAACTCATTTTCTACCTTCTTGAAATTTTCATATTGGGTGATGAGATGAGATCTTCTGTCTTTCCTCTCATCAGCTGATCCTGATACAATTTCAGATAGTTTGTCCCAAATTTCCTTAGCTTAGTTGCATTCAACTACCTTTTGAAAGATATCATCAGACATTGTCTGTGCCAGGATGTTCATAGCTTTGGCATCATCAACCTTCCATTTCTTTATATCAGCATCTGTTCCTGAAGGAGGTGGAACATCATTTGTACTTGTGCTTGCAGGAGGCTTTGGGCAATCTGTCAAAACAGAATTAAAGATATCTTCATCAATAGAATTCATGTACAATCTAATCCTTGCCTTCCAAAGTGCAAACTAGGAGAGATTGCACACTGGAGGTCTGGTGCTATCATAATCCTTATTTTGTGCCATGAATTTAAACAAAAATAGATATAATAAAAATAACCCTTTATAAGGATGGATCTTAAGATAGATCTTTTGGTTAAGATGTTAGTCTGTATTAACAACCAATTTTGCTGAGCAACCAACCTGGCTCTGATACCAATTGAAAGTGAGGGTAAGATCAATCCTTCACTCTAGAGGGGGGTGAATAGAGTGATTTAAAATAATTTTGCTAAATTAAAAAATTATTCTAGCTATGGAAGACTTGATGTAATAAGTGTAGAGTGTTAAGCAGAAACTGAAATAAAACAACTACAAAAGGATTAATTCACAGCACACAGCACAAGAAAGAGCAAGAAATCCAGAAGACACAAGGAGCTATAGTGGTTCCCCAAAACCTGGGTACATCCACTCTTCTATAACCCTTGGTAGGAATCCACTGCAGGATGAGTTGATCAGGTGTCCTGGGCACCAATTAGCTTTTGATCAGGTGCTCAAAAACCAAACCAGATTTTTTGATCAGGTGTCTTGTCACCACTGAGTTTTGATCAGGACTCAGGAACCAATGCAAAACTTTTGAAGGGAGTTTAAAAACCCTTTTACAGGAAAGGAAAAGAAAAAGGGGTGAAGTTATCTTCTCTGTCAACTATCAAAGAGAAGCACTAGTGGATGAGATGTTATCAAAGCTCCCCCTAAGATGTAGCAAGAATTCAGGAACTAGAAGCTTTGCAAGGGTGATAGGTCTTCAAAGAATTTGATTGCTCAAGCAAAAGATGATTTCAGTAAGAACTGAAATGTTTGTTGTCTGGAGTATGGAAGATGAAGACTTGAGAAAGCTTTTGATCAGCAGGAATCAGAAAGAAAACTTGTTCTGTTTTCTGAGTTATTGATCTCCTCTTTCTTTCTAGTGTGTGTCTATTCTGTGTATACTGCTGTTTCTTTTTCTTCTCTCTGACTAATGATAATAACAACTCCAGTCGTCAAATCTTGATAATAGCCGTTAGCAAAGTCATAAATGCTTTCCTTAATTGTCAACTGTCTCTGGAGGAAATAACCTAAGTACATTCCTTATTTGTTTCCTTGAAACTTGCTCCAGATTTATTATAACGGCTAGAAATCTTCTTCATTAAATGCTCTGATTTGAAATCCTTAACAAGCTTACAAAATCCCAGAAATCATCGATCTCAAAATGAAATCGTCGATCTGAGCTCAACTATCGTCGAACTGAGCTCAGAGATATTGGAATTTGACTTGGACATAAATCTTCGATCTGAGCTCAGAGATCGTCGAACTGGGTTCGACGCCTCGTCGACTTGAGCTCATAGATCGTCGAACTGAGGTCGACTTGAGCTCAGAGATCGTCGATCTGAGGTCAACGCTTTGTCAGCCTGAACATGGAGATAGTCGAACTGAGTTCGACACTTCGTCGATATGAGCTTGACGACAACTTTAATTCTTCTTCTTGGCTACTTCATCTGAACTAGGAGGTCTTGGGGAAATCATCAACCCTAAGTCCTAAGCCTTAGACCTAACTAGTTGACCTTTTCTCTATACAACAAGGTCAAAGCAACAATCCTATTGACATGGTGATCCTGACCCAAATTAGTAATAGGGTGTTCCAATATATTCCCTTGTTTTAAGGTAGCTAACTTATCAAACATCTGCGTTCGATGGTACGTAGGAACGTACTGATCAGTCAACATGGCGTTCATGCCAGCCAAATAAATAGGTGGTAAACCGTTCACCGCACCTAGATGTCGTTCCTCATTCATCCAAAATATTTTGGCCCTGTCTAAGAGCTTCATCCTCGGAACTCGCACCTTGTGCACGTCAGTCAGATTGTGCCACTCGAAATAGCACTCTATTTCCATACCTTAATCTAAGAACACTTAGGGTTCACCTAGTCCATCGCATGATGGGGGTTTTATCCGGACAGCCCTAGTGATATCAAACTCATACGGTGCCTGATTATTATGATTAGGTGCACGTGGGACATAATCGTTATTATTATTGTTATTGTTATTCCCCTCGTCACATTGGCGGGCCGCCTGATTAGGGGGAGCTGCTTGGTTTAATTTCATCTCATGAAGCATCTCTCTGATGTCCGTCAGCTGATCAGGAACTCCTGGCGGAGTTCATCTATCATTGTCGCACCGTGACCTATATCCCGTTCATTCGCCATATTGGAGAAAGAATGGGTATACTCTGTGCCTAGTCTAGTGTGCATGCAATGAAAGAAGTTTGACCTGACTTGATGAAATTTTATAAAAGATATTTTTTTACTAATAATAATTAGGTAAAAATAATATATTTTTTTAATTTCACACTGTGAAGAGTAAGGAGATTTTCCAGAATTTTTGTTTTTGGATTTGGCAAAAAATTTAGAATTTTAGGCCGCCATTTGCAGAACAAATTTTTTTTTTTATTTCGATCAACAAAACGTACTAGACAAGTGTGTGTCGGCATCCTACAAATATTAGGATGGTTTTGATTAAGAAATTGACACAAACCTCCCTCTGATACCAAAAGTATGATGGCTTTATCACCCAACGAACTGAGACGGGCAAAGACACCAAACTACTCTTTCACGTTCCAACTCTCCGTTCGCACAAGTAAAATGCATCACGCTCAATTTTCAATATTAATAATATGATGCTAACGTACATGTTTTCCACACCCTTAGAGATCAATTATAAGCTATGGGCCAATATTCTCTCAAGCAAAAAGGATCTACCCGATCCATTCAACCGTGTGTTGTACCAAAAGAGATCCACCGAAAAATAACGATTCTGAAATGGTAGATCTCTCCCAACAAAAAGAGAATGAGGTTTGTCAATCCTCATGAACTTAAATAGATCAAGAGAAAATAATAATAACCGATTGGATCAAAACCATGATGAAATTAAGATTTCGCAAACAACACAAATGTTAACCCCCACAAGATTTATCTAGGAGGGAACACATAAGGTTAGTGATTTTCGTTACGCCACTCGGAAGTTATTTCTTTGGAAGAGGATCGCTCTTCTACGGCTCCGTCAGAGTCACACCAAACGGAGAGAAACACGTCGGCCATCCTCGCTTCACGTCATAAAATGTTCCTCGTGGGAAGAACTCAATAATGGAGCCTATATGGTTCATTCATATGAAGGCGAGGAGATATCAAACACTTGGAGCGGTGATAATATGAAGAGGTACTATTCCTAAAAATAAGGTGCGTTTCTTGCCCCTCAAAGTTTGCTTGTTTCACAGAGACTCGATCTACCCCCTATCTTTGCATAGAACCCTTAACTCGATGTAGTGAGGCATCTTAGCAAGTACATACGGCGCATGCGTCCTCGTGTCTAGTGAGTCCCAAAGTTTGCATGCCCCCCGAACGAATTCGGATGTTTGCGACAGGAGGCATACATTGAGCCTCCGACCCTCCTGCTGGTATTAGTCACTTCCCCCACCGTAAGACCAAGATAATTGATCTCAGGTGATACTCTTGAGTGGTATAAGTGGCAATTCCTAATGTGCTGATCGTCTGCACATTGATTGAGGCATTGTTATTATGTGTCTCCTTCCCGAGGACAGAATCCCAATAACATGTGCTTATTCACTTTTGACATTTTTCAAATGCTGCGTGCGGATGGGAGCCCTGCAGATACCATGTGCTAGAAGTGGAGACCTTAACCTTTGAAAATGGACTCATCCCTTCGACTAATTTCCAAGGAGACTGTTCATATAGGCACTCCGGACAGTCTTAGGATGCGCGAACGAAAAATTAATCATGGAAGCGCGGTGCTCTAATAAATACTAAGCAAACTTTCAACAAGTGATGAATAACCGAAAAAATAGTACACAAAACATAGTATATACTCTATGGCCACAAAGATAGTGGATCAAAAAATAAGTGTTATTTACAATATGTCCCACGAGCGCGTGGATAAAAGAAATAAAAATAATCAACTAGCTATCCTCTACTGAGTCATCAAGGGAGCCTGTTGGATCCCTAGTTTAGATTTGGGCTAGGTACACTATTAGGTTATTGACCCATCATGTATAGTTTAGGGTCAATTTATTTTGTTCTAATTTTAGGACAGTCTGATTAGGTTAGACTCTTATGTTCCAGCCTTCAGAAGACTCCAGAGACTCAGACTTAGAAGAAATTCAGTTTTAAAGAGTTCATAGAATCAGTTCGACGTTCTTCGAACACAGCTCGATGATCGTCGATTGCAGATCGACAAACTCAGAGTTTCAACTCTGAGCTGAGCTCGACAATATTCGAGCTCAGGACGACGAACTCCCTGTTCTCTCAATTTCTCTAGTTGATGAAAGTCTATCTCAGGTCGACAAACTTAGAGCTCAGTATTGTCAGATTCTTTCTAGATCAATTATCTCTGAGCTTAGCTCGACGAAGATGATTTCTCAGCTAGACGAACTTTGAGTTCAGGTCAACGAAATCTATCTTGAGTTCGGCGATTTCTGTCAGTATCAGTTTGACAACTTCTCTGTCATTTTGATTTTAATTGGTATTATTCTAAGGCAGTAATTCTCTGATAATTAATGATTATATTCTCAAGAATATAGTTGTTGCATGGAAGCATTAATTATGTATTTCACAGAGTAAATTACTTAACTTATTTACTGGGATAGTTAAGGAAACTCATTAAAGACAATTTCCAGCCATTTTAACTCTCAGATTCAGAGTAGCAAATCAAGGATAATATTCAAAATTCAAAGGCAGAAATCCTCTCAGAATATAAAAAGATCTTTTTCAAAAAGAAGAACATCAAGAGATCTTGTCACAACAACTGATACAAAGTTTTTTAGAGAAAGAACACTGCTATCATTCTTACAGGAAATTGAAGAAGAACATCACACACAAATCTGTAGTCTTCTTCAGTTTCTGCTTCAGGCTTCAAAGGGACAACTCATCAACACCAGTCAAAAAAGTTTCTGAAGATCTTCATCAAGGCCTACACCCTGAGCAAAGCTCTCATCTTCCTGAACCTTTCTTCATCTCAGGGGGAGCTTTGACAATACATCCACAAAAGTCTTCTCAGTTGTTTGAGAAAGATAAGACAACATCACTTTTCATTTTCTACAGTAAAAAGGGTTTCTAACTCCCTTCAAAAATTTTCACCTGGTTGACAAGTCTCCTGATCAAAAGCTAAAGGGTTGTGAGATCTCCCTTGAAATAGATCTTGTGGTGACAAGGCACCTGAGCAAAAACCTATGGTGGCAGGGCACCTGATCAAAAACTTGTTAGTGGGTTCCTACCAGGGTGGTAGAAGAGTGGATGTACCAATTTTTGGGGAATCACAATAATTTTCTTTTGTCGTCTGGTTGTTCCTTTCTTTACTTCTGCTGTGCTGTGATAGTTTTCTTTTTCTTACTTATCTTTATATATATACTGATATCACCTATTTTAATTCGCTATAAAAACTAATCAAGTTTGTAAAATACTCTATTCACCCCCCCCCCTCTAGAGTTAGTCAGATCTATCCCCTCACTTTCAATTGGTATCAGAGGGTGTGTTTTATTTGGTTTCACAGGCTAATACCTGAACCATGATAGATCTAAATATCTCTAGTGTCTCTGACGTAGCGTATGCCACCATGAAGATCTATACGAGTGAAGGCTCTAGATCGCCCTTCTACATACTCTTGTTCCGCCATACCTACACAAGCATCTATCGCCCTTACAATGTAATCGTTTCGCGCACAAAGCATAAACACAATCGAAGAATGGTCGACTCTAAAACAGCAGTGAAAAATGTGTCGACTCATTCCCCAAAATTAACGCAAAGGTTACCAATCCTTTTGAGAGAAAGATCAAGGCTATAGGCCATGATCCGCTCAAGCAAAATAAACCTACCCGGTACGGAAATAAGAAATAAGAACAATAACGATTTTTACACAAAGATTTGAAAGCGATTAAAGTTTTAAATCCGCGGAGAACACGATGGTCCACCTTCCACAAATCTAAGAGAAGAAGCTAGCACGAAGAGAGGGGAAAGAGTTTACCCAACCCATTGGTGGAATCACACTTGATAACTTGTAGGAGAATCACTATCTCCACGTTTACCACCGGCGTCGCACCGAATGGATCCACCGGCTTTGCACCGAGTGGGGTTGTCATCCTTCTTCCTTGTAGTCACACCAAGATATCACGCCGGAAGCTCAATGGGGGGGCAAGATGGAGAAGAGAGGGGGAAGTAAGAGGGGGGGCGGCGTCTACTCTCTAGCCTTGGCCGAACTCTCCTAAGGGGGGCTGGTTTTAGGTTTTCAATTATCCCTTCATTCACTAAATAAGCCCCTATATATATGAGTTACAAAAGAGATCTAACCATCCAAGATTGAGATGAAATCTCATCAATTCGGATGGTTAATAGCACACCAAAATGTTTAAACGCACACTAAAATAAAAATGCAGGAAATAAAAAATATTAAAAGTTCAGAAATAAAATAAAGCATTCAAAATAATTTAAATGTTCTATAAGTAGGCTTCACGTGCCGCGGACGGAGATTGTAATGTTGTCTTCCATTAGCGGCAAAGGAGTCGTCATATCGCCTGAAATCTTTATGTTGTAGCATTTCGGCGTCCGGATCATCTTCAAGTGGTGGTGGAGAGGCCATGGCATCAATCCTCCCCCGCTCAAAGTAATGTATCTCTAATGCGTGGTCCAGGAGATAGCGGCGAAGAAGGGCGGCATCCAATTGTTGAAGCTCAGTATCAAGTACCCATGATTCGTCGGAAGGAGGGCGTTAACGCCAACGGATGAGAAAGCGGTGGGTAGCACCATCGGTAGTAGTGAGCAGCTCTGCATCAAGTATCTTGTCTGGTATAAGAAAGGTTTTGGGAAACCTTGGAAACATGTCAGCAGTGGGAATAAGAGATGGCAACGTACCATCTGATGCTAAACCTGTGTAGACCAGTGGAGAGAGATCATCTGTACTACCACTACCCAAACCGAAAGAGTTTTGAGTGGAAGGAGAAGACGTCAAAGAAGTAAACTCTTATGGAGGCGAAACAAAAGTCGTCAAATCTGAGACATTAAAAATGGGTGAAACACCCCAATCAGCCGGCAAATCTAATATAAAAGCATTATCACCAAGTTTCTTTATAATTCGGAAGGGGCCGGCACGCTTTGGAGCTAACTTTCTGGCAGTGCCAGTTGGCAGTCGTTCGGGAACTAATCGGACTAAGACTTGATCGCCGACTTTAAAGTGTGACATTCTCCTACGTTGATTAGCATGTGTTTGATAGGATTCGTATTGGGAGGTCAAGGTTCTCGGATATGTGTGTGCAAGTCATGAATGTGTTGGTCAAAAGATTGTGCAAATTGACTTGCTTTATATGTTGGAGGTAATGGAACCAAGTCAAGAGGCACAAGCGCCTTATACCCGTGAACAATCTTGTTTGGGGACATACCCGTGGACCTATTCGTAGAGTGATTGTAATCCAATTGTGCATGGGGAATAAGTAGATCCCTAGTGCCCTTGTGATCACTCACAAGACACCTTAGTAGATTTCCCAAACTCTGATTGACCACTTCCGTCTGCTAGTCAGTTTGCGGATGATAGGAAGCAGAAAATAATAATTTGGTTCCCATTAAAATACACAAAGTTTTCAAAAAATAGCTAGTGAATTTAACGTCTCTATCCGAGACAATTGTCTTCGGCACTCCGCGATGGCTAACGACCCCTCTAAAATATAATTTAGCTACGTGAGATGCGTCGTCAGTCCTGTTACATGGGAGAAAGTATGCCATTTTAGAAAACCTATCCATAACCACAAAAATAGAGTCATGTCGACGAAGAGTGGTTGGGAGGCCTAATATGAAATCCATGCTCACGTCTTCCAATGGTATGGAAGGAATAGGTAGAGGGGTGTATAACCCAACATTGGTTTTAGTTCCCTTAGATACTTGACATGTACGACAACTACTCACTATCCGTCCAACCATCGCCTTAAGTTTAGGCAAGTAAAATTTCTCTTCAATGAGTGTAATGGTCTTATCCCTCCAAAAGTGTCCACTCAGTCCTCCGCTATGTAATTCCTAGATTATGTGGTGCCTTAAAGAGGATCGCGGAATACACAACTTCCTGTGCCTAAAAAGATAACCGTCCCTACGAACAATGCGAATACAGTCGTTGGAGAGCTATCCTGGCCGGATAAGTACATCTCATGGAAATCTAGGCAAGTGGCGTATTCTTCCTTAACTCATTCAAATCCTATAACATTTACTTGTATGGTAGACAACAGAAGGGTAAGGAGGCTAAGTGTATCAGCAATTCAATTGTCAGACCCCTTAAGGTGCTTAAGAGTAAACGTGTACCCTTGCAAGAAAGCTACCCACTTAGCATGACGTGGGCTTATTTTATGCTGACCATTTATGAAATGCAAAGCATCGTGATCGACGAGGATCACAAACTCCTTAGAGAGGAGTAGTGCCTCCAATGATACAAACATCAAATAACAACATAAAACTCTCTATCGTAGTTCGAATAATTCAATTTAGCGCACGCTAGTTTCTCACTGAAATAACTGACCGGGTGACCTTCTTGACTTAAAACACCTCCAATTCCCACCTCGTTGCATCACAGGTGAGCTCAAAGACCTTGGTGAAGTCAGGTAGACATAACACCGGTGCCTCGATCATGAGCTTCTTAATACGTTGGAAGGCAAAGGTGGCGGACTTCGTCTAGGTGAACTCACCCTTCTTCATGCAGTCACTAATAGGTTCCATAATGCTACTAAAGTCTCGTATGAAGCGTCGATAGAAAGTAGCCAAACCATAGAAACTATGCACCTCTCGTAGGCTAGTCGGTTCGGGCCAGTCCTTAATCACTTGAACCTTTCCAGGATCAACTCGAATACCCTCAGACACGACTATATAGCCTAAAAACTCTACCTCTAGAATAGAGAATATGCACTTCTTAAGATTAAGGAATAAAGTTCATTCCTCAAGGTGGGCAGAGTCACTCTCAAGTGGGAGATGTGCTCGGCAGTGGAGGTGTTATAGACTAAGATGTCGTCGAAATAGACTACCACAAACTTCCCCAAGTACGATCGAAAGTTGTGTGTCATCATCCAGGAGGAGGTGCTAGGGGTATTGTATAACCCAAAGGGCATCACAAGCTACCCATATAACCCATCCTTAGATTTAAATGCAGTATTACATTCATCTCCCTCACGGATCCTAATCTGGTGATAGCCGCTCAAAAGGTCTAACTTAGAAAATATAGTGGCGCCAGATAAAATAATCAAGAGCTCATATAAACGTGGGATAGGGAACCTATACTTGACGGTAATCTTGTGATAGCACGACTATCAACACACATTCGTCATGAGCCATCCTTCTTGGGGGCAAGCAGAGCTGGTACAGTACATGGACTCATACTAGTCCTAATAAACCCCTTCTTCAACAAGTCCTCTATCTGATCTGTAACTCGTTATGGGCAGTAGGATGGAGTCAACAATGGGGCTGGTTGGGCAAGGAAGACCCCGGGATGAGATATATCGCATGATGAATATCTCTAAGTGGGGTAACGTTGAGGGTAACTCATCCGGGTATATATCCCTATACTCTTCCAATAATACCCGTAGCTCACTGGGGAGATCATCCAATACTCTGGAATCCGTCTTCACACTCAGAAGGACTAGGTCATACATCACTCCATCAAGAAACGGGTCCTTAATAAATTCCTTTCTCCCGACTAGGCTCAAATTCTTCCTCTCAACTGAGATCGTGGTGTCCTTAACCGGTCCTACAGGTTCCTTCGGGATGGTCAGTCTCAATGTAATGGTCTTTCCATTGAACTTGAATTCATACGTGTTGGCCCTGCCAAAATGAATCACATCTCGGTCATAAAGCCAAGGGTGGCCTAACAATATGTGATAAGCGTCCATAGGATGGACATCATACCACACCTCATCAATATAGGATTTGAATGAGAGGGGGACTAGACATCGCTTGGTGACCGGGACGGTAACCTTATTGATCCAAGCTACTTGATATCGGGTCGGGTGGGGCTCCGTGGACAAGGTCATACACATAACAGCGTTCTCAGATATGACATTCACGCAACTACCGATATCAATGATCAACTTGCAGAACTTCTCTCCACTCTTAAAAATCAGATAAAATATACTCGTCCTCTTCTAATCATCTAACGGACAAGGAGTCGTCAAGATGCAACGCATCACCATGAGGGGGTGATCATCCTCTAAGTCACTCGGGATACCATCTGGGTCATCCTCTTCAGCAGCTTCATAAACTAGATCATCGGGAGTCAAGTCTAAAAGGGCGATGGCCTTAGTTTTTGTTGGGCATTCATAGGCATAGTGGACCTAAATACTACAAGCATAACACGTAGTATTGGCCTTACTAACCTTCCCTATGGGGATTTGCTCACTAGTGGGGTTCCTAGCATTCCTAGCTGTGATAACTACTGCTTTAGACTCGTTGGACCGAAATTTCCCCCTATCCTAATATGCGGAAGAGGACACTCCGAGTGTGGACTTATCCTTCGCTTGGGAATAACGGGAGTGAGCCTTGGAGGCTAGATGTTTTTCAGTGTCGAGGGAGGCATTGAAAGTCGTGTTCAAATCCGTATGTCCATAGCGTAGGAGTTGCCTTTGGGTGTCAGAAGATAGTACCTTACGAAATCTATATAAAGTAACCTAGGGAACCTCTCTAAGGTCACAACGCACCATGCAGTCCTTTAACTCGCCCATGTACTCGGCTACAGATTTTGAGCCTTGCTGTTGAGTGGCTAGCTCATCGAACATCTGTGTACGGTGGTACGCGGGGACGTACTGATCGGACAATAGTTTCTTCATAATAGGCCATCCAACTTGTGGGACTCCATTCCCGATCCCTATTCTACGCTCCTTGTTTAGCCAATATGTCTTGGCATGCCCAGTTAACTTCATCCTGGCGACTTGGACCTTCTAGAGGTTCGTGAGGGTGTGTCATTCGAAGTAACATTCCATGTCTACTACCCAGGTGAGAAAGATCTGGGGGTCTCCCATGCCGTTGTAGGTAGAGGCATCGATCTTAATGGCCCTAGTAATATTGAAGTCATGACCATGGTGACGATCACTACTAGAAAAATGGCTTTTAGCCACGGTTTCTTTTGCCACGGGGAAAAATCGTGGCTAATAGTGAGTATTAGCCACGGTTTTATTCCGTGGCTAATACTGGACTTTTAGCCACGGTTTGCCTGAACCGTGGCTAAAAGTCTAGTATTAGCCACGGTTTGCCTGAACCGTGGCAAAAGGTCGTGGCATCGATTAGTCCCACACCGCCAAAACAAAACGAGATTTTTGGGTTTATAAGGAATTTATTTCAATTAGCCTTTGAAATAAATATGGCGGTGGCGGCGGCCGGGCGGCCGGGCGGCGGCGGAGGCCGGGCGGCGGCGGCGGCGGCGGCGGCGGCGGCCGGGCGGCGGCGGAGGCGGCGGCCGGGCGGCGGCGGCGGCGGCGGCGGCTGCCGGGCGGCGGCGGCGGCGGCCTGAATTTTTTATGTTATGAGTGGCCTTTTAACCACGCCAATTAAACCGTGGCTAAAAGTCCACTATTAGCCACGACAATGAACCGTGGCTAAAAGTCCAGTATTAGCCACGATTTTGGACTTTTAGCCACGGTTTGGACTTTTAGCCACGCTTGTATTGCCCACGCCCATTTTCCGTGGGCAGACCGTGGCTAAAAGTCTTTAGCCACGGTTTTGGACTTTTAGCCACGGCAATCTGTCGTGGCTAAAAGTCAGTTTTCTAATAGTGGATCTTTATGAGGCACTCGGGGTGAGTTCCCATCAGAGTCTGAATCGCTTACCGGTTAGTGCTAGTTAGGCTGTCCCACGTTAACGGGTCGAGGTGGTCGCCCTTGGTTCGCTAGAATTTGAGTTAACATGGTCATAAGTTCTGTCATCTCAGTTTGTAGTCCATCAATAGCCTCGCCATTTGCACCCCCGTTCTCATTTGCAACTATCCTAGAGGAAGACGGTGTAGAGTACTCCGTTCCTAGTCTAGTGCACATACAGGGTTACAAAAATTTTGGAAAAATGATTTTCCCTAGGGCTGAACCTAAAGTTAAAACATAATATTTTGAAATTTTCTTGAAGTGATAGGAACGAGGAATGTTAAAAAAAAAATTTATATATTTTCACAAAAAAATAAAGATTCTAGACAACTATTTGCAGACCAGAAATTTTTTTATTATTTTTAATTCGTGCCAACGAAAGAGAGCGAGGATGGTTGCAACGTAGAAGTTGAAACAACCTCCCTCTGATACCAAATTGACGTAGTGTATGCCGCCACGAAGATCTACACGAGGGAAGGCTCTAGTATAATGACTCCACCCGTTAAATAACATATAATAAATGTTTCTACCGGGGCCCCACACTATATACTACAAACAGACGGTGTGGTCACAGGATAATACCATCAACGCATCCAAACCCAGAGCATGCTAGCGGAATAGATACACAGGTAGCTGAACTCATAGCAGGGATATCCACATGATATATATAAACCAATGTTATATACAACCACTCAAATGAGGGCATAGCAAATACTACAGTTTGGTCTTAAGTCCTTACAGTTCCTCTTTAAACAGTATGGATTACAGACATCGGCGCGCAGGCCGGCCATACATGAATAAAAGAAAATACAAAAGCTAGCCATCAAGGGCTAGCAGCAACAGCAAAGCGACAATAACAACAGCAGGGGCATCAGCCCTTCATTTTCCGCTCGGCTCTCCATTACCTGCACAGGGACAATCCACCCAGAAGGTGGGAAATAAGGCAACGGTAAGCATTGAACTGACCAATTTATAACAATCCTACCCCTTTCCCGGGGCAGAGGCATTCCTTCCCTGCAGAGAAAATAGCAATTGACAGATAATATACATATTGTGCTCTCACACACAAATAATCCATCACAATCGTAGGCCACCCGGCCCGATGATCTGTGCTCACAGGCATACTTTAGGGCACACCGGCGAACCAGGATCAACACCAATGAGCATTTAGTCTTAATGGCTCGCAGGACTAAGACTCCTATTATGCTACTGACGAAAGCCCAAGGCCTTGGCACTTCCTGGTACAGTCAACATAACGCAGGTTCAGATCCACCACCCCCGTTGCTCAACTCGTCTTGCCCTCACCAAGCACATTGTACTTGCAGCTATAACAAAATACGCGGGTCGGCTTCACCTTTCCTGTTCGGCACGAGGCCTTTTAGAGCTCGCAGCTCCCAATCGCCATAACGTCCACCAAGGACTAGCATCATAATAGCCACACTGTCCAACTAGGACTGGCTTCATCGTCTATCAAGGACTGACTACATCGTAGCCATAACACAAGGGCATTTTCCTGGAGTTCCACAATCCAGTACTTCCTGCTACTCCCCTTCACAGGCATAACCCAACCACCCCACTAACTATACGAGTATACGCGGAGTCTTCTCCGGTACGTAAATATAACATCACCAATCCAGACAAACATGTCCAGATGGGCTTCACACAGCATGCCTATCCTGTACTACACTTTTCCGGGTCTATATGCAGACTCAAGCTGGGGATAACAACTATCACCCACTGGAATCACTCACTTCTTCCACCTTTTGGTGGAGAGGATTCCTTAATCATGCATAAAGGAGGACTTCACATGTCCAAGAAGGAAGATCGTTACCCTTGACGATCTCCTGGGAGCCATCGAAAATCTGGCCGGTTGGAAAGCACCGCAGCAGCTTTGCCTCCACTAAACTAGCCTCGGATCTCAAATCGAACCGCGGGAGCACCACCAAAGCCTTGCTCTTCTCCTCCTTCTCCTTCCTCCAAGCTCTCTCTCTTTATCTCTTGATAAGAATGAGAGAAGAGGCTAACACTAAGCCTTATCACTGCAGGAAAGGACCTGGGCCATTGGATCCAAATAGAAATAATTGGATGGCCAAGATCTTCCCAAAATTCCATATTTTACTTGACACGGCATGTGACACGCCCGTGTCCCAAGCCGTGTCCCCCAAGCGGTGTACGAACCGACTCAAAATGAACCAGAACACGGGCTCCACACGCCTGTGTCATAGGGCAGACACGCCCATGTAAACTTTGACACGACCGTGTGACTAGCTGTGTCACCCTTTATAACACAAGCCCAAAAAACCCGAGCAGGACATGGCTAAGGCACACGCCCGTATCCATGGCCGTGTGGCCAACACGCCCCTATGACACGCCCGTGTCATAGGCCGTGTTCCACACTCAATGCCACTCAACGCCATTCCTATCAACGCCACTCAACGCCACTCAATATTCTCCTGAGAAGGACACGCCCTGGGACACGCCCGTGTCCCAAGCCGTGTCGCCTATCGATGATCAGTTTTTGAGAACTCGAGTCGATACCTCGAGAAAAGGACATGCCCTGGGACACGAATGTGTCCCAAGCCATGTGCACTAGACATGCCCTGGGACACGCCCGTGTCCCTGGCCGTGTCACCCAGCCTGACTCCATCTTAAGATTTTGGAGTGTTACAAACCTCCCCCCCTTAAGATAAATTTCGTCCCGAAATTTATGCTCAGCAAATAAACAGGAATCACAAAGCTATAACGTTAAAAGAGATGTTATAACAAAATGTACACGGTCACCAGTTTATACAAAAAGTTCGGGAAACTCAGTTCGCATGGTCTGCTCATGCTCCCATGTTAGCTCCTCATGGCCACAATTGTCCCATCGGACTTTGACCATCCCGATTATCTTGTTCCGCAAATGTTTCTCGGCTCGATCCTCGATCCGAATTGGTCTAACCTTCATCGTTAGACCAAAGTCGACCGGTACACGATCATTCTCAACTATCTGAGCTGGATCCTTGATGGCTTTGCGAAGTACTGAGATATGGAAGACATCATGCAATCCACTCAACTCTACTGAAAGCGCTAGCCGATAAGCAGCTTCCCCGACTCACTCCACCAATTCAAACGGACCAAGGTATCTGGGACTTAGCTTTTTCAACCGCCGAATCTGAGATATGCCTTTGAAGGGTTTGATCTTTAAATAGACCCAATCGCCCACCGCGAACTCCACGTTTCGATGCTTGGCATTGTAGTACTTTGCTTGTCGATCCTGGGCTATCAATAACCTCTCCCGAAGAGAGCGTATTATCGAGGAAACTTCTTCGACTTCCTTTCACCCATGCAGCTTGGATTCGCCTACCTCCGCACAAGCTAATGGTGTACTACATTTACGACTATATAGAGCCTTAAACGGTGCAATACCGATGCTTGCTTGGTAGATGTTATTATAGGCAAATTCAGCCAAATAAATGTACTCTTCCCATTTCCTACCAAAATCTAGGGCGCACATACGAAGCATATCTTCCATCGTCCTGTTGGTTTGCTCAGTCTGGCCAGCCGTTTGGGGATGAAAGGCTGTACTAAATGCTAATTTTGTACCCAACATTTGATGAATTAGCCTCCAATCAGTTGAGGTGAATCGCCCATCACGATCACTAACAATGCTCTGAGGAACACCGTGCAGTCGAACAATCTGTTCTACATAGAGCTTAGCCAAGGCTTCCACTAAATCATCTCTCTTGTTTGGAAGGAAGTGAGCCACTTTTGTCAACCGGTCTACAATCACCTAGATAGAGTCATGACCGTGTTGAGATCTCGGCAACCTGTGCACGAAATCCATTGAAATATCATCAAATTTCCACTCTAGAATCGGTAAAGACTTCAGAAAACCACAAGGCTTCTGGCATTCCACTTTTACCAAAGCACAAGTGTGACATTCTGCCACATAACGTGCTATGTCTTTCTTTAGTCCAGGCCACCAGAACAACTTTTTCATGTCTCGGTACATTTTTGTGCTCCTAGGGTGAATTGAGTACTTGGCAAAATGCGCTTCGTACATCAATTCTTCTCTCAACTTCCCTGTACTTGGGACGCAAAATCGACCACCTTTTCGCAACAATCCATCATCCCAGGAGAATTGGTCACCAGGACCATCCTTTGCATAACGTTGGAGACTTTCATCAAGCTCCGTTGCTCGCCGAACTCTGTCCGCAAGGTCGTATTGTATTTCCTTCTAGTTCAAGCACGCGTCGGCCGTAGCATCCTTGTCAACAAAAGATATCTCTAACACTTCCATCTCCTGGATTAGCCGCACATCATGCCTCTGCAACCAGTTTGCCCGTACTGGCATCCTACGACTCAAAGCATCAGCGACCATATTTACCTTCTCGAGAGTATAGTGAATATCGAAAGTGTAGTCCACAAGTAACTACATCCACCTCCGTTGTCGCATATTCAGATCTTTCTGATCTAACAAATACTTTAGGCTCTTATGATCTATATAGATATCTACTTTAACGCCATAAAGATAGTGCCGCCACAATTTTAGCGCAAAGATTACCGCCGCCAACTCTAAATCGTGGACGGGGTACTTTCGTTCATGCACCTTTAGCTGGCGTGAGCCATAAGCAATAACTTTACCAAATTGTAGAAGAACGTAGCCTAAGCCGCTCCCTGACGCATCACTGTAGATCTCATAGCCGTCTGTACCACATGGCGATGTCAACACAAGCGTTGTGGTCAAACAACTCTTCAGCTCTTCAAAAGCTCGCGCACTCTCCGGTATCCAAACGAACTTCTGATCTTTTCTCGTCAATGTGGTCAGAGGTAAAGCAATCCGTGAGAAGTTTTCTACAAACCGTATATAGTAGCCTGTCAGGCCAAGAAAGCTCCTGACTTCGGCCACTAAAGACATCACTGGCCAATCCCGTATGGCACTTATCTTTGCCGGATCTACTGTTATGCCCTCTCCACTTACCACATGGCCCAGAAAAGCCACTGATGATAGCCAGAACTCACACTTTGAGAACTTGGCATACAGCTTATTCCTCTGCAGGGTATGGAACACCAACCGCAAATTGTTTGCATGATCATCTCCCGACTGAGAGTACACAAGAATATCATCAATGAACACAATTACGAATAAATCCAAGTACTCTCGGAACGTCCGGTGCATTAGATCCATGAATACCGAAGGCGTATTACATAAGCCAAACGGCATCACCGGGAATTCATAATGACCATAGCGTGTCCCAAACACTGTCTTGGGAATATCGCCTTCCCAAATCCGCAATTGATAATATCCCGATTTCAAATCCAACTTTGAATAGACGGTTGACCCCGCTAGCTGATCAAATAGGTCATCGATCTGTGGAATCGGATATTTATTCTTTTCCGTCAGCTTATTCAATTTGCGGTAGTCAATACACAACCGCAAACTACCATCTTTCTTTTTCACAAATAGAACAGGAGCGCTCCAAGGTGACATACTTGGGCGTATGTATCCCTGCTCTAAAAATTCTTGCAATTGGACTTTAAGCTCAGCCATTTCCTTTGGCGCAACGCGATATGGAGAGCGGGCCATGGATTTTGCACCTGGCACCAACTCAATCGCGAAGTCAATCTCCCGCTGGGGAGGTAACCCAGGAAGATCCTTAGGAAACACATCTGCAAACTCCGACACAATCAGAACTTCTCTTACACTGGTCTTTGGCTCAACAGCCTGAATAAGCGTAAAGAATAACTCTGCGCCCTTCCGAACAGCATTGACGACTTGGAGTGCAGACAACAAGGTCCCGCCTACTCCTCACATACCAGCGAACTTCATCTCAAGTTTGGTATTCTGGCCCAGTATGATCTCCTTGGAAGATCAATCAATCAAGGCACGCTGCTCCAAGAGCCAGTCCATACCAAAGATCACATCAAACTCCAATAGTGGCAGCACAGATTCTCTCAATCCAAAATCTCGATTTCCTATATGCACGTCCACATCACAAGTCCTATCCGCAAGAATGATACACCCATTCGGTAGTAGCATATTCACACCATCTGTCGTCACATGACTCGGAACTCCAACTCGAGTTACGAAGTCCTTAGACAGAAAAGAATGTGAAGCACCCGTATCAAACAGGGCTCTCGCCGGATTGTTCCAAATCAGGACAAAGTTTGTAGCACACACATCATGCACAAGCTACATACAAAATATGCAATCAATACAACAAGCATTAACTTAACTCGTACCTGTGATGACGTCACTTTGCTTGATAGCCACCTGTTGGCCAAGATTGTAGACTCCAGGTTGCGCCTGCGATGCAGAGGAATCAACCACTGCTTTGCCCTTCTCAGCATAAGATGCAATTGTCTTTTTTTCTCCTTTGGGTTTAGCATAAGATGCAATTGCCACAGGTAAAACATGCACGAGACTCCAGCCTCGACGTTGCTCCCGATGTAACCGTCCCAGATGTTTGCCCTGAAGGCTTGGACCTCTTGCACCACTTCTTTTGGTAGTAAGATTTGCAAGAGCGGGGTGCTTTGAACTCGGGCTTTGCCACAGCTAAGTCCTTCCTGCCTTGCACTCGCTTCATGTCCTTTTTCAGCACACCCGCCGTATCAACCAAAGCCTGAAATCCCTGGTTCACTGAACTAGAAAGCAGGAACCTCAACTCATCCCACAATCCTTAATAGAACCGATTTGTTTTTCTTTGTTCATCGGCAAAGATTGTTCTTGTATACCGTCCCAATCTTGTAAATTCATGTAGTGACGCATCAACGCTAGACTCTCCTTGCGTTAGCCGCTGGAACTCGTTCTCCATAGCAATGCGTTGTGCCGCTGGAAGATGTTTAGCCAAAAACATACGAGAGAACTCCTCAATCGATACTTGAGTCAATTGCATGCCCGCCAAATGGTGTAACTCAACCTCGTCCCATAATAACCTCGCCTCTCCTTCTAACAAGAAAGTGGCCAAAGTGACCTTTTGAGTTTCCTCTGTCCCGATCGCCGTCAAAATACATTTGACTCGCGATAACCAGTCCTCTGCCTGCGTTGGGGATCCCAGTCCCGTGAACGTAGGCGGATTGAAGCTCATGAATTGCTTCAATTATCGTTCAGCTGCTCGCGGATCCACAACCTCAACCGGTTCGGGTCGGACACTAACAGGATCTGGCACAACTGCCGGCAGTGCCTGCCCGGTCGGCTGAATCATCGCAAATAGAGCCTCAGCAACTAATCGAATAGTTTTTATAGAGGGAGGAGGTGTTGGCACCTCAACTAGTGTCGCACTCTCATCAGAGTGCTGGGGCACAGATTGCTCAGCACCACTACGAGTCACCTATGGGTGTACAAGACACACATTAGCGACAATACGCAAGAAATAACAACAAAGTAGGAACGCGAAGATTCCTCAAACAAGTGTATTTGCATTTCTTAGTGGATCTTCCAGAGTTCACTAGAGTTACAACGGTTCGCACAGACACGTGCTCGCCACCCCACAAAAGAATTCAACCATGAATTCGAAAGAGGAAAACCGAGACAAGATGATACAAAAATATAACGACTCCACCCATTAAATAACATATAATAGAAGGTTCGGTCGGGGCCCCACACTATATGCTACAAACAGACGGTGAGGTCACAGGATGATACCATCAACGCATCCGAACACAGAGTATGCTTGCGGAATAGATACACAAGTAGCTGAACTCATAGCAGGGATATCCACCAGATATATATAAACCAACGTTATATACAACCACTCAAACGAGGGCATAGCAAATACTATAGTTTTGCCATTGCAGTTCCTCTTTAAACAGTATGGATTACAGACATCGGCACGCAGGCCGGCCATACATGAATAAAAGAAAATAAAAAAGCTAGCCTTCAAGGGCTAGCAGCAACAGAAAGAGTGGCAACAACAGCAGCAGGGGCATTAGCCCTTCATTTTATGCTCGTCTCTCCAGTACCTGTACAGGGACAATCCACCCAGAAGGTGGCAAACAAGGCAACGGTCAGCATTCAGCTGACTAATTTATAACAATCCTACCCCTTTCCCAGGGCAGAGGCATTCCTTCCCTGCAGAGCAAATAGCAATTGACAGATAATATACATATTATGCTCTCACGCACAAGCAATCCATCACAACCGTCGGCCACCCGGCCCGATGATCTGTGCTCTCAGGCACACTTTTGGGTACACCGGCGAACCGAGATCAACACCAATGAGCATTTAGTCTTAATGGCGCGCAGGCCTAAGACTCTCATTATGCTACTGACGAAAGCCCAATGCCTTGGCACTTCCTTGTACAGACAACATAACGCAGGTACAGATCCACCACCACCGTTGCTCAACTCGCCTTTCCCTCACCAAGCACATCGTACTTGCGACTATAACAAAAGGCGCGGGTCGGCTTCACCTTTCCTGTTCGGCACGAGGCCTTTTAGAGCTCGTAGATCCCAATCGACATAACGTCCACCAAGGACTGGCGTTACAATTGACACACTATCCAACTAGGACTGGCTTCATCATCAATCAAGGACTGGCTACATCGTAGCCATAGCACAAACAGCACAAGGGCATTTTCCTAGAGTTCCACAATCCAGTACTTCCTGCTACTCCCCTTTACGGGCATAACCCAACGACCCCACTAACGACATGAGTATATGCGGAGTCTTCTCCGGTGCGTAAATACAACATCACCAATCCACACCAACATGTCCAGATGGGCTTCACTCAACATGCCTATCCCGTACTATACTTTTTTGGGTGTATTTGCAGACTCAAGCTGGGGATAGCAACTATCACCCACTGGAATCACTCACTTCTTCCACCTTTTGGTTGAGAGGATTCCTTACTCATGCATAAAGGAGGACTTCATATGTCCAAGAAGAAAGATCGTTACCCTTGACGATCTCTTGGGAGCCATCGAAAATCTGGCCGGTTGGAAAGCACCACTGCAGCTTTGCCTCCACTAAACTATCTTCGGATCTCGAATCGGACCGCGGGAGCACCACCAAAGCCTTGCTCTTCCTCTCCTTCTCCTTACTCCAAGCTCTCTCTCTTTCTCTCTTGATAAGAATGAGAGAAGAGCCTAACACTCAGCCTTATCACTGCAGGAAAGGACCTGGGCCATTGGATCCAAATAGAAATAATTGGATGGCCATGATCTGCCCAAAATTCCATATTTTACTTGACACGGCCTGTGACACACCCGTGTCCCAGGCCGTGTCCCCCAAGCAGTGTACGAACTGACTCAAAATGAACCAGAACACGGGCTCCACACGCCCGTGTCACAGGGCAGACATGCCCGTGTCAACTTTGACACGACCGTGTGACTTGTCGTGTCACCCTTTATAACACAAGCCCAAATCACCCGAGCAGGACACGTCTAAGGCACACGCCCGTGTCCATTGTCGTGTGCCCAACACGCCCCTTTGACACGCCCGTGTCACAGGACGTGTTCCACACTCAACGCCACTCAATGCCATTCCTCTAAGCGCCACTCAACGCCACTCAATATTCTCCCGAGAAGTACACACCCTGGGACACACCTGTGTCCCGGGCCGTATTGCCTCTCAACGATCAGTTTTCGAGAACTCGAGTCGACGCCTCGATAAAAGGACATGCCCTGGGACATGCCCGTGTCCTAGGCCATGTGCACTGGACATGCCTGTATCCCAGGCCGTGTCACCCAGCCTAACTCCATCTTAAGATTTTGGGGTATTGCATCTAGATCGACCTTATACACACTCTTGTTTCGCCACACCTACACAAGCATTTATAGCCCTTACTACGTAATCATTTCGTGCACAAATCATAAACACAATCGAAGAATGGTCGACTCTAAAACAGCAGTGAAAAATGATTCGACTCAATCCCCCAAAATTAATGCAAAGGTTGCCAATCCTTTTGAGAGAAAGATCAAGGCTATAGGCCAAGATCCGCTCAAGCAAAATGGACCTACCCGGTCCGAAAATAAGAAACAAAAACAATAACAATTTCTTATCAAAGATTTGAAAGCGATTAAAGTTTTAAAGCTGCGGAGAACACGATGGTCCACCTTCCACAAATCTAAGAGAAGAAGCACGAAGAGAGGGGGAAGAGTTTACCCAACCCATTGGTGGAATCACACTTGATAACTTGTGGGAGAATCACTCTCTCCATATTTCCCACTAGCATCGCACCAAATGGATCCACCGGCATCATCCCGAGTGGGGTTGCCGTCCTTCTTCCTTGGAGTCACACCAAGATACCACACCGGAAGCTCCACGGTGGGGGGGGGGGGCAAGATGGAGAAGAGAGGGGAAAGCAATTGGGGGGGCGGCGGCTACTCTCTAGCCTTGGCCGAACTCTCCGAAGGGGGGCTGGTTTTAGGTTTTCAATCATCCCTTCATTCACTAAATAATCCCCTATATATAGGAGTTACAAAAGAGATCTAACCATCCAAGATTGAGATGAAATCTCATCAATCCGGATGGTTAATAGCACACCCAAATGTTTAAACGCACACCAAAGTAAAAAATGCAGGAAATAAAAAATATTACAAGTTCCAAAATAAAATAAAGCATTCAAAATAATTTAAATGGTCTTCAAGTAGGCTTCGCGCGCCGCAGATGGAGATTGTAAAGTTGTCTTCCATTAGCGGCCAAGGAGTCTTCATATCTCCTGAAATCTTTATGTTGTAGCATTTCGGCATCCGGATCATCTTCAAGTGGTGGTGGAGAGGCCATGACATCAGTCTCTCTTATATCATGGCACAAAATAAAGAATATTCAAGCACCAGACCTCTAGTCTGTAATCTGAATAAGTTTGCAATCTGGAAGGCAAGAATCAGATTATATATGAACTCATTGATGAAGATATCTACAACTCCATTTTGACAGGTCCTCCAACTCAAGAGGCTACTACTTTAACAAGCACAAATGCAGTCCTACCACTTGAGTGGATTGAAGCTCAAAAGAAGGCAAAGGTTGCTTATACAAGGGCCATGAACATTCTAGCACAAACTATGTCAGATGACATATTCCAGAAAGTGGTTGAGTGCACTTCAGTAAAATCCATTTGGGACTCTCTAAACCAAATGGTTCCAGGATCAGCTGATGAGAGAAAGGACAAAAGATCTCATCTCTCAATATGATAATTTCCAGAAAGATGAATCTGAGTCAGTAGCTAACATGTATAACAGTCTCAGCTTAATTGTCAATGACCTGAACAACCTGGATAAAAATATTTCACTGACTGAGATAAATGAAAAGATTCTAATGTGCTTCCACAGCATATGGGATTCCAATATCTGGCCAATCAAGGAGTCCAGAAGCTTGAATGAAATATCCATGGAGTCTCTACTAGGCAAGCTCAAGTCCTATGAGCAGCTTATAAAGACAAGAGAAGTAGCTTAGCAGAAGACCTCCTAAATAGGAAGGAAAGAGAAAACATTACTTTCAAATCATCTGATGTACCAGAAGCTCCACCAACAAATGATGAGCTCATAACCTTACTTGCCAAGAGGTTTTACAAGATGGCCATAAAATATTTCAGAAGGAAGTCATCCAGACAAGATGACAGACCAAGATATGACAAAACTCCCACCAAGGAAATTATCTGCTTTTATTGCAGAAAACCTGGACACATTCTTCCTAAGTGTCAAGAGAATCAGATCAAGGAGAAAATAAGAGACAAGGACTCCAAAAGAAGTACAGCAAGCCATCCTCAAGCAAGTATAAGAGGAAGGAGAAAGGTTTTATTGCAGAAACTTGGAGTGAGACAGAAGAAGAATCTTCATCTTCCAGCTCTAGTGAAGATGAGGAAGAAGCTAAAGCAAAAGAAGTTTGCTTAATGGCTATCAATGCATCAAGCAGCTTATCAGAAGCTGAAAATTCAGAAAATGAAGACTCTAAATCTAAAGAGGATCAGGTAATATCCTTATTTGATTTTAATTCTGATTATTTCAAAACTGAATTTAAATTATTATGTAATGATCTAATCAAATTTGAGAAGGAAATCAAACTTCTCAGAGATAAGCTAACTGAACATGAAAATTTGTTATCTGAAAACATTGAATTAAAAGATAAACTAGCTATAGCTTCTGAACAGATTAATTCTTTAAAAATTAAACTAAATGAGGCTAAGAAATTTGAAGAATCCCTTAATGGGAGAAGCATCAAATTGATGAACATAACAACCACAGTAAATGCTAGGCTCAATGGCAAGCTTGGTTTAGGTCCTTCATCAAGCCAACCTCATTTAATTCAGAAAAACATTCTTTTTACACCCATTAAATTCATATCAGAAAAGGGAAAAGAAAAAATAGATGAAAATAATTAACTAACTGAATTAAAAAAGAAACCTAAGAAAAAGAGAAAGAACAGGAAAAATCTTAATCATAACAATGTTCAACAGATTTCGTCGAACTCAGATCGACGAAATGTCAACAGTTCGTCGAACTCAAGTCGACGAACTTCAAACACAGATTTCTATTATGATTATTCTTCGAACAGCGATCGACGAAACCAATATGGTTCTTCGAGCCGAGATCGACGATATTGGGGCACAGAGAATAAATATTTCCATTCTCTAAGCGGAGTTTGACAAACTCATCCCTATTCGTCGAACTCAGATCGACAAACTTATCAGAAATCATCGATCCCAGTTCATTTTAAAAGAAAGTCAAATTATTCCAGAACATTTAATCATTCAAAAGAATTTGTTAACCCATTTACCCAATGGATAATTCCACCTGGGAAATTTCACCCTCTAGGATATAAAAACCAATCTGAATGCTCTTTTATTTCTAGCTTTAAATTTGAAAAGAATCAAGGACCCAAGGTTACCTGGGTAAAGAACACCTAATTTTTCTATTTGCAGGTGAAAGACTATCCTACCACAGAGGAACAGTGGTACCTGGATAGTGGGTGTTCAAAGCACATGACAGGAAATAAGGACAACTTAACAAACTACAAGTCCAAGCTTTGTCCAAAGGTGATATTTGGTGACTCCAATTGTGGCCAAACTGAAGGCTATGGGATTATCAAGGTTAGAGCTGTCACTTTCAGAAAAGTACTATATGTGAGAGGTCTAAAACATAACCTGATATCCATTAGCCAATTATGTCATGAAGATTATCAGGTATCCTTTAACCATTCTTCCTGCATTATTTCTTCCATAGATAATAAAACTGTCTTAACTGGCCTTAGGCAAGGAAACATCTATGTAGTAAATTTCAAATCTGCTAGGTAAGAAATTTGCCTATTTAATCAAATTAGTACTAATAATGAACTTTGGCATAAAAGATTAGGACATGTTAATCTTAAAAATATTGCTAAACTCTCTAGGGATAGGCTTGTTAGTGGATTGCCTTCTTGCCCCGATAACAAGGAAAGCCTTTGCAGAGCTTGTCAATTAGGCAAGCTAACCAAAAATAGTTTTAAATCTATTAATAAGAGTGATTCACCCAGGATTCTGTGTTTACTACACATGGATCTATTTGGACCCATTGTTGTACAGAGCTTGGGATGGAAATCTTATACCTTAGTCATTATAGATGACTTCTCTAGGTTCACTTAGGTGTTCTTCTTGAGAAACAAGTCAGATAATTATAAAGTTCTTACAGATTTTCTTAAGAGCATAAAGATTGAGTATTCTACTCTAGTTGTATTGATCAGAAGTTATTATGGTATTGAGTTTGAATCTCTTCCAATGCAAGAATTATGTGAGATGGAAGGTATCAGGCATTGCTTCTTTGCTCCTACAACTCCTTAATAAAATGGGATAGCAAAAACGAAAAAACAGAACCCTAATTGAAGCTACAGGAACATTGCTTGCAGATGCTTATATGCCCCTATCCTTTTGGGCAGAGGCTGTAAGCACAGCAAATTATGTCCTGAACATAAGTTTGATACATCAACTTAAGGGCAAGACTCCCTATGAATTACTCAAAGGGAAGCAACCTAAAATAGACTATTTTAGAATCTTTGGTTGTGTATGTTACATTCATAATAATAACCAGTAACACCTTAGAAAATTTGAGGCTAAAGCTGCAATGAGAATTTTTCTTGGATATTCCCAAGTCAGCAAGGCTTGTAGGGTTTTCAATAAATCTACTTTGAAAATAGAAGAATCTGTTCATATTTCTTTTGATGAAGCTAACATGTATTACAAGCAGAAAGATTCTTCTACCAGTAACTTATTGCAGGTACACCAATTGTGTGAGAAATTGGATGATCTGAACCTCACCAATGAGGCTGAAACACATCCTTCTCCATATATTTATGAAGATAGTGAAGAAGAGGTCAGTGATACAATTGTGGAACCTTAAACAATAGATTTAATTCCACAAGAGGAATTAATTCTCAATACTGTTGCTGAACCAACTCCTCCAACTGATCTTGTCACACTTAGAGATCACCCTGTATCTCAAGTGATTGGAGATATATCATTTAGTATGCAAACAAGGAATCAACTCAACCAAAATTTGATGCATGCTTGCTTCATATCTCAACTTGAGCCCAAATCCATAAAAGATGCAGAGTAAGATCCCCACTAGATCACTGTAATGCAAGAGGAGATCAAACCATTTGAGAGATGCAGAGTTTGGGACTTAGTTCCTAGACCCAAAGACTCACAAGTTATTGGAACTAAGTGGGTATTCAGAAATAAATTGGATATACAAGGAGCCATCATCAGGAACAAAGCAAGGCTGGTAGCATAAGGATACAGACAGGAAGAAGGAATTGACTATGATCAAACCTTTGCACTTGTTATAATACTGGAAGATATCAGAATTTTTCTTATATATGCAGTCTACAAAAATTTCAAGGTCTACCAAATGGATGTCAATAGTGCTTTCTTAAATGGTGAACTCAAAGAGAAAGTATATGTTGAACAACCACCAGTTTTTATTTCTCCAACTCATTCCTCTTTTGTTTTCAAATTACATAAAGCTCTTTATGGTTTAATGCAAGCTCCAAGAGCTTGGTATGAGACCCTTGGTAGCTTTATTTTAGAGCATAAGTTCAATAGGGGCATTGTAGATAGAACCTTGTTTACTAGGCATCATAATAGTAACATATTATCAGTACAAATATATGTTGATGAAATCATTTTTGGCTCTACTGATTCCAAGCTATGCAAAAGGTTTTCTGACCTGATGCATTCCAAGTTTGAGATGAGTAGCATGGGTAAGCTTTCTTACTTCCTTGTTCTCCAAGTGAAGCAATCCCCTGATGGCATTTTCATCTCCCAATCCAAATATGCTAATGAATTAGTTAAAAGATTTGGGATGACTGATGCCTTAGCCAAGAAAACACCCATGGCTTCCAATGCTTTGATTGATTCTGATGAACATGGAAAGCCAGTTGATCAGAAAACATATAGGGCTATTGTTGGGTCCTTATTATATTTCACAGCTAGTAGGCTAGATATAATGTTTGCTACATGTCTTTGTGCTTGGTTTCATGGGAACCCAAAAGAATCTCACCTTGTTTTCTTAAAAAGAATTTTGAGATATATAAAGGGTTGCCCAAATCTAGGACTTTTTATCCAACTGAGTAAGAATTTGAATTTACTGGATTCTTAGATGCTGACTTTGCTGGATGTAGAGTTGATAGGAAAAGCACATCAGGAACATGCCAGTTCCTTGGTGATAGGCTTGTGTCTTGGTTTTGTAAGAAACAAACATCTGTGTCCACCTCAACTACAGAAGTAGAATACATTATAGCTGGCAGTTGTTGTTCACAAATATTTTGAATCCAAAACAAACTCCTGGATTATGGTTACAATCTAAATAATACAACTATATTTTGTGATAGTACCAGTGCAATTTCCATTGCACAAAATCCATTACATCATAGTAGGACAAAGCATATAGAAGTAAGGCATCATTTAATTATAGATTGTGTGGACAAAAAGAAAATTAATCTTGTCTTTATCTCTACAGATTTCCAAAGAGCAGACACCTTCACTAAACCTTTAGATGAGAAGAAACATCTATTCTTTCTGAATCAGCTAGGTATGATCAATGGAGAAGGTTAATTTAATTTTCTGTCTGAGGTCAAAGAATTGGTCACAGTTCATCGAACGGAGATCGACGATCTGAGAACTATTCTTGAGAAATTTCGTCGACCTGAGATCGACGAACTCTCTACGTGAAGTTATTTTTGTCGAGCGGAGATCTATGATTTTACTTCAGAAAATTATTCGTCGACCTGAGAATGACGAAAAGTTTTCCCCTCTTCAAACTGAGATCGACGATATCATTTCTTCATGAAATTTTTCTTCGACCTGAGAACGAAGATTTTCTTTTTCTTTCGCATGACGGAGTCTGCCGCTTCATATTCTGAAAACCTTTATAACTAGGTTTTCTTTGATCTCCATCTCGCACTTTCTATTTCTCTTGCACTTGATCTTTCTTTCGTTTTGCCAGAAAACAATGGCGACTCTGGCGAGTTCCCTCTCCAGCATGAAGTACAAAACCGACTTTGACATCGACTTCGATTCTTTCCGTCATTCCGATCAGATTTTCATGGACATTCTATAGTTGTTTGAAGAACAGCAACTAAAGAAAATCATAACCACCAGGATCAAGTTGCTAGCAACTAAAATAAGGGAATGGGTTTATACTTCAACTACTTCAGACGTAAATTCTATCACTGGCACCATTGCAGGCAATCTGGTTACCCTAACCCCTGTTGTTTTAACAGAGATTTTTGGTTTGATAAATGGAGAAGAGTATATTTAAATAGATAGTTCTGAATATGATAATATGCTGATCAAAATGGGTCATTCTGAAGGAAACCCTAATAAACTGCTTAAAAAGAATTTATCTGCTGAGTATAAATTTCTTGTTGATATCGTTGGTAATGTTTTGCTGGGCAAACACACAACCCATGAATATATAACCAGGCACCAGTTCTTAGTGATGTGTGCTCTGGTAAATAAGAAGGCAGTAAATTGGGGAAAGTTACTATTTGAGTTGAACAAAAATAAGAATTCTAAGAAAGAGATGTGTTTTGGGAGGATATTAGGCATTTTCCTCCAGGCCAAGGCATCTGAATTACTAGTCTCCCAGACCATATTCATTAATGCCTCCAAGAGGCTTACATCTGCCTTGTTTGGGAGATGGGAGAGGACCATCCTTAAGCCATCCAGGGCTTCCTCCTCTTCCAGGACTTTTGAGGACACAAGGGCAGTTACAGCCACTCCACCTCTAGAAGAAATTACCCCTTCCATCAGAATTCAAACTGATATTCCTTCAGCTCTTCCGCAACAACAACAACAACCATCATCAACTTCCCCTTCAACTTCACCTCTTCCTCCACCATCACCTCCATAATGAACAATCATCATTCATGAGGATGAAATTATGACTGATTTCATTCCTTCTCTATTTCCACCTAAAACTCATCTGGATGACTTTCCATCCACATCCCCACAGCTCTACTTCAATCTGCTATCTCTACCTCCACCATCTCCACATCAATCCCCTGTTCAATCACCCATTCAGGAAATCACACTACAACAATAACTACCATAACAATTCCTACTACCATAATTCCAACCACTTCCACTGCTATTCCATCTAACCCTACCTCCACATTCCCTGAATTCCTTCATACTGATTTCCCTCAGGATTTTTCTGTATGTTCCAATTGTGGCCATCATACCTCTTATACTCCATCTGATCTTGAACCTTTATATTTAAATTTCTCTTATATTGCCAAAGATCTTTTTAAATTCATCTCTCAGACTCTAGAGTAATTAATAATAACTATTTTTGCTCCTCTATCTTCCTTCATCACTTCTCTCTCTACTTAAATTGTTGCTCTCCATTCTATCCCTTCTTCTGGGGGTCTGGCTTAAGGATCCTCTGAAACTAGGCAGGGGGAGATGTTAAATGAAGAAGCTCCAGTTCTAGCACCTCCAGTTCTAGCATCTCCAGTTCTAGCAGCTTCAGTTCTAGCAGCAGCGATAGTTTCTCCTCCAGCTCCTCCTCTAGTAGTGTTTCCAGAAGTTATAACTGTTGGTGATTTTATTATAAATCACATAGTTGATTTGAATTCTTTACTCAATTCTTTCAATTCAGTTTACAAAATTGTTCTACCAAGTTTTGATGTTGATTACTCTAAGGCTATTGTATGTAATTCTGCTCCAATAAGTCCTGTAGTTGTAGATCAACTATGGCAAAGCTTTACAGTTCCTGTGATTACAAAAATATTAGTTGCTGAAGATGTTCGCAGTCCTCTACCTCGTATGTGGGCTTTGTCCCCTATGCTAAACTTGGATGATATTATGTTTGCAGACATGGAAGAAGGAGAAGGAAATCAGATTGCTAATAAAAGTTCTGCAGAGCCAGCCATTCTAGAACAGCCTCAGGCTGAGAAGAAAATTTCTGAAGATGCTCTAAAAGAAATTGATGATCTGTATGATAATTCTCCTGAATCATCTGATGATGATGAGGATTCTGTTGATTCTAATGATTCTGATGAATCAAATTCCAAGAAGATAAAATCTAAGAAGAGAAAGGCTCCTCCTAAGGATGTTCCTAAGCCTAATCCAATAGCTGACACGCCTTATTATATTTTGAATAATATTACTCTTTATCCAGGAATGCCTAAATGGATGTGGTACTCTAAAAATGAGCAAAAGGCTAGGAAGAAGAGCAGGAGATGCTATCATCCTCCTATAAGGAATTGGAGAGAACCTCCTCCTCTTCCAGGTGCTTCAGGGAATATTTCTCAATCCTCAGGTAATGTCTCTAAGACTTAGAATCTAGCCTCACGTAGTTCTCAATCTCAAAGGCCAGCTTCCTACAAGTCCTCTAGACCAGCTAAGAAATTTAGTCAATGTAGTCCTCCAAAGTAATATTATCAAAAAAACATCAATAGATATCTACTCCAACAAATTTTCTACTGCAATCTATTTTATTCAGAAATCCTCAAAATTCTTCTCAGGATGCTCCAAAAACTTATCTAGAGAGGCCTCTCTCTTCAGCTTATGAACCTGAGTTAGATCCAAATTTTAGAATGGCCAGATTTCAAGAGCTTATTGGTTAATCTCAGATGAACAAATCCAGAGCAGAAGGATCAGATCCATAAAAATTCACTATAATGTCCACCTATAGACAGAAAGAGTTTGATAAATTTCAGGTAGATAGACAGTTATTTTATCAAAATGAATATATGTAGGTACATCCAGAAGTTGTAGTTCCCAGAGCTTCATCTGTGACAGTTCTTGGAGTTCAAGACATGAAAATGTCTCAGGAGGAAGCAGAGAATCCTCACAGGATAATTGTGTTTGCTAAATCATCTTCTTCTCCTCCCTCTGACAAATCTTTAACATTTATTTCTCTGTGATACATATGTGTATTGTACTTAGCTATATTATATCTACTGAATTATTTTAAAATTATGTCAGATATTTAAATTGCTTTGTGTTTTTATGCTTTTCTATTTTTGTTTAGTGACCTCACCCAAGAATGTTGGATCCCTATTTAGGATTTGGGCTAGGTGCACTATTAGGTTATTGACCCATCATGTATAGTTTAGGGTCAAATTATTTGGTTCTAAGGTTAGGACAGTCTGATTAGGTTAGACTCTTATGTTCTAGCCTTCAGAAGACTCCAAAGACTCAGACTTTGAAGAAATTCAGTTTTTAAGAGTTCAGAAAATCAGTTCGACGTTCTTCGAACTCAGCTCGACGATCATCGATCGCAGATCGACGAACTCAGATTTTCAACTCTGAGCTGAGCTCGATGATATTCGAGCTCAGGTCGACGAACTCTCACTTCTCTTAGTTTCTCTAGTCGACAAAAGTCTATCTCAGGTAAACAAACTTGGATCTCAGCATTGTCAGATTCTTTCAAGATCAATTATCCCTAATCTCAACTCGACGAAGATGATTTCTCAGCTCGACAAACTTTGAGATCAGGTAAACGAAATCTGTCCCGAGTTTGACGATTTCTGTCAGTATCAATTTGACGACTTCTCTCTCATTTTGATTTCAATTGGTTTTATTCTAAGGAAGTAATTCTCTGATAATTAATGTTTATATTCACAAGAATATTATAATTGCATGGCAGCATTAATTATGGATTTCACAGAGTAAATTACTTGACTTATTTACTGGGACAGTTGAGGAAACTCATTAAAGACAATTTCCAGTCGTTTCAACTCTAAGATTCTGAGTAGCAAATCAAGGATAATATTCAAAATTCAAAGGCAGAAATCCTCTCAGAATATAAAAAGATCTTTTTAAAAAAAGAAGAACATCAAGAGATCTTGTCACAACAACTGATACAATGTTTTTCAGAGAAAAAGCACTGTTATCATTCTTACAGGAAATTGAAGAAGAACATCACACACAGATCTTTAGTCTTCTTCAGTTTCTGCTTCAGGATTCAAAGGGACAACTCATCAACACCAGTCCAAGAAATTTCTGAAGATCTTAATCAAGGCCTACACCCTGAGCAAAGCTCTCATCTTCCTGAACCTTTCTTCATCTCAGGGGGATCTTTGACAATAACATCCCCTAAAGTCTTCTCAGTTGTTTGAGAAAGAGAAGACAACATCACTTTTCATTTTCTACTACAAAAAGGGTTTCTAACTCCCTTGAAAAGTTATCACCTATTAACAAGTCTCCTTATCAAAAGTCTTGATTTGGTTTTTGGGCACCTGATAAAAAGCCTAAAGGGTTCTGAGATCTCACTTGAAATAGATCTTGTGGTGATAGGGCACCTGAGCAAAAACCTGTGGTGGATTCCTACCAGGGTGGTAGAAGAGTGGATGAATCCAGTTTTGGGGAACCACTATAATTTTCTTATGTAGTCTTGTTGTTCCTTTCTTTATTTCAGTTGTGCTGTGATAGTTTTCTTTTTCTTACTTCTCTTTATACATATACTGATATCACTTATTTTAATTCCACTATAAAAACTAATCAAGTTTTTAAAAGTCTCTAGTGGAGTGTATCCCTAGGAAATGATTCATTGAGGGGAAGTATCCTCTAGGTCATGCTCAATGTCCTTTAGGAATAGCTCATCGTATTGAACGTTCATTAATCTTGGCTTTAAGAGGTATAGCTCTGGAACGCGCTTCAAGTTGATCTTCCCAGAGGTCTTCTTCACCTTCAGAATCTCCTGTACAAATGTCAGGTTCTCCATAGATAAGCTCGCCTGGTGAAAAGAGGACTTGTTAAGCAATCATGTTCAAGATATGCAGGTTCGTAGTTTTGAAAATATCACGGTTACCTTTAACTGATTTTACGGGTGGGCAATCTCTTTTTGAGACTGTCTAAGACCGTATAGTGTCTCCCCCAGCTCCCTCCAGTAGTGGTTTTATATGAAAATGCCCTCAAGGAGTCAATGGTCGCCAATTATGTGAGCTAGTCGTGGGGAGTCCCATCATCTTCACAACCTCCTCATCTCCAACGACCACAAAGGAGATAGCCAAGGAGTGGAGGGTCTTCTCATGTCTTTCCCTCTATAGCAGAAGCTTGGTGTTCAACGTAACCTCTTCTCCATCCTGAAACATCAGCGGACATCAGAGGTTATCCGTCAGGGAGTAGCCATAGGGGAGAGGAATTTGTGCCCCGATCGGAGGAGTTTGTACTGACGTTCGGCTTTGCCTGGCAGGATATTTCACACAAATATTACGAGGGGGTAGCGGTTGTTCCCCCGGAGCACGAACCTCTTTAGGGCAGTCTCCTTCATTTTCTCCGTGGCGGTCAGGACCATGCCCAGCAGTTCGTAAGGTCTCTCTGCAGGAACATGCAAAATAACTATAGGAAGGAGGGTTAAAACCCACAGGTATGTTAACTTTTTTAAATTAAATGTCTTACATTCAGAAGTGTCTATGTCGGCCACCTATCTCAGGCACGCTTCATCATAGGGAACATTCAGGGGGGACTTCTCTAGGAACTCCATAATATCCTTATTTGTCCCCTCAACCGAAAAACTCTGAAAATCCTCCTCCATCCGCGGATGGGAGTGGGGATGGGGGATCCATCCTCCGAGGTCCGCCGTGAATAAGGTAAACCTTGTCTTCCACTAATGAATCTTGTTCTCCAGGTTCAGAGCTCACAACTTATTGGTCCCATTGTAGTGTTTACCCTTTGAGTATATGCGGATTTAAAGTAATTTCCATAACACAGTCAGGTTAAATAGGATCCTTTGAAGGTAAACAAAAAGGCAGTCGCCAGCCCTATTGAATTAGGGGTAAGCTGTGCAGCTATGCAGCCATAGTGATTCAATATTTCCATTGCCTTCGGCAGAATAGGGAAGGTCCATCATGCATCAAAATGCTCGAAGGGGAGAACGAGTTCGTGGGTGAAAATCGAATAGAGGTGTTCATCAGGCTTAGGAAGCCACACGACGTATCTGTTAGGAGAGAGCCTGATTATTGGGGGCTCGTGTAGAATAAATTCTATGGCTGAGACCTCGCGGGTAGATCTGACTTGAGGAGCTTGCACATTTGCCATGGGGTTCAAAGGTGTCTTTTGGAAAGAAAGCTGTGCAGACCTATTTATAGGAATAACCTTGCTTACTTCGAAACACGAAATGATGCAGACACTTGCTAACTACAGGGAATGTCTGCGCTGACCACTACATGCCATCATTTCCTAAAAAAGAGGAAGGTACTAAGCAATCACTCACTAGCAAGTAAATTTTAAGCTATTAGCAAACCACAAAAAATAGCGAAGGCAATATTACAAGTGCGGAAAGCACATGATGTTTGCCCAAAAGTGTTCATGTGCATACACATAATCCTTCTACAACCTGTTTATTATAAACATAAAAGTTACGGCTCTCCTCTCACTCCTTAGAAGCCTCATCGCTAGATATCTGCTCCACACCCACGAAATCCAAGTTTTTAGTAATCTCGGCGTGCATGATAGATGGGCCCACATGGTTCTTGTTCAACTTGGCGATAAGGGCATTGAGGCGCGTAATTGTAACTTGATGAGTGTGTGAGAAGTGATTGTGATTAATTACGCTTTACGAAGGCAAGTGCACCTATCGTTATAGATTAAAGAATCAAGTGTCATTTTTTTCGGTCCTGTCAAGTACGAGTACTCATAAGGAAGAGTTATTATTTTATCTTAACAAAATAGTGGTTGGATTGCAAAAATTAAAGACTGAGAAAATGAGCGAATAAACGGGTAAGATGTAAATAAACATCAAATTTTATTGATCCAAAATGATAAACAATACAAAGGTATGCCCCCATATTTATAGAAAATGGGGGATATGAGAGAATATAATAAGAGATATGGGACTAAATAAGCATCAGCGCGGTTATGCTGTTTGCCGCTGTTAAACCGCAACACTGTACAAAGGACTGTTAACTGCCAGACTGTCTGCTAGCTGCCAGACCACCAATGCTAGCCACCAGACTTCCTGCTAGCCGCCTAACCTCCAATGCTAGTTACCTGACCATTGCTGCAGTAAGCCACCAGACCGTTGTTATGGCAAGCCACTAGACCGCCGTTGCGGTAAGCAACCAGACCGCTGTTACGGCTACCTGTCAGACTGCTGCTACGGCAAGACACAAAACTGATGTTTCGGTAAGCCACCAGATCACTCTTACTACCTATGAGACCGCTGCTGCGATAAGCCCTCATACCGCATCTTCTAGGATACGCTACCAGAGAACCAGACCGCCTGAATAAACCGCCAGATCGCCCGAACAACTAGCCGCCTGACGAGAAGGTCAAACTGCCACACTTTAACACTCCCCTCAATCTTGAGCATTTATTTCAACCATGCCCAGCTTGCTACAAACATCTGAAGAAAAAAATTGGTTTCGTGACGAAGTCTGCCAATTCTTTATCAAAAGTGACGAAGGGAGTACATATCTGATTCTTCAACACCTCTTCCCTAATGAAATGACAATCAACCTCAATGTACTTTGTCCTCTCATGAAAGATAGGATTCTTTGATACGTAAATGGCGGCTTTGTTATCACAGAACATAGGAAGAGGATGATCATAGACTTATCCCAAGTCAAGCATAAGCACTCGTAACCATTTTAACTCACAGGTAGTTAAAGGCATGCTCCTATACTCTGCTTCATCACTTAACCTTGAAACCACTTCTTGCTTCTTGCTTTTCTAGCTAATAAGGTTTCCTCCGACAAAAGTGCAAAAACCTGATGTAGACTTTCTATCTTCTTTGTTATCAGCATAGCTGACATCAGAATATGCTTCAATCTTCAGATTATTATTATTCTAAAACAACCAGTCCTTTCCTGGAGATCTTTTCACATACTCCAGAATTTTTATGGCTGACCGAATATGACACTCTCTAGGATTCTGCATAAACTGACTGACCTTCCCAACTACATAACAGATATCTTGTCTAATAACAGTCAGATATATGTTTTTTCCTACAAGACATCTGTACACAGTGAAATCTGGAAGAATAGGAGAATCTTCAGTCCACCTATTATCATCTCCAACTGCCATCGGGCAACGAGAAGGTTTCATACCAAGAAGACAGGTCTCCTTTAATAGATCTAGCGCATACTTTCGCTATGAAAGAACCACCGAGTTCCTCTTACATGAAATCTCAATTCCCAGAAAGTACTTCGGAGTTCCCATATCTTTAGTAACAAAATGTTGTCGAAGATGTCCTTTGGCTAGATCAATGCCTTCTTTATCATCACCAGTCAAAAGAATATCATCAACATAGATAGTAAGAACCACAAGACATTTAGTAGTCTTGCATATTAACAGAGAATGATCAGTAGAGCTTTTATTGAACGTAATAAGAGAAATATCTCCACTAAACTTGTCAAACCAAGCTCGTGGACTCTACTTTAAGCCATAAATTGCCTTCCGAAGCTTGCACACCTGAGACACCCCCTAAGCAACATACCGTGGAGGTTTCTCCATATAAACCACCTCTTACAAATCTCTATAGAGGAAGGCTTTCTTCACATCTAACAGAGGCATCTTCTAGTATCGATTAATAGCTACAGGGAAGAGAACGCATATAGTGCTAATGCGAGCAACAGGAGAAAAATTATCAAAGAATTCTACACCATATGACTGAGTAAAACCTTTGGCAATAAGACTTTCCTTATAGCGATCAACAGAGCCATCTGGAATATACTTAACCACAAAGACCCACCCATAACCAACCTTATCAATGCCCAGAGTTGGGGGAACAAGAGTCCATGTACATCTCCCAGTTAACGTGTTCATTTCTTTATCCATAGAAGCTTTCCACTGAGGAATAGAAGAGCCTCTTTATACGTTGCTGGTATGATATTAGAAGAGATAGCAAGAGCAAAACGCTTGCCAACTGGGGAAAGCTGAGTATATGAGACAACATTATACATAGGATGCTTAGTACATTGTCCAACACCCTTCCACAAGGCAATAAGAAGATCAAGGTCACTACTGGCCGGAAGAGGCAATGCACTGTCAGAAGAAAGAAGAAGCCCTAGAACAGACACAGATGGCTCCAAGGGAACACATCAGTCTCCAGAGAAAGAGACAGGGCAACTGGAGCAGATGTTGAAAGAACTGGTTCTAGCAAGGGTGCCAAGATAATAGGCAGGGAAGAAGAAGTATTAGAGGGCAAGAGAGAAGAAGTAGGAGAAAAATATGGTGTATCTTCAAAGAATGTAACATCAACAGAAACGTGTTGTTTGCGCAGAAGAGGATCATAATAGCGACAGTCCTTCTGAGTCGGGCAATAACAGATAAATATGCATTTAACAGAACAGGAAGAAACTTTTTCACGACTATGAGAAGGTATGTGAACAAATGCTATACAACCAAAAATCTTAAGAGGTAAAGGGAATGGATCAGCCTCGGGATACAAAATAAAAAATGGAGTCTTGCCTTGAAGAACAGACAAGGGAATATGATTGATGAGATAGCAAGAAAGGAGAACAGCATGGCCCCAATAAGACCGAGAAACATTCATTTATAAATAAAGGCTGCGAGAAACATCTAGGAGATGGTGATTATTGCGTTCAGCAACACCATTCTGTTGAGAGGTATAGGGACAAGTAGTTTGATGAATCAAGCCATTGCTCTCGCAAAAATCAGAGAATTGTCGGCAAAAATATCCCACCTCACCTCAAGTAGAAAGATTGGTATTTATAGGAAGAATTGTATAAGATACACGCCCCTAGATCACACCTGTGATCACCTAGGGCATGTAAGGTATGGAATCGGTGACAAAAAAGCCCGGGAAATGCTTGGAAGCCAAACCGCCAAAAGTTATTTCTTTATGGGTCACGCCCCCGGATCACGCCCCTTGGTCACGTCCATGACTAGGGCATGTAGCAAACAAATTTGAAAATGGTGAGAAAATGGCTCGATCTAGTGTTTTGGAGGCAATTACTGAAGATGTCATGCCTGGGTGTCACACCCGTGACCTGGGTGTGACTGCTCAAAACGGTCGTTGGCGAAAACTGACTTTCATAACTTTGGATCACGTCTGGGATCTGGATGGAACACGCTCATATCATGCCCGTAATAGGGGCATGTAACTTTATACTGACGAGGCAACTCATTTTGAACAGCGGACACACCCCTGGTCAAGCTCGTGACCAGGGCATGTAATATTTATCTAACGTGGAAATAGCTTCCTAGAAGCGGAGGAGGGACACGGTCTGTGATTGAGGTAACGCCACCTAGTCACCCCCATGATCAGGGCGTGTAAAACTTTATTTTTTGGAAAACATTTAAATTTTTGCCCTATTTACATCTTTGAGCTCCAAATTTATATTAGCAGCCCAGACTTTCTTTAATTTCAAAAAGAATACAACTAAGCACTCAAATTAGAAAAAGATAAATTTTTTTGATAAATTAATAAATAAAAACTATAGTAAAAACACAATAAAATAAAAGTTATCAAAAACCCTCATACTTACCCGTTTGCTCGTCCCGAGCAAACAATCTCTTATAGGAAGTAGCCAAAATTCAAAACAATAAATGAACTTTCGAACCTAAGGAGTAAAATGTGAAGTCTTACGCCTATGCGGGTAGCGATTTTTGCAGAAAGACCTACTCAACATACAGATTAGCGATATGTTTAAGTGATCTCCTCGTATCCACAACCTGTCAAAAAAATCTAGGATATAGATCTAGGATCATACTTGTTACACTAGAATTCAAACAAATTATTATCAAATACAGCCCGAAGCAAATTAAAATTGAGAGCTTGCTAGATGATTAAAAGAAAACCAAAGTTCATTTCATTCCAAAGTTCTTTATGATTAAGTGCTAAATAAAATTTAGCTACTCATCATGATGGGGAAATGCATAATATGATAGATAAATACATGATTACTACAAAGGAAAAAGCTTGAAATAGCAAACTATAAAGCTAAATTACAAATTGGAAAAGAAATTAACTAATGCTAAACTATAAACTAGAAATGAAAATAAGGAAAGATAGTACAAAATTATAAAATATCTCCACCAAAATCTCCCTCCTCAGCTCAAGGAGAAGACTGGTATTTATAGGAATAATTGCATGGGAGTCACGCCCCTAGTGTTGAAACTAAAAAATCGGTCTCTGTGTACTTCACCCGTGGGGAAGGGGTGATTACTCACCTACTTCTCTCCTGCAAGCAAAATAACAAGGAAAAAGAACAATGAACTGACCAGCTCGGCGCGGAGGTCCCACCACACACCAGGAAGATCCTAGAGCGCTTCCCCTCCCTAGCCAAGAGCCGAGCTAAGGCAATCTCAAAAAGCGCTAGAAGACTGGGACACAAGTCAGCATGCCTTCTGAGGTGCCCCTTGGGTCTATTTATAGATTTCTGAAATCGGCCTGCAAGTAGCAAACCTCTACTGTTCTGAATAGCTATGTGCAGCCCAACTGGGTCTGCCAACAGCATAAATCTGATGTTCTAACTGGCTATGGGAAGGCCAGCGGGGGAAAATATTAAATATACATCACAGAAAAACTGTGCGAGTGGCCCCTAAAACCTCCAATCGCCTGGGGCGAGCACTGCTCGATGGAGCTAGCACTCGCCGCCTCCACTCTCCTGGGGAGGCGTGTGCTCGATGGAGCTGGCACTCGCCGCCTTCCCCGAACCTTAGCAGACACGGGCCCTACTGGTCTAGCTCGCTTATTGTTAGTCAAGATCAAGGGCGATCGTGAGATGGCGGATGTTGAAGCCTTCCTCGGCGCCCGAGGCGGATGCGACCTGGTTTTCCCCCCACCTCCCTTCTATAGGCGAGCGCAAGCCAGGCCGCTTTAAGTTGTTACTTCCGAAGCCAAGAGATATTAAGTTTGACAAACTCCAGGCAGGCGCGAACTGGGAGGATAAGAGACTGAGTTTGACGAACTCTAGACTGGCGCGGGCTGCGCTGAATAGAGACTGAGTTGGACAAACTCCATCCGGGCATGAGGCTTATGTCGACGAAAGCCAAGGTTAGCTTGACGAAATCCAGGCAGGGCACGAGCTGGGCGGAAGAGAGACTGAGTTCGACGAACTCCAGGTTGGCACTGGCTGTGCGGAATAGATCCTGAGTTCGACAAACTCTAGACGGGCATGGGCTGCGTTGGCCAGCTCGCATAGCTTATCCGTCTAACTTTGGCAAGAGCGAGTTTGTCATTCGGAGTCTGCCTGCTTGCTACCCTGATGCGGGCAGGCTCCCACGGTCTTCACACCTGTAGTAGTGGGCCCAAACGGCAAACACGGGATTGTACATAATCCCCTCTTTTTGAGCTTGGCCAAGCTCGGAATGAATCATCCAACCCACATGTTCGGTGAGTATTTTGCTGAGATGGAGAAAATCTTTTGAGGGGCCTCACCCTCGTGTTATAAATATGCCATCAGACCTTCGAAAAATTCCCCCCTCCTTCCACCCCTCGCCGTGAACTATAGCCGAGCGATGCCTATATCCGAGGAGATGTGAGCTCACCTAGCGGCCGCGAGGGAGCGGACTCGGGAGCTAGCCCATGGTGCCGCCCTGTGGCTGGAGCGTGGATCGCATGGCCCCCTCTTTAGGCTAAAAAAAGGAAAAAGGGGCGGGCGGTCCCCCTCAAACGATCCCCTTGCATCGAGTTTGGCGGTCGGTGACAAGGTTGCTCCTGAGGTATACAAACCCCTCTGTTCGACTCATGACTCTGATTTTGATTTCTCTATTCTGCAGGAATTGATTCACGATGATGGAGAGGATAGGGGAGAACCGGGTTATTTTCCCCTATAGATAATTGAGTGGGTTGCTAGCCCCTCGTCCCAGGAGCATGTCCGTCCTGCGAAGCCTCCATTATTGATGCCTCCCGGCCTGGGAAAAACCTTTGCTGACCTTGGAGGCGAACCCTTCCAAGGTCAGCCGAGTACCTCAAGACTGGCTACCGATATGGGTGACGTACCGACCCCAGGTGAGCTTTGCACTGTTGCCCATTTGCCACTGCTCGCTCCTTCTGATTCCTCCCTACAGGTTTTAACGTGATCTCCTCCTCCGACATCGAGATGAGTGAGGGGTATTCGCCTCCTCCAAACAGAGATCTCATTTCTGAGTACCTAGGTGACCCACTGAATGATGAGAAGATAAAGAAGTAGGTTACGCTGCAATTTCAAAAACACACGATACTTCTGCAGGAGGTTTTCAACAAGGTGGACAAGGACAGGGCGGAGGAGCATTTCGCGGTTCTGGAAGGGGCGAGGCGTCCAGCTGATGGGGACGGAGTTACCTCTCCGGGACTACACATCACGCGAGCCGAGGAGCGGCTTAGGAATGCCTCATAGCAGTTAGATCTGGTCCAGCGGGAACTGTTGGCGGTCTGCGATTACCATTACCCTCGCATGCTGCCCCAATCTGGCATGCGGGGGCGAGGCAGGTGGAAGTGGATCTAGTACTGAGCCGCCTGCCCCTTCCTCGCTATTGTTTGCCTGGCAAGGCAAGTGGTAGAGCAAACAATAGCGAGGAAGGGACATTTTAATATGTTAAGTTTCAAATAATTTGAGACCTGTTTGTCATACCAATGGGCGAATGTTCGCTGCGTGTTACATTTAATGTTTTGATGCTTAGTTTCTTTGGGGAGTAGACCGGGCACTGTGGCTCGCCTATTCCTTCTTCAAGCAAGCACGACATTTTTGAGCTGGCTTGCCCAGCCCGCTTATTCAGTTCAGGCAGGAGCGAGCCGACCGCCCGTAGATTGCGAGCTTGAGCGACTCGCCCAATATTTCGGGCGGGCTTGGGTCACGACTCGCCCGTCACTTGTGCTAACGCGGATGAGAGCTACTCGCGACTATTTTGACTTCATGGCACATCGGTGAGCTGATAGAAGTTCGGGGCGGGTCTGTAAGTCAAAACATTGGGGCATATTTTGCTATTCCCACTTTCCCGCCGGCGAAAAGTTTTCCCGCCCTTTTCATTCTATAAATAGGCCCTTCCGACTCCTTCTAACCTACCGCATTTAATACTTCCCCTTCTTTCTACTTCTTGCGACTCCCGACTTGCCAGCTTCATACGAGAACTTCCTCATCCCGCTCAGCGAGTTTCCCGTGAGATGGGTGGTGACAGCGGCGATGCAGATGGGCGGAGCAAGTGTGCCTGGACATTCTTCGAGCATGATTGTTTCCATGCCGCCATCACCAAATGCGATTTCCTTGATTCCATAGGAAACTTTGTACCACCAGGCTTCGTGGCGAGGCGACCTGGGAAGTTGGAGAAGATCAACGACCTCTTCAGAGAGGAGCTAGCCATACCCACGTCGCATTTTGAGGCGGGTCTACGGCTTCCTCTATGGCCGGAGGACCGCCAAACACTGAAATACTTCGAGGTCGTCCCCAGGAAGATGACCCCAAATTCCATCGATGTGGTGGTCGGGTTCGCCTGCTTCCTGTAGGAAGAGCGGATCGAACTCATCCTTGCGTTCTTCCGCAAGCCGTTCTCCTTCTGGGAGAACAAGTATAGGACCGCCCACTTCTTCATCAACCATGTCAAGGTGAGGGAGACTGTCAACAAGAGCCATAACTGGCTAAAGAAGTTTGTTTTTGTCAAAGAGGACTTCAACAATGTCCCTTTCTCGTCGATCCAGCTTAGCGAGGCAATCTACCCCCCCCCCCCTAGCCTGGGGGGCCACAAAGCAGAGCTGTGCTTATTCTTGGCCGGGAAGAACTTCGAAGTCGCCTTTCTACATAGGAACCTTGACAATATCGCCCTCGTCCCGCTCGGGGAAGGTAGGCGATTCATGTTTTCCCCATTTTCTTTACCACAATTCTTCTGCTTTAATCTTTCTTTCATACGGGTGAGCGGGACATCCCCTTGCACCCTACTTATGAGAGTGCGTGACTCGCTTCCAACGAGCTCGCCCGCGCCGAGGTTGTGGAAGCTGCGCATCGTGAGACCACAGACCCTGCCGTCCAGAAGTGTCATAGCCGAGAACAGCCTCTGTTGCCGCCGCCGCCAAGAAGCCTAAAACTGCGGGCGGCGCACCCTCAACGAGTCAGGAGAAGGGTAAGTCCCCGATGGATCAACCAACTGGGGATCTCGCTCCCACGACCGCCCCGACCAGCGTCTCCCCTAGTGGGTCGGCTGGCACTTTCGGGCCTCATAAAGAAACGCAGCGAGCCGTGAAGCCGATGTCAAGGGTGCACCGCAACTTTGGCCTTGGCGAGCGGCCTCTCGACGAGCTCGGGAACCCCCTCCTCAAGTGGGACAGGGAGTCGAACCGGGCCATCATCTCCACCCTGCTTCCGAGCTGGCTGGATTAGAACACCATCAGCGGGGAGGCCTACAATTTCTCATTCGGCCTTTATGCACGGGAGGACGTTGTTGTCTATGACGTGGAGGCCATGCGGGTCCTCGTGCACGAAAACACGCGGGCCCAGCTCTATGGCCTAGAGCTGTCCCACATGACGGGCAGGCAGCTAACCCAGCTTGATAAGAACGCCCCTTCGCTCAAAAAGCTGGTCAACGAGAAGGAGGAAGCTCGTCGGCTCGCCCAGGAGGAGGCGGATTTCCAGAGAAAGGGGGAAGACGCGGTTGATGCCTCCCTTGCCCAGTACCAGGGGGAGTGGTATGTATCTCGACTTGCACTTATTTCCTACAGGTTACCTTTTCCCCTTCTCAAGTTCATCCTTATCCTATCCCTTTTCACAGGACGCAGCAACGGCTAGCCTTCTAGGCTTCCAGATCGCCTCCCTTGAGAAGGAAAGAGAGACATCATAGGCACAAGTGTGCAAATTGGAGGCAGTAACGGCTCCCCCTCCGCCCTCTAGTTGTAGCTGCCAGCTTGCGCACTACACCGAGTACGAGCTAGAGGTCATAATGTAGAAGAATGTCGCCGGTGCAGTGAAGTACACCCTCCAGACATTGCGGCGAGCTGACCTTATCAAGATCGAGGGCAAGGGCCTTTCCGCGAGCGACATGGTTCCATCCTCATTCCTTCCGGTACCGAAGTAGGGCGACGCTTCCTACCAACCAATCTAGGAGGACTTGTCGCTCGGTGGTTTGCCTCGCTGAATACCCGTGCCTCGCCTCGCTGACCTCATTATAGTCTTGCTGTAAAATGAGCGCGGGCCGAGCCCTAGAACTTGTAATTTTGTTGATCCATAAAGTGTACTTTATGAAATTATTCTCTAGTGTTACTTCTCTATGATGTAAATGCATATCCGTCTTTTTTCTTTTCTTTATTCGCGGCCTATTTTGATTCTTCTATTCGCTGTTCCCCTTCTTGCAGCTTGCCAGCTAGGTTGCGTGTTTGTTCGGGACTTAGCTTAGGAAATATAGTAGCGTTAGTTAGCTGAACCGCGAATGGAGATCCCCGTTCTTTGACTGGATTCTTCACGCCATTTGTGAGATAGAGGAGGCGAGCCGACTTGGCTCGCGCTCGAGTCGCCTGACTCCATGCGAGCTAGGCTCCATGAGGTCACGACGTAATCTAATCTCTCGTCGCCTAGGTCAATTTCCGGGCGCTCACCGATCCATAGGCTCGATTCTGCACTTTTGGCTTGCCAACCTGCTAAGGTCATCCCGGCAACCGTGCGATTTTTTCTTCCGTAGTTTGAGTGCTTGGGTCCCAGCTTTAGATGCCACATTCATCAAGACTTTCTGTCCTGCTGGCTAGTTTGGGGCCTTGTTGATTCCCACGAGTGACATCCAGCCCTGCCAGTTAGGTGAGAGCCTAACAATGGGATATGCTCGGGGTCTGGGTAAACTCCTCTGAGTGACATCCAGCCCTACTGAGAGCCTGGCAGCGGGATCTGCTCGGGGTCTGGGTAGACACCTCCGAGTTACATCCAGCCCTGCCAGCAAGGTGACAGACTGACAGCGGGATCTTTTCGGGGTCTGGGTAGACTCCACCGAGTGACATCCAGCCCTGCCTGCTAGGTGAGAGCCTGATAGAAGAATATGCTCGGGGTCTGGGTAGACTCCCCCGAGTGACATCCAACCCTGCCAACTAAGTGAGAGCCTGACATCGGGATCTGCTCGGGGTTTGGGTAGACTCCTCCGAGTGACATCGAGCACTGTCAGCTAGGTGAGAGCCTAACAGCGGGATCTGCTCGGGGTCTGGGTAGACTCCTCCGAGTGACATCCAGCCCTACCAGCTAGGTGAGAGCCTGACAGCAGGATCTACTCGGGGTCTGGGTAGACTCCTTCGAGTGATATCAAACCCTGCCAGCTAGGTGAGAGCCTGACAGCGGGATCTACTCGGGGTCTGGGAAGACTCCTCTGAGTGGCATCCATCCCTGCCAACTAGGTGAGATCTTGACAGCGGGATCTGCTCGGGGTCTGAGTAGACTCCTCCGAGTGACATACAGCCCTGCCATCTAGGTGAGAGCTTGATAACAGGATCTACTCGGGGTCTGGGTAGACTCCTCCGAGTGACATCAGCCCTGCCAGCTAGGTGATAGCCTGACAGCGGGATCTGCTCGGGGTTTGAGTAGACTCCTCTGAATGACATCATGCCCTACCACCTAGGTGAGAGCCTAACAGCAGGATTTGCTCGGTGTCTGGGTAGACTCCTCTGAGTGACATTAAGCCCTGCCAGCTAGGTGAGAGCCTGACAGCAGGATCTACTCGGGGTCTGAGTAGACTCCTCCAAGTGATATCCAGCCCTCCAGCTAGGTGAGAGCCTGACAGCGAGATCTGCTCGGGTTTTGGGAAGACTCCACCGAGTGACATCCTACCCTGTCAGCTAGGTAAGAGCCTGACAGCAGGATCTACTCGTTTTATGAGGAATGAACTGTTGGAACACCATATTACTAATTTGGGCAAGGATCACTATGTTCTTAGGAAATTGTTTTGACCTTCTTGTATAGTCTTAAAGGTCAATTAGAATGAGTCTTAGGGTTATAACTTAGGTTTGGAAGCTGCCCCCAAGACCTTATAAGATCAAAATTCAAGTGCAGAAGACTAGGACAATTTTCATCGAGCTCAAGTCGACGAAACGTCGAACTCAGTTCGACTATCTCCGAGCTCAGTTCTATGAGTCGTCGAACTCGGTTCGATGATCTTCGAGCTCAGATCGACGATTCTGTCTCTAGCTGAAATTCCATTCTCTTAGATCAGTTCGACGATAGTTGAGCTTAGGTCGACGATTTCTGTCTCAAGTCTAGATCCAGTCTCTGAGCTCTGGTTGACGATAGTTGAGCTCAGATCGACGATTTTCTAGAGAGATCGACGATTTCAGGAATTCAAATTTTGACAGTTATGGAATTCAATCTGTCTTATTATCAGCATTTATTTTAAAGGATTCTGTAGCCGTTTCAACTTATCTGGAGCAAGTTTCAAGGATGAAAAAAAGGAATGTCTCTTAGGACTTTCCTCACGAGACAAATTTCATTTATGGCAATCATTTTTGACTAATTAACGGCTATCCAGAAGGCTGCTTTTCAATATATCTTTTCAGAATCATTTTTACAATACACAGAACAAGAGATATCAATCAAGAATTTTGGGAATAGACTCAAGAGACACAAGTCTACATATTACAGAATTAGAATTCATTTAGAACACAAGAACAATACTGTGAAGGAGATCATCAAACCAAAGAGAAGATTTTATCTACTCCATCAAGATCTTCTTGATTCAAGTGTTCAAGGCTTCTTCATCAAAGACTTCAGACATTCCACATTTCAGAAACTGCTGAAATCATCCTTTGCTGGAGATCTAGATCTACTGAAGACCTATCACCCTATGCAAAGCTCTTCTTCCTGAAAAAATTGCAGATCTCAGGGGGAGCTTTGACAACATTATCCACTAGTCTTCTCTTGGATTGTCGACAGAGAAGAACACAAACACCTCTTTTTCTTTTCTCTTTCTCTCCTGTAAAAGGGTTATTCAAAACTTCCTTCAAAAGTTTTGTGGTTAGTTTCTGAGACCTGATCAAAACTCAGTGGTGGCAAGACACCTGATCAAAAAATCTGGGTTTGGTTTTTGAGCATCTTATCAAAAGCTCATTGGTGCCCAGGACACCTTATCAACTATTCCTGCAATGGATTCCTACCTAGGGTGGTAGAAGAGTGTATGTACCCAGGTTGATTTGGGAACCACTATAGATCCTTGTGTCCTCTGGTTTGCTGTGCTTTTTACTTTGCTGTGTGCTGTGATTTTGCTTTCTTGCTAACCTAGTTTTATATACTGCTAGCACAAATACACTTATACTTAAATCAAGTCTTCAACTGCAAAGTTTGTTTTATCTGGAAAATTATTTTAATATACTCTATTCACACCCCCCCCCCCTCTAGAGAAAAGGTAGATCTTACCCTCACTTTCAATTAATATCAGAGCCAGGTTGGTTACTCAACAATTGAATCTTCATTAGATTGGTTGTTCCTACAGGCTAACACCTGAACCAAAAGATCTCTGATAAGATCAATCTTCTATAGAGGGTTATTATTTGTATTATATTTATATTCATACAAAACCATGACATAAAACAAAGATTATGTTAGCACAAGACCTCCAGTGTGCAATCTTTCTAAGTTTGCACTTCGGAAGGCAAGGATAAAATTATATATGAATTCTATTGATGAGGACATCTATAATTCTGTTTTGATAGTGCGTCCAAGACCCCCAGTAATTACAAGTACAAGTGTTGTTCCACCTCCTTCAGGAACAGATGCAGAAATTAAGAAGTGGAAAGTTGCAGAAGCCAAAGCAATGAATATTCTGGCTCAGACTATGTCTGATGAAATATTTTAGAAAGTGGCTGAATGTAACTCAGCAAAAGAAATATGGGATAAGTTATCTAAAATTGTCTCAGGATCTACTGATGAAAGGAAAGACAGAAGATCCCATCTCATTAGCCAGTATGAGAATTTCAAAAAGGGAGAAACTGAGTTAGTTGCGGACATGTACAACAGGCTCAGCCTAATAGTCAGTGAATTAAAAACACTGGACAAGGAGATCTCTCTAACTGAACTAAATGACAAGATCCTAATGTGCTTCCCTATTACTTGGGACTCAAGGATCTGGCCAATCAAGGATGCCAGAAGCCTAACTGAGATTACTACTGAGGCTATATTGGGCAAGCTCAAGTCTTATGAGCTGCTCATCAAGAATAGAGAGGAAGAACAAAAGGTTGCTTCTCCAGCAATCAGGAAGGAAAAGACAATAGCATTTAAAGCTACAGAAGATCAGCCTGAAGACAAGGTCACAGGCAATGAAGAATTGATGAGCTTACTGGCCAAAAGATTCTATAAGATGGCCAGGAAAGATTTCAGAAAGAGTTCATCCAGAGGGCATGAGAAGCCAAGGTATGACAAATCTAATAATAAAGAAATTATTTGTTTTGGATGCAGGAAACCAGGCCACATTATGCCTGATTGTCCAGAAAATCAGAATAAGGACAAGAAGGACAGGAAAGATAGGAGAAAAGACAAGGACTCTAGGAGAAACAACAATGACAAATCCTCCTTCAGCAAAAACAAACACACCAGGAAGGGATTTGTAGCTGAAACCTGGTGTGAAACTGAAGAAGAGTCAGAGGCTTCATCAAGATCAAGTGATGATGAAGATGATGCTGAAGAGAAGGAGTTCTGCATGATGGCTATCAATGCCTCCCAACATAATTCTGATGCAGAACATGAATAAGAATCTGAATCTGAACATGAAGATGAAGAAGACTAGGTAATAAATTCTTTTGACTTTAATTTAGAGGACTTTAAATGTGAATTTAAGGCACTTTGTTTAGACCTGCTAAAGTCTGAGAAAGAGGTTATCTCTCTCAGAAATCAATTGTCTGAACATAGCACTGTAAAATCAGACATCCTCAAACTCTCTGAGGAGTTAGAATGTTGTAAGGAGGAGATAGCTTCACTAAAAAGCGAACTATCCCAGGCAAAGAAGTTTGAAGAATCCCTTAATGGGAGAAGCATCAGACTGATGGACATCACAAGCATAGTGAACTCTAGACTTAATAGTACACTGGGCTTGGGTGCTTCATCCAGCCAACCTATAATGTTAACAACCCCAATCAAGTTTATCTCAGATAAAGGAAAGGGTGTTGTAGAGGTAGCTAGGAAGAATCCTGATTTACCTAAGAAAAACAAAGTTCAACAGAAAATGTCGAACAGAACTCGACGATCGTCGAACAGAGCTCAGCGATCTCAAGCTGAATCGTCGAACTCAGGTCGACGATCGCCGAACTCTGAACTCTGGCATAAGTGATCTTCGAATGGAGCTCGACGATGTGATCCAAGATCGTCGAACTCAGCTCAGAGATCGTCGAACGTAGCTCAGAGTTTTGAAAAATTTTTCAAAGGCAAATCAAACTTCAATCCTAGAGGTCCTACATCCCAAAACTTTAACCCTTATACTGAATGGATAATACCTCCTAGGAGATATCATCCTGAAGGTTATAAGAGTCAGCCAGGGATGTCTTTATTTCAGAATTTAAAGGTTACCAACCAAGACCCAAGATAAACTGGGTCAAAAACATATAAGTTGTTTTTGTGCAGGTGAAGACCTATCCAGCAATGAACTAACAATGGTATCTGGATAGTGGGTGCTCAAAGCACATGACAGGAAGCAAGGAGAACCTCACATCCTTCAAAGCCAAACTTGGACCCAAAGTAATATTTGGAGATTAAAACATTGGACAAACAAAAGGATATGGTGCTGTCTAGATTGGCTCAGTCACATTCATGAAGGTGGCTTATGTGGAAGGACTAAAGCACAATCTAATCAGCATCAGTCAACTGTGTGATGAAGGATACCAGGTGACATTCAACAAATCCTTATGTAAAATCAAATCAGAGGATAACACAACTGTGTTGACAGGTAAAAGGAAAGGTAACATTTATCTTGTAGATTTTCTTTCAACTAAGATAGATATTTGTTTATTCAATTCTGTTTGCAAGCCAAATGATCTAAGGCACAAGATATTAGGGCATATAAACCTTAGAACCATTGCTAGGCTTTCCAAGGACAACCTTGTTAGAGGACTACTTTCTGGCCCCTACAAGAAGGAAGGACTTTGCAGGGCTTGTCAATTAGGCAAGCAAACTAAAAATTGCTTTAAGTCACTTAATAAGAGTGATTCACCTAGGATCTTGTATCTGTTGCACATGGATCGTTTTGGACCCATTACAGTACAAAGCTTAGGAGGGAAATCTTACACTTTGGTGATTGTAGATGACTTCTCTAGATTCACATGCGTGTTCTTCCTGAGGAAGAAGTCTGATAACTTTAAGTGTTTGATAGAGTTTCTCAAATGCATACAGATTGAGTTCAATACTCACATTGCCTTGATCAGAAGTGATCATGGGACAGAGTTTGATTCTCTTCTTATGCAAGAGTTTTGTCAGAGTGAAGGGGTCAGGCACACTTTCTCATTTCCTAGAACTTCTCAACAAAATGGGGTAGCTGAAAGGAAAAATAGAACCCTTATTGAATCTGCTACTACATTATTGACAGATGCTCATCTCCCTCTATCCTTTTGGGCAGAGGCAGTGAACACCTCAAACTTTGTGTTGAATAGAAGTTTGATACATAAGCTGAAGTGCAAGACTCCCTATGAATTACTCAAAGGGAAGAAACCTAAAGTAGATTATTTTAAAATTTTTGGTTGTATTTGTTACATACACAGTAATGACAAGAAGTATATAACAAAATTTCAAGCAAAAGCTGATGAAGGAGTGTTTCTGGGATACTCCATGATCAGTAAAGCTTATAGGGTGTATAACAAAACTTCTCTTAAAATTGAAGAATCTGTTCATGTATCTTTTGATGAGACTAACATGTTTTACAAGGAGAAGAATACTTCTACCATAGAACCCTTACAGGTACACTCTCTTTCAGAAAATTTGGACAGGTTACATATTGTAAAAAAAGATACAACACAAAAGGATGAGAACAGTGAAGATGAATAGGTTGCTCAACATCTTGGAGAAAATCATCTTGAAGAGCCAGTTGATGTTCCACAAGAGGAAACAACAACACAGGCTGGTGAACAATCAACACCCCCTGTTGATTTAGTAACAACAAGAGATCATCAAATCTCCCAAGTAATTGGAGACATCTCAGCTGGTGTGCAAACCAGAAATCAGTTCAACCAAAACCTGATGCACACCTGCTTTTTATCTCAAATTGAACCTCAATCCATACAAGATGCAGAACAAGATCCACACTGGATCATTGCAATGCAAGAGGAATTACATCAATTTGAGAGGAACAAAGTTTGGGAGCTAGTGCCAAGGCCTAAGGATCACTCCATTGTTGGAACAAAGTGGGTGTTCAGAAACAAATTGGATGATCAGGGAATCATTGTAAGGAACAAGGCAAGGCTAGTTGCACAAGGATACTCTCAAGAAGAAGGAATAGACTATGACCAAACTTTTGCACAAGTTGCAAGGTTAGAGACTATAAGAATATTCCTAGCTTATGCTGCTTACAAAGGATTCAAGGTCTATCAGATGGATATGAAGAGTGCATTTCTCAATGGAGACATCAAGGAAGAAGTATATGTTAGACAACCCCCAGGTTTTATCTCTCCAACTCATCCTGATCATGTTTTTAAATTGCATAAAGAATTATATGGCCTCAAGCAAGCTCCTAGAGCATGGTATGAGAACTTAGCATACTTTCTTTTGGAAAATGATTTTATAAGGGGTAGAGTAGACCAAACTCTTTTTATTAGGACCCATAAGGCCAATACCCTACTAGTACATATCTATGTAGATGATATTATCTTTGGATCTATTGATTCAAATTTGTGCAAAAAGTTCTCTAAACTAATGCATTCAAAATTTGAAATGAGTAGCATGGGTGAGCTTTCTTTCTTTCTAGGGTTGCAAGTCAAACAACATGCTGATGGCATATTTATTTCTCAAACCAAGTATGCAAAGGAATTGGTTTTGAAATTTGGTATGTCTGAAGCATCATGTATGAAAACACCTATGCCTACTAATGTTGTATTAGATGCTGATGAACATGGGAAACCTGTTGATCAGACAACATATAGAGCAATGATTGGCTCTTTATTATACCTTACAGCTAGTAGACCTGACATAATGTTTGCTACATGCATATGTGCTAGATTCCAAGTAAGCCCTAGAGAGTCACACCTAACATTAGTAAAAAGGATTCTTAGGTATGTGAAAAGTTGTCCAAATCTAGGTCTCTGGTATCCAAAAGACTCAGGATTTGAATTAACTTGATTTTCAGATGCTGATTATACTGGATGTAGAGTAGACAGGAAAAGCACCAGTGGAACTTGCCAGTTTCTTGGTGATAGACTTATCTCCTGGTTCTGTAAGAAACAAACATCTATGTCCACTTCAACTGCTGAAGCTGAATACATGGCAGCAGGTAGTTGTTGCTCACAGATTTTGTGGATTCAAAACTAGCTCCTAGACTATGATTACAACTTAGAATGGTCAAAAATCTTTTGTGATAATACTAGTGTTATTTCTATAGCACAAAATCAAGTCCCCCATAGTAGGACAAAACATATAGAAATTAGGCATCAATTTTTAAGGGATAATGTTGAGAAAAATAAAATTGAACTTCATTATATCCCAACTGATTTGCAAAGGGGAGATATTTTCACCAAACCTTTGGATGAAAAGAAACACACCTTCTTCCTAAATCAGTTAGGAATGTTAGATGGAGGAAGCTTAAAATGAGATCCAAGATTTTAAAAACCCTCAATTGACTAAGACTAGGCTAAAAACTTAATTTTTCTAGTGTCTATAGGGTGTTTCAGATCTCTGAACTCCGCTCGATGATTTTCCCAATCATCGTCGAACGGAGATCGACGTTTTCCGAAATCATCGACCGGAGTTCAGCGCTTTCAGATAGAGCTAGGCTATCTTCTTATGGTCAGAGATCGTCGAGCGGAGATCGACGCTCTCCAATATCGTCGAACGGAGATCGACGATGTTGAAGACGCTTCAGTTTCCTTTATAAGCCCAGATCGTCGAACGGAGTTCAACGATTTTTCCTTTCTGGCGTCAAACCCTAATATAAAATTCATTTTTCGGCCGTCGTTTTCCTTTTACACTTTCATACTCTCTGCAGAACTTTTCTTTCCCTCCAAACATCTCTTCACTTGGTCGTGTTTGTTTCGTTTTTGAAGGTAAACAATGGTTATTTCAGTTGCAGTTCTTGCCGCCATGAAATTCGATACTGGATTCGACATAGATATGGACTCATTTTAAGGCAGCAACCAGGTATTCAAAGACATTCTCGAACTGTTCAAAGAACAGCAGTTTGTGCCGATTATGACCACAAGGATGAAACTAGCTGCGGATGAGATCAAAGAATGGGTGTACACGGCTCACAATCTTGATTAGAATACAGTAGTTGGTACTATTGCCGGGACTCAGGTATCTCTAACACCTGCCCTCCTGCCCGAAGTTTTTCAACTAAGCACTGGAAACAATTCTGTTGAACTATCTGGAGAAGAATTTGCGAATATGCTTGATATAATGGGTCATTCTGCGGCAAACCCTAACAAACTGCTGAAGAAGAATCTGTCAGTTGAATATAGGTTCTTAGCTGATGTGGTAAGAAAAGTACTATTGGCCATGCACTCTGCTCAAGATACTATTTCCAGGTATCAATTTTGTTTGATGGGAGCCATAGTGGATAAGAAACATCTAAACTGGGGAGAAATTTTCTTTGATTTGATCAAGAAAAAGGTGAACAAAAGTTTTGTTAATTTTGGGAGGATCCTAGGGCTATTCTTGCACACTAGGTGCCCTCAACTGCTTGTGTCTAGTGGGATGCATATCAATGCCTCAAAGAGGTTGACCTGTGCCCTTTTTGGCAAATGGGATAGGGAGATTGTGAAGCCAAGCAGAACTCCTGCTGCTGTCTCAACCTAAGGCACAAGGACTGCTCCAGTCACTCCCCCACAGGCAACTGCCCCATTGGAAGAACTGCCTGCCTCCTCACCCATTGTTTCTTCTTCCATTCCTTCTTCCACTTTCACTATCTCAATCTCCTCCCCCATCACCATCTCATCTCCAGTTTCAACTCCTTCACCACCACCAGCAACAACAGAAATTCTTTTCCATCCCCTACATTATTATCCATCCCTTGACATTGCCTCATCCATTCTATCTTTCAATCTAATGGATGATCCTTACATGGATGACTCCCCCTCCTCTCCTCTTGAGCCTCCATCATCATCTAGCTCCTCCCAATAACTTCAACATGATATTCTTGCACAACCATCCTTTACCCCATCCATCTCCACTCCAATAACTTCCATCTCCACCATTCCAATCTCTCAACCATCCATCCTACCATCCACCTCTTCTACTAAAACTTCTGCAGCCCCTTCACCACCAATCTCTGTCACTCTAACCTCTACCTCTACTCAAGTTTCACTTGAGCAAGTAGATCTTCCTGCCCTAGCAGACAGGCTATTTAGGATGCTAGCTCTGAGGCTAGCACTCCTGCTGGAGACATCCATGGCTCCACTCCTGAAATCAATCCTGGAGCTATCTGCCAGGCTATCCTATTTTTCTCCTCCTCAGGCAATCTCTTCTATGGGGTGCCTTAATCCTTTTTCTACCGAATCTAGAAAGGGGGAGATGCCATATGAAGAAGAGATGGTGTCTGCTGCATCAGAGGATTTCCTGCCAGAGTTTACAGTTCCAGCTCCAGTACCAGTTCTAACAGTTGACCTAAGGTCACTGATATCAGATTTTGATACTCTTCACTTCAGTTGTCTACCAGCTCAGGAAGTGGAAGATCGAACTAAGGCCATTGTGCCTATTGCCAGCTATGAGCCCAGCCTGATTTCTGCATATATCAAATCTCTTAAGGCTGTGGAAAGTGCTATTTCTGTTGATGATATGAATGATGCTGCTGCTGACCTATTGATGACTGAGGTTGATGAGCCTGCTATTCATATTGAAGAACCTGCTATCTTTGATGTTGTTATCTCAGTTTCAGTTTCTGCTTCTAAAGTGTCTGTATCTGCTGCTCATACTGCCCCAATGGTTTCTACTGCTGATGAATCTGCTGCTATTATTGTTTCTGTCAGTGCTGCTTCTATTACTGTTGCTACTACTTTTGCTGTTATCTCTGCTAAACAATCAAAACAACAACAAGAGTATCTAAAAAGGATTGATGAATTATATGACAATCCTAAGAGTTCGGAAAGTGAGAAATTCCAAACTGATTCTGATGACTCCTCTACAACTATTGCAAGGAAGAGGAAAGCTAGAAGCAAAGCATTGATGAGGGTACCTCTTGAAAAGGTGAAAGATGACAATGATATTCCTTATTATATTCTACATGACTGCCCTATCTCAGAACCCTGGATGTAATATTCAAAGAACCAGCTCAAGGCTATGAAGAAAAAGAGAAAGATTGCTAAGTATGATAAAGGATCTTCTCATTTTAATCCTCCTCCTCCTCCTCCAGATTCAGGTACTGGTGGAGGTTCTGCTTCTTAATTTTGATCTGCTGCAAAACAAAGCTCTTTTCAATCTTCAGACAGATATCAACCTAGAGGACATTATCAAATAAGTTATCAATAAAGAAGAGGACAGCATAGAGGAAGTCAAAGAGACTATAGAGTATACTCCAAAGGTCAATCAAGAAAGCATCCATACCAAAGGGAAGGTCAAGGACCCATTGACTCAACCTCTGGTCCTTTCCTTTATAAGCTAAAAGATACTGTTGCTTCAACAACTCCTCCTTCTGATGATACTATGAATAGATATGAACCTCCAGTCCCTTTTGAAGATCCTGAAAACAATCCACTATCTTGGACTGCCAGAATGAAAGAATTAGCAGCTTTGGATCAGATTAAGAAGGCAAGAGAACAAGGGAAAGACACCTCAAACATCTCAACCTTATCTGAGTAAAGAAAGAAAGAGTTAGAAAGATACTCATCCAGAAAGTTCTTTGATCCTGAAAGCTACATGAAATTGCACCCAGAGGATGTTGTTCCAAGGCCCAAAGCTCAAACCTACTTAGGTGCAGATGATGACATGAGATCAAAGAAGGAAGCTCTAAACCCTAACAGAGAAATCTTATTCAAGAAGGGCAATGAAAAGAAGTGAATATGTAAGCTGACAATACATCTATTTCTGACTGTCTGCTGAATTCTGTCTATGCTTCTGCAATGCTGCATTTCTTTTCTCTGCATTATTGTTTTTGCTTTTGGATTCTGTCTGTATGCTTTTTATTTCCTATTTGTCTTATAAATAGTAATCCTAACCCAAATAGGGAGAGATTGTTGGAACACCCTATTACTAATTAGGGCAAGGATCACTATGTTCTTAGGAAATTTTTTTGACCTTCTTGTATAGTCTTAAAGGTCAATTAGAATGAGTCTTAGGGTTAGAACTTAGGTTTGGAAGCTGCCCCCAAGACCTTCTAAGATCAGAATTCAAGTGCTGAAGACTAGGAAAATTTTCGTCGAGCTCAGGTCGACGAAACGTCGAACTCAGTTCGACTATCTCCGAGCTCAGTTCTATGAGTCGTCGAACTGGGTTTGACGATCTTCGAGCTCAGATTGACGATTTTGTCTCTAGCTAAAATTCAATTCTCTGAGCTCAGTTCGATGATAGTTAAGCTCAGGTCGACGATTTCTGTCTCAAGTCTAGATCCAGTCTCTGAGCTAAGGTCGACGATAGTTGAGCTCAGATCGATGATTTTCTAGAGAGATCGACGATTTCGGGAATTCAAATTTAGACAGTTATAGAATTCAATCTGTCTTATTATCAGTATTTATTCCAAAGGATTTTGTAGCCATTTCAACTTATCTAGAGCAAGTTTCAAGGAAGACAAAAAGGAATGTCTCTTAGGACTTTCCTCCAGAGACAAATTTCATTTATGGCAATCATTTATGACTAATTAACGGCTATCCAGAAGGCTGCATTTCAATATATCTTTTCAGAATCATTTTTACAATACACAGAACAAGAGATATCAATCAAGAATTCTGGGAATAGACTCAAGAGACACAAGTCTACAGATTACAGAATTAGAATTCATTCAAGACACAAGAACAATACTGTGAAGGATATCATCAAACAAAAGAGAAGGTTTTATCTCTCCTTCAAGATCTTCTTGATTCAAGTGTTCAAGGCTTCTTCATCAAAGACTCCAGACATTACACATTTCAGCAACTGCTGAAATCATCCTTTGTTGGAGATCTAGATCTACTGAAGACCTATCACCCTATGCAAAGCTCTTCTTCCTAAACAATTGCAGATCTCAGGGGGAGCTTTGACAACATCATCCACTAGTCTTCTCTTGGATTGTTGACAGAGAAGAACACCAACGACTCTTTTTCTTTTCTCTTTCTCTCCTGTAAAAGGGTAATTCAAAACTCCCTTCATAAGTTTTGTGGTTGGTTTCTGAGACCTGATCAAAACTCAGTGGTGGCAAGACACCTGATCAAAAAATCTGGGTTTGGTTTTTGAGCACCTTATCAAAAGCTCATAGGTGCCCAGGACACCTGATCAACTATTCCTGCAGTGGATTCCTACCTAGGGTTATAGAAGAGTGGATGTACCCAGGTTGATTGGGGAACCACTATAGATCCTTGTGTCTTCTGGTTTGTTGTGTTTTTTAATTTACTGTGTGCTGTGATTTTGCTTTCTTGCTAACCTAGTTTTATATACTGCTAGCACAAATACACCTATACTTAAATCAAGTCTTCCACTTCAAATTTTGTTTTATCTGGAAAATTATTTTAATATACTCTATTCACCCCCCCCCCCTCCTCTAGAGAAAAGTAGATCTTACCCTCACTTTCATGAACACTTCTACTTACAAAAATCATGGCAGGGACACAGGAATATTGATTAGCTTTTATTAGAAAATGGAACTCTACTTACAGGACTCAAGGGTAAAAACATTTCAAGTCGTCACCACTCTAGGTGAGACTTAGGGTCTCTCCTTCCACATTTCGGAGGCGGTACCCTCCTGATCTCAATGCTTCGTATACAATATATGCACCTTCCCAGTTGGGATTGAGCTTCCCCACAGCGGCCGATCTCCCTGCGGCATCCACCTTTCTTAGGACCAAGTCCCCTTCCACGAATTGTTTGACCCTGATGTGCTTGTCAAAGTACATGGCCATTCTTTTCTTCACTTCTTCTTGCTGGATGGCGGAGAGGTCATGTAGCTCCTCCACCATATCCAGAGAGAGTCGTAGTTCCTCTTCATTTTTGGCTCTCCATTCTTCCCTTCCTTCCTCCGCCTCAACCAACCAAGGCGTCTGGACCTCGAACTCTACCAGGAGTACTGCCTTGCATCCATAGGAGATCTTGAAGGGGTTTTTTTCCTTGGCGGTGTTGGGGATGGTTCTAAGGGCCCAAAGGACCGAGGAGAGTTGCTCCACCCAGCTACCCTGAAGATTTTAAACTTTTTTCTTCAGGAGGTTCACTATTTTATTGTTTTCCGCCTCCACCTGCACGTTACTACTAGGGTGATGGACCGAGGAAAATTTGAGATCGATCCCGAGCTACCGCAGAAGCTGATGAACTCAACGCTAGTGAACTGAGCCCCATTATCCGTGACAATGGCCTGAGGTAGCCCGTGCTGACAGATGATCTCTCCCCACACAAAATTCCTGATAAACTGGTAGGTCACCTTAGCCAGTGCCTTCACCTCCAACCACTTAGAAAAATAATCTATCATGATGAGTAAGAACCTCCTCTGCGCGCTGGCCTTGGGAAAGGTCCCACCAAGTCAATTCCCATATGGCGAAGGGCCAGGGGGTCGTGATACATCTGAGGCGCTGGGCTGGTTGCAATTAGAGTGGGGCATACAACTGGCACTTATGGCACTTCTTCATCAATTTTGCCACGTCGCGGCCCAAGGTAGGCAAAAAATACCCGTGCCTGACAATTCTTCCTTCCAAGGTCCGACTCCCAGAGTGGCTCCCATACTCCCCAGAGTGGACCTCCTCCAAGAACCTCTAGACCTACCTCTCAGCCACGCAACGAGCCAACTTCCCCGAGAGGGTCTTTCGGTACAGCTGCCAATCATGCATGAGATAGTACACCGACTTGTACTTGAATTTCTTCCTGTCCATCCCTTTTGGATACTCTCCCGTAGAAAGGAAGGTCGTGAAAGAATCCATCCACGAGGGGTGTTGATCCACCTCCATCAGCTCCCTTTCTTCGATGGAAGGGAAAAACAGGTCGGAAATGGTGACCACCACCCGGGGACCATGCTTTGCAATTCGATCGACCTGCTCGCTCTCCTCCAGGGGCACATGCCGGTTGGATAAGGTTTGGAATGTGCTAATGACCCCCTATACTTTTGCTAAGTTTAACTGGAGGGTAGGCTCCCTTGCTTTAAACTCCCTGTTGATCTTGGAAGACATAACCATGGAGTCAATGAGGACCTCCACATCAAGTACCCCCCATCTCCCTAGCCAGGCATAGTCCTGCGAACACCGCCTCATTCTCAGCCTTGTTATTGGTGATGGGAAAGTGCACCACCATCGTTTTCTCAATCCTCGTTCCTTGAGGGCTCTCCAAGATCACCCCCACCCCCACGGAATGCCTCCCTAAAGCGCGGTCTACCATCAACTTCTAGGGAACCGGGTGAGTGAGCTCCACCTCTGCCACTTCGACCACATAGTTAGCTAGGAAATCGGCCATTGCTCCGGCCTTGATCGAGAGACGTGGGACGAAGGCAATATTGAACTCGCTCAACTCCACCGACCATATGGCCAACCAGCCTGAATGCTCCACCCACTTGAAGATATTGCGGAGGGGGTGGTTAGTTACCACTCAGATTGAGTGTGCTTGGAAATAAGGCCATAGTCTCTCAGCTGAGATGACCAGAGCAAAGCCCAACTTCTCCAAGATGGGATACCAAAGCTCCGCCTTTATCAGGACCAAGCTTACATAATATATGGGGAGTTGCTTCTTCCCCTCCTCCCAAACTAGGACGGAGCTTAAGGCCTCTGCTCCGGCCCCTAGATATAAAGATAGGTCCTCCCCCTCCTTTGGCCCTTGGAGTAGGGGAGCTTTAGTCAACAGCCACTTCAAGTCCTGAGATGCCTCCTAACACTCCCTAGTCCATTCAAACTTCTGCCCCCCCCCCTTAAAGTTTTGAAGAAGGGGGAGCACTTCTCTCCAACCCGGGAGAGGAACCTACTCAACCCTGCCCGCTTCCCTATCAACCATTGAACCTCCTTAGTGTTTGGAGGTGATCCCAACTCCATGATTTCCCTCACCTTGTTAGGGTTGGGCTCTACACCTATAGGGGTAAGGAGATGGCCTAGGAACTTACCTCTGCTTGCCTCGAAGACACTCTTTAGGGGGGTTCAACCGTATCTTATATTTGCGTAAGGTGGTTAAGATCTCCTCCTGGTCCCGGAGAAGAGAATCCATGTCTTTACTTTTGATCATGAGGTCATCCACATATACCTCCAAGTTCCTCCCCTTCTGCTCTCGGAAGACCCGATCTATCATTTTTTGGTACGTCGCCCCTGCATTCTTTAGCCCAAAGGGCATCATTTTATAGCAGTAAAACCCATCCCCTGTGATGAAGGAGGCATCCTTGATGTCTTGGGGGGTGCATCCTAATCTGATGGTAACCTAAAAATGTATCTAGAAAACTCTGAAAGTGAGTATAAGATTTACCTTTACTCTAGAGGGGGGTGAATAGAGTATTTTAAAATAATTTAGAATTTAAAACTGTAAAGTAGTGGAAGTCTAGATTTATGTATATGTGTAAGGTTCTTGCATAAAGAAAAACTAAGTAAGCAAGAAATAAGAAATCACAGCACATAACAAAAACAAAACACAGCAAGCCAGATGACACAAGGAGCTATAGTGGTTCCCCAACAACCTGGGTACATCCACTCTTCTACCACCCTAGGTAGGAATCCACTGCAGGAATAGTTGAGCAAGTGTCCTGGGCAGCAATGAGCTTTTGATAAGGTGATCAAAAACTAAACTTAGATTTTTTTGATAAGGTGTCTTGCCACCACTGAGTTTTGACAAGGTCTCAGAAACCAGGCACAAAACTTTTGAAGGGAGTTTTGAGAAACCCTTTTACAAAAGGAATAAAGAAAAACAAAAAGGTTGAGTTGTTCATCTCTTTCAATAATCTGAGAGAAGACAAGAGGAAGATGTTATCAAAGCTCCCCCTGAGATCTGTAAGGGTTTAGGAAGATGAGCTTTGCTTAGGGTAATAGGCCTTCAGTTGCTTTAGATCTCCAGCAATAGATGATTTCAGCAAATGCTGAAATGTCTGATGTCTGGAGTCCTTGATGAAGAAGCTTTTGAACACTTAATTCTTAAAGGAGTAGAATAGCAGATGATCTCCTTCATAGTAATGTTCCTTGTGTTCTTGAAGAATTCTGACTCAGTAATTCTGTAAACTTTTGTATACTGAGTCTATTCCCAGAAGATGAATTCTTGATGAATAATTTTCTTGTTCTCTCTTCTGTATTCTTTTTCAAATCTTGTATGTTCCCTTTTTCAGAATAATTCTCTAGGGAGTATATCAGATTCTGACTTCTTGATAGCCGTTAATCAGTCATAAATGACTACCTTAACCGATATCTGCCTCTGGAGGAAAGTCCTTAAGAAACATTCGAATTAGTCTTCCTTGAAACTTGCTCCAGATTGATTGAAACGGCTACAAAATCCGTTGCCATAAATGCTGAAAATAAGTCTGAATGAATTCCATAACTGTCCTGAATTTGAATCCTGAAATCGTCAATCTCTTAGAGAAATTGTCGATCTGAGCTCAACGATCGTCGAACTGAGCTCAGAGATTGGATTTAAACTGGAAACAGAAATCGTCGAACTGAGCTCTACGATCATCGAACTGAGCTCAGAGACTTGGAAAACAATTAGAGACAGAGCGTCGATCTGAGCTCGAAGATTGTCAAACGGAGTTCGATGACTCGTTGAACTGAGCTCAGAGATCGTTGAATGGAGTTCGACGATTCGTCGACCTGAGCTCGACGAAAAATGTCTTGGTCCTCAGCACTGAATCCTGATCTTTAGAAGGTCTTGAGGGCAGCTTTCAAACCTAAGTACTAACCCTAAGACTCATTCTAATTGACCTATCAGACTATACAGCAAGGTCAAATCAAATTCCTTAGCACATAGTGATCCTTACCCAAATTAGTAATAGGGTGTTCCAATAAAATCATTACAGGAAAACCAATGGCTGAGTCAACCAACGCACTGATCCTAGGCAAAGGATAACAGTCCTTAGGACATGAATAATTAAGTAAAGAAAAAAATCAATACACATACGCCATCGGCCGTCTCCTTTTTTGACCATTACTACATTGGAGACCCAACCGGGGTATTGGATCTCCGATACAAAGCCAACCTTAAGGAGCTTGGTCACTTCGTCACTGATTGGCTCGACTAGCTTGTCCATAACAGACCTCTTCTTCTGCTAGATGGGGCGAACCTCTGGGTCCAAGTTGAGGCAGTGAAATACGACGTCCGCATCGATCCTTAGCATCTCTACAACGCTCCAGACAAAGACATCCACGGTCTTTTGGATGCACTCTAGCATCCTCTCCTAATCTTTCAGGGTAAGGCCCCCGCTGATGTGGACCTTCTCCACCCTAACTCCGAGGGTGAGAACCTCCATCTCCACCACCTCTTCTGTAGCCTCTAAACGAGACTGCTCTCCCCATTCTCCAGCATCCACCCCTCCTGGGGCAAGAATCTCCTCCTCTGCCTCCTCCACGGTCATTGCCTCGGCCGGCTCCGGGACTTCCTCCGCAACCTCCACCCGGGTGCGGTCTTCCTCCACCTCCATCTTCACTCCTGCCTCCTACTCTGCCTCCTCCATACTTCGCTCCATCTCCTCAGCCCCCTGTTGCCATGAGATGGAGTTCACTTCCATGACATAACACTCCCTTGCCACCTTGGGGTCACCACGAACCCGGACCTGGATCCCCTCGGCGTTGAACTTTTGGCATTGGTGGAAGGATGATAGAACGCAGCGGAAGGCACTGATGAGGAGTCGCCCGAAGATGGCATTGGTGGAAGGATGACAAAACGCAGCGAAAGGCACTGATGAGGCATCATCCTTAAACCTCCTTCCTCTCCCCCGAGAACCCGAACAAGGGACCATTTGAGGCTAGCACCCTCTTGGCCTCCACCTTTATCGCGTCAAACGCCTTCTTGAAGATGACATTGACGGAACTCCCATTGTCGATGAGGATCCAAGAGATGGTGAAGTTCTCAACCGTTGTTTGGAGGACCAACGCGTCGTAGAAGGGGTCATCATGGTCTGACATAGCCTTCCTTGATAAGGTGATCTTCTCCTCCGAGGGTGGGGGTCTGGGAGGTGGAGTCAATGCTACGGCGTTATATGGTGTGGAGACTTGCCTTACGAGAAGCCTCGACCCCCCCTGTGGATCACTCTGATCCCTCCCCTGGCCCCAACATCATCCCGTTCTTCAAACCTATCCTCCTCCGCTCGAGGCAGGACTTCTTTGATACGAACTTCCTGGAGGTCTTGCTGCTGCTGCTGCTCCGTGTTTCCTCTCATCTCTAGTAACTCCTAGTACGTGGCCATAGCGTGCCCCTCCTCTTAATGGAATTCACTGTAGGGCAACTCCACCCTAACCTCTCTTCTCCTCCTCTGCACTGATCTCCTCCTCTCCCCCATGGCTATAACCATAGCCTGGTTCTGGTCGGGGAGAGGTGGTCTTTGGCCCTGCCTCCCGCCTGGAGGGTAAAATTGAACCTGACCCCCCTGGTGATTATCTTCACCCTAGAAACCTCTCTGCAGCCTCTAGTGTTGCCACTCCGGCCTCTATCCTAGCTGATTGTTCGGCTCCTCGCACACCCACCGAGGCTTATTCTACTATTATTCCCTCTGCCGTGGTTTAGCTCTTCTCTCCTCCTGACCTCTGCCACCTTTTGGCCTCTATTCCTCTGTGACCCACCTGGCCAGCTTCTGGGCAAACTCCATATTCGACGCCTCCCTGTCAACTTCTCACATCTCCCTCTATATTATCTCCTCATAGGAAAGGGGTGGCACCCTCTTCAGCTCCATTTTGAAAAAACCCTGCTGCATCCCAAGGGTGACGGCCATCATCAGAGTGTGTCCTTGCAACTCTTGGACTTGGGTGACCTCCTCCTGGAAATGGTCCACGTAACTCCCCAAGGTCTTATTCACCCCCTTCTTGATGTGGAATAGGGACTCCGACTCCTTATTCCTCCTCATGGAGGTGGTCAATCTCAACATGAACCCCCGGCGCAGGTCCTCGAAACAGTAAATGGAGCTAGCCGGTATTTGGTGAAACCACTCTCTCGCCTTCTCCTTAATAGTGATGGCGAAGAGCCTGCACTTAAACCCATCTGACTTCTGTCAGATCGAGACCACGTCCTCAAACCACTAGATGTATTCGACCCGGTCTCCCTTCCCGATGTAGTAGGACATCTCAGGATCCCTGAACCCCTCTGGAACTGGGGCAGAAGAAACAAGCTCGCTTAAGGGACTGCCTCCCCTACTGGGCAAGCTGGGGGGTCTCGCACCCCCATCTTGCAGAACCTGTCGCCGCCTGCCGAGCTCAGGAAGAGTACTTGCCTAGCGAGCTCGCCGCCTCTCCCTTCCTCTACAACCTTTTTCCCAGCTCACCTGCCAGGAGCGTCTTTTCAAAGGGCCAGGTCTGCGAGCACTAGCACTGCTTGAGTCGATCACTCGATACTCGCGCTGAGTGCGAACCTAACGAGGCCAAGCACCTCTCGCCTGAAGTCTCCGAACATCCCCACCGTGGAAAGAGGTGGGGGTGGCAAGTCAGACCTATCCGAGCCTTGTCCTTCTCCTCCTGTCATCGAGCCTGCCGAAGATTTTTTGTGCTGACCACGCTCCACGCTCACCGCACCAGAATGTTGAAACTAAAAAACCAGTCTCTGTGGAGTTCACCCTTAGGGAAGGGGTGATCGCGCACCTACTTCTCTCCTACAAGGAAAATGATAAGGAAAAAGAACAAAGAACTAACCCAAGGGCTCGGAGGACAGGTCCCACAACACACCTTTAAGATCTTAGAGCGCTTCCCCTCCCTAGGCAAGAGTCGAGCTAAGGCAACCTCAGAAAGAGCTAGAAGACTGGGAGACAAGTCACTATGCCTTTTGAGGTACCCCTTGGGTCTATTTATAGATTTTTGAAATAGGCTTGCAAGTAGCAAATTTCCGCTGTTCTGAACAGCTATGTGCAACCCAACTTGGTCTGCCAATAACGTAACTTTGCTGTTATAACAGGATATTGGCAGGCTAGCGGGGGCAAAATAGTAAAGATAAATCAAAGAAAAACTGGGCGAGTGGCCGTCCAAAACCTCCACTCGCCTGGGGAGAGCAGTGCTTGATGGAGCTAGAACTCGCCACCTCCACTCGCCTGGGGCGGCGAGTGCTCGATGGAGCTGGCACTCGTTGCCTTCCCCGAACCTTGGCATGCACTGGCCTGACTGGTCCAACTCGCTTATTGTCTGTCGAGCTCCCTAGGCAAGTGCGAGACAGCGGATGTCGAGGCATTCCTCAGCGCCCAAAGTGGATGTGACCTGGTTTTCTCCCAGCCTCCCTTCTGTAGGCGAGCACGAGCCAGGCCACTCTTAGATTATTACTTCCGAAGCCCAGAGATATTAAGTTTGATGAACACCAGGCAGGCGCCAGCTTGGCGGAAGAGAGACTGGGTTTGACAAACTCTATACGGGTGCGGGATGTGCGGAAGAGAGACTGAGTTCGACGAACTCGAGGCGGGCGAGAGGCTTAGGCTGATGGAAGCTAAGGTCAGCTTGACGAACTCTAGGCGAGGTGCGAGCTTGGCAGAAGAGAGACTTAGTTCGACGAACTCTAGGCGGGCGCTGGCTGTGCGGAAGAGAGACTGAGTTTGACAAACTCTAGACGGGCATGGATTGAGTTGGCCAGCTCGCGCAGCTTGTCTGCCTAGCTTTGGCGAGAGCGAGTTTGTCATTCTTAGTCCACCTGCTTGCTGCTCTGACGCGGGCGGGCTCCCCCGATTTGCTCACTCGAGGTCGTGGGCCCACTCGGAGAACATGGGTTTGTACACCTAGGTGTGCCCGTGACATAGGGTGTGTAAGGTTCAAAACCGGTGACTAAAAGCCTTGGAAACCTTGGGATGCCAAACTGCCAAGAGTCATTTCTTTATGGTTCATGCCCTGATCATTCCCATGACCATGGAATGTATCAAACAGATCTATAAATGGTGGGAAAACGCCTCAATCTAGAGTAATGGAAGGAATTGCTTAAGAGGTCACACCTAGGAGTCGTGCAAGTGATCTGGGTGTGACTACTAGAAATAGTTAACGACGCAAACCGACTTTCATAACTCTGGATCAAGCTTGGGATCTAGATGACACGCCCTCCCTATCACGCCCATGATAGGGCGTGTAACTTTAAACTGACATGGCAACTCATTTTGAATAATGGGCATGCCCCTTAGTCACGCCCGTAACTAGGGCATGTAATATTTATCTAATGTGGAAACAGATTTCTGGAGGTCTAGGCAGGGCACGGTGTATGGCTGTTGAAGCCAAAAACTGTTAATTGCCAGACAATCGACACACATCCTCCAAGAACCGTCTTTCTTAGGGGCACGTAAAGTAGGTACGGCACACGCACTCTTGCTATGGAAAATGAGTCCCTTACTTAGTAAATCTGAAATTTGGGCTTGCAACTCTAGGTGTGCGGAAGGGTTTAGCCGGTAGTGGGGAAGGTTGGGTAACAGATCTGTGTTTGTGGCTCACCAAAAGTTGACGTGTATAAATGTGTTTCGATTTTTGCAAAATTACGAGAAGAAGTAAAAATTTTCAAATACAACTAGATTATCTCAGAGATAAGTCCATTACCTCAAACACAAATGCATTAATTATCTCAAATATATCTTGATTATCTCAGAAATAAAATGACTATCTTAGATATAATTCACTTACTTCATAGACGAGATTGTCTCAGTGAAATAATATTTATTTATTTCATCTTCGTTACAAACTCATCCCTCTTATTTTTAATATTCTTCTAAATTAAAAACTTTGCTCGCGAATCTGCTTATATACCCAGCAGTAATCATTTTCAGTGACGAGAAGAAGAGCAACATTGTGCTGATGGCGAGGAAGATGACTCTTTTTCTTGGAGCAACATCATGCGAGGAAGATAACTCTTATTTTTGGAGAAATAATGACGAGGAAGATAATATGGAAAGAGATAAACAGAGAGAGATAGATAAACTTGAATAATATATGTTCAAACTATTTACACGTGTCAACATCTCCTGAGCCACGGGCACAAATCTGTGCTCGAGGCTCAGACACAATTTTTTCACCCGTCGAGGGCAGGGGAAGTCCGACTCCGTAAGCTGGGTACTGTCATACGGGGCACGGGGGCCCTGTGCACAGTTAGTCGTATCTCTATATAAAAATTTATTGTAGTGTAAAGCCGTTCATCGTCAAATCAATCTGAACTGCCCAATCTGAACATAAAATCTTAGTCGTTCAATCGCAATAACGAATCAGAACCATCCATATTTTTTCCTAGGCCTCCTAAGCATACCATGATAGGATGTCCTAAACCTATAAATTTTGTAAGGCATCCCACCTTTCAAAGTGAATTTACTATTTTACCCCTATAATTTTGAAAAAAATCAAATATATCAAAACAAAGGCTAACAGCTCTGCATTAAGGCGCGACACGTCTAAACCACCCGTTCTGCATATACAGCCCTGCTGGCCCAACACATAGATTTTTGACTATAACTGCTTCATCGCGCTTCTTCTTATAAACATTAGAAGTTAAAAATTCTTCCAAATGTGGGACTACAAGGAGCAACTTTTGTCCAAATGGCTTGATTTAAATGCCAAATTAAAGTTAAGCCAAATAGCTACATTTTGCTTGTTGGGCACTTTTTCTAAATTTACCCCTAAAAGGCCTAAAATTAACATGCAATGTAATATAAATAATGTGATAGAAAATTTAATAATACTATAGTTTAATACCCATCAAAATTGATGGAATCCCATCATCTTATTCTTCTAGCCGATAACCCAGATTGCCCTGACCTGGGAAGTCTTATTCTGGCTTTTCCTGGCCATGCGGCCACCTCCCCGGTCGTCCACCACCACTAACACCTCCGTTGAGGTGAGGGCTAACATTTGACGAAAAATTGGCTGCCAGAAGCGGCGGTTTCAAGCGAACCAGAGCACCTCAAAAACATGGATTTTTCTTGATTTACTCTCATGGAATCAGGCTCAATTTAGCCCGAATTGATCAACAAATCCAGCATAAGGCAAGGGGAGGAGAAACAAACCATGATTAGGGCCCGACAGTAGTGGTGGCGGCGGTGGCGACGGTGGTGGCGGCGGTGGCGATGGTGGCGGCGGAGGCGGTGGCGATAGTGGCGGCGGTGGTGGCGGCGGCGGTGGCGGTGGTGGTGGAGGTGGTGGCGGCTACGGCGGCGGTGGTAGCGGCAGTGGCTGTAGTGGCGGCGGTGGTATTGGTGACGGCGGTGGTGGCAGTTAGCCAAGGAATCCTTCACCTCCGACGAGCTTGCTCCCGAGTTCATTTCTCCACCTAAAGCTCTGATCCAGGATTCGACTTCCACTCCTCTGGGCTCACTAAAGCTAATGAAAGGGTTGGTTTTGGCTGTGTGTGGCTTTATAATGAGATATCATTATGGGTTGTTCGGCCTCAAGCATTGTATGCTCCTCCTTGACTCTAAGTGTCTGCTATACCTGGAATTTGGCTGGTTATGAATTAGGGAGTTCATTGGGGGTGTTGGGCACAGAGGAGGTCAGTCAAATGGCCTTCATTCCCTCATTTCCTCTTTTCTCTCTCCTCAACATGGGAAAATTCCCATTTTACCCCTCATGCATGTCACTACACTCGAAAATCATAGGGTAGGGGCTGTAATTGAGCTCATGGGCAGTTGATGGGCCATGATCCATGTCCTTAGCCCATTAGGAATTGGCTTGGTCCTTTAATTCCTCATTTAATCCTAAAGTTGACCAAGTTTGACTTTAGGGATAACTTGGTCAATTTGATGAGTGAGCTGCCCCCACTTGATGGTCATGAGCCCTATGAAACCACCCAACATGGGTTGGGCCATGGTGATGCCCCACTTGGGCTAATTGAACATATGGATGTGATTTTGACCAAATTAGGGTTAGGGTTGACTTTAGTCAAATTGGACTAATGGGTGACCATGTGATGTGGCATTATGGTCCAATGCACTCCAATTAAAATTTGGAGTTTAGTGGTGTGGTCAAATCGACCATGTGATGCTTAATTGAGCCACTTGGGGTTGAGTTGGCCCATGTTGACCTAAAGGGTACTTTGGTCAAATTGGCCAATTGGGTGACCCTATGATAGGGTTTTTGGGTCACCTAGGTTCCATTAGGGTTAGGGACTTAGTGGTGAGGTCAAGTAGTACTTGTGGTTTCAGTTTGGGCTAGTTAGACCTAAGTTGATTTGAACACCATAGTGGGCCCCATATGAGTTCACCTTAACTTCTTGGACCCTAAGGTCACTACCTAGCCTAACCCCCCACACTCACCATATGTCCTACCTTAATTTTAGTTAAGGGGTCTAAAATGAAATGGGATGTTATGTAATGCCCCCGGTTTTTCTGTGATTGTTTAATCTTTGTTTGGCGTTACATTAGCGCCTTTTCGGCCTTTGTCGTTGTTAGAGCGTGGTCTTAGCTCTTTAGGCTCTCTGAGTGGCTTGTTTTGTAGCCTGTTTGCAAGGTTCCCTAGCGAGCCGAAGTCTATTTTGGTGACTCGGTGGAGACTCTCCGGGAATGCTTGTGTTTTGGCTTCAGGAAGTGTTATCTCGAGTTTTGTTAATCGGATGACGATTCCGACTTCGGCACTAGATTCGTAGCCTGGGTATTGAGCTACGGTGTGAATTTCGTAAAATTCCAAGATCGTTTGTTTTTCGCATCGTTTTGGCGTTTTATTTAAATGGCTGATATAATGATATCAGTTGCCGGTTTTGCTTGGCTAAGTGTTGTTTGCTTTATTTTTCTATATGTATATATATGTATATATATGTATATATACAGTGGCTGATGTTATATTAACAGATATAATATTCTATTAACGGATATAATATTATATCATGTTATATTTATAGTGGCCGAGTGTTAATATATTATAATAGTATTTTAATAAATATTATATGTAAAGCGAATCTTGTTCTTATCCCTATTCCTCTTCCCCAAACCCGACGGATAGCTTCCAGCAGAAGGAGCTTGTGCGACGGAAGAAACTGGAACTTCCGGCCACTGATTTCTTGCTTGTTAGAGCCCGAATTTCTCATTTGAAGGCAGATCTGGACTGCTCTCACCTAGATCTTCGTCCCTAGGGCAAGTTTTCCGAGTTTCGTGGTCTTTCTAGAGGTCAAGGATTTCGGTTTGGCCCTTTCTTCCTCTCTAAAGTTTCAAATTTCTTGGCTAGGTGTTCTTGCTGCCTGATCCAAGAGATGGAGTGGAGCTGCCTGAGCTTTTTCTGAAGATTGAGGCAAGTGATGCACTTTCATCCTTGCCAAGTATGATTCTCTATTTTCTTATTCTTGTACAGTATGTTTTGTCCATGGTTCTATTGATGTTAGTGTAGAAAAGCTCCAGCTAGTTAGAGAGGAAATGGTCGTTTGGGTTGATTTTGGTATGGCTCTGGCTGGATAGGTTAGGTCTGTATCAGGATAACTAGTAGCAGTTTTTTTTATTCCAGATAGTCTATGCCAATAAGAGAAAATATTTTAGGCTTGCTATAGCATGGTCGGTTCGAGTACATAAGTTCATTTTGTAGGCTAAGTGTAAAAGCGTTGAGTGTGGTGGACACACTCAATGCCTAATAGTGATTGTCTAGAGTCTAAGTAAAAAAGCGTTGACAGCGTTGAGTGAGGTAAGCTCACTCAACGTCGTTTGCCTTTGGCGTTGAGTGAGTTGAGCTGACTCGATGCTGTCTTGCCAGAGACTTTTTCTTAGTCTTTTGGCGTTGAGTGAGTTGAGCTCACTCAACGCCGTCTACCTTTGGCGTTGAGTGAGCTGAGCTCACTCAACACTGTCTTGCCAGAGATTTTTTCTAAGTCTAAGTCTTTTGGCGTTGAGTGAGTTAAGCTCACTCAACGCCGTCTATCTTTGGCATTGAGTGAGTTGAGCTCACTCAACGTCGTCTTTCCAGAGACTTTTTCTAAGTATTTTGGCATTGAGTGAGTTGAGCTCACTCAATGCATTCTGCCTTTGGCATTGAGTGAGTTGAGCTCACTAAACCTCGTCTTACCAGAGACTCTTCTAAGTTAAAAGCATTGAGTGTAGTGAAGTAACTCAACACCATTGGATGTTTAGCGTTGATAGCGTTGAGTGAGCTTAACTCACTCAACGTCGTTGTCTAGTGAGATTTTGCGACTAAGTCTTTTGGCGTTGAGTGAGTGGAGCTCACTCAATGCGGCGTCGAGTAGACTTGACGCCTTCCCTGCTAAGATTTTGGCGTTGAGTTAACGGTACTCACTCAACGCGGTATCGAGTGGACTCGACGCCTTCCTTGCTTATTATTTGGTGTTGAGTGAGTGGTACTCACTCAATGCGGTGATGAGTGGACTCGATGCTTTTTCCTTAGGCTTATGTTTTTCTCCCGAGTTGGTTAGTATGGGTTTCATTTCAGTTTGGTGATGTTTTTCGGCTAGTTTTAAAGGCTGAATCGTGAATTATGGCAGGAGGTTTTTTATTTGGTAGCTCTATGAGGGGTGGTTTGGGTGTAGAGCCGTGGTCACCACCATTTTTCCCCAATTTGGGCTGGTTGTGTTGGTGTGTTGGACCCTAGGGCTGCCACTGTTGTACCCATGAGAATTTTGGATCTGGTTGTTTGGATGAGGACGGTTTTTGGTCACCAACTCAGATCCATGGTTTTACCTCTGCTAATAATTCACAAGTTAGGGCTGTTAGTTCCTTTCCCTTTTAAAATTGCTATTTTGGCATATGTTTTCCTTGTTGTTGCTGCAGGTTTTTAGCAGGGCATGTTGCTGATTTCTCGCACTTGGTGTGCTTTGAGTATTACTTGTGGACAATGTCTTACTTTTGCTGTATCGTTTATTTCCTTTTGCTAAGTTTGATAGCATTCTATTGTAAGGGTTTGGTAAACCCCTTCCTTTTTATTGCTTATGACCTAATGCTCCATTTTTATTTGATTATATTCTTACTGAGGTGTTCTTTCTTTAAATGCCTCAGGTTCAGAGCAGTAGCCGGTTGAGCTGCTAGTTTTCTTTTGGGGTCTTGCTAGTGATCTCCTGTGTTGTTGAGATTCCTCTTCCTCAGTTTGTGAGGTAGATCTTTTCTTATTTCCTTCTGTATAGACATGCATACTCATCGGTGGGTTCGTGTCAGGTTGTTGACGCCCACTGGTGGTTTTCCTTGTGATACTAAGTATGTGACTTAAACTGCTATTTTTTCCTATTTGGAGGTTTTTTACATGCTCTCTAGGAATGCTTTATGCTAGGTATGTTAGGTATTGTAACTCGTAAAAGCATTACTATATGTATTTCATACATGCCATATTTCTAAACCTAAAGTGCTATATTCCAAAGTAACGTAAAGACTATTTTCATATTATACTAAATTTAGAGTCCAGCATTTCATGAGTTGTCCTTTGGGGGCGTTTACGCTCATGTAGGATGTCAAATCACCTTAACCAAGGTATTTTCCGCAGCGTATAAATATATTTTTACTTATGGACTATTTAATCCACTATGCTGGGGATACGGCCATCCATCTAATTTGAAAGATGTTCTTCATAATAACTTATGATTTTTGTATAACTTGTTTAGGTTGGTGCCTTGCATGAGCGTCTGTAGTTATCCCCTGTATGGCGTGGCATCACGGCACGTATTTTCTCATACTCTGATAGAATTTTTTGCTGAGAAAATACGGGTCATGACAGTTGGTATCAAAGGGAGGTTGCTTGACAATTGGTCGGGCAACCTTCCCTTGTCAATGTTAGTTGTTTAGTGTCATATCATACACACACCGATGTGTCATCAGTACGTCTTGGCTGAAGCATGAGCACTACCCTCATAAGCATGACAAGAAGTATACGGGGCATATTATGTAGTATGGGATGCATAATATGTTTTTGTATATGGATACACCAGAGGTAGCAACATGTGAGGGTTATGTAGTATGGGATGCATAACCTCACCATATGAATTCCCATTAGCATATTTTCTCTTTTCATTGCATGCAATGTTATGTAGTATGGGATGCATAACATTGCATGTGTACGCCGCTCATAACATGCACTAGGGCCATTTATAGAATGCATAGCACAACATGCATAGCATAACATAGCATAAGCACAACGTGCCAAGCTAAAGATGTATATGATGACATATGTACACACATGTTTTTGAGTCAAAAAGGGATATAAATTCATGCATTCATGGTCTAAGCACAGGGGTTAGTGTGATGATGGTGAATCATCCTAGGTTATGCATAACATCATTAAACAAAAATCCCAGAGCAAGTTAGCAGTTGAAGCTCATATTTAAGTATGTTTTGTCTTTACTAAGTTGTTTAGTTCTAGCGGTTGGGCTAGGTTATGACTAGTTGGTTGTATGTTAATAGAATGTCGAAACGTCCTTCGACGAGGTTGACTCCCCAATCTGAGCGCGAGTCTTCAGGTACGCAAAGCAATGTGATGATAGAGAGTCTACGACAGAGCAATGAGGCCTTGTCAAGATAGGTGGTGGATCTGTAGTCCCAGATCTACTCGTTATTATCAGTTGTGTCCGGACATGCTCCGAGAGTATAGGACCTTGCTTTAGGTCTAGTTGTTCCTACCCCTTATGCTCCTCTGGTGCCTCCGATAGTGGTTCCACCAGAGATGACGTTTATCTTACAGTTTCAGCGACTCGGGCCTCCTACTTATGATGGAAAGGCAGATTTAATGATCTTTGACGATTGGCTTATATCGACCGAGGAGATGTTTTCCTACTCCGGAGTTACTAATGATCAGAGAGTGATGATCGCCGCCTACCAGCTCAAAGGGTTAGCAAAAAGTTGGTGGCTAAGGGTATAACGCCCCCGATTTTTCTGCGATTATTTAATTCTTGCTTGGCGTTAAGTCGACGCATTTTCTTGGCTTGTGTCATCTGTGGTGTGTGGTCTTAACCCCCCTGAGAACTAAGTGGCTCATTTTGTAGTCTATTGGCAAGATCTCCCTAGCAAGTCAGGTCGTTTTGGGTGACCCGGTGTGGCCTCTCGGGGGATGCTGGTGTTTTGACTTCGGGTGGGTATAACTCGAGTTCTATTCGTCAAAAATTAATTTTGACTTCGCTATTGCGTTCGTAGCATAGGTAATTAGCTACGGTGTGAATTTCATTGTATTCCGAGGTGGTTCGGTTTTCGCGTCGTTTTGGTGTGTTAATAATAATAAATGCAATTAAGTAATTAATAAAGCTATAAAATGAAATCCAGCGGTCAAAAAGCTGGGTGATTTAATCCTGTGGCAAGTAGATAAGCAGTTATTTCTTTTGTGCGTGAAAAGGTGGCAGCATGCATGGCTGGCGGCTTGTAATAGGCTAGCTTTAAAGGGCGGCTGCGGTTTAAGAGACTTTTAAGGTGGCAGTTAAGGCTGATTAGACGTGGCTAGGTATATATATTGCCTTAAGTTAAAACGGGACTGTTCATCATCTCCTTTCCTGAGAGAATAACTGTTGTCCTGTTTGTGAGCGGAAGAAAACCGGCGGGCAGCTGTGCCTTCCACCGCCGATTCCCGGAGTTCTACCGGTCGTATTTTCGTTCCGAGGGTAGATCTTGACTGCTCTCCCCTAGATCTCCATTTCGACGGTAAGCTTTCTCCATTTCGTGTCCTTCTATGGTATTGTAGAATTTCGTTTGACCCCTCCCCCTCTCCGAAAAATGTCCAGTCAAGCTCGGTTAGGTGTTTGCTGCCAGATCTGTGGGGAAGCAGAAAAGTCGGTCAAGACCTTTCTGGAAATCGAGGCAAGTAGTGCTCCTAGCCCTTGCCAAGTAGAAATTTCTTGTTGTTATCTCCGTTTTCTGCCATTAATGCTTCGAGGTTCTTGTTAAAACCCGATTTATCCATGACAAATGTTACTTAAGCACGCTAATTATACTCTTGTCCAGATGTTTCCTTTCAGAAGTTCGTTCTTTTTACATTTTAATTTGAGATTGTTCTAATCCCTGCTCTTAGAACTAGGGTTTGCTGTTAAACTTGTAGTATTACGTAGTTTCAGCGGCTGCTAAGCCTACTACCAGGTTGTCGATGAATATATAAGCCGAGTTTTGCTTGATTAGGCTCGGGATGAGTAGATTCGGCCTAAGAGTAGAGGTAGCAGCAGCAGGAAATTTTTCTCCTCTCCTAAGTCTTGTCTAATAAAGAGATTCTGGGTTAATTTTAGTGGTCTGATGTGATAGGATGAGTGTGAGAGTTAATCTTCAAGTTACTGTATTTTAGCGATGGAGGATTCAGGGCTTGGCGTTGAGTGTGGTGCACACACTCAACGCCGGGTCTGCTTGGACTTGGCGTTGAGAGTGGTGCACACACTCAACGCCGGGTCTGCTGGGACATGGCGTTGAGTGTGGTGCACACACTCAATGCCATTGCCCCTTGATTTGTTATTTTGCGGCTAAGTAGTGTTGTGTTGAGTGAGGAAATTTCTTCTAAGTCAAAATCGACGGGAATCACTAAGTGATTCTCGCCGACTTCGACGAGAATCGTTAGTGAGTCCCGCCGATTCGGCGAGAATCAATCTGCATTCCCGCCGACCTCATATGGTTGGCGTTGAGTGAGTGGGCCTCACTCAACGCCATGGAGGTTTAGGCACTAAGTGAGGCGGGCTCACTCAACGCCGCAGCCCTTTCCTGCGGCTAAGTACTTTGGCATTGAGTGAGTCGACCTCACTCAATGCCAAAGTTGTTCTATCATTGAGAATGGTGGACGCACTCAACACCGCAGTTTGTTTTTCGCGGCTAAGTACTTTGGCGTTGAGTGAGTCGACCTCACTCAATGCCAAAGCTGTTTTGGCGTTGAGAGTAGTGGACACACTCAACGCCACGGTTGGGTTTTGCGGTAAAGTGCTAAGGAGTTGAGGGAGTGGACCTCACTCAATGCTATAGCTATTTTGGCGTTGAGTGAGGTTAGCTCACTCAACGCCACAGCCTGCTTTGCTGAATGCGTTGAGGGAGTGGACCTCACTCAATGCCAGAGCTGTTTTGGCGTTGAGTGAGGTTAGCTTACTCAACGCCACCGTCTATTTAGGCATTGAGTGAGTGGGGCTCACTCAACGCCATGTCGTGTTGAGTCATCTCAACGCTTTTCCCTTACCTTTATTTTATCCCCCGAGTGAATTTCTTGATTTTGAGGTTTCTTGTCGGTTATTTTCTTTTTTTCCAAAAAGGCCGAATCGTGGGTCGTGGTTAGTAGTTGTGGTTTGAAGCTCTTAATGGGGGAGGTGTTGTGTAATTTAGCAAAGGCCACCCTTTTTCTTTTATCTTGCTCCAGGTACAGGGTGGGCGAGGGGGTGGGAGGTCCCTATTGCTTTCACATGTAGACCCCTAAGCTTTGTTTTTTGGAAATGGTGGTTGGGGGGCTGAGTTTGCCTCCAACCCGGATCCGCGTTGTTTTTGCTACTACCATCTCTCACAGTTTAGGGTGTTAGACATTTCTTCCTTTGTAAATTTGCAACGTCTGGGCTCATGGTAGCCTAGTAAACTCTGCAGGATTTATTTTTGGGCAGGGTTGTTGTTGTTTCCTCGCACTTAGTGCTTTTCTTTTGTCTTGCCTTGGACAGTGGTGCTTGTTTTTGGTTTACTTACTCTTCTTGCTTACCTTTTAACCTAACATTTCGATACAGCTTACTTGTTTAGCTTGCTTGGGTATTCTTTTCTTCTTTGAATGCCTCAGGTTCTGGTTAGTAGACGATTAGGCGGCTAGTTGTGCTGTGCTATTGCTGGTGGTCTCTCATACTGTGGAGATCAGTTCTTTTGTCTTGTGAGGTAGTTTTGTAATTCTTTCTTACAGACATACATACTTGCCAGTGGGTTCGTGTCAGTTTGTTGGCGCCCACTGGTAGTTTTACCTTGATACTAGATATGTTATCTTTTTGTTGCTACCTTTTTTAGAGATAGTCTACTTGCTCTTGGGATGATTTATGCTAGGTTGCTAGTTACTTTTAAACCTAAAAACACTATTATAAGTATTCCTCATGATCAGCATGTTTTATAAAACTCATCACTATTTTCCAAATAACGTAAAAAGATCATTTTTCTATATATATATATAGTATAAATTAAAAGTAGGGTTCTGCATAGTATAAGTTGTCCTCTGGGGACACTAATTCACTCTTTTAGGATGTCGAACCTGAATAAAGTATTTTCCGCAGCGTATAAGTATAGTTTTTAAATTGTGGACTAGGTGATCCACCGAGCCGAGGAATACGACCTTTAAAAATATAACTGATTTTCTAATCATATAACTTATGAATTTTCTTAAAATATAGTTGATAGTGGTTTGCCTGAGCATCGGTAGTTATCCCCTGCTCGACGTGGCATCATGACGCATGTTTTCTCCTACTCTTATAATCCGTTTTCCTCGGAGAAAATGCGGGTTGTGACAAAGGGAGAAGGAGAGTATGAAATAATGATGCACTCGGGAATCTTTTAAGGAGATGCTATTGGGAAAGTTTCTGCCCTCGGTCGAGCGGGACCGTCTGATGAATGACTTCTTACATTTAAAGCAGAGGCAACTCATAGTTGGTGAGTATGAGATTGGATTTAGCAAATTAAGTAGGTTTGCTCCTGGATTGGTGAGCATTGAAGCGGATCGAGTAAAATGATTTCTGAGTGGTCTAAGAAGTGACATCCAGCAGCTAGCTGGTGCTTATGGAGCAGTGAGTTATATCGGTGCGGTAGAACCTGCCTTGAAGGTTGAGGCAATTGAAAATGCTAAGAATAGAGGCCAGCAAATAAGAAGAGATAAAAGGAAATCCGTTGAAGGAAAGATCCCCCAGCCATTCAGTGCTGCTTCAAGGAAGAAGGGTAAGGAAGTTTGTAGTTTTTGTGGACGACCGGGCCACCCTTTGGAGAGATGTTACAAAAGGGTGCGAGCTCAGAAGAAAGAGCAGGTTCATGCGATACAAGGTGTTTCCAGGAAAGATTTAGTCTGTTCTTCATGCAAACGGGTAGGGCATGATGTTGCCCATTGCTGGGGAAAGAATAAGACAAGAAGTTGTTTTCTATGTGGTCAAGAAGGGCATATCAAGGCTTAGTGCCTGCAGCTCCAGCCTGTACTACAACTAGTCCCACTTCAGGCATTGCCACCGCCTCAGCGATATGATAAAGGAAAAGGAAAGCTGAATGTGATTTCCTCAAAGGAAGCTCAGACTTTTACTCAGATTATTTCAGGTTAGACTTTCTCCCTAGTTTTTATGTTTTAGTTCGTAGTTATAGTTTTAGCAATTGTTTCCGTATATGCGTACGCAACTTTATAGGAAGATTTAAGGTAAAGAACCGTTGGGCGCGTGTTGTCTTCGACTCTGGCGCTACCCACTCGTTTGTGGCTAGAGCCTTCATGGAGCGGTATCGTTTGGATCTAGATCGAGTTGGAGGCTCTTTTGTGTCAAATTTCCCTCCGGTGATTCTGTGGTTTTGGACAAGGGCATTCAGAGTTGCCTGATTGTTTTAGGAGATTTTTTAGTAAAGGGAGATCTGAAGGTGATCGACTTGGAAGAATTTGATGTAATCTTAGGCATGGACTGGTTGTCCAGGTATGATGTTGTTATCCAGTGCAAGGGTAAGCGCTTGGACTTCAGAAAGGACAATGGTCAGCCTGGGAGTGTTTATGGTGATCTGCGCCAGGATTCTCCAGCTATTTCTACGGTATATGCTTGAAAGCTGCTAGTTTCCTACTACTTTGCTTGTTTGGTCTCAATTTTGGGGACCGTTACTAGTTTGCCGCGTTTAGAAGAGATTCCTGTTGTGCGCGAGTTTTCAGATGTGTTTCCTGATGATCTTTCTGGTCTTCCACCTAATAGAGATGTTGAGTTTGTGATAGATTTGGATTCGGGCACGCGTCCTATTGCAAAGGCGCCGTATCGGATGGCCCCGTGAGAGCTGGAGGAGTTGCGTAACTAGCTGGATGAGTTGTTATAGAAGGATTTTATAAGGCCAAGTCTGTCGCCTTAGTGTGCTCCTGTTCTGTTTATTAAGAACAAAGATGGATCGATGAGGCTTTGCATCGATTATAGAGAGCTAAATAAGGTCACTATTTAGAACAAGTATCCCGTGCCGAGGATTGACGATTTGTTCGATCAGTTTCACGGTAGCGCGGTGTTTTCTAAGATTGATCTTCGTTCTGGCTACCATCAGCTTAGGATCCGTGAGTTAGATATCCCACGGATTGATTTTCGATCTAGGCATGGGAATTTTTTATTTATAGTAATATCGTTTGGTTTGACCAACGCGCCCTCGGCCTTTATGGATATGATGAACCGTGTGTTCAAGGATTTTCTGGACAAATTCGTAGTCGTGTTTATAGACGACATTCTGGTATATTCCCGCAATGTTGAGGAGCATGGCCAGCATCTGCGATTAGTTTTATCTTCTTGAAGGACCATAAGTTGTTCGCCAAGTTGAGCAAGTGCGAGTTTTGGTTTCCTCAGGTTTCGTTTCTAGGCCATGTGGTTAATAGGAATGGGATTTAAGTCGACCCAGAGAAAATAGCTGTTATGATGGAATGGAGTAGGCCTGGCACACCGAAAGAGATTAGGAGCTTCTTAGGGTTGGCCGGCTACTACAGGAGATTTGTGGAGGGTTTCTCTACCCTGGCTGCGCCAATGACTAAATTGACAAAGAAGAATGAATCCTTTGTTTGGAGCGAGAAGTGCGAGGATGCCTTTCTAGAGCTCAAGAATAGATTGTGCACTGCTCCGGTTTTAACATTGCCTATAGAAGGAATGGATTATGATGTTTATGTGGATGCATCGCATGTTGGGCTTGGATGCGTGCTGATGCAAGATGGGAAAGTGATTGTGTACGGGTCAAGGCAACTAAAGACCCATGAGAGAACAACCCTACGCATGATTTAGAGTTCGCAGTAGTGATTTATGCCTTGAAGCTGTGGAGACATCTTCTTTATGGCGCACAGTGCAAGATTTTTACCGATCATAAGAGCTTGAAGTATGTCTTCACCTAAAAAGAATTGAATTTGCACCAGGGGCGATGGTTGGATTATGTGGCCGATTATGAGATTGAGATCCAATACCATCCGGGCAAGGCTAATGTGGTAGCCTGTCACAACCCGCATTTTCCCCAAGGTTAAGAAGTACTAGAGTACGGGAAAACACGTGTTGTGATGCCACGTCGAGCAGGGGATAACTGCTGACGCTCAGGAAACGCACTAAGACTTCAAATCACAAGTTTTAAAATAGTAGGAAACTTGTTTATTTAAAAGTCGTATCCCTCAGCACGGTGGATCAGCTAGTCCACGATAGGAAAATATATTTGCTTGTAGTGGAAAAATACTTTGATTTAGTTGATTTGACAACCTAAATGAGTATAAGGGCCCTCAAGGGACCACTTATGGTATGCATGACTCCTAAGGTGATTATAGTATTTATATATGAAAGATATTCTTAATGCTTTAAGAAGATAATGTTTTAGTTTTACAAATATGATATGCATTAGATGCATATAATAGTTTAGGGTTTTAAAATACCTAACATGCAACCTAGCATAAAACCTTCCCAGAAGCAAGTAAGCAACCCCAAGAGGGCAAAAAAGCAGTTTTAATTCATATCCAGCAAAACAAGTAAGCCACTAGTGGGCGTCGACAACCAGACACGAACCCACTGGTGAGTGTGCATGTCCATGCATAAAAGAAGAATAACTACATTACAAGGTGGAAGATCTGTAACTCAGCTACCCTGGAGACTATCAGCAAAACCCATTAAAGGGAATAACCGCTCTATCGGCTACAACCTGGACCTGAGGCATTCAAGAAAGAACGCCTCAGCACAATATCAAAGCACGAAGAATATATGATTTAAGTGCGAGTAAAAAGGGTTTACCAACCCGATAACAAAAGCAAAAGCTAACAGTAAGTGAAAAGTATGACAGTAAGAAGAAAAATACTATCAAAAGGACAGTAAAGGTAAATCACACCAAGTGTGAGCACAAAAGCTACCTGCTCGGTAGAAGAAACAACCTGCAGCTGTAAAGCATCAGTATACTATAAGGAATAGCTTAAAGTAGGAAAAGAAAGAACTAATAATCCTAACTTTGTGGGCAAATGACTGGGGTGTAAATAATAAGGGGCTAGAGTGGGCGGTAGTACCAGCACCAACAACCAGACCCCAAAATAAATACCCAAGGGTGAACACAACCGGTGGCAGCCTTAGGGTCCACACACCTAAATAAGTCGGCCATATTGTCCAGACTTCGTGGTGTCCACAGCTCAGCACACACATTTCACCCCTCTAGAGTCCAGAAAACACCCCCTCTGGCCCTAGTCCACGAGTCGACATGTAAAAACTAGTCGAACACCCTAACATCCCCCTTAGGAAGGAAAAACGCCTCTAACAGTCCTAAAGAAGCACACATCCCAAGGCTAAAGACTTAGCCTAAAAAAAACTACGGCGTTGAGTGTGTCTACCTCACTCAACGCCAAAACAGCCACGGCATTGAGTGAGGTACCCTCACTCAACGCCAAAGACTTAACCGCAAGCCCTGGTCGTGGCGTTGAGTGAGTCTACCTCACTCAATGCCAAACCTGCTTTGGCATTGAGTGAGGTCGACTCACTCAACGCCATCAGACTTAACTACTAAAAAGACTGCAGCATTGAGTGAGTCTACCTAACTCAATGCCAAAACAGTTGCGGCGTGGAGTGAGGTCTACTCACTCAACGCCAAAGACTTAGCCGAAAGTCCTACCTGTGGCGTTGAGTGAGTTCACCTCACTGAACACCAGACCTGCCTTGGCGTTGAGTGAGGTCGACTCACTCAACACCTTGGCACCCTTAGCCACAAAAAAAATCAACCTGGCGTTGAGTGAGGCCCACTCCACTCAATGTCTGGACCCTTTGAAAGAAAATCTAAACCCGACCCTAGCTCCACTCAACGCCTGGTATGCAGAGCCATGGAAAATTAATTCCAAGGCTCATGCTGCTTCTCCTTACCCAATCTACCAGCAAACAAAGCTAGCTAAGACTAGTTAAATACTTAGATTAATTAACACTAAACCTACATCTATCATTATCCTCAACCCGAATAGGATACAACCCTCCCAGGTAAATAAATAAATAGGAAAACTAGAGCTAAGCCTGCACGAAAAGCTTAAAGAATAACCTAGGAAGCTAGCTCTTTGATAATACGTTTTGTAGCCTAAACTATTATCGTATTTTATATTTTATATTGTACAAATTTTGTCTATTATTAGTTTATTTTTATCCTTTTTATGTAAATTTTATTGCCACTAACTTTTTCCTGTCTTTTTGCAGGTTTTCAGAAAAATCGCCAAAATGGCCTGTCACGCCCCCCTGTCACGCCCTCCCTGGGCGTGACCTAGGGCGTGTCACCCGATCCCGAGGACACCTGATGGAAGGGACAGATAACGGTCAAAACCGCTGTCACGCCCCCTGTCACGCCCTCCCTGGGCGTGTCACCGGGCGTGACATGGGCGTGTCGCCCTCTGCCGCAAAGCCTGCCGCCGCATTAAATGCCGTTCCGTCTCAGCACGCAAATAGTACTGTCACGCCCCATGTCACGCCCGTGACATGGGCGTGACACCCTCCTTTTTCGGCGACTGACGGATTTCCGACCAATGATTTGGACATGACATGCCTGTCACGCCCCCTGTCACGGGCGTGACCTAGGGCGTGACCACCGACGTACCGAAGCAATCATCCCTCCCGCCAGAATCCAGAGCCCGAGGTCAACATAGTACTGTCACGCCCCCTGACACGCCCCCCCTAGGGCGTGTCGGAGGGCGTGACCGACCCGAGAAAAAATCTATAAATTGAGCCCCCCTCCTCCCCATTTCAGCAAGCTTTGGTTGAGTGGGGGAGGTGCTGCCCCTTTGTTTCTTGATCCTTTTTCATGCTTTTTCTCTCTCTCTCTCCCCCTCTCTTTGTACTTTTTGGTTAACCCTAGTTTAATCATAGTTTGTGCTAGCTTTTAATGTAATTTTCTTCTTGCTTAGTGCTTAATGTAGGGCTAGAATAGGGTTTAATTTTCATGCACTTGTAATTTTATTTTCATTAGTGTAACTTGCCCTTTTTTCATTAATAAAATTGTTCTTCCCTTAGCTTGTGTTCTTCTTATGTTTTTCTACTCATCTTCCCCCCCTCCACTCCATTATGATTAACTAATCCTCCTTGCACTCGATCTTGATGATCCGAGGTTAGAGCGATTATGTTATGATGTTTTAATTAATCTTTTCTTTTTAGGTTAGGACCTTGAATTACTCTTGATTTATCACGGGTCGGAGGTATATTTTCGATATATACTCTCCGCCTTTGCTTTCATTCTGGGCTAGCCGAGAGGCCGAAAGAATGAAGTGAGCATTCAAGAGTAAAGGGAGTTGTACGCACCCCTCGAGAGAGGCAGACGTCCAAATCTCCCGGATTGGAGTAAAATCCAATAGTGGGGTTCACCGCGTAAAGCGAGTTTTAGGCCTCCGATTTAGACGAGAGTCGGTCGGACCTTCCTAAACTCAGTTGGGCACGACTTCGAGAGAAGCGTGTTCAAGCTTTAGGAACCTCCACGGTCAAGGACCCTTATCCTATTAAGTTTAGATTTTTATCGCATTTTCTTAATCGTCTTTAGCCAAGGTGAATCTTGATCGGGTGCATTTCCATTTCATATTGTTCTACCTTTTGTAGTAATCTCATATATTGTGCTCTTTAATTAACTGCGGTAATTTCCTTTCTAGCTTAGTTGTTTGCTTAATAGCGTAACTTAATTGCGGTAGTTCTCTTTTTAGTTTGCTTTAATTTCTCCATTGCGCTTAGATTTTCTAAAACCCTAGTTTTTCCGTCGATAAGATAATAGCGTTCGTGTGAGTAAGCTTAGCCAACAGTTCCCGGATCTTAATACGACACTTGTGTCCCCTTGCTACAATTCGATAGGTATACTTGCCTCATCGGGTTGCTAGTTCGGTTGCGTTTATTTTCTTCGAACCCTAGCGCGCAACAAGTTTTTGGCGCCGTTGCCGGGGAGCCAACTTCCGTTGATATTTTGAAAACACGAACCTATTAATTTTATCTCTTCTCTTTCTCATCCCCTTTCTTTAAAGTTTTAAAAAAAAAAAATCAAAAATTTTATCACCGCTCTTAATAGAATCCAACCTCACAATTTTTCTACACCACCTAATTCTCTCGAAAAGGGCAAAGGGCTTTAAGCGCCACTGTCTTGTCTAGTACCTTGCGAACCCTTCACGGGGTAGTCCTTGGGAAGTTCGGGAGTTAATCTATAAAAAAAAAATCTATTTCAAAAAGAAAAAAAAATTTTTATTTAATTTTCTAAATCAAGTTTTTCTTTCTAGTTTATCCTTTTTCTCTTTCTCTTCCTCTTTTCTGTTCTTTTAAGTGCATGACCCGCGGGAGTCCGTCGGTTATTTTGGACTTGGACCACGAAATTGAGCGTACTCTTCGGAGAAGATCGCGATTTCAAGGTCCTACTATCCAAGTGCCGGTTGAGGACTCCGAGTCATTTAATACTTTAAGAATGGAAGAACCCAACGTAGATGAGGCCGTTCAAAGGACTATGTCCTATTATGCACGACCGAACCTCGAGGGAACAGAATCGAGTATAGTCCGTCCTACTATAGCAAATAATAACTTTGAACTAAAGCCTAGCATAATTCAAATGGTGCAGCAATATGTGCAATTTGACGGACTTCAAGATGAAGATCCGAACGCACATATAGCTAGCTTTCTTGAAATTTGTGACACCTTCAAGATAAATGGTGTCACAAATGATGCGATAAGGCTAAGACTCTTCCCCTTCTCTCTAAGAACTAAAGCTAAGCAGTGGCTTAACACACTTCCGAAAAATAGCATAACCACTTGGAATGAATTAACTGAAAAATTTTTGGCGAAGTATTTTCCGCCAGCTAAAACTGCAAAACTTAGGAACGACATCTCTGCCTTTGGACAAATAGACTCTGAAACCCTTTACGAAACCTGGGAGAGATTTAAAGAATTATTAAGACGATGCCCACATCACGCGCTGCCTGTATGGTTACAAGTGCAGACGTTTTATAACGGGCTAAATCAAAGCACGAAGCAAATGATAGACGCAGCTTCTGGCGGTACTTTAAATCATAAGACCCCGGAAGCCGCTCTTGAGCTTTTTGAGGACATGGCCATGAACACTTATCAGTGGAATGTGCCTAGGTCCCGCCCGAACAAGCCTGCAGGTATCTATGAAGTGGACAACGTCTCCCAGCTCGCTCTGCAAGTAGAAATCCTAAGCAAAAAAATCACGGAGATGACTGCTGCCTCCGCCCCTCAGGTATGGGAATCTGCAACCCCTACTCCAGAACATTTAGATTATGTTAATAATTTGCCTAGATCTGCTTTTAATAATTTTTCTGCTGCGAATTTTCATCCGCCTGGTTTTAATTTTCCGAATAGTTATAACCCCGCTTTAAGAAATCACCCGAACTTTTCATGGAGTAATCCATCGAATGCGATGCGCCCACCTCCGCAAAATGATTTTTCTGCACAACCACCACCACCACCACCACTTCTTCAAAATTACCCAAAACCTCCAAGCTTGGAGGAATTACTTTCTAAATATATCACCACAAATGACGCCACTATAAGAACGTTAACCGGAAGCGTAAAAAGTCTAGAAAATCAGGTAGGACAGCTCGCGAAAATAATTTCTGAGCGACCCGCAGGGTCTCTTCCTTCCAATACCGAACCCAACCCGAGAGAGCAAGCGAAAGCTATAACTCTTCGGAGTGGGAAGCAAGTCTCCGGTATGGTAAGTGAAGAGCCCGAGGCAAGCTCCGCTCCTGCTTTTAAAAATCAAAGCTCCGTTCCTGCTTTTAAAAATCAAAGCTCTGCTCCGCTTCCACCCTCTGCTGAAGAAGTAATCACCCCCACTTTAGAAAATAATCTCACTCCACCACCCATCTTCAAAAATAATTCAACTCCTCCATACCCCTCTGAACTTAATAGACAACGTCAAGATGATCAGTACTCCCGCTTCTTAGAAATCTTCAAACAAATCCACATTAATCTTCCCTTCCACGAGGCTATTTCGCAAATGCCGAAATACGCCAAATATCTTAAAGACCTCCTCACAAACAAGAAGAAGTTAGAGAATCTTTCGCACGTCACGCTTAACGCCGAGTGCTCTGCCGTTTTAACAAACGGTTTGCCGAAGAAAATCAGTGACCCGGGTAGTTTCTCTATCCCGTGTGTCTTCGGTGATCTCTTTGTTAAACACGCGTTAGCCGACTTAGGCGCAAGTATAAACCTGATGCCCTTTTCGTTGTTCAAAAAGTTAGGGATTGGTAGCCTTAACCCCACGCGTATGAGTATCCAGCTAGCCGATAGATCCGTCAAGTACCCGTTAGGAATAGTGGAGGACGTTCTAGTGAAAGTCGACAAGTTCATCTTCCCGGTGGACTTTGTCATTTTGGACATCGAAGAAGACGTCGAGGTTCCCCTGATCCTTGGCCGACCCTTCCTTGCCACCTCCCGAGCCATCATTGACGTAAGCAATGGTAAGCTCTTTCTTCGAGTAGGCGACGACGAAGTCACATTTCCGATCACCCCTTCGATGAAGAACACCTTAGCGAACGATGACTCATGTTTTTTCATAGACGCCGTGAGTGATGATTCTTCCTACTGCCTCTCCGACTTTGAAAAAGAATTTTCTACTTTTTGCTCCTCTTCTCTTACAACAGAATCACTGCAAGGAAGTGATGAATCTTCTTATTGTCTTTCCGACTTTGAAAAAGAGTTTTCTGATTTTTGTTCTTCCTCTTTCCTTACCACTGAATCTGTACAAGAAGCCGTCTTGGCTGCTAGCCCCACCCCTTATTACGTTCCTTATAAAAAAGTTTACGAAGATATTATTTTTGAAAAAGAAAGAATCTCAAAATCCTCTTATGAAGAACCCCCTACCCTAGAACTTAAAGAACTTACCGAACACCTTAAGTATGCTTTCTTAGAAAAAGACTCCAAGTTACCAGTTATCGTTTCGGCCTACCTCACGGATACGCAGAACGATAAACTTCTTCTAGTTCTACGTAAGCATCGCCGGGCTATTGCTTGGCAGATTTCTGATATCAAGGGCATAAGACCATCTTTCTGTACACATAAAATTTTAATGGAAGATAATTCGCGTAACTCTATCCAACCTCAGTGCCGTATAAACCCGAATATGAAAGAAGTAGTTAAGGGCGAGGTTATGAAACTATTAGACGCAGGAATTATCTACCCTATATCAGACAGTAAGTGGGTTAGCCCCGTTCAGGTAGTTCCAAAAAAGGGAGGGATAACCGTAGTTAGTAATGAGAATAATGAATTAATCCCGACACGGACGGTGACGGGTTGGCGTATGTGCATAGATTACCGTAAGTTAAATGACGCCACCCGTAAGGACCACTTTCCTCTACCGTTTATCGACCAGATTTTAGAACGTCTCTCCGGCCATAGCTTTTATTGTTTTCTCGATGGCCTCTCGGGGTACTTTCAAATACCCATCTCTCCCGAGGACCAAGAGAAAACTACGTTTACTTGTCCCTTCGGCACCTTCGCGTACCGGAGAATGCCGTTTGGATTATGCAATGCGCCGGCTACATTCCAACGATGTATGCTCGCAATATTTGACAAGTACGTAGAAAGCATTATGGAGGTATTCATGGACGATTTCTCCGTGTTCGGCGACTCCTTCGATAGATGTTTAGAAAACCTCCAAAAAGTCTTAGAACGATGCGAAGAAACTAACCTTGCCCTAAATTGGGAAAAATGCCATTTTATGGTGAGGGAAGGGTTAGTTTTGGGTCATAAAATTTCTGCTAAAGGTATTGAGGTAGACGTTGCCAAGATAGAAGTTATTGAGAAGTTGCCGCCACCTACAAACATAAAAGCTATAAGAAGTTTCCTAGGCCACGCTGGTTTTTATCGTCGTTTTATAAAGGACTTCTCCAAGATCACTAAGCCCCTCACCCATCTCTTAGAAAAAGACGCTCCATTCATTTTTGATGACTCTTGTATTTCTGCCTTTGAATTAATTAAAGAAAAGTTAATTAACGCGCCAATTATGATAGCTCCGGTGTGGGACCTTCCTTTCGAGATTATGTGCGATGCGAGTAGTTTTGCGGTGGGAGCCGTATTAGGTCAACGCATATCTAAGAACTTCCACCCCATCTATTACGCTAGTAAAACCCTCACATCTGCACAAGAAAATTACACCACAACCGAGAAGGAGCTCTTAGCCGTAGTATTTGCGTTTGATAAATTTCGCCCTTACATTACACTTTCAAAAATCATTGTTTTTACGGACCACTCGGCCCTCAAGTACCTTCTTGCCAAAACGGATGCCAAGCCTCGCTTGATTCGCTGGGTCTTACTCCTCCAGGAGTTTGACTTAGAGATCCGTGATAAGCGAGGAGCCGAGAACTTGGCCGCCGATCATTTATCAAGATTAGATAACCCCTTTATAGAAAAATTAAATGAAAAATCTTTTAATGACTATTTTCCTGATGAGAAGCTGCTTTTAGTTAATACATCTACTTCTCCTTGGTTCGCGCACATCGCCAACTATCTAGTGGCCCGGGTGCTCCCAAAAGAGTTCTCCTCTCAGCAGAAGAAGAAATTCTTTTCTGAGCTGAAGAACTACTTTTGGGAAGACCCGCATCTTTTCAAAATTTGTGCGGATCAAGTGATAAGGAGATGTGTTTCTTTTGATGAAGGAATTGATATTCTAAAACATTTGCATGAAGGTCCGACAGGTGGGCACTATCAAGCTGCTCGCACCGCTCATAAAGTGCTTTGCGCGGGTTTTTACTGGCCTAGCCTGTTTAAAGACGCGCAAGCCTTTGTGAGCAGGTGTGATAGTTGCCAACGGTCGGGCAATATTTCTAATAAAAATGAAATGCCGCAAAATTATTTCTTAGAGTGCGAAATTTTCGACCTCTGGGGAATTGATTTTGTTGGCCCCCTTCCTTCTAGCTTCGGAAACAAATATATTTTAGTCGCTGTTGATTATGTTTCACGATGGGCTGAGGCCCAAGCTCTTCCTACGAACGACTCCCGAGTTGTAGTCACGTTTTTAAAAAAATTATTTTCTAGATTCGGTACGCCACGCGCAATCGTTAGCGATAGGGGTTCCCATTTCTGTAACGCGCAATTTTCAAAAATCCTTACTAAATACGGCGTTACGCATAAACTATCCACTGCCTACCACCCCCAAACTAACGGTCAAGTCGAAGTAGTAAATAGAGAAATAAAAAGAATATTAGAAAAGACTGTTTCAACTTCTAGAAAAGACTGGTCAACCAAACTAGACGATGCTCTATGGGCCTACCGAACAGCGTACAAAACCGCTCTCGGATGTACGCCGTATCGGCTGGTCTATGGAAAATCGTGCCATCTGCCCGTAGAGTTAGAACACCGCGCCTTTTGGGCCTTAAAATTTTTAAACTTCGATCCCCACTCAGTCGGTGACCTTCGAAAATTTCAACTAAATGAACTCGATGAGTGGCGCTCTTATGCTTATGAAAATAATAAACTTTATAAAGAGCGGACGAAGCGTTTACACGATAAACACTTAAGGCACCCTAAAAACTTTAAGCCGGGCGACCAAGTCCTGTTATATAACAGTCGTTTACGGTTATTTCCGGGCAAATTAAAATCTCGCTGGTCTGGCCCGTTTTCTGTTTTAGAAGTATTTCCTTATGGAACTGTTTTAATTTCTCACCCTGATAAGGGTAATTTCAAAGTGAATGGTCAGCGTCTTAAACTGTATTTTTCTGGTGATGATGATGTCAGTCCAAACACTATTAAGTTTCTGCTTCACGAACTTTAATCTTGAATTTTTTTTTATTTTTATTTTTTTTTTTGCTAAAAACAATTTTATTCCGGGACAACAATATTTTTGGACAATATTATTTTTGATGCGTCGAGCTCAACGACGTTTTAACCAAAGGGCGCTCTTGGGAGGCAACCCAAGTTATCTTTTTCTGTTTTCTTTATTTTACAATTTTTGCCTCGGACGGCTCCGACAAGCTGAAGCTTCTGCGATCGCCCGCTCCAACATTGCTGAATCCATCACGAAGTCCAAAGAAGACATTCGGGGAGCGGCATCACTCAGTTTTCGCAGCAAATAAATCCGGGGAAGTACCTGTATTTCAATTCTGTCTTTTCAATTCTGCACTTTATTTTTCTCTCCTTCTCCAATCCCCTTCTTTAGCCATTGAGGACAATGTCTGTTTTAAGCTTGGGGAGGATTTCCTCCTTCATTTTTGCTTAGTGTAAATAATTTCCTTTTTTGTAAATAGTTCCATAAATTAAAAAAAAATGAATATCTTAAAATTCCAAAAAAGAGAAAAATTTTCCAAAATCCAAAAAAAAGAGAATATTCCTCAAAATAAAAAAAATATATGTGTGTTTTTGAATAGTTTAGACATTTTGGTATTTCAATAGTACCCCTAGTTTTTAGTTTTGTTTTACTCAAAATCTCCTATAAACAACTTAGTTAATTATAATATTTCTAATCGTCCTTTTTAATTATGTTTCACAAGTAAAATGTTGGCCATGCTGTGTTTCTAATTTGCGGTAGCATGTTAAGGTGAAATATTTTTCTAAAACTCGCATTTCTATTATGGTTTTTTGTTTTTTTTATTTCCTTTACTTTCTCAAAAATTCATCATCCACTATTTTCTTTTTCGTTTTTGAATAATTTTTGTAAAGTCAACTTTTGAATAACGTAGTAAATGTGAACGATCCAAGTCACCTATTATTTCTATTTTCGAGTTAATTTCATCAATCTTCTTTTATTATCTAGGACTCGCTTTTTGAAATTTTTCAAACCTTTGTTTTAAATAAATTCAAAAGCGTGAAAATGATTTAGGCCGTTTTTGTTTTCGTTTGAGCTTTCCTGCCAACCTAAAAACTTTTACCACTAGTTAGCCGTTTTTGAGCCTTTTTCCGATTTCATTTGATAGCTCCTCATTTCATTTCAGTTTCACCAAAGCCAAAATTTCCAACCTATCGAATCACACTAGCCTTTTTGAGTTTCATAAATTATTTTGACGATTTTGATAGGGTATTTTGTGATTTTTGTGGAGAAAGGTTTTCGAAAAAAAAAAAGAAGTATGTTCAAAAGTGATGTTTATTTTTGTTTGGCCAACTCAAAAAGGAAAATAAAAATATTTATGGCCTTTGTTTTGAAAAAAGAAAAAAAAAAATGAAAAAGAAAAAGAAAAAGAAAAAAAAATGTGTACATATTTTTATGAAAGTTTTTGAAACTCTTTGCTTTGGTTTAGTGTGATTTTAAACCTTCACGTTTATCTTTGAATTCCACTCCTAATCATTTTCCTAAACCAAACGTTTCTGTCCTATTTAAGTCCTTTTGATTCACGCTTTTTGTTTTTTATTTAACAACTAAGAAAAGAAAAATAGTAAATCAGTTTTAGTTTTGGATTTAAACCTAGATTTTTGATAATTAAATTGATATAATTATAATACGTTGCTTGGATCTAGTAACAACTCAATGCGTGTTTTTCATTTTCGTTGCTTTACTTAAGTCCATTTAAAAAAATCTCGTTAAAATTTTGGATGATTTGTTTTTATTAAGTAAAGTTTATAAAAGTTTTACCATACCTAAATAATTGTTTTAGACTTACATTTCACCTTTTTCCCTACTAAGAATTTCGCATAGTACTTGTGTAGGCATAATTAGAACTTTTTGATTAGTCCTGTTATAAATATCTAGTTTTTATATTTTTGCTTGGGGACAAGCAAAGCTTAAGCTTGGGGGAATTTGATAATACGTTTTGTAGCCTAAACTATTATCGTATTTTATATTTTATATTGTACAAATTTTGTCTATTATTAGTTTATTTTTATCCTTTTTATGTAAATTTTATTGCCACTAACTTTTTCCTGTCTTTTTGCAGGTTTTCAGAAAAATCGCCAAAATGGCCTGTCACGCCCCCCTGTCACGCCCTCCCTGGGCGTGACCTAGGGCGTGTCACCCGATCCCGAGGACACCTGATGGAAGGGACAGATAACGGTCAAAACCGCTGTCACGCCCCCCTGTCACGCCCTCCCTGGGCGTGTCACCGGGCGTGACATGGGCGTGTCGCCCTCTGCCGCAAAGCCTGCCGCCGCATTAAATGCCGTTCCGTCTCAGCACGCAAATAGTACTGTCACGCCCCATGTCACGCCCGTGACATGGGCGTGACACCCTCCTTTTTCGGCGACTGACGGATTTCCGACCAATGATTTGGACATGACATGCCTGTCACGCCCCCCTGTCACGGGCGTGACCTAGGGCGTGACCACCGACGTACCGAAGCAATCATCCCTCCCGCCAGAATCCAGAGCCCGAGGTCAACATAGTACTGTCACGCCCCCTGACACGCCCCCCCTAGGGCGTGTCGGAGGGCGTGACCGACCCGAGAAAAAATCTATAAATTGAGCCCCCCTCCTCCCCATTTCAGCAAGCTTTGGTTGAGTGGGGGAGGTGCTGCCCCTTTGTTTCTTGATCCTTTTTCATGCTTTTTCTCTCTCTCTCTCCCCCTCTCTTTGTACTTTTTGGTTAACCCTAGTTTAATCATAGTTTGTGCTAGCTTTTAATGTAATTTTCTTCTTGCTTAGTGCTTAATGTAGGGCTAGAATATGGTTTAATTTTCATGCACTTGTAATTTTATTTTCATTAGTGTAACTTGCCCTTTTTTCATTAATAAAATTGTTCTTCCCTTAGCTTGTGTTCTTCTTATGTTTTTCTACTCATCTTCCCCCCCTCCACTCCATTATGATTAACTAATCCTCCTTGCACTCGATCTTGATGATCCGAGGTTAGAGCGATTATGTTATGATGTTTTAATTAATCTTTTCTTTTTAGGTTAGGACCTTGAATTACTCTTGATTTATCACGGGTCGGAGGTATATTTTCGATATATACTCTCCGCCTTTGCTTTCATTCTGGGCTAGCCGAGAGGCCGAAAGAATGAAGTGAGCATTCAAGAGTAAAGGGAGTTGTACGCACCCCTCGAGAGAGGCAGACGTCCAAATCTCCCGGATTGGAGTAAAATCCAATAGTGGGGTTCACCGCGTAAAGCGAGTTTTAGGCCTCCGATTTAGACGAGAGTCGGTCGGACCTTCCTAAACTCAGTTGGGCACGACTTCGAGAGAAGCGTGTTCAAGCTTTAGGAACCTCCACGGTCAAGGACCCTTATCCTATTAAGTTTAGATTTTTATCGCATTTTCTTAATCGTCTTTAGCCAAGGTGAATCTTGATCGGGTGCATTTCCATTTCATATTGTTCTACCTTTTGTAGTAATCTCATATATTGTGCTCTTTAATTAACTGCGGTAATTTCCTTTCTAGCTTAGTTGTTTGCTTAATAGCGTAACTTAATTGCGGTAGTTCTCTTTTTAGTTTGCTTTAATTTCTCCATTGCGCTTAGATTTTCTAAAACCCTAGTTTTTCCGTCGATAAGATAATAGCGTTCGTGTGAGTAAGCTTAGCCAACAGTTCCCGGATCTTAATACGACACTTGTGTCCCCTTGCTACAATTCGATAGGTATACTTGCCTCATCGGGTTGCTAGTTCGGTTGCGTTTATTTTCTTCGAACCCTAGCGCGCAACACTCTTGGCGAGAGCAGCTTGGATCCACCGTCTCCTGAGATAAAGGACTCCTAAACTAACAGTCACCGCCGGTCAAAATTGCATCTCCTCCGCCGGTTCGTTCTGCAGGAAGCTTGCTGATTGCTTGGGAAGGAGGAGAAGTTAAGCTTGAAACCAGCTGTCTTCCTATATATCTCTCCAGCCACCTTCTCCAAAAAGATAATATCAAATAATCTAAGCATGGGGAGTTTCGACCACTAGCTACAATAATCCTACCTCTTCACCTGCCAGCTAACAACCACTTTTAGCTTAAGCTCACATATATATACATGTATACTTATCTTAACCTCACCTCAGCTAACCGAACTCTGGCAACCCAGCTGACCCTACCCGAGCTAAGCTAGGCCGAAAACTTGAGTCCGAACAGCTAAAGCTACAGGTTTCGCTAACCTTAAACACAACCCCAGCTCCTTTTAGCCCAAATCAGCAAGCCAATTCTAAATATACACCTATATACATATAGCAGAGTCAGCCTAACCTCCCTAATCAAAATGTAGCTAATCTGAGAGCTTAATTATAAGCTTCAAAAGCTATAGGAAGCTAATCTCAGCCCATCCGAGCTCCAGCTACTTATATCTAAACACAACAGCACCAATGCATATACATATACCTATATATATGTATACTTAGCTTAAAAGACAAGGCCAACTCAAAATCAGCAAGCTCAAATTCTGTATTTACCTATACATATAATTAAACAATCCACCACCACAAGCTAGGTTACACACAACTAGCTAGAAGCAAAACGTCGAAACGACGCGAAAAACATACGATCCTGGTTTTCTGCAAAACTCGCACTGTAGCTAAGTACCCAAGCTACGAAAACAACAGCGAAGTCGAAAACAACATCCGATGATCGAACACTCGGGCTTACACCACCCAAGCCAAAGCACAAGCATTCCCTAAGAGGCTCAGTCGAGTCATCATAACTGACACAGACTAGCTGGGGAATCTTGCAAACAGGTTACACAAGGAACCTAAAGAGCTAAGACTACGCTCTAACAATAGTAAAAGGCCGGAAATGCTTCAACGTAATGCCAAACAATAAACAAACAAAACACCGAAAAACCGGGGGCGTTACATAGCCGATGCCCAAAGTACGAAGACGGGGAAGATTTTTAATCTCTCTGTCGAGCTGTTAGTAGAATAATTCCTCTTGATGAATATTTTTGTGGGGAGCTGTGACTTGTAGAGTAGTTTGGTAGTAGTAGAGCCTTCTTAGATTGCACTTACAAGGCTACATCAGAAGGATGATCCGGATCTACTTCACTTATATCTTAGAACTGAGAAAGGGGAGTTACCAGATTTCACTATTGATGATGCGGGTACTTTGAGGTACCGCGATAGATTTTGTATCCCCGCCGTTATGGATATCTGAGTTAAGTTGTGCAGGGAAGCGCATGGTTCTAGCATTTCCTACCATCCAGACTCTACCAAGATGTATCAAGACTTAAATAAAATTGTCTGGTGGTATGGTATGAAGGGTGATATAGCCAGGTTTGTTTCTGAATACTATACCTGCATGCGTGTTAAGGCTGATCATAGAAGGCCTGGTGGCAAGTTAACTCCCTTGGAGATTCTGAGTTAGAAGTTAGAGAGCATTTAAATGGATTTCATCACGGGTTTACTTAGATCTCCTCAAGTACATGTTTCAGTCTGGGTTATTGTTGACAGATTGACGAAGTGTGCTCACTTCGTACCTTATAAGATTGATTACCCCATAAAGAAGATTGCTGAGCTATATTTGGATGAAGTCATCCGGTTGCATGGAGTTCCTATAAGTATCATATCAGACCGAGACTCCAGGTTTACGTCTCTCTCTCTTGGAAGAGTTTGCAAGAAGGTTTGGGTACGGATTTCAGGTATTATACCGCATACCACCCGCAGACCAATGGTCAGACAGAGCGAGTTAATCAGATAGTGTAGGACATGATCAGATGCTATGTTTTTGACCATGGGGGAGCGTGGGATGAGAGTTTGAGGCTTATGGAGTTTGCTTATAATAACAGTTATCAAGAAAGCTTGCAAATGGCTCCTTTCGAAGCTCTATATGGGAGATGCTACAGAACTCCCCTATTTTGGACTGAGGTTGGTGAGAGAACTTTGTTGGGCCCAGATGCGCTTAAAGTAGTGGAAGTTGCAGTGAAGCTTATTCGAGAGAAGCTTCGGATATCACAAGAACGATATGTGAAGAACGCCAGCCGGTGCAGAACGGATTTGGAGTTTGTTGTAGGGGACTTGGTATTTCTTAAAGTTTCCCCGATGGTTGGAGTCAAGAAGTTTGGTAAGAACCGAAAGTTGGACCCAAGGTTTGTGGGACCGTTTAAGATTATTGAGCAAATTGGTGTGTCAGCTTACAGGCTGGATTTTCCCGCAAACTTTCCTGGCGTGCATGATGTTTTTCACGTAAGCCAACTGCGGAAGTGTGTGCTAAGCGACGGGCAAGTTTTGAATTTTGTGCCTCAGTTAGAGCCAAATCTTTCTTCTGTTGAGATGCATGTCCGCATTTTGGATACTCAAGATTGGGTGTTATGGAGGAAGAGCATTCTAATGGTTAAAGTTTTGTGGAGAAACCAGGACGTGTAAAGCGCAACTTGGGAATTAGAGTCAGGTATGAGGGAGGCTCACCCTCATCTGTTTCCTTGAGTTTGCTTGGTATGTATTCTTCTGTATAACTCTTGGTTTGTTATTTCCCTTCTATGGTAGAAGTATTGTGCGTAAAGTTTCGGGGCGAAACTTTCTTTTAGGGGGAGTGACTGTAACGCCCCGATTTTTCTGTGATTGTTTAATGTTTGTTTGGCATCACGTTGGTGTGTTTTCTTCCTTTGTCGTTGTTAGAGCATGGTCTTAGCTCTTTAGGCTCTCTGAGTGGCTTGTTTTGTAGCCTGTTTGCAAGGTTCCCTAGCAAACCGGAGCCTATTTTGGTGACTCGGTGGAGCCTCTCCGTAAATGCTTGTGTTTTGGCTTCGGGAAGTGTTAGCCCGAGTTTTGTTTGTTGGATGATGATTCCGACTTTGCCAATAGATTTGTAACGTGGGTATTTAGCAACGGTGTGAATTTCGTAAAATTCTGAGATCGTTTGTTTTTCTTGTCGTTTTGGCGTTTTATTTAAATAGTTTATATAATGATATCAGTGGCCGGTTTTGCTTGGCTAAGTGTTGTTATCTTGATTTTTCTATATGTATATATATGTATATATACAGTGGCTGATTTTATATTAACAGATATAATATTATATTTACGGATATAATATTATATCATGTTATATTTATAGTGACTGAGTGTTAATATATTATAATAGTATTTTAATAAATATTATATGTAAAGCAAATCTTGGTGTTATCCCTATTCCTCTTCCCCCAAACCCGACGGATAGCTTCCAGCGGAAGGAGCTTGTGCGACGGAAGAAACTGGAGCTTCGGCCGCCGATTTATTGCTAGATAGAGCCTAGATTTCTTGTTTGAAGGCATATCTGGACTGCTCTTGCCTAGATCTCCATCCCTAGGGTAAGTTTTCTGAGTTTCGTGGTCTTTCTAGAGGTCAAGGATTTCAGTTTGTCCCTTTCTTTCTCTCTAAAGTTTCAAATTTCTTGGCTTGGTGTTCTTGCTGCCTGATCCGAGAGAAGGAGTAGAGCTGGCCGATCTTTTCCTGAAGATTGAGGAAAGTGATGCTCTTTCATCCTTGCCAAGTATGATTCTCTGTTTTCTTATTCTTGTACATTAGGTTTTGTCCATGGTTCTACTGCTGTTATTGAAGAAAAGCTCTAGCTAGTTAGAGAGGAAATGGCCATTTGGGTTGATTTTGGTATGGCTCTAGATGGATAGGTTAGGTCTGTATCGAGATAACTAGCTATAGCAGTTTTTTTTATTCCAGATAGTATATGCCAATAAGAGAAAATATTTTATTCTAGATATAGCATGCGTTGTTCGAGTACAGAAGTTCATTTTGTAGGCTAAGTGTAAAAGCATTGAGTGTGGTGGACACACTCAACGTCTAGCGGTGCTGGTCTGGAGTCTAAGTAAAAAAGCATTGAAAGCGTTGAGTGAGGTGAGCTTACTCAATGTTGTCTGCCTTTGGCGTTTAGTGAGTTGAGCTCACTCAACGCTGTCTTTCCAGAGACTTTTTCTAAGTCTTTTGGCGTTGAGTGAGTTGAGCTCACTCAACGCCGTCTGCCTTTTGCGTTGAGTGAGTTGAGCTCACTCAACGCCGTATTGCCAGAGACTTTTTCTAAGTCTTTTGGCATTGAGTGAGATGAGCTCACTTAATGTCGTCTGACTTTGGCGTTGAGTGAGTTAAGCTCACTAAAAGCCGTCTTGCCTGAGACTTTTTCTAAGTCTTTTGGCGTTGAGTGAGTTGAGCTCACTCAACGCCGTCTTACTTTGGCATTGAGTGAGTTGAGCTCACTCAACGCCGTCTTGCCAGAGACTTTTTCTAAGTCTTTTGGCGTTGAGTTAGTTGAGCTCACTCAACGCCGTCTGCCTTTGGCATTGAGTGAGTTGAGCTTACTAAATGCCATCTTGCAAGAGACTTTTTCTAAGTTAAAAGCGTTGAGTGTGGTGAATTCACTCAACGCCATTGGTTGTTTAGTGTTTACAGCATTGAGTGAGCTGAACTCACTCAATGCTGTCATCCAGTGAGATTTTGCGGCTATGTCTTTTTTCATTGAGTGAGTGGAGCTCACTCAACGCGGCATCGAGTAGACTCGACGCCTTCCCTGCTAAGATTTTGGCATTGAGTGAATGGTACTCACTAAACGCGGCATCGAGTGGACTCGATGCCTTCCTTGCTTAGTATTTGGCATTGAGTGAGTGGTACTCACTCAACGCGGCGACGAGTGGACTCGACGCTTTTTCCTTAGGCTGGTGTTTTTCTCCCGAGTTGGTTAGTGTGGGTTTCATTTCAGTTTGGTGATGTTTTTCGGCTGGTTTTGAAGGCCGAATCGTTAATTATGGCAGGTGGTTTTTTTGGTAGCACTGTAAGGGGTGGTTTGGGTTTAGAGCCATGGTCACCACCATTTTGACCCCGATTTGGGCTAGTTGTGGTTGTGTGTTGGACCCTAGGGCTGCCACCATTATACCCTTGAGAATTTTGGATCTGGTTGTTTGGATGAGGACTGTTTTTGGTCACCAACCCAGATCCATGGTTTTACCTCTGCTAATAATTCACAAGTTAGGACTGTTAGTTCCTTTCCCTTTTAAAATTACTATTTTGGCATATGTTTTCCTTATTGCTGCTGCAGGTTTTTAGCAGGTTATGTTGCTAATTTCTCGCACTTGGTGTGCTTTGATTATTCCTTGGATAGTGTCTTACCTTTGCTATCTCGTTTATTTCATTTTGCTAAGTTTGATAGCATTCTATTGCAAAGGATTGGTAAACCCCTTCCTTTTTATTGCTTATGACCAAATGCTCCATTTCTATTTGATTATATTTTTTCTGAGGTGTTCTTTTTTTAATGCCTCAGGTTCAAAGCAGTAGTCGGTTGAGCGGCTAGTTTTCTTTTTGGGGCTTGTCAGGTGATCTCCTGGGTTGTTGAGATTCCTCTCCCTCAGTTTGTGAGGTAAATCTTTTCTTGTTTCCTTCTGTATAGACATGCATACTCACTAGTGGATTCGTGTCAGGTTCTTGACGCCCACTGGTGGTTTTCCTTGTGATGCAAAGTATGTGACTTAAACTGCTATTTTTGCCTATTTGGAGGTTGTTTACTTGCTCTCTAGGAATATTTTATGCTAGGATGCATGTTAGGTATTTTAACTCGTAAAAGCATTACTATATGTACTTCATACATGCCATGTTTCTAAACCTAAAGTGCTATATTCAAAAGTAACATAAAGACTATTTTCATATTATACTAAATTTAGAGTCGTGCATTTCATGAGTTGTCGTTTGGGGACATTTACGCTCATGTAGGATGTCAAATCACCTTAACCAAGATATTTTCCGCAGCGTATAAATATATTTTTACTTATGGACTAGTTGATCCACTGTGGCGAGGGATACGACCATCCATCTAATTTGAAAGATGTTCTTCATAATAACTTATGATATCTTTATAACTTGTTTAGGTTGGTGCCTTGCCTAAGCATCTGTAGTTATCCCCTGCATGGCGTGGCATCACGGCACGTATTTTCTCTTACTCTGATATAATTTTGTTGTTGAGAAAATGCGGGTCATGACATGTTACAAATCCCAATAAACAAAAAAAATGTTCCCCGAAATTCAAGTTCAGGTCTACGGGGTTCTATGCAAAAAAGTTAAGAAACTTGTCAAAAATATTTAAAATATACCTGAGGCAAATTGTCTCGGATATTGCTCCAGCATCAGACCTATCGGCTCCTAAGTGTCCTCCTCTCTTCCGTAGTTAGATCACAACACCTTGATTAGGGGAACCTTCTTCTTCTACAGGACTCGAACTACTATATCGTCAACCCGGATCATCTCCAAACGAACTTACCAATCAGATGCTACTGGCCCTTCTGTAACTATAACGTGCTACTCTAGTAAAAGTAAGGCTCTCTAAAGCGAGTAGACATAGAAGACATCATGCAGGTTCTCTAACTCTGGCGGTAGCTCCAGCCGGTATTCCAAAGGATCGATCCGCTTCAGGATCATGAATGGCCCCATAACAGCGGGTTGAGTTCCTTTTGCCTCCGCACCCGCGAAACCCAATGCACCGGATGTAACTTCAAGAAGACTCTGTCTCTCACCTGGAAATCTACCTTTCGATGCCTTGCATCGTAATACTTGGCGTGTCAACTTTAAGTCTCTAGCATCCTATACCTGATCAGTCATATGTGTGTGTTTGTATCCTCAATATAATCTGATCTGAGTGCCAGTGGATCCCCATCCTGGACCCAAGATAGCGGTGTCCGTCACTTCCTACCATATAGGCCTCGTGATTATTGTTATAAGAAAACTCTATCAGAGGTAATAGTTCCCTTCCAAGTATATTTTCATTATACTTCGGGATACCCACAATCAAAATTATGTGGGTATATTTTAAGGTCTTCCGACATTTTATCATTAAATAAACCTTAATCACATGTTTGTTCTGGAGTCCCTTACGAGCAAAGATCACCAAGTACATGAGAATCAATAATCTTATATATAGAATTGTGCACACAAATCTAATATTTCTCTTCCAGAATCGCACCATGCCTTATGACTTATACCATATTGATTCTTCAAATATAATTTATCATGGTTTTATTTACGGCGAAGATCCCACTATCTATGTATGTAGAAATCTTTTCTATTTCTGTCTGTATAGATTATTCTTTGTGCACAAGGGAAGCTTGGCAAAATCTTTAGCCAGGTCCATTGCTTGAAAATTCTCAAGAGACAACTTAAGGAGGAAATTGATCAAGGTGTTAACCTTTTAACGACCAACCTCCCTCTAATACCAATTGAAAGTATTAAGTTGTCTACCTAAATCACCTAGAGGGGGGTGAATATGTGAACTGTGCGTCTATTTGCGGAATAAAAAATTTAACGAACTTGCACAAAAACAATCAAGCAATCACAGACGACTAGAAGATTTACAGTGGTTCCCCAACCTTGGGTACGTCCACTTTCCCTCACCGATCTAGTAAATCACTAGACTCGGCTACTCCACTATCTCGGATTGAAAACTAATCCTACGTCTCGGAACCAAGTTCCTACAATCTTGATCCAAAGGGATCTACACTCGGAAGATGAAAACTTCCTAAAACTCGGAGAACAACGCTCCTACACCCAGAGAATAATCTCCTACAAAATTACAAAGAGATATGAAATACAAACAGAGATTTTTCTCAGATCTGAAAAAATTTATCTCTAGGCCTTCTTCTGAACTTTGCGGCTTTTTTAGAATTTGTTGAAGAAGACTTGGTAGATCTGATCTGAGAAAACTTTGACCAACTCGATCAAGGAGAAGATGAAGATTCCTTGAACAGCAGGTCTTTCTTGATCGAAAACAGTCGAGTCGATCTTCAACCTGAGCGACGGAGACGGCTTCTGTAAATTCGTTCTTGGAGAGAGACGGCCGATCAGAAATTTAGAAAGTGTACGGTTCACCGCTTAGGGTTAGTCTTGATGAAAAGACATTATATAGGATTTCCCCTAACGGTTAGAATTTACATTAATGATGACACGTGGACCAATAACGTCAAGTCATTTGAAAATCCCGTCGATCTGGACTTAAGTAAATTTTCTGAAAAATGAACTGCTGTTCTCGAGAAGTATGAATAAGTTCTCGAGAACAAGGTTGATTTCTTCATAGCTATACTTTCTGGACTAAAGTTAGTACTCGAGAAATAAGCGTTGAGTCAACTCAAGAACTAAATTACGCTTCTCGAGAATTAAAATAACATTACTCGAGAGCTAAAACTTGTACTCGAAAACTAAGCTGACTTCTCGAGAACGAAAAGCTAAGTTCTCGAGAACTATAACCAGCTTCTCGAGAGAATGACTTATAAAATTTTTCACGGCTGTCTCTAGCTACTCGAGAAATATAATAAGTGACTTCTCGAGAACTAGGCTAAGCTTCTCGAGAACTTTAATGATGTTACTCGAGAACTAGTCTAGGCTTCTCGAGAACCAAGTGAACTTCTCGAGTCTGCTAACTCTACTTCTCGAGAACTATTGCAGACTTATCGAGAAGTGTACTTATAAAAATTTTTGAACTTAGAAACTTTTTCTCTTCAAGAATCCAATCCTCATTCCATGGTCCAAGTGCTTGAATATGAAGTGTATCCCAATAGAGAGGCTACACATGAGTCAACACCTTGGATCACACAGTGGGGGATTACACTGTATGGTCCTGTATTCATGACCCACTGTAGACTGACATTGGTCTACACTTAGCAATGATGGTCTGCAAACACACAACTAAACAAAGATATTAAATACAACTTAATTCATCTTAGTTCAAGGGTGACTTCATGCAAATCTGGGTTATTATGGATGCAATACCCAACAATCTCACCCTTTTGTTAGACGTCAGAACCCTCTACACTAAGGTGAATTATACTAATAAAGAAAGAACTGTATATGAAGAATAGATTCAAATGTAAGAGATGAAAAATTAAACACAGAATTAGCAAAACTAGAAAATATATATATATATGTAATGTTTTAGATTTCCAATCAAAATCCATTTCATCCATAATCTCAAAACCAGTTATCAACAGAAAGTCATTCCTTGCTCTGATTTTGCCTGTCATACTTTTCTTGTTGTCTTCTCTGGTAGCTGAAAGGCTTTGGGTAGTACCTTGGAGGTTTCAGAGGAGCCTTAGGATTGTTCTTTCCATACTCTCTATCATAGATTCTCCTTTTAGTCATGGACTTCTCATAGAGTTCCCACTCAAAAGAGCTGTAGTGGAGATTCATGTTTTAATTGTAGTCCATTAATAATTTGAGAGTATCAAGAATTAAAGCTTTAGAGGTAGGACTCTAGACTTCAGCAAATTCCTGTGCTTTTCTTTTCTCTATGTCTAGCTTAGGAATACTTTTTCTTGTAGAGGGGCCTTCCCCATACTTCCTCTTCTTAGAAGTGTTGATTTGAGGTAGATCTTGAGGAATCATATCATCCCAAACTTGGTCATAAGAAGCAGGAGGAGGATTTTGATCTTCTGGCCTTGGAGAGAAGCATGGCATCTGAGGTTGCATCTGAGCAGGCATCTGACTTGACTGACCTTCAGCAAGAGGGTTCAGGTGATGTGGAATGACATTAGGATCAGCCTGAAATTCAAGGAATATATGGTTATGCATCCAGACTACAGTGTCATAGTTATGGAATTTCACAGACTGGATTTGTTCTAAAACATTCTTATTAATTTCAGTTATCTTGTCAGACTAAACTGTGTTTGCAGCAGCAGTAAACTTGTCCACAAGCTTGTCCACATGTTCTTTCACCAAGCTCTCCCCCTTTCTGAATTCTACAGATAGTGTAGCTATAGCATCTTCTTTGAAGGTACCAACCTCTTCACAAATTTTCATAAGGTTTTTCTGGGCTTTCTTCTCCAAAAAGATTTGATTGTTAGCAAGAGTTACTGTTTGATCCATGACCTTACCAACACTAGTGATAGTGTGGTCTATAGCTTTACCACCAATCTGAAACAGCTCTTTTAGAGAGTCAGTATTGTGCTGAATTTCTGCAAATCCTCTGCTCATCTCTTTCTCTAGAACAGTGACTTTGTCTTGGACTACTTTGAGGGATTCATCAAAATATTTCCTTTGTTCAGCCAACATAACTTCAATCTTACTTAGTATTTTAGAACTTGCAGGGGAAGCAGCTGCAGTAACAACAGGAGTAGCAATTTGAGGTGGAGGAGGGACTTCCCATGGAGGGATTTCTTCAACAACTACAGAGCTTTCAGCTCTGGTAGTATGAATGGCTATATCCCCTTCTTCATCAAGGAAGGTGGGAATAGAGAAATCAAATCTCCTTAGAGGAGCTTCAACTGCCTTAGGTTTTGGCTCATACTCTTCTGATAGAAGGATGGTATCTGGTTGAGGTGAGTCTTTTATTGGAGAAGGAGAAGGAGTTGCTTTGGGAGAGGGTACTGGAGATGGAGAAGGAGCTGGAGATGGATCCTTTGAAGGTTCTTTAGCAGTTTCTGTGTGGAGGGGAGGAAGAGGTTCATCAGAGGTGAGCTCTTTTATCATGTTTTATATATCTGCTGCAGTATAGTTGAGGGTTTTCTAAGCTTGCTCTGAGAATGTCTCATCTGATAAGTCTGCCAATGGGGACCTGACTGGAGATCTGATAGGACTCCTGACTGGACTTCTTACTGGACTTCTCACTGGACTTCTAACTGGAGATCTAGCTGGTGATCTGGCTAAACTTCTGACTGGAGATCTAGCTAGAGGAGGAGAGGGAATTCTGTCAACTGGAATAGAGGAAGCAGGCTCCCCCTCAGTTGCTATACAAAATGGTTCAGCAACTTCATGAGAGGAGGGAGATGGGGTCCTAACCTCTAAAGCAGGGGCTGCAAGCTCTTTAGCTATCTGCTTTAGATTCTTCAGTTTTAACTCCCACCTTTGAATGGAAGCTAAGGAGATCTTATTTAAGTGATGAATTGGTGTACCTTTTGAAGTCTTGAAGACCACTGGATCAATCTCATGCAACATCAAGGAGATTATCCTAGAAAACTTTGGTTCTTTAATGATATCCCTGATCATATCAAAAATCATCATACCATATGGAAATTTCTTCCTGCAGACTATGGCTGTCATGACATTGAATAGGTCATTGGTTATGAAACCTATAGACCCTGTCCTACACCAAAGAATTTTCCCAATTATATCCACTAGAAGTTTGCTAACATCATTCAGAGCAGTCCACCTTAGAGAAGTAATGTCCACTGGAAATCCACAGAAATAACAGGTTCTGTCATTGTCATCTTCTATCAGTTCATCCTCATCATCCACAATAGGCAATCCTAGAAGTCTGGACACTATGGTCGGGCTTAACTTAATTTTAACTCCCTTGACCTTAGATTTCAGTATAGTGATATTCCTCCTTATCTTGACATTTCAATAGAACTATTCTACTTCTGGAAATAGAATCTTACAAGGTTCTGAAAGAACAAAGTTCAAACCTGCGGTTTCTAGCAGAAGAAGAAGATTCATGAAATCGTCTGAAATATCTGCAATCCCGACGACCACAAGTTCACTGCCGACTCCGATTCTGGATTGTTGTGCCATTGAGACTGACAACGGCAATGGATGGAGCGCGAGAAAGCGGCGGTGTCGAAGCTCTAGTCGGTAGAAGGCGAAGAGTTTTCGAGAGAATGGAATTTGAAATGTCGGTTGATTTGAGATTTTTAAAGTTTTATATATATATATATAACCCTAGTAATGTTGATTAGGTGTCTAATTAATCTAAAATAACCCTTGGATTAAAGCAGAAATCGATCGGTTTTCGAAATAGAAGAAATGACCAGAAATCGAAAACAGACGGGGCATTTCTCGAGAGGTGGGGTTAGTTCTCGAGAGATATGGTTATAGTTCTTGAGAAGTATATTTCTTGTTTTCGAGAACTTATTGTACTTCTCGAGAGACAGATCTTTAGTTCTCGAGAAGTGGACTTAAGTTTTCGAGAACTAGTTATGTACTTTTCGAGAAGTAATTGTATTTCTCGAGAACTGCCTTCCACTTGAGAAATTTCTGACCTTTTTGTAGTATCCTTAATTATTGAGTTTTGAAATGATCTCTTTTGGTCTATCCTTCTCTATTAAGCATCCCAAGTTCAGTTTTGAAGAAATTAAACTTTGTCTCGTCCAGAGGCTTTGTGAAAATATCTGCAACTTGCTGATCTGTTGGCACGTACTGCAGATCCACATCCCCTTGCTCCACATGCTCCCGGATGAAGTGATATTTGAGCTCGATGTGCTTTGTCCGGCTGTGCGAGACTGGGTTGTTGGCAATTGCTATTGTGCTAGAGGAGTCACAAAATAATGGAATGTCTTTAACCTTCATGTTGTAATCTTCTAGCTGATTCTTTAGCCAAAGAAATTGTGCACAACAACTGCCTGCAGAAATATATTCTTACTCGGCCGTTGAGATTGTGACACAATTTTGCTTTTTGTTGCTCCATGAGATAAGCCTTCTTCCAAGGAACTGACACGTCCCGGAAGTGCTTTTACTATCATCTTTTCTACCGGCAAAGTCTGCATCTGAAAAACAAATTAGTTCGCTGTCATTACTTCTTGGGTACCATAAGCCAAGATTCGGTGTACCTTTAAGTTATCTCAAGATCCGCTTTGTAGTAGCATAGTGAGATTCCTTATATTTCACTTGGAATCTAGCACAGATGCATGTATAGAACATTATGTCTGGTCTACTTGCAGTAAGGTAGAGCAAGGATCCAACTATGCTTGTGTACTTGGTTTCATCAAAAGGTTTCCCTTTCTCATCCTTATCCAGAGATATAGCTGAGGCCATTAAATTCCTCATAGAAGTTGCACTCTTCATTCCGAATTTCTTAATCAACTCCTTTGTGAACTTCATCTGTGAGATGGAAATTCCATCTTCAGATTGTTTCACCTGAACTCCTAAGAAATACTTCAGCTCTCTCATACTACTCATTTCAAACTTCCCTTGCATAAGTTTAGAAAAAATTTTGCAAAGGTTGTCGTCTATAGAACCAAAAATAATGTCGTTGACATAAATTTGCACTAGCAAAATCTTACATTTAATTTCCCTAAGAAATAATGTCTTATCTATCTTTCCCCTTGTGAACTTGTTCTTGAGGAGAAAGCTAGATAGTGTTTCGTACCAAGCTCGAGGAGCTTGTTTCAAACCGTACAGTGCTTTCGATAATAAATAAACATAGTCAGAAAAGTTAGGATCAACAAAACCTGGGGGCTGTTCCACGTACACTTCTTCCATTATGTCACCATTAAGGAAGGCAGATTTCACATCCATTTGATAAACAGTGAAGCCCTTCAGTGCAGCATAAGCCAGGAGTAGTCTTATGGCCTCCAGCCTTGCCACTGGAGCGTATGTTTGGTCGAAGTCGATTCCTTCTTCTTGATGGCATCCTTTGGCGACAAGTCTGGCCTTATTCTTTATGATTGTCTCATCCTCGTCCAACTTGTTCATGTAGACCCACTTTGTCCCAATGACATTCTTACCTTTGGGTCTTGGAACTAGCTTCCAAACTTTGCAGCGCTTGAACTGGTTTAGTTTTTCTTCCATGGCTAAGATCCATGATGCGTCTGAGTTTGCTTCCTAAAACTTCATTGGTTCAACCTGTGAGAGAAAGCTTAAATATAAATTCTCGTTAGTTGTACCTCGATGAGTTATGACACCATCCCGAGGATCTCCTATGATCTGGTCCAATGGATGATCCTTCAGATGTCTGAGCTCTAGGTTCCTAGCATCTGGAACTTCTTCAGCCGCTGGAGTGACTTCATCAACTTGGATGGTTTATTCATCTTAATCATCTACCTCTTCAATGGGGGTTGGAGTAGTGATCTTTATGAACTTTTCTTTTTCACCTTCAGTCAGTTCATCCAAGCTGATTTCTTTCATCCTTGTACCTGCATCTTCAACAAGCACACTAGATGATTTTCTTTAGAGAAAGCTTGTCTCATCAAATACAACATGTATGTATTCCTCTATAACCAGAGTTTTTCTATTGAAAATCCTATATGCCTTACTATGGCTACTATAACCTACAAAAATACCTTCAAAACTTTTCTCACTAAACTTGGTAGTATGATACTTACCATTGTTAAGCACGAAGCATTTACAGCCAAAAATTCTAAAATATGAAACAGTTGGTTTCCTTCCTTTTAGAAGTTCGTAAGGTGTCTTATCATGATTCTTATTGATGAGTGCTCGATTTTGCACGTGGCATGCAGTATTGACGGCTTCAGACCAGAAGTACTCCGGTAGTGAAGCATCACTCAACATAGTTCTATAGGCCTCTATGAGTGTTCTGTTCCTTCTCTCAGCTACTCTATTTTGTTGTGGAGTGCGAGGAGAGGAAAACTCATGAAAGATACCTAGGCTTTCACATAATTCTGTCATGGCCCCAGACTTGAACTCTGTTCCATTGTCACTTCTGATTTTTACTACGGAACAGTCGTATTCATTCTGGACCTGCCTCACAAAATTATTAAAGATGTCGAAGGTATCTGACTTGTGTTTCAGAAAGAACACCCACGTAAAGAGCAAGTAGTCGTCAAAAATAACCAATGTATATTCCTTACCTCCCAAGCTTCTAATTTGTAGTGGACCGAACAAGTCCATATGAAGTAGATGGAGACATCTACTTGAATTTTTGTCAATAATGCTTTTAAAGGTACCCTTGTTTGCTTGTCTTTTACGCATGCATGACAAGGTCTATCTTTGACGTACTTGACATTCGGGGCATGACGAACTAAGTTCAGGAAGAAAAATTTATTAATAGTTTTAAAATTAATATGTGCTAACCTCTTGTGTCATTGGTCACCAAGACACGCACTATCTTTTGTCAAAAGACACACTGGTGTAGAAGAATCTATACAAATGAAATTTAAACAAAATATATTCCTGCTTCGAGTGCCAGATAGAATCGTTTCCATGTTATCAACAGATTTTATCAGGCACTTGTCAGCGTGGAATTCAACTATGTATCCTTTGTCACATAGTTGGCTTATGCTTATAAGATTGTGTTCCAATCCCTCAACATAAGCTGCATCCGAAAAGGATACACTACCGTTAGTGATCATACCGTAGCCTTTAGTTATCCCTCGGTCTAAACCTCGAAACATGACCTTTGGTCCGTTCAATACTGGAGAATAATTTTGAAGTATGCTTCTTGTCCCGGTCATGTGCCGAGAACATCCACTGTCCAAATACCAGATTGGTGTTTTAGTGGCCTTTTCACATCCCTATAATAATAATCAGTTTGCCTTAGGAACCCAAACATGTTTGGGTCCTTGGTCTCGTGTTAGAACACTCCCCCTACAAGGATTAGCATCATGAGTGGTCATTCTCATGTTGCCAACTTGAGGAGTTGCAACATTTCTTGGATTAAACCAACAATCGATGGCAAAATGACCAATTTTTCCACAGCACCAACAGTCGAACCTGTTGTATCTTTGCCTTAGGTACTCCTGCTTGACCTTCTGGGATACTGGTCCAGCAGGGGTAGCATTTTTGGAGGAAGAAGCTTCATGATGATGGAAATCACATGATTTCTTCTCCATCACAGGCTTTTCTACAATGGATTTTACTTTTGGTGCTTTCTTGAAGTTATGACCATGATCATAAGGACCATAGTCCTGAAGGATGACTTCTTCATTAGGTGCCTTAAAGACACTCTCACCAAAGTTTCAGGGGAGAGTCCATCCTTGGTAACGAGAATTTAGCTCTACATAAGTAGGTGAAAGTGAGGGGATAAGATACTTACTACTCTAGAGGGGGGGGAGTGAATAGAGTATTCAAAAATAAAGAGACTCTAAACACTTCTCTTGAGCTATTTACGGAATATAAAAACTAAAAGCTTTATACTTAAAGCATAACAGAGTGAGGTGAAAAACAGAGGATGCTAACTGAAGTTTCAGTTGAGCATATGTCCTAACACAGCAACTAGCAACCTAGTTATATCTATCACAGCCACAGTGCATAAATTAAAGTAAACAACCAGACAACACAAGAGCTTTATAGTGGTTCCCCAATTGGGTACATCCAGTCTTCTACCACCCTGGTAGGAATCCACTACAGGTTTTTTTTCAGGTGCCCTGCCACCACAAGATTTGCTTCAGGTAGATCTAGAAACCCTTCAGGCTTTTGATCAGGTGCCTAAGAACCAAACACACAGGTTTTTGATCAGGTGCCTTGCCACCAAAGGTTCACTTTTGAAGGGAGTAATAACCCTTTTACAGGAGGTTAAAGGAAAGAGTTGAAGGTGTCTTCTGTGTTAAGAGAAGCTAGTGGATTGCTCTGAATATATCAAAGCTCCCCCTGGCTTAGAGAATGTCCAGGAAGAAGCTTTGCTTCAGGGTGTAGGATCTCCAAATTGCTTGAGTAGACTTTCTGATTTAGCCTTGAAGAAGACTCTAGCTTTTGAATGAATGTTCTTCTTCAGTAGCTTTTGCAATCTACAGTAATGATGTTCAGCAATCTAGGAGTGATCTTCTTCTTGAAAGCTTGAGCACTGAGAATTGATTTTCCTGAAGATAGGATGATCTCAGGAAGAAGAAGAACTTTTCTTTTTCTCTTAAGAATTCTGGTTATGTGTCTCTCTTTTGAATTGTATTGTGTTGTTGTTTTGTGTTCAGCCGACTGCTCTGATAATATAGAAACTTCTCTTCTTTGAATAATGCCTCGAGCCCTGCACTAAAAGATCCTTCCAAATAATACAATAAAACAAATAAAGAAACTGCGCCAAAAATCTTCTCTGTCATTCCCAAAAAGGAATTAAGGATATTAAAATATCCTATCAAATTGACTTTATAAATTGGCACAGGAAGCAAGGCATAATGGCTATATTACAGCTGTTATAAAAACACGATTTCCTCTAATAAAACAAACAACTTTATTCTGCCAAATCTCTCAATTAATGCACAAGGAATATTGCAAATAAGCAAAGGAATATAGGCATTAAATTAAGCAGAATATCTAAATAACATATGTCTTAAACAAGAGGAAATAAATCAATAATTCAAATGAAAAGAATACGAATAATAGCAGACAGAAAACATCGACCAGAGAACAAAGATCGTCGATCTGAACAAGCAGATCGTCGATCTGAAGAAAAACTAACTTCACAGAAATCGTCGACCAGGGCAACACGATCGTTGATCTTAGCAAGCAGATCGTTGATCCCACTTCAAAGTTCATATGATTCTGAGATCATCGATCATCAATCGAAGATCGTCGAGCGAAGTTTGACTATCGTTGTACACAAAACTACTAAACCAAATTCTCATTCCAAACCTTTCTCAACAAGCCTAGCCTGAGGGAAGACTAACATTTAGTCTAACCATTGACCATAGATAAATCTTGGGTCAATTGCGCCTAAAAGAGATGACATAGCCCAAATCAAAACTAGGGATCCAACAATCTCCCCCTATTTGGGTGATGTCACTCAAACAAGATAAATCTAATATAAGCAGATAAGAAAAAATAGATATATCAGCAAGCATATTTGAATAAATTACCCAGTCAATTGTCAATAGAGTCTGAAGGAAGAATAGAAGTAGCAGGAGAGAAAGTAATTTTTCTTCTTGGATCAGATGCATCCTTATTTGATAGCTTCAAGTCTTGTTCTCCAATAATCTTTAGTTCCATTGCTTTAGGCAGAACAACTTCAGGGTTTTTTTCCATATACTTGGAAGCATCAAAAACCTCTGAACTGACTTGAAATCTGTCCAATTCTTTCTTTCTGAATTTTGACATGGTAGAAAATCCTGTAATGTCTTTTCCTTCTTCTTTAGCTTTCTTGATTTGTGCAGATCCAACCAATTCTAGAAATCTAGCCATTTTATAGTTAGGATCAAGCTCTTAACTTTCATTGGCATGTTCATCAGAAGGATCCAATGGATTTATAGTCTTGAATTTTACTGATTGAGTTAAGAAACTCTCAATTTGCACTTGAACTGGCTTGACATTTATATATGTTGGCTCTTGAATTATAAGACTGGATGGAGGAGCAAACTCATCATACTTTTTGCTTGATTTATCATAATATATAACTCTTTTTCCTTTTAAATTTACTGGTTTGGCCTGAGCAGGTTTTTCCTTTGAAGGTGATCTAGAGGCTAGAGGAGGAGAGAAGGTGGGTTGTTGAAATACAACTTCCTTAACTTGCTCTCTTTGAATGTTTGACTTTTTAGAGTGCCTCTGATCACTAGAACTGATTGGAGGGGGCTGCCTTCCCTTTCTCTGATAGGTATAGGGCTGATTTTGCCTGGCTGAAGGAGCAAAAAATCTGGGAGCAATATTTCCCGAGGCACCAGTAGAGGGAGGAGGAGGAGGACCTTTCTGAATTCCCTTGGGAGGAGGAGAGTACTTCCTGCTCTTCTTCCTTACTTTCTGTTCATTCTTAGAGTACCACATCCAAGCTTCAAAGTTTTTAGCTTTAGGATCAATTCCTTTCAAAATGTATTAGGGAACATCATTATCTGGATTAGGAGGAGCTGAAGCTGTGGCTTTCCTTTTCTTTTGAGCAGACCATTTCTTTTTCTTATTACTATCAGAATCATCAGAATCTTCATCTTCATCCTCAGAATGTGAGGGTTGACGTTTTGCATACAAATCATCAATTTCCTGTAACATAGCCTCCTCTTTCTCTTTAGCTTACAGAAGAGCTTTTTCTTTTTCTTCTTCTAGAATGTCTTGGGCCAGGAGAGAGTCCAAATCTGGACCTGGGGTGTCATCCCAAAGGGTAGAAGGCCCAGCAGTCTCAAATTTTGGAACTGTTTCTTGAGCAGCAGAATTCCATTTTGCTTGTAAGAAAGATGTTATAAAACCTTCTAGATATCTAGCAGCAATAGGAGTAGAAATCTCCTCAAGATAAACTTTGAAAGCAAAATCTACTTCAGCTATTGTTTCAGAAATAACAAAGCTATCAAAAAGCTGAAGGCAAATTGGTCTCTGGTAGCACACAATGGCCTGAAGTGGATCAAAAGAACAAGGGGAGGAGATAGGATTATAAAGGTCTCCACAGGATGACTCATCATCTGAGTCAAGGAATGCATCCAGTTCCTCTTCCAAAACTACTGGAGTATTTTAATCTTCAACTATCCTCTGAACAGAATTTGGAACAACTGCATCTGGAACTGAAATTGAAAATCTTTCTAACTCTGAAAATCTTTCTAACTTCATAGCAGGGCCTGAATCATCTTCATCAAGCATCACCCCATGCCTGGGTTCCGTGATAACTAAACCCAGGCCCCTAGATGAAGAAGGGATTGTGGGGGTGGAAATGGAGGCAGAAAGAGAAGAGATAGATATAGTAAGAGGGGCAATGGCCTCAACTATCATGGCTTTGATGGAAGGAGTTATGAGGTGAAGGACAGTTGCAATGAATTCTGGTGTTATTTAAAACAATGGAGGAATGATGGAGCAGGAATCATCAGAATTAATATTCTTCTGAACTGGGGTTTCAGTATTTGGAGAAGTATGATGAGATGGATGATCAACAGCTGGTGAGGGATTATTTGAGGTAGCTGGGGAATGAGATGGAGAAAGCAGATTGAACAAAGATTCTAAATTTAGATTTGGAATCTCAGTTATGTGAGCTGGTGTTGGAGAAGCAGGTGGAGATGGATGATTCATAGGAGAAGAAGGAATGTCAATGGAGGTGGATGGAAAGGAGGAGGAAGCAGGGATTTCGTCACTAGGGAGGGAAGCGGCTTCAAGAGCCCTTGTGCCTTCAGACGTTGTAATGGTAGACCTAGCCTTTGAAGGCTTCTGAATAGTCCTCTTCCACTTAATGAACAGAGAAGGATCTATTCTCTTGCTGGCATTGATCGTTGTAGGAGCAGATCCTAACAGCTGGGAAGCTTTCTTAGAGAGAAAGAACCCGATCATCCTTCCTTATATTACCTATTTCTTGTTGTTTTTATTCCTGATCAAATCAAACAGCAGACCAGCCCAGTTGATTTCTTTCTTATTCACGAGAGCTGACATCAAGGCGAACTGATGTCGGTTGATGTTATCATGGGTGGAATGCTTTCCAAGCAACACTTTTCCAACTAGATCAGCCAGAAACTTGAATCCGACAGATAAGTTTACCTTCAGGAGCTTGGATGGGATGCCTTCTGCATGACCCATTTCCAACAACATCCTTCCATACTCAGCAGAATCTTGCTCATACTCATCAGAGCCATTCTTTAACTCAAAAATTTCAGTCAGAATTTCTGGAGAAAGAGTTACCTCCACGCCGCTGATTGATCCTTTCATCTCTTTGTCATCAGAAGACGATGTATAAACCCATTCCTTGATTTTTGATAGGTGCAGTTTGAGCTTTGAGGACATGAGTTTCTTAAGACCTTGATCTTCACGCAACTGTAGCATTTCCTGAAAAACTTGTTCGCAGTTTCTGAAAGACTCGAAATCAACACTGAAGCCTGCATCAAACTTCATCACGGGTAGAGTTATAGAGGAAATCGCCATTTGATCGATTCGAGTACTTGAAACAAGAACAAACACAGAGAGAGAGAAGAGAAAGCACGGGACGAGAGCTCGAAACAATTCTGGAAGCAGAATATGAAACGACGAGCACCGTCGACGATCTTCAGACCTAAATAGACGATTGTTTAGAAATAAACTAGAATCGTTGATCTCTGAATGAAGATCAGGAGAATCGGTCGTCGATCGTCGGTCGATGATTGATTTCCAAAGCAGAGTCGTCGATCATCGATTGACGATTTTTGTCTCTCAAGGCAAAGAGCTGTCGTAGACCAAAGGTCGATGATTTAGCTCAACCTGTTCGATGATCTTTGAATGTCGTTCGACGATCTCAGAACAGATTTCAACTTAGCAGACTTTTCACTTAGTCTGATCCATTCATTATGCCTAGTTGATTTAAAAAGAATAGATGTTTCTGTTCATCTAAAGTCTTTATGAAAATATCACTTCTCTGAAGATCTGTGGGTATAAACTCGAGATTTATCTTATTCTTGTCAACACAGTCTCTAAGAAAATGATGTCTAATGTCAATGTGCTTAGTCCTAGAATGGTGCACAGGATTTAGTGCTATGGAAAAAGCACTGGTACTGTCACACATAATTTTGGTGTTTCTGTGTGTATACACATAATCCAAGAGTTGATTTTGAATCCACAGAATCTGTGAACAACAACTAGCAGTTGTTATATATTCAGCCTCTGCAGTTGAAGTTGAACCAAAAGTCTGCTTTATGCAAAACCATGAGACTAATCTCTCACCTAGGAACTGACAAGTCCCTGAGGTGCTCTTCCTGTCAACTCTACAGCCAGCATAGTCAGCATCTGAGTATCCAATCAACTCAAATTCTGATTCAGCTGGGTACCAAAGTCCTAAATTAGGACATCCCTTCAAGTATCTTAAGATTCTCTTTAGAAAAGTTAAATGAGATTCCTTGGGGTTGACCTGAAATCTAGCACAGAGGCATGTGGCAAACATTAAATCAGGCCTACTTGCAGTTAGATATAATAGGGAACCAACAATGGCCCTATAATTTTTCTGATCAACAGGCTTGCCCTTATCATCAGAATCAATAACTACATTAGTAGCCATAGGAGTGTGCATTGTTGAAGCATCTGCCATCCCAAACTTCTTTACCAATTCCTTGGCATATTTAGATTAGGATATGAAGATGCCATCAACATCTTGTTTCACTTGAAGACCAAGGAAATAAGACAACTCACCCATACTACTCATCTCAAACTTTGAATGCATTAGGTCTGAGAACCTTTTGCATAGTTTGGGACCAGTGGATATAATGTCATCCACATAGATTTGAACTAATAGGAATTTTTCCTTATGGTGCTTAATGAAAAGGGTTCTATCAACTATGCCTCTAACAAACTTATGTTCTAATAGGAAACTAGCTAGAGTCTCATACCATGCTCTAGGATACTGCTTAAGTCCATACAGAGCTTTTTCCAACTTAAAAACATGTGAGGGATAAGTTGAAGAAATGAAACCAGGGGGGTTGTTCAACAAATACATCTTCCTTGAGCTCACCATTTAAGAAAGCACACTTTACATCCATCTGGAACTCCTTAAACTTCATGTAGGCTGCATATGCTAGAAAAATCCTTATTGCCACTAGCCTTGCAACAGGAGCAAAAGACTGATCATAGTCTATTCTTTCTTCCTGTCTGTAGCCCTGTGCTACAAGCCTTGCTTTATTCCTTATAATTGTTCCTTGAGCATCCAACTTATTTCTATACACCCATTTAGTGCCTATAATCAGTTGGCCTTTTGGTCTTGGTACCAACTTCCAAACTTTGCATCATTCAAACTGGTTTAGCTCTTCTTGCATAGCAATGATCCAGTGGGGATCTTGCTCAGCATCTTTTATGGTTAATGGCTCAACCTGAGAAAGAAAACAAGCAAGCATCATATCTTGACTTAGTTGATGTCTTGTTTGCACACCAGTTGAAATGTCTCCAATCACTTGAGATGTAGGATGATCTCTAAGTGTGACATAATCAATTTGTGCTATGTGATCTTAAACAGCAGTTGGAATTAATCCTCAGGTGGAATTTGATTGGTTGTTGGTAAAACTGCAATCACTTCTACCAGGTCTTCATCACTGTCTAAATCAGATAACTGAGGAGCTGGTTGAATCCCCTGAGTGAGTTTCAGCTCATCTAAATTCTTGCATAATTCAGGTACCTGCAAAGAACTACTGGAGGAAGTTTCCTTCTCTCTGTAAAACATCTAGGATTCATCAAAAGATACATGAACTGACTCTTCAATTTTTAATGAGGATTGATTAAAAACCCTATAGGCTTTGCTTACTTGGGAATATCCTAGAAAGATTCCCATTGAAGCCTTTGCCTCAAACTTTCTAATGTATTCTTTGTTATTGTTGTGAATGTAAACTAAACAGCCAAATATTCTAAAATAATCTATTTCAAGTTTCTTTTCTTTAAGCAATTCATAAGGAGTCTTCCCCTTTAGTTTATGTATCAAACTCCTATTTAGTATATAGTTGGTTGTGTTAACTGCTTCTTCCCAAAAGGATAGAGGTATATTAGCATCTGCTAACAATGTTCCTGCAGCTTCAATCAGGGTTCTGTTTTTCCTTTCCACTACCCCATTTTGTTGAGGAGTTCTAAGAGAAGAGAAGTTATGCCTGATTCCTTCTTTCACACAGAATTCTTGCATAAGAAGAGAATCAAACTCTGTCTCATGATCACTTCTGATCAGGGCAATGTGAGTATTGAACTCAATCTTTATACATTATAGAAAGTCTGTAAGAACTTTAAAGTTATCAGATTTAGTTCTCAAGAAGAACACCCAAGTGAACCTGGAGTAATCATCTACAATCACTAAGGTATAGAATTTCCCTCCTAGACTTTGTACAGCTATTGGACCAAAAAGATCCAAGTGAAATAGGTACAAAATTCTAGGTGAATCACTTTTATTTACAGCTTTGAAACTATTTTTGGTTTGCTTGCCTAGTTGACAAGCCTTGCATAGCCCTTCCTTCTTGTAGGGGCAAGAGGGCAAACCTCTGACAAGGTTGTATTTAGATAACCTAGATATATTCCTGAGGTTAACATGACCTAGCCTTCTATGCCACAAAGTATTATTGCTACTCACTTCATTAAATAAACAGATTTCAGAGGAAGTGGATTTAAAATCTACAAGATAAATATTTCCTTGCCTAATGCCTACTAATACAATATTATTATTCAAAGTAATATTGCACAGAGTATTAGAAAACCAAACCTGGTAGCCAGCATCACAAAGCTGGCTTACAGAAATGAGATTGTGCTTCAGTCCTGTGACATAAGCTACCTTCTTAAAAGTCACTGACCCTAAGATGAATTTGCCATATCCTTCAGTCTGACCACAGGTGGAATCACTAAAGACCACCTTTAGTCCCAACTTGGCATTGAAGCTTGATAGATTATCTTTATTTCCTGTCATATGCTTGGAGCATCCACTATCCAAATACCACTTGTCTTGAGTGATAGGATAGGTCTTCACCTGCAATAAGATAGATTAAACATTGTGGACCCAGGTAACCTTGGGTCCACTGTTCTTCACATAGAAAAAACTAGAAATAAAAGAATATGTAGGATGAGGGTGATATCCTAAGGGATGAGATCTCCTAGGTGGGATAATCTAATTTGAAGATAGATTAGCAGACCTAGGGTTGCTATTAAACTTATTATTCCTATAAGCATTGTTGTAATTCTAAAAATTTAGTTCTGATCGTCGATCGGTTGTCGACGATCGGTACTCAGATCGTCGATCTTGGTTCATAGAATAGAATTCTAGGTTCCACGATCGTCGATCTCTGTTCGACGACTCAGGTTGAGATCGTCGATCTCTCATTGCTGAGTAATTGTACCTAGCAGGTGAGTTCAGAGATCGTCGATTGTCGTTCGACGATGGGTTCAGTGATCGTCGATGGGCGTTCGACGATTTTTGTAGTTCTATGAATTTCTGTTTCCTTTTGTCTCTCTTAATCTTATTTAAGGTTTTCTTAGCCTTTTGAATAACCTCAGTATTGTGTATTCCCTTTTAAGAAACAAACTTTACTGGAGTAGACAGATTGTATTCAAGGAGCAATGGGGGTTCACTAGGTGAGGCACCTAAGTCTAACTTATTGTTCCTTGTCCTGGTGTTGGAAGTGCTTGTGATCTCTAGCAACTTAAGGCTTTTGCCATTAAGTGAATCTTCTAACCTCTTAGCTTTAGCTAGTTCTAATTTAAGAAATTTAATTTCTTCCGGTTCTCTAGTGAGTTCAGATTCTAACCTAATGTTTTCACTAAATAGATATTCAGATCCAGCTATTTTATCTCTAAGCAATTTAATCTCCTTTTCTGAGCTAAGTAAATCTGGGCAAAGAGTTTTAAAATCATACTTAAATTCAGCAGATGTGAAATCATAAGATGTAATTACCTGGTCTTCATAAGATAATTCATCCTCCTCATCTTCAGTAATCTCTACTGCTGAGTTACTACTACATGCATTGATTGCCATAAGGCAAAACTCCTTAGCTTTCTTTTCTTCTTCATCATCTTCACTGGAGCTGGAGGAAGATGAGTCTTCTTCAGTATCACTCCAGGTCTTTGCAACGAGACCTTTCTCTTTCTTCTTTTATTTGTGAGAAGATGTCTTGGAGTAGTGATTCTCATGTTCCTTTTCTTTTCTTCTTTCCTTATGCTTTCTCTCTATACACTCATAGAGAATGTGTCCAGGCTTCCTGCATCCATAACAAACAATTTCTTTAGATGGGGTTTTATCATACCTTGGCTTATCATCATATTTTGATGGCTTTCTGCTGTTGTCTTTTCTGCCCATCTTGTAGTACCTCTTGGCAAAGAGTGCCATCAGTTCTTCATTTGATTGAGTCACCTTGGACTCATCATCAGCCTTAAGAGCAAGGGTTTGCTCTTTCCTTATTGGAGTGGGTGCTTTAGCTTCAGCTTAGCCTTCCCTGGTCTTCAGTACTTGCTCAAATGATTTGAGCTTGCTAAGGAGAGCTTCAGTTGATATCTCTGTTGTACTTTTGGACTCCTTGATTGGACAGATTCTGAGATCCCATGTGCTGGGGAAGCAAATCAGTATTTTATCATTGACTTCTGTCAAAGTAATCTCCTTATCAAGTGTCCTCAACTCATTGATAATGGAACTGAGCCTTGTGTACATGGCTTCTACAGTCTCAGCCTCTTCTTTCTTGAAGTTCTCATATTGGGATATGAGATTGGACCTTCTATCCTTCCTCTCATCAGCTGAACTAGCAACAATCTGATTCAGTGAGTCCCATATGGCTTTTACTGAGGTACAATCAGCCACTTTTTGGAATGTCTCATCAGACATAGTTTGAGCCAGAATATTCATAGCTTTGGCATCAACTATCTTGGCCTTCTTGTAGGTTTCATTATAGTCAGGAGGTGGCACTGCACTGAGATTTGCAGATGTTGTAGTAGTAGCTGCAGTAGGTGGTGTTGGTGGCCCTGTTAAGATAGAGGAAAAAATATCTTCATCAATAGAATTCATATAAAGTCTGATTCTTGCCTTCCAGATGCCAAACTTGGCTAAGTTGCATACTGGAGGTCTGGTGCTAGAATAATCTTTATACTGGGCCATGAATCTAAAGTGAGTGTATATGGTATCAAAGTATCTTATCACAAGATCTTATGGTTCAGGTGTTAGCCTGTTCAACCAATCAACCTAGGAATGGTTAAGCTGTTGAATAACCAACCTCCCTCTGATACCAATTGAAAGTGAGGGGATAAGATACTTACTACTCTAGAGGGGGGTGAATAGAGTATTCAAAAATAAAGAGACTCTAAACACTTCTCCTGAGCTATTTGCGGAATACAAAAACTAAAAGCTTTATACTTAAAGCCTAACAGAGTGAGGTGAAAAACAAAGGATGCTAACTGAAGTTTCAGTTGAGCATATGTCCTAACACAGCAACTAGCAACCTAGTTATTTCTATCACTTCCACAGTGCATCAATTAAAGTAAACAACCAGACAACATAAGAGCTTTATAGTGGTTCCCCAATTGGGTACATCCACTCTTCTACCACCCTGGTAGGAATCCACTACAGGTTTTTGTTCAGGTGCCCTGCCACCAGAAGATCTGCTTCAGGTAGATCTAGAAACCCTTCAGGCTTTTGATCAGGTGCCTAAGAACCAAACACACAGGTTTTTGATCAAGTGCCCTGCCACCAAAGGTTCACTTTTGAAGGGAGTAATAATCCTTTTACAGGAGGTTAAGGGAAAGAGTTAAAGTTGTCTTCTCTGTGTTAAGAGAAGCTAGTGGATTGCTCTGAATATATCAAAGCTCCCCCTGGCTTAGAGAATGTCCAGGAAGAAGCTTTTCTTCAGGGTGTAGGATCTCCAAATTGCTTGAGTAGACTTTCTGATGCAGCCTTAAAGAAGACTCTAGCTTTTGAATGGATGTTCTTCTTCAGTAGCTTTTGCAATCTACAGCAATGATGTTCAGCAATCTTGGAGTGATCTTCTTCTTGAAAGCTTGAGCACTGAGAATTGATTTTCCTGAAGAAGGGATGATCTCAGGAAGAAGAAGAACTTTTCTTTTTCTCTTAAGAATTCTGGTTCTGTGTCTCTCTTTTGAATTGTATTGTGTTGTTATTTTGTGTTCAGCCGACTGCTCTGATAATATAGAAACTTCTCTTCTTTGAATAATTCCTCGAGCCCTGCACTAAAAGATCTTTCCAAATAATACAATAAAACAAATAAAGAAACTGCGCCAAAAATCTTCTTTGTCATTCCCAAAAAGGAATTAAGGATATTAAAATATCCCATCAAATTGACTTTATAAATTGGCACAGGAAGCAAGCCATAACGGCTATATTCCAGCTGTTATAAAAACACGATTTCCTCTAATAAAACAAACAACTTTTTTCTTCCAAATCTCTCAATTAATGCACAAGGAATATTGCAAATAAGCAAAGAAATATAGGCGTTAAATTAAGCAGAATATCTGAATAACATATTTCTTAAACAAGAGGAAATAAATCAATAATTCAAATGAAAAGAATACAGATAATAGCAGACAGAAAACGTCGACCAGAGAACGATGATCGTCGATCTGAACAAGCAGATCGTCAATCTGAAGAAAAACTATCTTCACAGAAATCGTCGACCAGGGCAACACGATCGTCGATCTGAGTAAGCAGATCATCGATCTAACTTCAGAGTTCATATGACTCCGAGATCGTCGATCATCAATCGAAGATCGTCGAGCGAAGTTCGACTATCGTCGAACACAAGACTACTAAACCAAATTCTCATTCCAAACCTTTCTCAACTAGCCTAGCCTGAGGGAAGACTAACATTTAGTCTAACCATTGACCATATATAAATCTTGGGTCAATTGCGCCTAAAGGAGATGACATAGCCCAAATCAAAACTAGGGATGCAACAGTAGGCATAGTCAAGTGGTCGTAGGATGAGTCAAGATCAAACTCATTAGTTGGAAATATGACTTTCTTAAAGACAGTCTGATCTTGAGGGGCTTTCCCCTTTGCTTTGGCTAAGGCCTTCTTGGCGGCCTTATTCCTTCTCTGAGCCTTATTCCTCCTAGAAGATTTACTAGGAGCTTCTACATGGCCTAGCCCAGCACCCTTGGCCTGAGAAGTGAACTCAGCAATAAGAGGAAAAACTACCTTGGGCTTAGAGAAACCTTCAACAAGTTTCTTTTCAGCTTCTAGTAATTCTTCCAACCCCTTGATGATTTCATCCTTCAGATCAAGGTGCTTGATAGCCTTGGTTAACTCATCAACAGCAGTATCTAAGTCTTCTCTGAGTGAGTCCATCTTAATGACTTCCTCTCTCAGAGAGCTTTCTATGGCCTTTAGAGACTTAATCTCTTTTGCCTGAGTTTTCACGACCTTTCTACATTTGTCGTAAGCCATAATCAACTCCTTATATTGGGCCATGAGTTCAGACTCATCGTCAGAGGAGCTGTCCTCATGATCATGCTCAAAAACTTCAGATTCTAAAAGAGGGGTGTGAGATTTTACCTCCCCAGTGAGCTGGGGCTCTTGTTCATCATCCGATTGAGCAATAAGCCCAAAGTAGGCTTCCTCTTCTTCACTTTACTCACATGAGTCAGAGTCACTCAGAGTCTTGCCCTTCTTGGCTATCAAGCTCTTCTCTGTCCTCTTCTTGCTGTACGAGGACTTCTTTTCTTCTCTCCTGCAACCCTCCTTCTTCTTGTGGGGTAGTTAGCTATGACGTGACCTGGCATGTTACAACAGCAGCAAACTATGTCAGTCAAAATATGTTTGTTCTGTTTAGAACCATACCTGTTGTGGCTGCTTGAGACTTTTCTGTGTCAATCACCATCATGTCGTGATCTTTTGTGAGAGGCATCCTTTCCATTCCATTGCTTTTTCTTGTTCAAGAATTTCTCGAACTGCCGTGAGAGTAAGGAGAACTCTCCTTCAGATAGTTCAAATCCTGAGGTACTTGGCTCCAAGTTTTCTTCTTCACTAACTTCTTGTGCTGGGGTTGGAGACGTAGCCTTTGAATTCCTGAAGGTGTCTGCCTTTAAAGCAATAGACTTCTCTTTGGATGCAGACCTGCTCTTATCTTCTTCAGCTTTCCTTCTGTTGAGTTTAAGCCCACATGACATTAGCTTCCCGAAGAAATTCTGAGTATCTGTCTCAGCTAGCTTTCCAAATTCCCTGATGGCACAGACCTTGTTGTCCCATTCCTTGGTTAAGGAACTTAGGAACTTGTCATTCAGTTCCCCGTTGGTGAAGACTCGGCCATATACTCTGAGGCTGTTAACTATCTTGAAAAAGTTCTCAAAGGTATCTGCAATGGTATCTTTGTGCCCTTGTCGGAAGGCTTCATATTTCTGATTCAAAAGGGATCTTTTATCATCCCTTACTTCTTCTATACCTTCCATCAAGGTGATGAGGGACTGCCACATCTACTTAGCAGAATGGAAGTGGATTAGGTTTTACAGCATAGAGTCATCGACTGCACTTGCAATTATATTTTTAGCTTTCTTGTCCAAGTAGACAAGTGTAATCTCGTCTTTATCTAGATCCATCAGCTTCTATGGGACTTTTTTTTTGGATCTATAGTTGAGATAGTCATAGGAATGTGGGGACCTTCTTCAACAATCATGAAGATTTGGGGATCCACAGCTTCCATGAAAAATTTTATTCTCTTTTTCCACATGGGAAAATTGTTCTTTGTGCACAGGGGAAGCTTGGCAAAATCTTTAGCCTTGTCCATTGCTTGAAAATTCTCAAGAGACAACTTAGAGAGGAAATTGATCAAGGTGTTAACCTTTTAACGACCAACCTCCCTCTGATACCAATTGAAAGTGTTAAGTTGTCTTCCTAAATCACCTAGAGGGGGGTGAATAGGTGAATTGTGCATCTATTTTGCGGAATAAAAAATTTAACAAACTTGCACAAAAACAATCAAGCAATCACAGACGACAAGAAAATTTATAGTGGTTCCCCAACCTTGGGTACGTCCACTTTCCCTCACCGATCTATTAAATCATTAGACTCGGCTACTCCACTATCTCGGATTGAAAACCAATCCTATGTCTCGGAACCAAGTTACTACAATCTTGATCCAAAGGGATCTACACTCGGAAGATGAAAACTTCCTACAACTCGGAGAATAACGCTTCTACACTTGGAGAATAATCTCCTACGAAATTACAAAGAGATATGAAATACAAATAGAGATTTGTCTCAGATCTGAAAAAATTTATCTCTAGGTCTTCTTCTGAACTTTGCGGCTTTTTCAGAATTTATTGAAGAAGACTTGGTAGATCTGATCTGAGAAAACTTTGACCTACTCGATCAAGGAGAAGATGAAGATTCCTTGAACGGTAAGTCGTTCTTGATCGAAAATAATCGAGTCGATCATCAACCTGATTGGAGGCGGTGGCTTTTGTAAATTCGTTCTTGGAGAGACACGGTCGATCAGAAATTTAGAAAGTGTACGGTTCACCGCTTAGGGTTAGTCTTGATGAAAAGACATTATATTGGATTTCCCCTAATGGTTAGAATTGACATTAATGATGACACGTGGACCAATCACGTCAAGTCATTTGAAAGTCCCGTCGACCTGGACTTAAGTAAATTTTCTGAAAAATGAACTGCTATTCTCGAGAAGTATGAATAAGTTCTCGAGAACAAGGCTGATTTCTTGAGAGCTATACTTTTTGGACTTAAGTTAGTACTCGAGAAATAAGCGTTGAGTCAACTCAAGAACTAAATTACGCTTCTCGAGAATTAAAATAACATTACTCGAGAGCTAAAACCCTTACTCGAAAACTAAGCTGACTTCTTTAGAACTAAAAGCTAAGTTCTCGAGAACTATAACCAGCTTCTCGAGAGATGGACTTAGAAAATTTTTCATGGCTATCTCTGGCTACTCGAGAAATATAAGAAGTGACTTCTCGAGAACTAGGCTAAGCTTCACGAGAACTTTAATGATGTTACTCGAGAACTAGTCTAGGCTTCTCGAGAACCAAGTGAACTTCTCGAGTCTGCTAACTCTCCTTCTCGAGAACTATACCAGACTTCTCGAGAAGTGGACTTAGAAAAAATTTTGAAATTAGGAACTTTTTCTCTTCAAGAATCCAATCTTCATTCCATGGTCCAAGTGCTTGAATATGAAGTGTATCCCAATAGAGAGACTACACATGAGTCAACACCTTGGATCACACAATGAGGGATTATACTATATGATCCTGTGTTCATGACCCACTGTAGACTGACATTGGTCTACACTTAGAAATGATGGTCTGCAAACACACAACTAAACAAAGATATTAAATACAACTTAATTCATCTTAGTTCAAGGGTGACTTCATGCAAATCTGGGTTATTGTGGATTCTATACCCAACAAAATCAAAATTAGTCTGTTGCCTAGCCAGTATTTCTTAAAAACTTTCAGCATCTGATCACTTGAACTGGGAATGCCTTACAACACTGGTATAGAAGCATATGGAGAAATACGAGCTAGCTCCGAAATACCTAGGATAGGAGAATGTATAATATCATCTCCTTCCTCCTCAAAAATGGTGACCACCTCCTCCAGAGAAACTTGAGGGGAACCTGGCATCTTGCCAATCTGCTTCTCCAGGTTGCGCATCATTCTATCAACCTGAGTGGAGATAGATATTCTGGAATGATTTGCCTCCCCCTCAGACACTATAGTAGAGGCATTCCTAGGGAGAGGATCAACCAGAGTGTCTATAGATGTGGGCACTGAAACCACAATGGCACCACAGCCAACCTCAGAAGTAGCAGAATTGCTATCAGCAGACTTATCAGCAAACACCGCATCCTCACCAGCAGTCTCAATATGATTATCTTCAACTGTCAGATCATTATCAGCAATAACATCATCAACCACATTAGCATCAACATCCTCATTATGATCAGAAGAAGCTGGATGCTTTGCATCAGCAACCTTGTCAATATTTACAACTTATAACACCTCAGTAGCAGCAACAGTACCAATAGCAGCAACCTCTGCGAGGAGATCCACAGGCTCTGAGTCTGGAAGCACTGTATCCGGGACCAATGAAATAGAACTGTATTAGGAGCTGGAATTGAAGCAAAATCTAGAACTGCTGGCACTGGAACTACAACCACTGTCTCCCCTACAACTCATGCACTCAAACTATCAGGAACCTCACTGGGGCAAGGAGAAGGGTTCCTATCATCAGGAACATGATCTTCCTCCTCCACTAGGGGTACTGGGGCTCCCCCTTATTGGATGATCCACCTATCCCACCTCTAGAAGGTTGTAGAATCTATCTTCTTTAGGTGATGGATAGGAACTCCTTTTGTCATATCAAACCTATCACCATCGAGATGATTCAGGTATAGGGTGATCATCGTCCCTAAGTTGGGAGTGTGTAGGCTATCCTTTATCTTGGCAAACAGCAGAGCACTCCAATCCAGCTTCTTCCTGCAGACTATTGCAACTAGTATCTTGAACATTTCTATAGACAGATAGTCATACGAGCCCGTCTTGCAAATGATCACCTTGCCAACCATGTCTGAGAAGAGCCTGCCCTCCTCACTCTTTCCTTTGTGCTTTATGGCCTTGGTGCCTCGGGGTATACAATAGAAGGATAATGTCCGGGTAAAGTCGGCCTTCTTTAGGTAGTCGGCCTAATCACAGATAGGTTGCCGCAAGTTCCTAGACAGCCGAGAGTCATTCACCTTCACTTTTATTTTCTGAACTTTAGTTTTTATCATAGAGTCCTCATGACGTAATTTGGTGTTATTGAAAAACTCTAAGACTTCCTTGTCGAGCACCTTGCAGGGGTGTTCACGGATGAAGGAGAATCTAGCAGTCTCCAACATCAGAATGACGTTCCTGAATTTGTCGGAGGCTTGAACAAATCCTACATGGACCAACTCACCTCCCCGTAGCAAGCCACTGGTGCTTCTAGGATCCATTATAAATTAAGGAAAACTAGAATTTTTGAAACTCTTGAGTGCAATCTGTATGGTTCTAAGGAAGCTTCTAGTGTCTACATAAGCACTGTACTAAAGATACTCTGGTAGGCTGCAAGAATTGAAGACTTCACTTTAATGAAGAGACAACGATTGTCGGAAAGTTTCTATCGGAAGGCGGCAGTGACACACGTTAGTCGGCGGCAACACACTATAGTCGGCGACAAGCTTTAAACTAAGGCACTGCGGCAAGCTTTCCATGGTCAATTCGAGCTAGGGCAAGGGAGGAGGAGGCGATCGACGGTTTTCAGTGATTCGGCGAATCAGGAGCCGAAGAGCCAGTTTCTGTTGACGTGTTTAGACTTGCTCGGTGAATCGGCAGATATCGTGAAGGGGGCCCTCCCGTTTTTATTTATATAAAATTATATATATGTATATGATTTTTTTATAAATTTCATTTAGAATGCAAATACCTCAAATTTGGTCGTTGAGTCTTCGGATCCAATATAGACAATTTTAAATATTGCCTTAAGCAGACTTCTTCGAAATTTGTTGTTGGAGGAGTCCGATTAAGCAAAAATTGTATGAGTATGCGACGAGATGGCCGATATTCATCGAATTGGACTTAAAAAAATCTGCTTTGTTGAACTGGATCCCGAGACCAATTTTGCTCGCTAGACCTTCTTCACCAATCCTTGTTCATCACACCGAGCTCCGTTTTGGAAAACGAGAACTTAGCCCCTTCCAGCGGCTTTGTAAAGATATCAACAACATGCTTGTCCATCAGGACATAGCTGAGGGCTATGTCCTTCTTCTCCATATGCTCCCGGATGAAGATGTAGCGCACCTCGATGTGTTTGGTCCAGCTGTGGGAAACTGGATTGTTTGAGATTACGATAGCACTTGAGGAGTCGCAAAACATGGGAATCTCTCTGAACTTTAAGTTATAATCTTCAAGTTGATTCCTGGTCCAAAGAAGCTGTGCGTAACAACTACCCGCAGAGATATACTCTAACTCGATAGTAGAAGTTGCGACACAATTCTACTTCTTGCTGCTCCAAGCGATAAGACGTCTTCTACGGAATTGGCACGTCCCGAAAGTGCTTTTCCTGTCATCCCTGCTTCCTGCAAAATCAGCATCTTAAAAGCTAATTAGGTGAACATCATTACTTCTTAGGTACCAAAATCCAAGATTAGGTGTGCCCTTAAGGTATCTTAAGATCTGCTTTGTAGTGACGTAATGACATTCCTTAGATTTCACCTGAAATCTAGAGCAGACACATGTCGAAAATATTATATCTGGTCTACTGGCAGTAAGGTAGAACAAGGATCCAATTATGCTTATATACTTTGTTTCATCAAAAGGTTTTCCTTTCTCGTCCTTGTATAGAGACATAGTTGAACCTATTGGAGTCCTCATAAGGGTTGCGTTCTCCATTCCGAATTTCTTAAGAAGCTCCTTGGTTAACTTCGTTTGAGAAATGAAAATTCCATCTTCAGATTGCTTCACCTGAAGTCCTACGAAATACTTCAGCTCTCCCATACTACTCATTTAAAACTTCCCTTGCATAAGTTTGGAAAACTTCTTGCAAAGGTTGTCTTCCGTAGAGCCAAATATGATGTCGTCGACATAAATTTGCACTAGTAGAATCTTTTCTTTTACTTCCCTAAGAAATAATGTCTTGTCTATCTTTCCTCTTGTGAACTTGTTCTCAAGAAGAAAGCTAGACAACGTCTCATGCCAAGCTCGGGGAGCTTTCTTTAAGCCGTATAACGCTTTATTTAGAAATAAAACATGATTAGGGAATTTAGAGTTTGCAAAACCTGGGGGTTGCGCTATGTATACTTCCTCTTTTAGATCCCCGTTAAGGAATGCTGACTTCACGTCCATTTGGTAGATGGTGAAGCCTTTGAGGGCAGCATATGCAAGAAATAACCTGATCGCTTCGAGCTTGGCCACTAGAGCAAAGGTCTAGTCAAAGTTGATCCCCTCTTCTTGTTGGTATCCTTGAGCTACAAGCTGGGCTTTATTTTTGATGATTACTCCATTCTTATCCAACTTGTTTCTAAATATCCACTTTATGTCTATCACGTTCTGTCCTTTGGGCCTGGGTACCAGCTCCCAGACTTTGCATCGTTCAAATAGATTGAGCTCCTCTTGCATTGCGAAAATCAAAGAAGCATCCTTGTTTGCCTCTTCGAATTTCTTCGGCTATACCTGTGACAAAATGCTAAGATGCAAAACCTCATTAATTGTACCTCTTCTGGTTCTCACACCGTCGCCTGGCACTCCGATGATTTTATCAGCTGGGTGATCTCTCAGGTGTCGAAACCCTAGATTCCTTTCCCTCCATCCAGTAGTCTCTACAGCATCTTGTGCAGCCTCTATTGGTTGAGGCAATTCTTCTTTTAGCAGTTCTTCATCCACCAGGCTTGGATCGACGATCTTGATTGAGCTTGGACCATCTTCCTTAACAGCTTTATCCAAGCTTAGCTTCTTTAACCTAGTACCTACATCTGCACCAATAACACTAGACGAGCTGCTTTGGAGCAGGCTTTTCTCATCAAATAAAACATTTATAGACTCTTCTACCACCAGGGTTTTCTTATTAAGAATCATATATGACTTACTATGGCTATTATACCCTACAAAAAAACCTTCAAAACACTTTTCACTAAACTTAATGTGGTAATACTACCCATTGTTAAGCATGAAGCACTTGCATCAAAAGATACTAAAGTAGGAAACGGTCGGTGTTCTGCCCTTTAACAGTTCATAGGGGGTCTTACGATAGCTCTAGTTGATCAGTGATAGGTTTTGCACGTGACAAGCAGTATTGACTGCCTCGGCCCAGAAGTACTTTAGAAGAGAAGCGTCATTCAACATCATTGTGCATGCTTCAATGAGGGTTCTATTCCTTCTCTCTGCTACTCCATTTTGTTATCGAGTTCACGAGGAGGAAAACTCATGAAAGATACCTTGACTTTCACAGAATTCTGTCATGGCACCAGACTCAAACTCTGTTCCGTGGTCACTTCTGATTTTGACCACTGAACAGTTCAGTTCGTTCTGAATTTGTCGGACAAAATTAGTGAAAGACGGGAAGGTGTCTGACTTGTGTTTCAAAAAGAACACCCAAGTAAAACACGATTAGTCATCAATGATTACTAACGTGTAGACCTTACCTCCTAAGCTTTGAATTTGCATAGGACCAAATAATTCCATGTGCAGTAGATATAAACTTCTCGAGGAATCTTTTCAAGTGATGCCCTTGAAGGTAGCCCTTGTCTGCTTTCCCATTTGGCATGCGTGACACGGACTCTCTTTAAGGAACTTAATGTTTGGGGCATCACGCACTAAGTCGTGAGAAAATAACAAGTTAATAATTTTGAAATTAATATGTGCTAATCTCTTGTGTCATTGGTCACAAAGTTACGCATTATCTTTTGCAATAAAACACATTACGGTAGAATTGTCTAAGCAAAGGAAATCTAAACAGAAAATATTTCTGCTTCGAGTGACTGTTAAGACCGTCTCCAAATTTTCATATGACTTTATCAAGAACTTGTCCTTGCAGAACTCAACGATGAAGCCTTTGTCACATAGTTGACTTATGCTTATGAGATTATGGTGTAATCCTTCAACATAAGCCACGTCTGTGAAAGAGACTACGCTGTTGGAAATCATACCATAACCTTTTATAGATCCCTTATCTGAACCTCTAAAGATGACTTTGGGTCCGTCTTTGACAGGGGTATAATAAGGCAAAAGGTTTCTTCTCCCGATCATGTGCCGAAAGCTTCCACTATCCAAATACCAGATTAGAGTTCTATTGGCCTTTGGACATTCCTGTAAAAATAAATCAGTTTACCTTAGGAACCCAAATGTATTTGGGTCCTTGGTTCCTAATCAGCATACTCCCCCTAAGAACATTAGCCTTGCGAGTGCTCGTTCTCGCATAGCTAACTATAGGAGTTACATGATTGGCTGGGTTATACAACTAATCTGCACCAAAATGGCCAATTTTGCCGCGGCACCACCAGTCGAATCTATTGTACCTCCTTTTGTACTCATGCTTTACCCTTTGAACGTGAGGTCTAGTAGGGGCAGAATTCTTAGAGGTGGAGGCCTCCTGATTATAGTATACACAAGGGCTTCCCATCTCCTTAAACTTAAGCACATCAGATTTAGCTTTTGGAGCCTTCTTATTTTTATGGCCATGCACATATGGACCATAACTCTTCATCTGAATTTCCTCAAATGGTGCTTTGAACACGCTGGCACCAAATTCACGGGGACGAGTCCATCCCTGGTATCTGTTCTTGGGCTCTACATGAGTAGGCCTAGCATGATCACCATAGGATGACTCAAGGTCAAACTTGTTCGTCGGGAAGATTACTTTCCTGAATGAAGGTTGACACATGGGTGCCTTCCCCTTTTCTTTGGCACTAGACTTCTTGGTAGCCTTACCCTTTCCACCGACATGGACAAGACCACTACCCTTCTTCTGAGTAGAAAACTCCTCAATGAGAGGGAGGATAGTCTTTGGCTTGGAGTAGCTCTCAACGAGTTTCCTCTCTACCAAGAGCTTTTCTTACAGCTCATCAAGATACTTCTCTTTCTGACTTAGTGTTTCAGCAAAGCCTTGTAGCTCCTCCTTTAGGGAGCGGACTTCATCTCTGAGTGGAAGCACTTTTTGAATTTCTTCCTTCAGAATTGTTTTCGCTTCCTTGAGGGAGGCAATCTCTTTTGACTGCTTTTTGACCACCTTACGACATTTATTAAAAGCTTTCAACAGGACCTCGTACCAAGCAACTAACTCAGAATCGTCCTCTTCAGAAGAGTATACATCATGTCCATTAGAGGACGTATCGGATTCAGAAAGAATTGTGTGTGAGTTTACCTTCCCGAGATACTCTGAGTCGCCCACTTCCTCGTCAGATTGAGCCATAAGTCCGATGTAGGCTTCTTCAGTCTCAGAGCTAGACTCACTCGAGTCACTGTCGATGAGAGTCTTTGACTTTTTAGGGATGAAGCTCTTTTCATCTTTCTTCTTCCCTTTAGAGGATCTCTTCTCGTCCTTCCTTGAGGTATCCTTCTTCTTGTAAGGACACTCCGCAATCATGTGACCTATTTTATTACAACAGTAGCAAACAACGTCAGAATAAAAATATTTCTTCGGTTTGGACTTATACCTGTCCTCCTTATTGTAGCTTTTCTTAGTGCGATCACCATCACGATGTGATATCCTGTAGTTAGATGAAGGATTTTTATCTGCCTCCTCTTGCTCAACGGTTTCTTGAACTGTCTCAAGATGACGGAGAACTCTACGTCAGATAGCTCAGAGCCCGATGTGTTGGGCTCAGAGTCTTTAGGAGTGTCTGGAGCTCGTTTCCTTATGGGTGACACAGCTCTATACTTTATTGATCCTTCAGCCTTCAGGGCCACCGTCTTGTCTCGGCTAGATGTTTTGTTACTCTACTCCTCCTTCTTCCTAGTATTCATTTGGAGTTTGTAGGAGAGAAATTTGCCAAATAGGTTTTGAGGGTCGATCTCCGGCAATTTTCCAAATTCTCTAATGGCAACGACCTTTGTGTCCAAGTCCTTTGTGAGGGATCTAAGGAACTTGTCGTTCAGTTCACCATGAGTGAAGACGCGGCAATAGTTTCTGAGTCCGTTGACGATCTTGAAGAATTTTTCGAAGCTGTCTGCAATGGTATCACTTGATGCTTGCTTGAAAGCTTCGTATTCTTGATTCAATAGAGATATGTGATCGTCTCACACTTCATATGTACCTTCCATAAGTACAACCAGGCAGTTCCACATCTCCTTGGCAGATTTACAGTTGAATATGTTCTGAAGCATTGAGTCATCCACTGCACTTGTTATTATATTCTTCGCTTTCTTGTCCAGGGAGACTACGACAATCTCATCCTAAGTGAGATCAATCATATTATTTGGAATCTAAATTGTTGGATTTATAGTTGATACCAAAGTAGGGATGTGTGGTCCTTCTTCCACGATCTAAAAAATTCTCGGATCTGCAGCTTCCATGTAGAACCGTACTCTTTCTTTCCAAATGGGAAAGTTCTCTTTGGTGCACATTGGTAGCTTCATGGAAGACATATCTTTGCTTTGATCCATGGTAACTGTTTCGAATCTCTCAATAGTAGATCAGGGATGTTGATCAAGGTGTTAGCCTTATCAACTAAAATGCCTCTTTGATACCAATTGAAAGTATTTAGTGTCTACCTCAATCACCTAGACGAGGGTGAATAGGTGATGTTTGCGTCTTTTTGCGAAATAAAAATTATCTAAATAATAAGCACACAAATGCAGAGATTTTATAGTGGTTTCCCGAGTTGGGTACGTCCAATATCCCTCCTCGCCTATCTTCCATGAAGGGCAAATTTTGCTACTTCACCAAACTCAAATTTCGTCAAATCTTACACCTCGGAGTCGCAACTCTTACACCTCGGAGACAAAGCTCCTACCACTCGGAGAAAAAACTCTCCTACAACTCGATCCGCAAACTAGATCTACAAACTCGATCAATAACCGGATCTACTCTCTTGATCCACAAACAAATCTACAAAACTTGGTTAAAAATCTCCTACAATATTCAAAATAAAGTTACAACAACAACACACGATTCCAATCTTGATCCGACATTCTTTTAAGGTTGGATGTTGAATCTTAGAGAACTCGGAACCTTGAAATCTATAGATCATGAACCTTGACTTTAATCAACAAGGACTGGAGAAAAATAGATCTTGAATGAAGAAGCGATCCAGACAACGATGTCATCGGTGAAGAAGATGGTTGTGCGAAGATGCGGCTGATCAGAAGAAATTCGCGAAAACGAAAGTCAGCCGACGGGTTTTTCCTTTTTCGGGAAGTTTGAAATTTTATTCGAGAAATTAGGTTTTTGGACTTCTTCTTCATTTCAAAATTACTCTAGGTATTTATAAATAGATTCGAAATGAAATGGCAATAAAAGATTTCCAAACTTGAAACATAGAAAAGTACTGTACATGGCCGTCGGTTTCGAACCAGAAAAAAATAGGAAAAATTGACAAGGAAAATTCGGGGATAATCATCGAGTATCTGGTATGATACTCTCCGAATTAGAGTAATTAAATACACCGAACATTACCTAAGACATACTCAGCGAGTATCGCTTGGGATACTCGTCGAATTCGGCGAGTATCACTAGCGATACTCGACGAATTCGGCGAGTATCGCCAGTGATACTCGTCGAATTTGCCTTGGTCAAATACTGGAATCCTAGAGAACTTATCCTAAGTATATACGATGAATTTGGCGGGTATCAGGAAGTATACACGACGAATTCGGCGTGTATCAACGGGATACTTGATGAATTCGACGTGTATGACTCACCATACTCGCTTAATTTTACTTAGGTAAAATTCTTCGTTTCTGACTTCTTTCCTTTGGCCTTCCTCTCTCCTACTCCTATACTTGGGATAGAAGTACACCCCAATAGAGAAATTACACGTGAGTTAACACATTATCCTACACAATGAAGGATTACATTGTATAGTCTCGTGTTTAGTGACCCACTATAACATAACATTGGTGTGTACTTGGCATTGTAAACATGCAAGTACATAACTAAAAAGTAATATCAAATACAGACTCAATTCATCTTAGCTTAACTGGACCCTTTTTCAAATCAGGGTTATTGTGGATATAATACCAACCACATAGCCATCTAGAACAGCGGAGTAACACTATTGGCAGGCCAACCTGAACTGCACTTAGCAGTTCAAAACAGCGGAGGTTGGCTATTTGCAAGCCATTTTCAGAAAACTATAAATAGACCCAAGGGGGTCCCTCAGAAGGCATGCTTACTAGTGCCCCTGTCTTCTAGCGCTTTCTGAGGTACCTTTAGATCGACATTTGGCTAAGTAGGGGAAGCGCTCTGAGACCTTCTAGTTGTTTGTCTCTCAAGAGAGTAGTAAGTGTGTGATCACCCCTTCCCTAAGGGTGAACTCCATAGATTCCAAGTTTTAGGTTTCAACATTTTTGTGCGGTGTGCGTGGAGCGTGGTCAACACCGAAAATTTTCAACAAAATCGATGACTGGAGTAGAAGGGAAAGGTTCAGGCGGGGCCAACTTGCCACACCCACCTCCCCCTCTTGCCAATGTCGGCATGTTGGATGAGTTCATGCAGTAGATGCGGAGTCGCATCATATTCGCACTCGGCACTCATGCCGAGTTCTCGACACTAGTGGTTCTAGTATTCGCCGCCCCAGCCCTAGGCGAGGACGCACCCGGCAGGCGAGCCAGGAAGGAGGTAGCAGATAGAGTAGGCGAGCGCAAGCTGCAGGGGCTCGTGCTCTACCACAAATCAGAATCTGAGGGCTGGGTCGGCGAGATGGGGGTGCAAGATCCCTCTACTCGCCCAGCATAGGGGGTAAACCTATTTAACGAGTTTTTTTTATGAGCCCAAGTTCCCGAGGGGTTCCGGTAGCCGGAGATGTCCTACTACACCGGGAAGGGCGACCCAGTCCAGCACGTCCAGCGGTTTGAGAACGTAGTCTCGATCAAACAAATGTTTGATGGGTTCAAGTACAGACTCTTCGTCATCACCCTCAAGGAGAAGGCAAGAGATTGGTTCCAGCAGCTCTCGGCCAGCTCCATCTACTGTTTTGAGGACCTGCATCGGGGGTTCATGCTGAGATTCACCACCTCGAGGAAGAGGAAGAAGGAGCCCAAGTCTCTGTTCTGCGTCAAGCAGGGCGTGAACAAGACCTTGGGGGCTACTTGGATAGGTTCTAGGAGGAGGTTCTCCAGGTACAGGAGATGTCAGGGAATACCATGATGGTAGCCTTCACCCTTGGCTTCAGCTAGGGTTCTTCGTAATGGAGCTGATGAGGGTGCCTCCAGTGTCCTTTGAGGAGCTAATGGAAAGAGCGATAGGGAAGGTCGAGTTGGAGGCGGCAAACCCGAAGTTTGGCGGGAAGCTGGCTAGGTGGGCCACCGAGGAGGAGAAGTGTTGGGTACATTGGATACATTGTACTTAATTTGAAGATGCCCCTTCAACTCAATGATATACACATATTTGTATTTGATATATATTAAAGTTTCTGTATGCAGGATGTCTATTTCATATTGATTGGATAGGTAGACACAACAAGCTGACTAGATTTTGAAGAAAATTGGCTAAGTACAAAAGTGTCGACACACTTCAACTATGTCGACACCTTTGAAAAAGCAGTGTCAAGACATGTCAGCAAAATGCTGAGTGAAGTCAGCACAGCTACATAAAAATGGGTAAACACAAAAGCGTCGACACACCTCACCTATGTCGACGCCTTTGCAGAAGGTGTTTCGAGACAAGTGAGTTAACTTGACACAGAAGATTCAAGACAACTGTATCGAGACAAGTCAGGTTTCTCGACACCTTGAAGACTGAGTTAGCAGTGTCGTGATAAGACATCATACCAGACACTATAAATCTTGAAGCAGTTGTGTCGAGATAATATAACTGTCTTGAAACAAAGAAGGCAGGAGATTTTTTCTAAGTAAAATTATGTCGAGACAAACCAACTATCTCAAGACAACCTAACTGTCTTGACACTAAGAAGTTGTGCAAAGTCAACACATAAGATGGTTGTGTCGAGACAAATCAACTGTCTCGACACTTTCAAGTTTCAGATGAAAATTCTTCCAAGTAGAATTGTGTCGAGACAGTTGTGATGTCTCGACATAAGTGTCGAGACACTTTGGACATTTCGACACTTTTTGTTTCTGAAGATGTGCAGAGTCAACACAGAAGTGTCAAGATAAGTCAAAACTATCACTTTAGCTACAGAAATGTGATACGTCAACAAAAATTGTTTAAGGGGAAATTTGAAGAATGATGTCAGATGTTGATGTCATCATCCAAAAACCAGCAATCCATAAAAGCTATAAATATAGGGATTGTCAACACCAAACAAGAGACACACAATACACATAATCGAAAAAGAAAACAGAAATTATCATTCTTACAATTCCGAGGAGGAAGAAGACGAAGGTCTTCAAGAAAATCCCCAGATCCCTTCACCAGGTTGATCTGAAGACTAAGGTGAATCTGATCTATAATTTCTTCAGAGAATTCAAGCCGATCAACATCAAGAAGATTGTAGATCCAGAGATTCAACTTTTCAGCAAATCAATTTATCAATAAGAAATCCATTGTTGTTGAGTTGAAGAATCTGTGCTAACAGATAAGTAAGAATTATAGACATTATGTTTTCTGAAGGTTGTTGTTTACACGTTACCACTTTATTTTGTAAGATCTCTTTGAGATCTCAGTGGGTAGGAGATCTTATCTTTGAGTTGTAAGCCTAAGTTATAAAGGCTGAGGTAGGGTTCATAAGAGGCCTAAGGTAGGTGGTTTTAGGTAAATCACTGAGTTGTAAGCCTAATTTATAAAAGCTGTGGTAGGGTTCTTGAGGAATCTGAGGTAGGAGATTGGGAGAATCTCCGAGGTAGGACCTATTGGTCTGAGTGTAGGTTTCTTAATAGAAACTGATACTGTAGGATCTTTGGATCTAAGTTAAAGAGGAGGAGCTATAACCTTATCTAGCGCATTGCTAGTGAGGAAGAAAGGGGAAAGTTGATGTATCCTAGATAGGGAAAACACTATAAATTATATGTGTGCAGAGTGTTGTTAATTACTATTGTTTGTGCTGTGTTCAAAATTCTATAACTGTTAAAATTGTTAAGTGATAAATATTTACTAAAGTATATTAAAAAATCACCAATTAACCCCCTCTAGGTGATTATTAATCCATAAGATTATCTTTCAAGTGGTATCAGATGGAGGTTCTTTAAGAAAGACCTAACTGTCTAAAAAAGATCCAAAGGGTATTTAAAATTTAAGATATATGGATTCTGAATCACACAGAGAACTCAGTTATATGAAACTACCTATTTGTGCAAAGGACAACTTTGCTATATGGAAACAAAGAGTAAGAATTTTCATGGAAGCCTCAGATCCAAGAATCTTTGTCTCTGTACACGGAGGACCATATGTCCCAATAAAGACATCTATTTTAGATGCAAATGTTCAAACACCTAAGAAACTATCAGAAATGACAAAGGATGAGGTAGTACTTGCCACCATGGACAAAGGAGCACAAAATATAATAGTCAGTGCAATAGACAATTCAAATTTTTAGAATCTAGTACACTGTAATACATCCAAGGAGATGAAGGATACACTCATAGTATACATGGAAGGCACAGAAGAAGTAAGAGATGACAAAAAATATCTCCTCAACTAGCAGTATGTGGCCTTCAGAAAAGGAAATACTGATTTTATAGAACAATGTTATGAAAAGTTCTTTAGAATAGTAAATCACTTAAGAAACTATGACAGGAATTTCTCAAACTATGAGCTGAATGACAAATTATTGAGATCCCTAAATAAATAAAGGGACATCAAGATTTTTGTTGTAATTGAAATGGGGAATCTAAGAAATATATTACCCCAAGACTTGTATGGGAAGCTAATGTCACATGAGCTTCAACTAAACTCTAGAAAAGCTGAAGCAGATTCTGCCAGAAGTTCAACCCAAACTAAAATTGTGGCCTTCAAAGTAGATACATCTAAGAAAGCTAGAAGAGAAATCTCATCATCACCCAGATGGGATGAAGATACAGATAGCACTGGAGTCTTTCTTCATCAAAAGATCTAACAGATGATGAATTGGCACTATTTACCAAGCAATTCAAGAAAATGCTCAGAAGAAGGAAGTAGTGGAATAAAAGAAATCCTTCTGGATCAAGCTCTAGTAAGAGCAAAGACAATCACAGAGACAAATTTATGGTTAGGTACGATTCTCATTAGAATAAATAATCTAAGATGGACATTATTTGCTTTTGCTATAATAGGCCTGGGCATGTCATAGCTGACTGTACAGTAAAAAGTAAGGAGAACAAAAAGTCTAAAGAAAAGAAGTTCTATAAGAACAGGAAATTAGAAAAGGGTCTAATGGAAAAGAAATCCAAGACCTTATCTGATAGTGATACTGACTCAACAGAGTCAGAAGAAGAACTTGCTAGACTGTTCTCCTATGTAGAAGAGTTCGTCAGAAAGGCCATATACAAAGGGAAAAGCTCCACAACTTCATCACACTTTGGTGATTCTGAAGAAGATATGGAGATCAATTTAATGGCACTATCTGATGATCATGAAACAGAAGCTCTTGACTGTCAAGATACTCAGGTAATCTATGACAATTCAATATGTTCTAAAACTTCTATATATGAGACTGGGGATGAGCTGGACTCATGTGACTCAAAGCTTGATTCACATGAGACTAACTTTGTGACTGAACTACAATAGCATACAGTCAAATTTGGAAAGCTGTTGGATGCCCTAGTGAGCAGCAAGAAGCTTGTCAAAATATAAGCTATAGAGATAGCATCACTAAAAGGTTTTGAGTATCATCATAAGATAGATACTCAGAAAATTGGTCTTTGAAATTCTAAGTTAGCACAGCTGACTAAGATCATTGATGATCAAATCCTATTGCTGAAGCAGAAGGATGCAACTATTCAGGAGCTGAAACTTAAACTCTTGAAAGAGAAAAGAATAGTACAACAATGTTCTAAACCTAAAACTATTCTACCCATTATAGATAGATTCTCAGGAACACCTGGAAGTGGTCATGGGTATGTTAAACCCAAGAGGAAAAGTGGTAAAAAACTGGCAAGACAAAAGTGTATAGACATTCAACAGACGATATTTCAGACTAAAGGAAAAGAAATACATAAGTCTTGACTAGTTGGACCAAGTTCATATGTGAATAAGAAAGCTATTCCTAATGTGTGTGCTAGTTGTAAATGAGAGGCAAAACAACTTATTTGCACCCAGTCAAAATACAACTATTAAGTGTGTTGATTCCTATTCTAAGGAATGTTAGCACAAAGTTCCTTCTGTCCTTCCTAAGAGGAGGTACACCATGTATGAATGCTGGTGTTGTGGAAATATAGGACACTTTGCCTTGGACTTTTGGTTCAATTACATTGTGTATCATAATTAGAAAAGATATCCAGTTAAGAAACACACTGGTGGTTTCAATAGATCCACAACTAACAAGAACCTAGGACCCAAAACAACTTGGGTTCCTAAGGAAAAATATATTCTTATTTTGCAGGAATGTCCAAGCTTCAGAGATAGACTAATCTGGTACGTGGATAGTGGATGTTCCAGACATAAGACTGGAATAAGAGGCTATTTGAGGGAATTTGTCTCCATAGAGAATGGACTAAAGGTTCATCAAGCACAACAGGTGAAGACTTGAAGCTAAAGGAGCTAACTATAGAAGATATTATTCCAGCAATCAAGAATATGTAAGATGGAGTTAACATAGTTAAAGAAGTGATTGCACAGAAACAACAAGAAGAAACCCAGCATGATGTAGGTGGTCAAGGAGAAGAAGTCACATTACCTATTATTATCAGACATCTAAGAGAAAATCCAAAAGAATTGATCATAGGAGATGATGTACAGGGTGTGACCATAAGAAGCAAACATCACAACATAGTGATGTACTCAAGCTTTCTGTCCTAGACTGAACCAAAGAAATTTGAAAAAGCTAATGTGGATCAATTTTGGATAGGTGCAATGCAGGAAGAATTGAACCAGTTCAAGAGGTGCAATGTCTGGAAGTTGGTTCCCAAATAAGATAACTGTAACATCATAGGAACCAAATGGATATATAAAAACAAACTAGATGAGAATGGGGTTATAGTTAGAAATAAAACTAGAATGGTTGCAAAGGGTTGTAGACAAGAAGAGGGGAAAGAATTTGATCAAACTTTTGCACCTGTGGCTAGATTGGAGGCAATAAGACTCTTCCTAGCATATGAAGCCTATAAAAGTTTCAAAGTTTACCAAATGGATATGAAGTCAGCCTTCCTAAATGGTAACCTTAAAGAAAGAGTCTATGTTGAGCAACCCTCAGGTTTTGTTGATTCTACTAAACCTACTCATGTTTATTTGCTTTTAATAGCTCTCTATGGTTTAAAACAAGCCCCAAGAGCTTAGTATAAGACTCTATCTATGTTCCTTCAGGAGAATAAATTCTCAAGAGGGAAAATAGACAAAATACAATTTTTAAGGGAAGTCAAAGGCAAGAACATCCTAGTACAAATATATGTTGATGACATTATATTTGGTTCTACTGATGAGTCACTTTGCACTAAGTTTGCTAAGTTAATGCAAGGAAAGTTTGAAATGAGTAGCATGGGTGAACTCAAGTTTTTCTTGGGTCTACAAGTTAAGCAAACTTTAGATGGACTTTCATTAGTCAGTCTAAGTTCACCAAGGAGTTAATCAAGAAGTATGGCATGGAAACTGCCACTTCAATGAAAACACTAATGGGTTCCAGTATGTCTTTACACAAGGATGGTGCTGGGAAGCCAATTGATATCACCTTATATAGGAGCATAGTTGGATCACTACTCTATCTAACAGTCAGCAAACCAGACATAATGTATGTCACATGTGTCTGTGCTAGGTATCAAGCATACCCTAAGGAATCTCACTGTATAATAGTTAAAAGAATATTGAGATAGCTAAAGGGCATACCTAATCTTGGTCTCTTGTATCTCAGGAATAGTGATTTTGAAATGACAGGCTTTTCAGATGCAGATTATGCAGGATGTAAGGAAGACAGGAAAAGCACATCAGGATCATGTCAAGTTCTTTGAGGGAGGCTAGTGTCATTGAGTAGCAAAATGCAAACATGTGTAGCAATATCCATAGTTAAATCTGAGTACATTTCAGCTGGTGGTTGTTGTGCACAATTACTTTGGATTAAGCACCGGTTATAAGACTACAACTTACAGTTAAGTAAAATTCCTTTGTTATGTGATTCTACAAGTATTATTTCTATTGCAAAGAATCCTGTGTCACATAGTAGAACAAATCACATTAAATTAGATATCATTTTATTAGAGAACATGTAGAAAATGAAGATATTAGCTTAGAATTTTTTCCAACAAGTAAACAAGTTGCTGATATTTTTACTAAGCCTTTGGAAGAAGAGAAATTTAATTTCTTCAAATTTTAACTTGGAATGTTAAACCTTGAGGGGGAGAGGGTAATGATAAGGGCCAGTTTTAAGCATGCTACATGGATATCAAACAACATCAGAGAAAATTGAGGCCATCCTCCCCTTTGGTATGATGGTGACCAAACTATTGAGTTTGGTTATCAACCAACTCAATTTGAAGTAACTCATGTTGCTCAGTAATCTATGTACAATCCTCCTGCACAAATTCAATTTGAAGCCATTCAAGCTGATTTTCAACATATGTACAGTCCTCCACCACCAGTTCAAAATGTTATATATGAAGAGGTGGAGATGTTTGCATCTGCTATGCTGAAAGAGAAAGAGGCTCAACTGTTAAAGAAAAGGTTTAAGGAACAAGCTGAAGCTAGGCCTGACTATGAACAGTGGAGCCCAACCTCTAGATTAATCATACTAATTGCATGGAAAGTAGTTAATTCTAATGTTACTAATAGGGGTAAATGGTATAATGAGCAAGAATGGACTAAACATTTAAAGCAGTAAGAGGTTATCCAGAAATTCAGACATGATCTGAAGACAGGGAAGATCCCTGCAAATGCTGTTGAGCCCAGTAAATACTTTCCCAAGCCTTATCATTATTTTGAGAGGCAAAGGCTCAAGGAGGAAGATATTTCTAAATCCAAGGTTAATAAAGGTAAAAAGATAACAGATGTCAAAGGTTCTTGAAGTAAAAGCAAAAATACTATCTGGAAAAGGCATAGTCATCAAAGAACTAGAACATCCTTAGAATATATTTTCTAGTCATTTTTGTACCTTTACTTTTAGATCAGTATAACAAATTACACAACAATAACCCTTGAACAAATTTATAATGAAAATTTTGGTTGCACTATGTTATCTATATGTGTTATCAATTGTATCACTTCATATGTTATAAAGTTCTATTGAATTTCTAACTCTATCATCATGTTTTGGTATCATATTATATATCATTGAATTAGGGTTATGACTTCTCCAAATAGGGGGAGATTGTTGGATTCATTGGATACAATGTACTTAATTTGAAGAAGCCCCTTCAACTCAATGATATACACATATTTGTATTTGATGTATATTTAAGTTTATGTATGCAGGATGTCTATTTTATATTGATTGGACTGGTGGACAAAACAAGCTGACTAAATTTTGAAGAAAAATGGCTAAGTACAAAAGTGTCGACACACTTCAACTGTGTCGACACCTTTGTAGAACCTGTGTCAAGATATGTCAGCAAAATGTTGAGTGAAGTCAGCACAGTCTACATAATAATCGATAAACACAAAAGTATCGACACACCTCACCTATGTCGACACCTTTTCAAAAGGTCTGTCGAGACAAGTCAGTTAACTTGACACAGAAGATTCAAGACAGCTGTGTCGAGACAAGTCAGTTGTCTCGACACCTTGAATACATAGTCAGCAGTGTCAAGATAAGACAGCATACCTGACACTATAAAGATTGAAGCAGTTGTGTCGAGACAATACAATTGTCTTAACACAAAGAAGGTAGGAGATTTTTTTCTAAGAAAAATTGTGTCGAGACAAACCAACTATCTCGAGATAATCTAACTGTCTTGACACTAAGTAGATGTATAGAGTCAACACAGAAGATGGTTGTGTCGAGACAAATCAACTGTCTCGACACTTTCAAGTTTCAGATGAAAATTCTTCCAAGTAGAATTGTGTCGAGACTGTTGTTATGTCTCGACATAAGTGTCGAGACACTTTGGACATTTCGACACTTTTGGTTTTTGAAGATGTGCAGAGTCAACACAGAAATGTCAAGACAAGTAAGAACTATCACTTCAGCTACAAAAATGTGATTCGTCAAAAGAAATTGTTTAAGGGCAAAATTTGAAGAATGATGTCAGATGTTGATGTCATCATCCAAAAACCAGCCATCCATGAAGGCTATTAATAGAGGGGTTGTCAACACCAAACAAGAGACACATATTACACAGAATTGAAAAAAGAAAGCATAAATTCTCATTCTTATAAATCCGAGAAAGAGGAATAAGACGAAGGTCATCAAGAAAATCTCCAGATCCCTTCACCAGGTTGATCTGAATACTAAGGTGAATCTGATCTACAATTTCTTTAAGGAATTCAAGCAGATCAACATCAAGAAGATTGCAGATCTAGATATTCAACTTTTTAGCAAATCAATTTATCAAGAAGAAATCCATTGCTGCTGAGTTGAAGAGTTTGTGCTAACAGATAAGTTAGAATTACAGAAATTCTTTTTTCTGAAGGTTGTTGTTTACACTTTACCTCTTTATTTTGTAAGATCTCCTTGAGATCTGAGTGGGTGGGAGATCTTATCTCTGAGTTGCAAGCCTAAGTTATAAAGGCTGAGGTAAGGTTCATAAGGGGCCTGAGGTAGGTGGTTTTGGGTAATAATTGAGTTGTAAGCCTAGTTTATAAAGGCTGAGGTAGAGTTCTTGAGGAATCTGAGGTAGGAGATTGGGAGAATCTCTGAGGTAGGACCTATTGGTATGAGTGTAGGTTTCTTAATAAAAACTGAGACTGTAGGATCTTTGGATTTGAGTTAAAGAGGAGGAGCTATAACCTTATCTAGCACATTGTTAGTGAGGAAGAAGGGGAAAAGTTGATGTACCCTAGATAGGGGAACCACTATAAATTTTGTGTGTGCAGTGTGCTGTGAATTGTTGTTGTTTCTGTTGTGTTAAAAATTCTATAACTGCTAAAATTATTAAGTGATAAAGATTTACTAAAGTATATTAAAAAACACCAATTCACCCCCCTCTAGGATATTATTAATCTGTAGGATTAATAATCAAGAAGGAGCCAAGAGGTAGCAGGGGTCAGGAGGATAGGAGAGCTGAACCCCGATAGAGAGAATAGTAACAGCAATTACAACCCAGGTGGGGGCACTAGGAGCCGAACCATCGGCTAGGTTGGAGGTCAGAATGGCAGGACCAAAGGCCGCAGAGAGGTTTCCATGGAGGAGACTACCGCCAGGGGGTCCAGGGTCAATTTCACCCTCTAGGCGGGAGGCAAGGCCAGATAACCACTCTCTCCGATCAAAATTAGGCTATGGCAATAGCCATGGGGGAGAGGAGGAGAGCTTGGAGGAGGAGAAGGAAGGAGTCCCGGGTGGAGCTCCCGTACTGTGAGTTCCACCAAGAAGAGGGGCACGCAACAACAAAGATCCCCGAGTTCCTCGAGATGAGGGGAGCCAAGGGACAGCAGCAGCAATAAGGCCGCCGGGAACTGCGGATTGAGGAGGTCCTTCATAGGGAAGAGGAGGATAGGTATAAGGACAAGGCTGACGTTGGAGCCCGAGGAGGGATCAGAGTGATCTACGGGGGGTGGGAGTCGAGGCTTCCCGAAAGGCGAGCCTTCACACTATGTATTGCCGGAGCGTTGGCTCCACATCCCAAACTCCACCTCCCTAATGAGAATATTACCTTCTCAAGGAAGGACATGCCAGATCATGAGGATCCCGGATCATGAGCCATCGAAAATTTCACTATCCCACAGATTCTCATTAATAATGCGAGCTCGGTCAATGTCATTTTAAAGAAGGCGTTCGACGCGATGAAAGTAGAGGCCAAGAGGGTGTTGTCCTCAGATGGGCCTCTGTTTGGATTTTCCGGGGAGAAGAAGGAAGTGGAAGGAGGAGTGGGACTCCATGTTACTCTGGGGGGTCAATCATATACTTGAAGAATCATCATCGTAGATTCCCCCAGCAGCTATAATACCATCTTTAGGCAGCCCCTCATCAGATCCTTCCTCTATGTCCCCTCATCCTTCCATCAATACTTGAAGTTCAATGATGAGGGGATCCAGTTCTGGGTCTGAGGATACCCCAAGGTGGCGAGAGAGTGTTACGTCACAGCAGTGAATTCCATCTCTTGGCAGGAGGGGGTCAAGGAGATGGAGAGGAGGATTATGGAGCTGTCCGGGCCAGAAGCTGGAGAAGAGGTGGAGATGGAAGAGGAGGAAGAATTCCACGCCCAGGTAGTGGCGGCAGAAGCTGCTCTAGAATATTCGGCCAAGGCAATGGCTGTGGAAGAAGCAGAGGCCTTTCTCCAAGGAGAGGGGGATGTTTGTGAATGGGGAGAGCAGTCCAGGCGGGAGGCTACAGAAGAAGTGGTGGAGATGGAAGTTCTCACCCAGGGAGGTAGGGTGGAGAAGGTTCGCATCTACGGGGGGATTACCCCGGAGGACCAGGGCAGGATGTTGGAGTGCATCTAGAAAAATGTGGATTACTTTGCATGGAGCGTGGTAGAGATGTCAGTGATCGATGCAGATGTTTCCTACCACCGCTTCAACCTGTATCCCGAAGCCCTCCCCTTCCAGCAGAGTAAGAGGTCCATTGTAGACAAGATGGCCTAGCCCATAAAGGAGGAGGTGGCCAAACTCCTCAAGGCCAGCTTTGAATGTGAAATTCAATACCCATGTCGGATCTCCAATATAGTGATGGTTAAAAAAGGAGACGAACGGTGGCGTATCTGTGTTGATTTTTATTTGCTTAAAAAATCATGCCCTAAGGATTGTTATCCCCTTCCTCGGATCGACGTGCTAGTTTACTCAGCCGTCAGTTTTCATGTAATGAGTTTTTTGGATGTGTTTTTAGGTTACCACCAAATCAGGATGCACCCTCCTGACATAAAAGATGTCTCCTTCATCATGGGGGATGGATGATACTGCTACAAAATGATGCCCTTTGGGTTGAAGAATACAGGGGCGACGTACCAAAAGATAAAGGACATGGTCTTCCGAGAATAAAAGGGAAGGAACCTGGAGGTGTATGTAGATGATCTTATGGTCAAGAGTCGATACGTGGACTCTCACCTCCAGAACCTGGAGGAAACCTTCACCACCTTGCGCGAGTACAAGATGAGTCTGAACCCCATAAAGTGCATTTTTGGGGCTAGCATGGGGGAGTTCTTGGGCCATCTCCTATCTCCCGCAGGGGTGGAACAAAATCCAGACAAGGTCAAAGAAATCATTGAGTTGAGATTGCCTCGGAATGCAAAGGAGGTGCAACAGTTGATGGGCAAGCTGGCTGGGTTTAGCAGGTTCCTTTCCAGGGTAGGGGAGAAGTGTTGCCCCTTATTAAAAACATTGAGGGGGGGCCAGAAGTTCGAGTGGACCAAGGAGTGCGAGGAGGCATTCCAAGCCTTGAAGAGGAAGTTGACTCAGGCTCCGCTCCTCCAAGGGCAAAAGGAAGGGGAGACCTGTCCCTATACCTTGGAGTAGGAGCCGAGGCCCTGAGCTCCACCTTGGTTTGGGAAGAGGGGAAGAATAAGTTGCCCGTCTATTATATGACTCGGGTCCTGAGGAAGACGGAGCTCCGATATCCCATCTTGGAGAAGCTGGCCTTCGCTTTTGTCATCTCGGCCCGGAGGCTCCGTCCCTACATCCAGGCACACTCCATTTGAGTGGTGACTGACAATCCCCTCCACAACATCTTTGAGGGGGTGGAGTATTCAGGAAGATTGGCTAAGTGATCGGTGGAGCTAAGTGTGTTCTATATCTCTTTCATCCCGCACCTTTCGATCAAGGCCCAGGCGATGGCTGACTTCCTTGTTGATTATATGGTCGAGGTGGTGGAGGCGGAACTCACCCGCCCAGTTCCTTGGAAGGTAATGGTGGATGGTGCCTCAGGTAAGAATTCCTTAGCGGAGGGGTGATCTTGGAAAGCCCCAAGGAACAAAGATAAAGCAAACAATAATTGTCCATTTTCCTATTAGTAACAATCAGGTCGAGTATGAGGCAGGTATTGCAGGGCTGCGTCTGGCCAGGGAACTAGGATTGCTTGATGTGGAGGTCTTCGCTGACTCCATTGTAGTGGCTTCCCAGATTAATGGAGAGTTTTAGGCAATGATCCTACCCATAAGTTATACTTAGCAAAGGTAAAGGGGGTCAGCAGCATGTTCTAAACCTTCTCTATCGGACATATACCCTGGGAGGAAAATGAATAGGTCGATCAGCTGGAGAAGCATGCTCCCCGGGTGGGGGTACCATCACCGACCTATTCTATCTATCCATCGAAGTGGGGGAGCTGATGGAGTTGGATCAACAACCCTCGTGGATTGACCCTTTCACGACGTTCCTTTCCACAGGGGAGTATCTGGAAAGGATTGACAAAAAGAAGTTCAAGTGCAAGTCACCATACTATCTCGTCCGTGATGGGCAGTTGTATCAGAAGACTCTCTCAGGTGTATTGGCTTGTTGTATGGCCGAAAGGGAGGTCCAGAGAATCTTGGAAGAGGTCCACTCCGGAGAGTGTGGGAGTCACTCCGGGAGTCAAACCCGGGACGGAAGGATTGTCAGGAAAAGGTACTTTTGGCCTACCTTGGGCCATGACACTGTCGAATTCACGAAGAAGTGCAACAAGCTCCAGTTATTTTTCCCCCCTCCAACTACGACCAGCCCAGCGCCTCAAAAGCATCATAGCCCCCTGGACCTTTGTCATCTAGGGAATGGATTTAGTAGGACCCTTCCGCCAGGATAGCGGGAGAGGAGGTTCCTTTTAGTGATGATCGACTATTTTTCTAAGTGGTTTGAAGTGAAGGCACTGGACAAGGTGACCTCCCAAGTGATCAGAAACTTTATGTGGGGGGAGATCATCTGTAGACACGGGTTACCCCATGCCATTATCACAAACAATGTGCCTGAGTTCTCCAGCACCGAGTTCTTCACTTTATTTGGGCAGCTCGGGATAGATCTCAGGTTTTCGTCGGTCCATCACCCCACGAGCAACGGGCAGGTGGAGGTAGCAAATAAGATCATTGTGAACCTCTTAAAGAAGAAGGTGGAGAATTTAAAGTGTAGCTTGGTGGTGCAGCTTCCTTCAGTTCTTTGGACACTCAGAACCACTCCCAACACGGCCACGGGGGAGACCCCCTTCAAGCTCTCCCATGGATGTGAGGTAGTACTTCCCATAAATTTTGAATTCCAAATACCTTGGGTAGCAGAGGCTCGGGAAAGCAGGGAGGAATGGAGATTCGAGAACGAGTAGGAGCTAAGGCTCTGATTGGACATGATAGTGGAGCTGTATGACCTTTCTGTCATCCGATAAGAAGAGTTCAAGCGGCGAATGGCTAAGTACTTTGACAAGCACGTCAGGGTCAAATAGTTCACGGAAGGGGACTTCTTCCAGAAGAAGGTAGATACAGCAGGAAGGTCGGCGGAAATGGGGAAGCTCAACCCCAGCTGGGAAGGTCCTTACATTGTACAAGAAGCTGTTGGTTCCCTAGCTTTGATTTGGGCCATGTCATCTCAATAGGCTTTATTGACCCAAGAATTATCTATGGTCAATGGTTAGACTAAATGTTAGTCTACCCTATGTTTAGTTAGGATAGACCCAGATAGGATAATTGAGATTGAATTGAAATAGAAATTTTGTTTAAGTAGATTTGTGCTCGACGATAGTCGATCGGTGCTCGACAATCTTCTATTGATGATCGACGATCTCAGAGTTATATGAACTCTGAAGTGGGTCGACGATCTGCTTAATTAGATCGACGATCGTGTAGCCTTGGTCGACGTTTTCTATGTAGACAGTTTTTCTTCAGGTCGACGATCTGCTTGTTCAGATCGACGATCTTCGATCTCTGGTCGACGCTTTCTCTCTGTTATTATCAATATTCATTTCATTTGATTCCTTGTTCTATTTACTCTTGTTTACAACATATTACATTCAAATATTCTGCTTATTATAATGCTTATACTATGTTACTTATGTGTAATATTTCTAATGCATTGATTAAAAGATTTTGACAGAATAAAGTCGTTTGGAAAGAGTGGATTTTGTACAGCTGTAATATAGCCATTAGAATTTGTCTCTTGTGGAAAGTCAAATTGATAGGATATTTTAATATCCTTAAATCCGTTTTGGGAATGACAGAAAAGACTATATCTGCAGTTTCTTTATTTGACTTATTATATTACTTTGGAAAGATCTTTTTGTGCAGGGCTAGAGGCATTGTTAGAAAGAGAAAAAGTTTCTATATTTTAAAACAGTTGGCTGAATACAAATTAGAGATATACAGAAACTCAGAATACAGCAACCAGTGTAATAGAACAAGAGCTCTCAAGAAAAAGGATTTGTTCCTCTGCTTCTCCCTGAGTTCATCCTGTCTTCAGGAAAATCAACACTCAGTGTTCAAGCTTTCAAGAAGAACTTTCCTCCCAGATTGCAAAAGCTGCTGAAGAAGAACATTCATCAACATCATGAGTCTTCTTCAAAGCTGCATCAGAAATAGTTTCAAAGCAATCTGGAGTTCCTGCACCTTGAAGCAAAGCTTCTTCCTGGACATTCTCTAAGCCAGTGGGAGCTTTGATTTTCTCAAAGAAATCCACTAGCTTCTCTGAACACAGAGAAGACACCTTTTTATCTTTCTTTTAACCTCCTTGTAAAAGGGTTATTACTCCCTTCAAAAGTGAATTGTTGGTGATAGGGAACCTGATCAAAAACCTATTGGATTTTGGGCTCCTGATCAAAAGCTCAAAGGGTCTCTAGATCTACCTGTAGCAGATCTTGTGGTGGCAGGGCACCTGAAAAAAAAACTTGTAGTGGATTCCTACCAGGGTGGTAGAAGAGTGGATGTACCAAATTGGGGAACCACTATAAATCTCGTGTTGTCTTGTTGTTTACTTTAATTGATGCACTGTGGCTGTGATAAATTTAACTAGGTTGCTAAGTGCTGTGCTAAGTATAAAGCTCAACTAAAACTTCAGTTAGCTTGATATTTTATTCACTACACTCTAATAGGCTTTAGGTTTTAAGCTTTCATATTTCTATTCCGCAATAGCTCTAAGAGAAGTGTTTAGAGTCTCATTAATTTTTGAATTCTCTATTCACCCCCCCCCCCTCTACAGTAGTAAGTATCTTATCCCCTCTCTTTCAATTGGTATCAGAGGGAGGTTGGTTATTCAACAGCATAACCATTCCTAAGTTGATTGGTTGAACAGGCTAACACCTGAACCATAAGATCTTTCGAGTGGACCAAGGAGTGCGAGGAGGCATTCCAAGCCTTGAAGAGGAAGTTGACTCAGGCTCCGCTCCTCCAAGGGCAAAAGGAAGGGGAGACCTGTCCCTATACCTTGGAGTAGGAGCCGAGGCCCTGAGCTCCACCTTGGTTTGGGAAAAGGGGAAGAATAAGTTGCCCGTCTATTATATGACTCAGGTCCTGAGGAAGACGGAGCTCCGATATCCCATCTTGGAGAAGCTGGCCTTCGCTTTTGTCATCTCGGCCCGGAGGCTCCGTCCCTACATCCAGGCACACTCCATTTGAGTGGTGACTGACAATCCCCTCCACAACATCTTTGAGGGGGTGGAGTATTCAGGAAGATTGGCTAAGTGATCGGTGGAGCTAAGTGAGTTCTATATCTCTTTCATCCTGCACCTTTTGATCAAGGCCCAGGCGATGGCTGACTTCCTTGTTGATTATATGGTCGAGGTGGTGGAGGCGGAACTCACCCGCCCAGTTCCTTGGAAGGTAATGGTGGATGGTGCCTCAGGTAAGAATTCCTTAGGGGAGGGGTGATCTTGGAAAGCCCCAAGGAACAAAGATAAAGCAAACAATAATTGTCCATTTTCCTATTAGTAACAATCAGGTCGAGTATGAGGCAGGTATTGCAGGGCTGCGTCTGGCCAGGGAACTAGGATTGCTTGATGTGGAGGTCTTCGCTGACTCCATTGTAGTGGCTTCCCAGATTAATGGAGAGTTTTAGGCAATGATCCTACCCATAAGTTATACTTAGCAAAGGTAAAGGGGGTCAGCAGCATGTTCTAGACCTTCTCTATCGGACATGTACCCTGGGAGGAAAATGAATAGGTCGATCAGCTGGAGAAGCATGCTCCCCGGGTGGGGGGTACCATCACCGACCTATTCTATCTATCCATCGAAGTGGGGGAGCTGATGGAGTTGGATCAACAACCCTCGTGGATTGACCCTTTCACGACGTTCCTTTCCACAGGGGAGTATCTTGAAAGGATTGACAAAAAGAAGTTCAAGTGCAAGTCACCATACTATCTCGTCCGTGATGGGCAGTTGTATCAGAAGACTCTCTCAGGTGTATTGGCTTGTTGTATGGCCGAAAGGGAGGTCCAGAGAATCTTGGAAGAGGTCCACTCCGGAGAGTGTGGGAGTCACTCCGGGAGTCAAACCCGGGACGGAAGGATTGTCAGGAAAAGGTACTCTTGGCCTACCTTGGGCCATGACGCTGTCGAATTCACGAAGAAGTGCAACAAGCTCCAGTTATTTTTCCCCCCTCCAACTACGACCAGCCCAGCGCATCAAAAGCATCACAGCCCCCTGGACCTTTGTCATCTAGGGAATGGATTTAGTAGGACCCTTCCGCCAGGATAGCGGGAGAGGAGGTTCCTTTTAGTGATGATCGACTATTTTTCTAAGTGGTTTGAAGTGAAGGCACTGGACAAGGTGACCTCCCAAGTGATCAGAAACTTTATGTGGGGGGAGATCATCTGTAGACACGGGTTACCCCATGCCATTATCACAAACAATGTGCCTGAGTTCTCCAGCACCGAGTTCTTCACTTTATTTGGGCAGCTCGGGATAGATCTCAGGTTTTCGTCGGTCCATCACCCCACGAGCAACGGGCAGGTGGAGGTAGCAAATAAGATCATTGTGAACCTCTTAAAGAAGAAGGTGGAGAATTTAAAGTGTAGCTTGGTGGTGCAGCTTCCTTCAGTTCTTTGGACACTCAAAACCACTCCCAACACGGCCACGGGGGAGACCCCCTTCAAGCTCTCCCATGGATGTGAGGTAGTACTTCCCATAAATTTTGAATTCCAAACACCTTGGGTAGCAGAGGCTCGGGAAAGCAGGGAGGAATGGAGATTCGAGAACGAGTAGGAGCTAAGGCTCTGATTGGACATGATAGTGGAGCTGTATGACCTTTCTGTCATCCGATAAGAAGAGTTCAAGCGGCGAATGGCTAAGTACTTTGACAAGCACGTCAGGGTCAAATAGTTCACGGAAGGGGACTTCTTCCAGAAGAAGGTAGATACAGTAGGAAGGTCGGCGGAAATGGGGAAGCTCAACCCCAGCTGGGAAGGTCCTTACATTGTACAAGAAGCTGTTGGTTCCCTAGCTTTGATTTGGGCCATGTCATCTCAATAGGCTTTATTGACCCAAGAATTATCTATGGTCAATGGTTAGACTAAATGTTAGTCTACCCTATGTTTAGTTAGGATAGACCCAGATAGGATAATTGAGATTGAATTGAAATAGAAATTTTGTTTAAGTAGATTTGTGCTCGACGATAGTCGATCGATGCTCGACAATCTTCTATTGATGATCGACGATCTCAGAGTTATATGAACTCTGAAGTGGGTCGACGATCTGCTTAATTAGATCGACGATCGTGTAGCCTTGGTCGACGTTTTCTATGTAGACAGTTTTTCTTCAGGTCGACGATCTGCTTGTTCAGATCGACGATCTTCGATCTCTGGTCGACGTTTTCTCTCTGCTATTATCAATATTCATTTCATTTGATTCCTTGTTCTATTTACTCTTGTTTACAACATATTACATTCAAATATTCTGCTTATTATAATGCTTATACTATGTTACTTATGTGTAATATTTCTAATGCATTGATTAAAAGATTTTGACAGAATAAAGTCGTTTGGAAAGAGTGGATTTTGTACAGCTGTAATATAGCCATTAGAATTTGTCTCTTGTGGAAAGTCAAATTGATAGGATATTTTAATATCCTTAAATCCGTTTTGGGAATGACAGAAAAGACTATATCTGTAGTTTCTTTATTTGACTTATTATATTACTTTGGAAAGATCTTTTTGTGCAGGGCTAGAGGCATTGTTAGAAAGAGAAAAAGTTTCTATATTTTAAAACAGTTGGCTGAATACAAATTAGAGATATACAGAAACTCAGAATACAGCAACCAGTGTAATAGAACAAGAGCTCTCAAGAAAAAGGATTTGTTCCTCTGCTTCTCCCTGAGTTCATCCTGTCTTCAGGAAAATCAACACTCAGTGTTCAAGCTTTCAAGAAGAACTTTCCTCCCAGATTGCAAAAGCTGCTGAAGAAGAACATTCATCAACATCATGAGTCTTCTTCAAAGCTGCATCAGAAATAGTTTCAAAGTAATCTGGAGTTCCTGCACCCTGAAGCAAAGCTTCTTCCTGGACATTCTCTAATCCAGTGGGAGCTTTGATTTTCTCAAAGAAATCCACTAGCTTCTCTGAACACAGAGAAGACACCTTTTTATCTTTCTTTTAACCTCCTTGTAAAAGGGTTATTACTCCCTTCAAAAGTGAATTGTTGGTGATAGGGAACCTGATCAAAAACCTATTGGATTTTGGGCTCCTGATCAAAAGCCCAAAGGGTCTCTAGATCTACCTGTAGCAGATCTTGTGGTGGCAGGGCACCTGAAAAAAAAACTTGTAGTGGATTCCTACCAGGGTGGTAGAAGAGTGGATGTACCAAATTGGGGAACCACTATAAATCTCGTGTTGTCTTGTTGTTTACTTTAATTGATGCACTGTGGCTGTGATAAATTTAACTAGGTTGCTAAGTGCTGTGCTAAGTATAAAGCTCAACTAAAACTTCAGTTAGCTTGATATTTTATTCACTACACTCTAATAGGCTTTAGGTTTTAAGCTTTCATATTTCTATTCCGCAATAGCTCTAAGAGAAGTGTTTAGAGTCTCATTAATTTTTGAATTCTCTATTCACCCCCCCCCCTCTACAGTAGTAAGTATCTTATCCCCTCTCTTTCAATTGGTATCAGAGGGAGGTTGGTTATTCAACAGCATAACCATTCCTAGGTTGATTGGTTGAACAGGCTAACACCTGAACCATAAGATCTTTTGATAAGATACTTTGATACCATATACACTCACATTAGATTCATGGCCCAGTTTGGCTTCTGGAAGGCAAGAATCAGACTTTATATGAACTCCATTGATGAAGATATTTTTTCTTCTATCTTAACAGGTCCACCAACACCACCGGATGCAACTACTTCTACAACATCTGCAAATCTAAGTGATGTGCCACCTCCTGACTATAATGAAACCTACAAGAATGCCAAGATAGTTGATGCCAAAGCAATGAATATTCAGACTATGTCTGATGAGACATTCTAGAAAGTGGCTGATTGCACCTCAGCAAAAGCCATGTGGGACTCACTAAATCAGATTGTAGCTGGTTCAGCTGATGAGAGGAAGGACAGAAGGTCCAATATAATATCCCAATATGAGAACTTCAAGAAAGAAGAGGCTGAGACTGCAGAAGCCATGTACACAAGGCTCAGCTCCATTATCAATGAGCTGAGGACACTTGATAAGGAGATTACATTGACATAAGTCAATGATAAAATACTGATGTGCTTTCCCAGCACATGGGATCTCAGAATCTGGCCAATCAAGGAGTCCAAAAGTACAACAGAGATCTCAACTGAAGCTCTCCTTGGCAAGCTCAAATCATTTGAGCAAGTACTGAAGACAAGGGAAGCTGAAGCTGAAGCTAAAGCACCTACTCCAACAAGAAAAGAGCAAACCCTTGCTCTTAAGGCTGATGATGAGTCCAAAGTGACTCAATCAAATGAAGAACTGTTGGCACTCTTTGCCAAGAGGTTTTACAAGATGGGAAGAAAGGACAACAGAAGAAAGTCATCAAAATATGATGACAAGCCAAGGTATGATAAAACCCCTTCTAAATAAATTATTTGTTATGGATGCAGGAAGCCTGGACACATCCTCCCTGAGTGTCCAGAGACAAAGCATAAATAAAGGAGAAAAGAAAAGGAACATGAGAAGCACTACTCCAAGACATCTTCTCACAAATATAAGAAGAAAGAGAAAGGTCTGGTTGCAAAGACCTGGAGTGATTCTGAGGAAGATTCTTCTTCCTCCAGCTCCAGTGAAGATGATGAAGAAGAGAATAAAGCTAAGGAGATTTGCCTTATGGCAATCAATGCCTGCAGTAGTAACTCAGCTGCAGAGATGACTGAAGATGAGGAGGATGAATTGTCTGATGAAGATCAAGTAATTACATCTTATGATTTTACTTCTGATGAGTTTAAGCATGAGTTAAAAATTCTTTGCCTAGACTTACTTAGCTAAAAAAATGAAATTAAATTGCTTAGAGATAAACTAGCTGAATCAGAATCTATATCTAAAGAAAACATTAAGTTGGAAGCTGAACTCACTAGATCAACTGAAGAAATTAAATTTCTCAAATTAGAACTAGCTAAAGCTAAAAGGTTAGAGGATTCACTTAATGGCAGAAGCCTTAAGTTGCTAGAAATCACAAGCACTACCAACACTAGGACAGGCAATAATAAGTTAGGCTTAGGTGCCTCACCTAGTGAACCCCCATTGCTCCTTGAATACAATCTATCTACCCCAGTAAAGTTTATTTCTGAAAAAGGAATACACAATACTGAGGTAATTCAAAAGGCTAAGAAAACCTTAAATAAGATTAAGAGAGACAAAAGGAAATAAAAATTCATAGAAATACAAAAATCGTCGAACGCCCATCGACGATCGTTGAACCTATCGTCGAACGACCATCGACGATCTCTGAACTCACCTGCTAGGAATAACTACTTGGCAATGAGGGATCGACAATCTCAGCCTGAGTCATCGAACAGAGATCGACGATCGTGGAACCAAGAACTCTCTTCTGTGGACCAAGATCGACGATCTGGGTACAGATCGTTGAACATCGATCGACGATCAGAACTAAATTTTCAGAATTACAACAATGTTAATAGAAACAATAAGTTTAATAGCAACCCTAGGTCGGCTAATTGGATTATCCCACCTAGGAGATCTTATCCCTTAGGATATCACCCTCAACCTGCATATTCTTTTATTTCTAGTTTTTCTTATGTGAAGAACAATGGACCCAAGGTTACCTGGGTCCACAATGTTTAATCTATCTTATTGCAGGTGAAGACCTATCCTATCACTCAAGACAAGTGGTATTTGGATAGTGGATGCTTAGAGCATACGACTGGAAACAAAGAGAACCTGTCAAGCTTCAAAGCCAAGTTGGGACCAAAGGTAGTCTTTGGTGATTCCAGCTGTGGTCAAACTGAAGGATATGGTAAATTCACCATAGGGTCAGTGACTTTCAAGAAGGTAGCCTATGTCACAGGACTGAAGCACAATCTCATTTCTATAAGTCAACTTTGTGATGTTGGCTATCAGGTTTGGTTTTCTAATACTCTATGCAATATTACCTTGAATAATAAAATTGTGTTAGTAGGCATTAGACAAGGAAATATTTATCTTGTAGATTTTAATTCCACCTCTTCTGAAATCTGTTTATTTAATGAGGTGAGTAGTAATAATACTTTGTGCCATAAGAGGCTAAGTCATGTTAACCTTAAAAATATATCTAGGTTATCTAAATACAAGCTTGTTAGAGGTTTTCCCTCTTGCAACTACAAGAAGGAAGGCCTATGCAAGGCTTGTCAGCTAGGCAAGCAAACCAAGTATAGTTTCAAAGCTGTAAATAAAAGTGATTCACCAAGAATCCTGTACCTATTGCACTTGGATCTCTTTGGTCCAATAGCTCTACAGAGTCTAGGAGGGAAACTCTATACCCTAGTTATTGTAGATGATTACTCTAGGTTCACTTTGGTGTTCTTCTTGAGAACTAAATCTGATAACTTTAAAGTTCTTACAGATTTTCTACTTTGTATACAGACTAAGTACTCTACTCAAGTTGCCTTGATCAGAAGTGATCAAGGTACTGAGTTTGAATCTCTTCTAATGCAAGAATTCTTTGAGAAAGAATGTATCAGCATAGCTTCTCTGCTCCTAGAACTCCTCAACAAAATGGGGTAGTTGAAAGAAAAAACAGAACCCTAATTGAAGCTGCAGGAACATTGTTAGCAGATGCTAATATGCCTCTATCATTTTGGGCAGAAGCAGTTAGCACAGCCAACTATGTACTGAATAGGAGTCTAATACATAAACTTAAGGGGAAGACTCCTTATGAATTTCTTAAAGAAAAGAAACCTAAAACAGATTATTTTAGAATTTTTGGCTGTGTAGTTTACATTCACAATAATAACAAAGACTACATTAGAAAGTTTGAAGCAAAGGCTTCAATGGGAATCTTTGTAGGATATTCCCAAGTAAGCATAGCTTATAGGGTATTTAATAAATCTACATTTAAAATTGAAGAGTCAATTCATGTATCTTTTGATGAAACAAAAATCTTTTACAGAGAGAAGGAAACTTCCTCCAGTAACTATTTGCAGGTACCTGACTTGTGCAAGAATTTGGATGAACTAAAGCTCACTCAGGAGATTCAACCTCAATCAATTCCTCAGTAAGCTGATTCAGACAGTGATGAAGATCAAGTAGAAGTGATTGCAACTTTGCCAACAGCCAATCTAATTCCACCTAAAGAATTGATTCCAACTGCTGTTGAAGATCACATACCACCAACTGATTATGTCACACTCAGAGATCATCCTACATCTCAAGTTATTGGAGACATTTCAACTGGTGTGCAAACTAGACATCAACTAAGTCAAGATGTGATGCTTGCTTGTTTTCTTTCACAGGTTGAGCCCTTAACCATAAAAGATGCTGAGCAAGATCCCTACTGGATCATTGCTATGCAAGAAGAGCTAAACCAGTTTGAAAGATACAAAGTTTGGAAGTTGGTCCCTAGACCAAAAGGTCAGCTGGTTATAGGCACCAAATGGGTGTTTAGAAATAAATTGGATGCACAAGGAATTATCATAAGGAATAAAGCAAGGCTTATAGCACAAAGCTACAGACAGGAAGAAGGCATAGATTATGGTAAGACTTTTGCTCCTATTGCAAGGCTAGAGGCAATAAGGATCTTTCTAGCCTATGCAGCCTACATGAAGTTTAAGGTGTTTCAAATGGATGTAAAGAGTACATTCCTGAATGGAGAGCTAAAGGAAGAGGTGTTTGTTGAACAACCCCCTGGTTTCATTTTTTCAACTTATCCCTCACATATTTTTAAGCTGCAAAAAGCTCTGTATGGACTTAGCAGGCTCCTAGAGCTTGGTATGAGACTCTAGCTAGTTTCCTATTAGAATATAAGTTTGTTAGAGGCATAGTTGATAGAACCCTTTTCATTAAGCACCACAATGACAAAATCCTGATAGTTCAAATCTATGTGGATGACATTATATTTGGTTCCACTGATCCCAAACTATGCAAAAGGTTCTCAGACCTAATGCATTCTAAGTTTGAGATGAGTAGTATGGGTGAGCTATCTTATTTCCTTGGTCTTCAAGTGAAATAAGATGTTGATGGCATCTTCATCTCCCAATCTAAATATGCCAAGGAATTGGTAAAGAAGTTTGGGATGGAAGATGCTTCAGCAATGCACACTCCTATGGCTACTAATGTAGTTATTGATTCTAATGAAAAGGGAAAGCCTATTGATCAGAAATATTATAGGGCCATTGTTGGTTCCCTATTGTATCTAACTGCAAGTAGGCCTGATATAAAGTTTGCCACATGCCTCTGTGCTAGATTTCAGGTCAACCCCAAGGAATCTCATTTAACTCTTCTTAAGAGAATCTTAAGATACTTGAAGGGATGCCCAAATTTAGGACTTTGGTACCCAGCTGAATCAGAATTTGAGTTGATTGGATACTCAGATGCTGACTATACTGGCTGTAGAGTTGACAGGAAGAGCACCTCAGGGACTTGTTAGTTCCTAAGTGAGAGATTAGTCTCATGGTTTTGCGAAAAGCAAACTTCTGTTTCAACTTCAACTGCAGAGGCTGAATATATAGCAACTGCTAGTTTCTGTTCACAGATTCTGTGGATTCAAAATCAACTCTTGGATTATGGGTACACACACAGAAACACAAAAATTATGTGTGACAGTACCAGTGCTATTTCTATAGCACAAAATCCTGTGCACCATTTTAGAACCAAGCACATTGACATTAGACACCATTATCTTAGAGACTGTGTTGACAAGAATAAAATAAATCTCAATTTTATACCCACAAATCTTCAAAGAAGTGATATTTTCACAAAGCCTTTAGATGAACAGAAACATCTATTCTTTTTGAATAAACTAGGCATGATGAATGGATCAGACAAAGTGTAAAAATCTGCTAAGTTGAAATTTTTTCTGAAATTGTTGAACAGTGTTCGAAGATAGTCGAACAGGTTGATCTAAATCGTCGACCCTTGGTCTACGACAGCTCATTAACTTGAGAGACAGAAATCGTCGATCGACGATCGACGACTCTGCTTCGGAAATCGATCGTCGACCGACGATCGACGACCGATTCTCCTGATCTTCATTCAGAGATCGAAGATTCTAGTTTATTTCTAAACGATCGTCTATTAGGTCTGAAGATCGTCGACGGAGCTCGTCGTTTCATATTCTGCTTCCAGAACTGTTTCGAGCTTTCGTCCCGCGCTTTCTGCTCTCTTCTCTTACGATTCTTCTCGTCATGGCGATTTCCTCTACAACCCTGTCCGTGATGAAGTTCGATGCCGGTTTCTCTGTTGACTTTGATTCCTTCAGTGACAGTGATCAAGTTTTCAAAGAAATGCTGCAGTTATGTGATGAACAAGGACTCAAAAAGCTTATGTATGCAAAGACCAAACTCCACTTATCAGAGATAAAAGAATGGGTGTATACGTCTTCTTCAGATGACAAAGTGATGACCAGAACAATCAACGGAGTGGAGGTAATCTTACTCCTGAAATTTTGACTTAAACTTTTGAGTTAAAGAATGGAACAGAAGAGTATGTGCAAGATTCTGCAGAATATGGTAGGATGCTGATAGAGATGGGACATGCGGAAGGCATTCCCTTTAAGTTGTTAAAAGTAAATCTATCTGTTGGTTTCAAGTTCTTGGCTGACCTAGTAGGAAAAGTGCTGCTTGAAAAGCATTCGGCTCATGACAACATCAACAGGCAATAGTTTGCCTTGATGTCAGCTATTGTGAATAAGAAGTCAATCAATTGGGTTGGAATACTGTTTGAGTTAATTAGGAGAAAGAACAACAAGAAAGAGGTGACCCAAGGTCGACTGATTAGGCTCTTTCTATCCAAGAAAGTTTCCCAGTTGTTAGGATCTGTTCCTATAGCCATCAATGCCAGCAAAAGGATCGATTCTTCCCTGTTTGCTAAGTGGAAAAGGGTTATTCAGAAACCCTCAAAGGCTAAGTCTGCCCCTATAACATCTGAGGGCACAAGGGCTTCTAAAGCCACTCCCCACCTTAGTGAAGAAATCCCTGCCTTACCCTCCTTGCCATCCACCTCCATTGTAACTCATTCTTCTCCCGTGAACCATCCACCCCAACCTTCTTCTCCAACTCCATCTCATCTAGCTGAGATACCCAACTTCAATATAGAATCCATGTTCAATCTGCTCACTCCATCTCCTCATCATTCCCCAGCTCCTTCTTCTCATCATCAATCACCCACTCATGATCATCCATCACATCACAATTCTCCACGTGATGAAGCCCTAACTCAGCAGAACATCAATTTTGATGATTCTCCATCTATCATTCCTCTATCTTTCCATATTACACCAGAATTCATTGCCAGTATTCTATACCTCATTACCCCATCCATCAAAGCAATGATAGCTGAAGCCATAGCCCCCCTTGCTAACTCAATCTCTTCTCTTGCTGCTTCCTACACTGCCCTCTCAGCCCTTTCTTCATCTAGGGGTCTGGGTTTAGTTCCCACTGAACCCAGGCAGGGGGAGATGTTCAATGATGATGACTCAGGCTCTGCTTTGGCTCGTCAAGTTGTGCATTCTTCAGCAGCAGTGGAGATAGAAGTATGTTCAGATGCTCTTCCAGATGAAATCCAGAGGATAGTAAAAGATTTAGATGCTCCAGTAGTTCCAGATGAACTAGAGGCATTTCTTGATTCAGATGATTAGTCCTCTCTCTCTCTTCTCTTGGAGGCCATTATCAGTCTTCCCCCTGCTCTTTTGATCCTCTTCAGGCCATTGTGTGCTATAAGAGACCAATGTGCCTTCAGTTTTTTGACAGTTTTATTATCTCTGAAGCAATTGCTGAAGCATCCTTTGCCTTCAAATTCTGTCTTGAGGAGATTTCCACTCCTATAGTTGCCAGACATCTAGAACGGATTATTACATCCTTCTTAGAAGATAAGTGGAATTCAGTAGAGCTTTCAGATAAAAGTGTGCCAGTTACTGTTCCAGATGTTGAGTCTACTGTATCTTCTGCCCCTTCTACTCTTTGGGATGATACCCCAGGTCCAGATTTGGACTCTCTTTTGGCACAAGATATATTAGAAGAAGAAAGAGAAAAGGCTATGTTGAAAGCTAAAGAATAATAGGAAGCTATGCTTAAAGACATTGATGATCTGTATGCAAGACCTCAGACTTCACACTCAGAGGATAAGGATGTAGATTTTGATGATTCAGAGGATAATAAGAAAAGGAAAAGGATTGCTAAAAAGAAAAGGAAGACTGTTGCTCCACCTCCTCCAAATCCAGATCATGACATTCCATATTATATTTTGAAAGGAATTGATCCCAAGTCCAAAAGCTTTGAGCCCTGGATTTGGCTTTCTAAAAATGCCCAGAAAGCAAGGAAGAAGTGCAGGAAGAACTCTCCTCCTCCCAAAGGGATTCAGAGGGGTCCTCCTCCTCCTCCTCCTCCCTCTACTTGTGCATCAGGCAACATTGCTCCCAGATCTTATGCTCCTTCTACCAAACCAGATCAACCTTACACCTATCATAGGAAGGGCAGGCAGCCTCCTCCAAGCAGGTCTTATGATCAGAGGCAGACCAGGCATTCAGATAGTCAAAGAGAGCAAATAAAAGAAGTTGTATTTCAACAACCAACTTTCTCTCCTCCTTCAGCTCCTAAGTCTCCTTCAAAACGAAAACTTGCTCAAGTCAAGCTAGCATATGTCAAAAGAAAACGAGTTATATATTCTGACAAATCTAGCAAGAGATATGCTGAGTTTGCTCCTCCAACCAGTCTTATAATTCAAGAGCCAAAAGATTCAAATATCAAGCAAACTGAGAGTTTTCTAACTCAATCAATAAAGTTTAAGGCTATAAATCCTTTGAATCCTGATGATGAAAACACTTATGAAAGTCAAGAGCTTGATCCAAACTTCAAAATGGCTAGACTTTTAAAATTGGTGGGAACTGCTCAGATCAAGAAAGCTAAAGCAGAAGGAAAAGATATCACAGGATTGTCTACCATTTCAACATACAGAAAGAAAGAATTAGACAGATTCCAAGTAAGCTCAGAAGTTTTTGATGCTTCAAAATATTGGATAAACATCCTGAAGCTGTTCTACCCAAAGCTGGAGAGCTAAAGATCATTGGAGAGCAGGATTTGAAATTATCAAAGAAAGATGCATATGATCCTAACAGAAAAATCACCTTCTCTCCTGCTTCTTCTATTCTCCCTTCAGATTCTGTTGATAATCTATTGTGACATTTGTGTTGATTATCTATTTTATTTAAATCTGTTTGATGGTTTATCTATTGCTGTTTATTTTATCTGCTCATCTTAGATTTGCTAGTGTTTGAGTGACATCACCCAATTAGGGGGAGATTGTTGGTTCCCTAGTTTTGATTTTGGCCATGTCATCTCAATTAGGCTTAATTGACCCAAGAATTATCTATGGTTAATGGTTAGACTAAATGTTAGTCTACCCTAGGTTTAGTTAGGATTGACCCAAATAGGATAGTTGAGATTGAATTGAAATTGAAATTTTGTTTAAGTAGATTTGTGCTCGATGATAGTCGATCGGCGCTCGACGATAGTCGATCGGCGCTCGACGATCTTCGATTGATGATCGACGATCTCAGAGTTATATGAACTCTGAAGTGGGTCGACGATCTGCTTAATCAGATCGACGATCGTGTAGCCTTGGTCGACGTTTTCTGTGTAGACAGTTTTTCTTCAGGTCGACGATATGCTTGTTCAAATCGACGATCTTCGATCTCTGGTCGATGTTTTCTGTCTGCTATTATCAATATTCATTTCATTTGATTCCTTGTTCTATTTACTCTTGTTTACAACATATTCTATTCAAATATTCTGCTTATTACAATGCTTATACTATGTTGCTTATGTGCAATATTTCTAATGCATTGATTAAAAGATTTTGACAGAATAAAGCCGTTTGGAAAGAGTGGATTTCGTACAGCTGTAATATAGCCATTAGAATTTGTCTCTTGTGGAAAGTCAAATTGATAGGATATTTTAATATCCTTAAATCCGTTTTGGGAATGACAGAAAAAACTATATCTACAGTTTCTTTATTTGACTTATTATATTACTTTGGAAAGATCTTTTTGTGTAGGGCTAGAGGCATTGTTAGAAAGAGAAAAAGTTTCTATATTTTAAAACAGTTGGCTGAATACAAATTAGAGATATACAGAAACTCAAAATACAGCAACAAGTGTAATAGAACAAGAGCTCTCAAGAAAAAGGATTTGTTCCTCTGCTTCTCCCTGAGTTCATCTTGTCTTCAGGAAAATCAACACTCAGTGTTCAAGCTTTCAAGAAGAACTTTCCTCCCAGATTGCTAAAGCTGCTGAAGAAGAACATTCATCAACATCTTGAGTCTTCTTCAAAGCTGTATCAGAAAGAGTTTCAAAACAATCTGGAGTTCCTACACCCTGAAGCAAAGCTTCTTCCTGTACATTCTCTAATCAAGGGGGAGCTTTGATTTTCTCAGAGAAATCCACTAGCTTCTCTGAACACAGAGAAGACACCTTTTTAACTTTCTTTTAACCTCCTTGTAAAAGGGTTATTACTCCCTTCAAAAGTGAATTGTTGGTGATAGGGCACCTGATCAAAAACCTATTGGATTTTGGGCTCCTGATCAAAAGCTCAAAGGGTCTCTAGATCTACCTGCAACAGATCTTGTGGTGGATGGGCACCTAAACAAAAACCTGTAGTGGATTCCTACCAGGGTTGTAGAAGAGTGGATGTACCCAATTGGGGAACCAGTATAAATCTCTTGTGTTGCTGGTTGTTTACTTTAATTAATGCACTGTGGCAGTGATAAATTTAACTAGGTTGCTAAGTGCTTTGCTAGGTTTAAATATCAACTGAAACTTCAGTTAGCTTGATATTTTATTCACTACACTCTGATAGGCTTTAGGTTTTAAGCTTTAATATTTCTATTCCGCAATAGCTCTAAGAGAAGTGTTTAGAGTCTCATTAATTTTTGAATACTCTATTCACCCACCTCTAGAGTAGTAAGTATCTTATCCCCTCACTTTCAGAAGCTCTAAGGTCATGGGGGTAAAGTCTCCAAAATGTGGAGGGTGAGACCCTAAGTCACACATGGAGTGGTGATGACTTGAAGCATTTCTATCCATGAGAATATGTACATCCGCTTCTCCAATAAATATGAAATCTTTTGATGCTCCAACTTTTTTCAAGATCAAGTTTATTATTTTTGAAGCTTAGTCCTGAGAAGCCCCCGCTGCCAGGCTTCCACCTCGTTTGTGAGGTCGGGGAGTGAAGGAAAGTATTCTCTCTCTTGGGTTAGGTCCCGAGACACTCCCATTGTCAGGATCTCACCTAGCTAGCAGGGCTCGGGCCTCGAGTGACGTCATTATGACCCTCGACGGCTGAGCCCGGAGGATGTTAAACACCCACCGTCAGGCTTTCACTTAGCTGATTGGACCGGTTGAAGCACCCAGGGGTTGGGCAAAGGAAAGTATTCTCGCACTGGGGTTAGGTCCCGAGACGGTCCCGCTGTCAAGCTCTCACCTAGATGGCAGGGCCCAGGCCTCGAGTGACGTCGTAATGACAATAAAGGGCTGAGCAGGGAGGATATTCAACACCCGCTGTCAGGCTTTCACTTAGATGATTGGGCCGGTGGGAGCACCCGGGGGTTGGGTAAAGGAAAGTATTCTCGCTTTAGGGTTAATGTTGGGCATTGCATCCACAATAACCCAGATTTGCATGAAGTCACCCTTGAACTAAGATGAATTAAGTTGTATTTTATATCTTGTTTAAGTTGTGTGTTTGCAGATCATCATTACTAAGTGTAGACCAATGTAAGTCTACAGTGGGTCATGAACATAGGACCATACAGTGTAATCCCTCACTATGTGATCCAAGGTGTTGACTCATGTGTAGCCTCTCTATTGGGATACACTTCATATTCAAACACTGGGACCATGGAATGAAGATTGGACCCTTGAAGAGAAGAAAAAGTTTCTTTCTAAAAAGTTCAAAAATTTTCTAAGTCCACTTCTCGAGAAGTCCTTTCAGCTCCCGAGAAGTAGAGTTAGAAGTTCTCAAGAAACACGAGTTTAGTTCTCAAGAAGTTTAGCTATTTCAGTTCAAAAAAATTTTCTAGGTATGACTCTCGAGAAGTATCTCTTAGTTCTCGAGAAGTCCTTTCAGTACTCGAGAAGCTCAGCTCTTAGTTCTCGAGAAGTCCCTGAGTAGTTCTCAGGAAGTTCAAAAAGTTTCAAGAATTTTTTTTCTAAGTCTTAGTTCTCGAGAAGTCCAGATTAGTTCTCAAGAAGTCCAGATTAGTTCTCGATAAGTCCTTAGTTCTCGAGAAACTCAGCTTCATATTTCTCGAGAAGTCAGGCTATTGTTCTCGAGAATTCCATATTGTTTTCGAGAACTATTGATCCTAAAGTCTCGAAAACTAAGTTCAATTCCAGACAGTTTTGTTTTCGAGAAATTCAATCAGTTCTCGAGAGCTAATGCTACTTCTCGAGAACTGCAGGCTAAATTTTTTTTCTGAAATTTATTTAAGTCAAGATCGGCCAGATTTTTGAATGACTTGACGTGATTGGTCCACGTGTCGTCCTTAATGTCTTTTCTATCTGTTAGGAGTAATCCTATATAAGGTCTTTTCATTAAAACCTAACCCTAACAATTATCTTTTGCAAGAAATGGCTGTCCGTTCACTCGAAATCCTTCTCGTCGGCTATCTCTAATTACATATCTCTGAAGCTACCACCGCCGCTCACGATCAGATCGACTCTTCTATTGTCGATCAAGAAGACTTGTTGTTCAAGGATTCTTATCTTCTCCTTGATCGAGTTGGTCAAAGCTTTCTCGGATCAGATCTACTCATCTTCTTCAACATTTCTGAAAGAGCCGCAAAGTTCAAGAAGAAGATTCAGATATTCACTTTTACAGATCTGAGAAAATTATTCTTTTTGTAATTCAAAATTTCTTTATTATTATTGTAGGAGATTTTCTCCGAGTGTAGGAGCGTTGTTCTCCGAGTTTGTAGGAAGTTTTTATCTTCCGAGTGTAGATCCTTTTGGATCGAGTTTGTAGGAACTTGGTTCTGAGGCGTAGGGTTGTTTTCAATCCGAGATAGTGGAGTAGCCAAGTCCAGTGATTTGCTAGATCGGTGAGGTAAAGTGGACGTACCCAAGATTGGGGAACCAATATAAATCTTCTTGTCTTTCTATGATTGCTTGATTTCTTGTGCTAGATCGCTAAAAATTTTATTCCGCAAATAGACGCACGATTCACCTATTCACCCCCCTCTAGGTGATTTAGGTTGACAACTTCACACTTTCAATTGGTATCAGAGGGAGGTTGGTCGTTAAAAGGTTAACACCTTGATCAATTTCCTCTCGAAAGTTGTCATTTGGTTATTCAAGCAATGGACAAGGTCAAAAATTTTTCCAAGTTTCCTTTGTGCACAAAGAATAACTTTCCCATGTGGAAAGAGAGAATCAAATTTTTCATGGAAGCTGTGGATCCCCGGATCTTCATGATTGTTGAAGAAGGTCCCTACATTCCTATGACTATCTCTACTATAGATCCAACCAAGAAAGTTCCTAAGAAATTGATGGATCTGGATAAGGACGAGATTGCACTTATCTCGTTGGACAAGAAAGCTAAAAATATCATAGCAAGTGCAGTCGATGACTCGATGCTGTAGAATCTGATTCACTGCCAATCGGCTAAGGAGATGTGGCAGTCTCAAGTTACTTTGATGGAAGGCACTGAAGAAGTGATGGATGATAGAAGGTCCCTACTGAACCAGAAATATGAAGCCTTCAGGCAAGGGTCAAAGGAGATCATTGCAGATACCTTTAAGAATTTCTTCAAGATAGTAAATGGCCTAAGAGTGTATGGCCGAGTCTTCACCAATGGAGAGCTGAAGTATAAGTTTTTGAGTCCTCTCACAAAGGAATGGGACAACAAAGTATGTGCCATCCGGGAGTTTGGAAGACTAGCTGAGACAGGCCCACAGAATCTATTTGGCAAGCTGATGTCCTATGAACTGTAGATCAATTCCAGAAAAGCTGAAGAAGAGAAAAGTCGCTTCTCCTCAAAAGAGAAGTTTGTTGCATTAAAGGCTGACAGTTCAAGGAAGGGCAAAGCTTCCTCACCAGCACCAGCTCAAGAAGTAAGTGAAGAGGAAAGCTCCGAGCCAAGCACCTCAGGCTCAGAACTATCTAAAGGAGAGTTCTCGTTGCTCTCTTGGCAGTTCAAGAAATTCTTGAACAAGAAGAAGCAGTGGATAGGCAAGGATGCTTCATACAGAAGATCACGACACGACGGTGATCAGCGAAAGAAAGGCTCGGGTAGCCATGACAGGTATAACTCTAAACAGAACAAACAGATTTCTACTGACATCGTTTGCTACTGTTGCAACAAACCAGGTCACATCATAGCAGACTGCCCCCACAAGAAAAAGGAGGGTGGAATAAGAGAGGAAAAGAAGTCCTCATACCACAAGAAGAGGACAGAGAAGAGCATGTTGGCCAAGAAGGGCAAAACTCTTAGCGACTCCGACTCATCTGAGTCGAGTGAAGAAGAGGAAGCCTACTTTGGGCTCATGGCTCAATCAAATGACGAATAAGAGCCACAGTTTACTGGGGAGGTAAAATCTCACACTTCCCTCTCTGAATCTGAAAGTTCTGAGCATGATCATGAGGGCAGCTCTTCTGACGATGATTCAGAACTTTTGGCCCAGTATAAGGAGTTGATCAAGACTTACGACAAATGTCGCCAAGTCGTGAAAACTCAGGCTAAAGAGATTAAGTCTCTAAAGGCTATTGAGAGCATCTTGAGAGAAGAAGTCGCTAAGACTGACTCTCTTCAAGAGAACTTCAATTTTTCTATGGAAGAATACAATCAAGCTCTTAAGCACCTCGACCTTAAAGATGAAATCAACAAAGAGTTTGAAAATCAACTCGAGGCTGAGAAGAAACTTGTTGACAGTTTCCCTAAGCCTAAGACAGTTCTCCCACTCATTGTTGAATTCTCAGCTAAGGCCAAAGGAGCTGGACTAGGCCATGTTGCCGCTCTTAGTAAATCTTCTAGGAGAAACAAGGCTCAACGGAAGAATAAGGCCGCCAAGAAGGCCTTGGCCAAAGAAAAGGAAAAATCCCCTCTAAATCAGACTGTATTTAAGAAAGTCATCTTTCCAACAAATAAGTTTGATCTGGACTCATCCTATGGTCACTTTACCAGGCCTATTTACGTAGAGCTAAAGTCTCGGTACCAAGGATGGACTCGCCCTTGGAACTTTGGTGAGAGTGTCTTTAAGGCACCTTATGAAGAAGTGATTCTTCAGGGCTATGGTCCTTATAATCATTGTCATAACTTCAAGAAAGCACCTAAAGTAAAGCCCGCTGAGGAAAGGCCTCCAAAGAAGAAGATGTCATGTGATTGCCATCATCATGAAGCCTCCTCCTCCAAGAATGCTACCCCTACTAGACCACCATCTCAAGAGGTCAAGCAGGAGTACGTAAGGCAAAGATACAACAGGTTTGACTGCTGGTGCTGTGGCAAAATTGGTCATTTTGCCATTGATTGTTGGTTTAATACCAGGAAGGTTACTACTTCTCAAGTTGGCAACATGAGATTGACCAATCAGAATGCTAATCTTCGTAGGGGGAGTGTTCTAACCCGAGACCAAGGACCCAAACATGTTTGGGTTCCTAAGGCAAAGTGATCATGAATGTAGGTATGTCCAAAGGCCACCAAAATGCCAATCTGGTACTTGGACAGTGGATTCTCTCGGTATATGACCGAGACAAGAAGCCTACTCCAGAATTTCACTCCAGTCTGCAACGGACCAAAGGTCATCTTTGGAGGTTAAGATCGAGGGATAACTAAAGGCTATGGTATGATCACTAACGGTAATGTATCCTTTTCGAATGTAGCTTATGTGGAGGGATTGGAACACAATCTCATAAGCATAAGTCAACTATGCGACAAAGGATACATAGTTGAGTTCCACGCTAACAAGTGCTTGATAAAGTCTGTTGACAATATGGAAACAATTCTATCAGGCACTCGAAGCAGGAACATATTTTGTTTAAATTTCATTTATATAGATTTTTCTACACCAGTGTGTCTTTTGTCAAAAGATAGTGCGTATCTTGGTGACCAATGGCACAAGAGGATAGCATATATTAATTTTAAAATTATCAATAAATTATTCTCCCAGAACTTAGTACGTGATGCCCCAAATGTCAAGCACGTCAAAGAGAGACCTTGTCATGCATGCGTAAAAGGCAAGCAAACAAGGGCCACCTTTAAAAGCATTATAGGCAAAAACTCTAATATGTATTTACACCTACTTTATATTGACTTGTTCGGTCCACTGCAAGTTAGAAGTTTAGGAGGTAAGGATTATACGTTGGTAATTGTTGATGACTACTTGCATTTTGCGTGGGTGTTCTTTTTGAAACACAAGTCAGATACCTTTGAAATCTTTACAAATTTTGTCAGGTAGGTCCAGAATGAATACAACTGTTCCGTAGTCAAAATCAGAAGTGACAATGAAACGGAGTTCAAATCTGGGGCCATGATAGAATTTTGTGAAAGCCTAGGTATCTTTCATGAGTTTTCCTCTCCTCGTACTCCACAGCAAAATGGAGTAGCTAAGAGAAGGAATAGAACACTCATAAAGGCCTGCAGGACCATGTTGAGTGATACTTCACTATCGGAGTACTTCTGGGCTGAAGCCTTCAACACTGTATGTCACGAGCAAAATCGAGCCCTCATAAACAAGAATCATGATAAGACACCATATGAACTTCTAAAAGGCAGGAAACCAACAGTTTCATATTTTAGAATTTTTGGCTGCAAATGCTTCGTACTTAACAATGGTAAGTATCATACTACTAAGTTTAGTGAGAAAAGTTTTGAAGGTATTTTTGTAGGATATAGTAGCCATAGTAAGGAATACAGGGTTTTCAATAGAAAAACTCGGGTTGTAGAGGAATCCATACATGTTGTATTTGATGAGACGAGCTTGGTGCAAAGCAAATCGTCTAGTGTGCTTGTTGAAGATGCAGGAACAAGGCTTAAAGAGATCAGCTTGGATGAATCGACCGAAGGTAAAGATGAAAAGTTCATCAAAATCACCTCTCCAACCCCTATTGGAGAGGTAGAGGATCAAGATGAAAATACTGTCCAAGTTTATGAAGTCACTCTAGTGGCCGAAGAAGTTCAAGATATGAGGAACCTAGAGCTTAGACATCTAAAGGATCACCCAATGGACCAAATCATAGGAGATCCCCAGGATGGTGTCAGAAATCGTCAAGGTACAACTAACGAGAATCTCTATCTAAGTTTTCTCTCGCAGGTTGAACCAAAGAAGTTTGAGGAAGCAAACTTAGACGTATCGTTGATCTTGGCCATGGAAGAACAATTGAATCAGTTCAAGCACTGCAAAGTTTGGACGCTTGTTCCAAGACCCAAAGGTAAAAATGTCATTGGAACTAAGTGGGTCTACAGGAACAAGTTGGACGAGAATGGGATAATCATCAAGAACATGGCCAGACTCGTCGCCAAAGGATATCGTCAAGAAGAAGGGATCGACTTCGACCAGACATACGCTCCAGTGGAAAGACTGGAGGCCATCAGACTGTTCCTGGCTTATGCTGCACTGAAGGGATTCACTGTCTACAAAATGGACGTGAAGTCCGCTTTCCTAAATGGTGACATAAAAGAAGAGGTGTATGTGGAACAGCCCCCAGGTTTTGTTGATACTAACTATCCTAAGCATGTTTATTTATTATCAAAAGCGTTGTACGGTTTAAAATAAGCTCCTCGAGCTTAATACGAAACGCTATCTACCTTTCTCCTTGAGAACAAGTTTACAAGGGGAAAGATAGATAAGAAATTATTTCTTAGGCAAATTAAAGACAAGATTTTGCTAGTGCAAATCTATGTCGACGATATTATTTTTGGCTCTACAGACGACAACCTCTGCAAAAAGTTTTCTAAACTTATGCAAGGGAAGTTTGAAATGAGTAGTATGGGCAAGCTGAAGTATTTCTTAGGACTTCAGGTGAAACAATCTGAAGATGGAATTTTCATCTCATAGACAAAGTTCACCAAGGAGTTGATTAAGAAATTCGGAATGGAGAGTGCAACCTATATGAGGACTCCAATTGCCTCAGCTATGTCTCTGGACAAGGATGAGAAAGGGAAACCTTTTTATGAAACCAAATACAGAAGCATAGTTGGATCCTTGCTCTACCTTACTGCTAGTAGACCAGACATAATATTCTCCACATGTGTCTATGCTAGATTCCAAGTGAACTGTAAGGAATCACACTATGCTGCTGCAAAGCGGATCTTGAGATACCTTAAAGGTACATCGAATCTTGGCTTATAGTACCCAAGAAGTAATGACAGTGAACTAATTGGTTTCTCAGATGCAGACTTTTCAGGTAGCAAAGATGACAGGAAAAGCACTTCCAGGACGTGTCAGTTCCTTGAAAGAAGGCTTATTTCATGGAGCAGCAAAAAGCAAAACTGTGTCGCAATCTTAATGGCCGAGTCAGAATACATTTCTGCCGGTAGTTATTGTGCACAGTTGCTTTGGCTAAAGAACTAGCTAGAGGATTACAATATGAAGATCAAAGATATTCCATTGTTCTGCGACTCCTCCAGCACAATCACAATCGCAAACAACCAAGTCTCGCACAGTCAGACAAAGCACATCGAGCTCAGATATCACTTCATCCGGGAGCACGTGGAGCAAAGGGATATAGACCTGCAGTATGTGCCAATAGATCGGCAAGTTGCAGATATTTTCACGAAGCCGCTGGACGAGACCAAGTTCAATTTCTTATAACAGAACTTGTGTTGGGTACATTGGAAAATGTGTACCTGATTTGAAGAAGCCCAACTTAGCTCAATGATATACATCAAGGTGTATTTGATGTTGTTTTAAGTTGACATGTGCAGGTGAAGAGGTGTTAAAAAATGCAGAAAGATATTCTAAGTCCATGTGTCGACACCTGAAGAAACAGTGTCGACACTTCAGAATATTTGTGTCGACACTTGAAGGAAGCTGTGTCGACACAGAGAAAGATAGTCGACCACATTTGTGTCGACACTGGGAAGCAGTGTCGACTCACAGGAAGATAGTCGACCACATTTGTGTCGACACTGGGAGGCTGTGTCGACACAATGAGACAGAGTCGACACACATTGGCAGAAGTCGACAATACTTGTGTCGACACCAGAAGACTAAGTCAACATATACTGAGTTCTGAATCTACAATAACTGTGTCGACACACAAGACTTGTGTCGACACACTGCAAAGTCAAGACTAAGTTATTCTCTGAAGAAGCTGTGTCGACTTAAAGGCAAACTTGTAGACATCATCAAAGGCTGTGTCGACACCAAAGTTACTTGTGTCGACACATACAGACAGTTGGTCTCGACACTTCCTGACAGTCTGTCTCAACACATTGCTGACCAAGACTAAGGCACAGGATCTGTTTGAAGACTTGACAGCTGTGGGTTGCATCCAGTTAACTGATGTTGTCAGACTTGTCAGAAGACAGTTATAAACCGGATCAGCCGGTTACCATTAAGAAGATCTATATATAGACAGATTCAGAGAGAAGTAAAGACGGTAATGAGAAGATTGAACTTTGGCAATCAAATTGAGAAATCAAATCAAGAAGGTGTAATACACTAAAGAAGATCTTCATCAGAAGATCTAAGAAGAGTTCTAACAAGAATTCAGAAGTATCATCAAAGGTGTTGGATAGAGAGGGATCCACCCATTTTGAAGAAGAAGAAGGAAGCCATCAGTGGTTTCTCAAGAAGCTGTTTGGAAATCAACTCAGCTAAGTTCAGATTCAAGAAGCTTTGAAGAAAGCTCAGATTCAGTTGATTTCATCAGCTGATCAAGAATTGTCTTGTCCTCTTCTCTCTCAACAAAGGCAAGATATTAAAACTTCTTTTCTAAATTTCTGTAGGATCTGTTTTACACAGATCTGATTTGTAAGCCTGTGATATAAAGGCTGAGTGTAGGAGAGTAGATCTCTGAGTGGTAGGGCTGTTTGCTTGAGTGTAGGAGAAGGTTCTTCTCTGAGTTGTAGGCCTTGTGGCAAGGCTGAGGTAGGGCTGTAGTGCCTGAGTTGTAGGAACCTATCCAGGTTCTGAGCTGTAGGATCTGAGGATCTGAGAATAGTGGAAGTTTGCCCGAATCTAGCATACTGCTAGATAGGTGAAGGGGGAAAGTGGATGTACCCAGACCTTGGGGAACCACTATAAAACATTGTGCAATCTGTGATGATTAAATGTTTGTGAATGCTGTGCTGGATGTTTTAATTTTTGTAATTGAATTCTGCCTAAAAAAAATTGAACAAGCAATTAGAACCTATTCACCCCCCACCCCCCCCCCCACCCCCCCTCTAGGTGTTTAGGTTGTCTTGAAAGTAAAACTATCAAGTGGTATCAGAGGGAGGTTACTCAAAAAGGACTTAATAGTCTGAGGTAGATCTGAAAGGCAGAATCAAAATTCAAGAAGATGGGTTCTGGAGAAAATCATAAGGAGCTAGGGTCTATGAAATTACCCATATGCAAGAAGGAAATCTTTGGAATTTGGAAAGAAAGAGTCAGGTTGTTTATGGAGGCATCTGACCCAAGAATATACATCACAGTTCAGGAAGGACCCTTCATTCCAATGAAGGTATCAGTTCTTGATGCTAATATTCAAACTCCAAAGAGTTATTCTGAAATGACCAAGGATGAAATCATTTTGGCAACCATGGATAAAAGAGCACAGAACATTATTGTAAGTGCCATAGATGATTCAACATTTCAAAATCTGATTCACTGCAAGACCTCCAAAGAAATGTGGGACACATTGATTGTCTACATGGAGGGATCAGAAGAAGTAAGACAGGATAGGAAATCTATGCTCAATCAGGAATATGAAAGTTTTAGACAAGGAAAATCTGATAGCATAACTGAGTGCTATAAGAAATTCTATAGAATTGTGAATGAGTTAATGTCCTATGGAAGAGTCTTCAGTACTTATGAACTGAATGACAAATTCTTGAGATCCTTAACAAAGGATTGGGACACAAAGATCTGTGCCATAAGAGAAGTGGCTAAATTGGCAGAGATCTCTCCTCCCATCTTGTTTGGAAAGCTGTTATCCTATGAAATGCAACTTTTGGTGAGGAAGGAGGAGGAAAACAATTCAAGAGGAGAGCATAGAGAAAATACTGTGGCATTCAATGCAGAATCCATCAGAAAGAATAGGAGGATATCACCATCCCATCCTAAGGAAATTGCAGAAGTCAGTTCAGAAAATTCAGATAATCAGGGTTCAGAAAGCTGTGATTCAGATGCAGACTTTGCTGCATTCACAAGGCAATTCCAGAGGTTCTTGAAGAAGAAACAGTGGAAGTCTAAGCCCTCTACTTCACAGCAAGTTGATGACTATTATCAGAAGAAAAAGTCATCAAGTAAAGAAAAGAGCAGATCAAAGCCCAGCAAGGCTACTACTTCAAAGATTGTCTGCTATTGTTGCAATAGACTTGGACATGTAGTGGCTGACTGTCCTGATAAGAGAAAGGAGTCTTCAGACAAGAATAAGACTCATAAAAAGGGCAAGAAGGAGAAATCCTTTGTTGCAAAGAAGGATAAAAGCCTAACAGATCAGTCAACTTCAGAGTCAGAATCTGAAGCAGAAGCATATATTGGACTATATGATGTATCTGAAGAAGAGGAGTTTCTGCAGTTGCTAGACTCCATCAATGAACAAGAGGATCATCAGTGCATGGGACTGATGGCAGGATCAGAAGAGGACATATGCCAGAATCAGTCTGGTCCTAATAAGGTACAATGTCCTTCTATGAAATCTATTTGTAGTACAAGTACAGAATCAGCTACATCAGCATCAAGTGATGTAGATGCATCTGAATCTGAAGGAGATGTCTATCAATTGATAGATAAGAATGGGGACTTGTTGTAGGCCCTTAAGAAAAGCAAGAACCTGGTTAAATCTCAGGCTCATGAAATTGCTGAACTAAGGGTAGCTGCAACTGAGTTAGAGAAAGTAATTGATCAAAAGTTAAATGAAATTGCCAAGCTGAAGAATATAACTATTATTCAGATGGGCACAATTAATTATACCAATGATCAAGTGAAGAGTCTGGAGGCCAGACTAAGAATTGAAAAAAAATTAGTGGCTAGTTACTCTAAGCCAAAGTCTGTCTTACCCTTGATTGATGAATTTGTGAATCAAAAGGGTAAGGCAGGATTAGGATTCAAAGGTAACTCCGGGGCTGGCCAATTCAAGAGGAAAGGCAAAGCTCCTGTCAAGCCACTGAACTTTTCAGTCCCTATTAAGTTTAGAAAGGTGGAAGTGCCTTCTAACCTATATGATCATGAAAATATTCATGGTCATATTAAGTCTAATGTTCTGAAAAACAAGGGTGTAAATGCCAACAGGCCTACCTATGTTCATAAACCCAATGGTTATAAAAAATCAGTGGGTGAAGCTGCTGCAGCACCAGAAATGGACAGAAATTCTTTTGTCAAGGATGTATCTAGAACTAGATACAATAGGTTTGAATGTTGGTGCTGTGGCAAGAGAGGCCATTTTGCACTAGACTGCTGGTATAACACAAGTGTTAGAAAGAACAATAGTCTACCTGTTGGAAGAAATAATGGTAGCTTTGTTAATGCTAACTTGAACCAAGGACCCAAGACTTGCTTGGGTTCTAAGGGTAAGTAAATCTGTGTTGCAGGTGAATCCAAGTAACCATGCCCCTATATGGTACTTGGATAGTGGTTGTTCCAGGCACATGACTGGAACAAAGGGGCTGCTGAAGGAGTATTCATCTGTCAAAGATGGACCTAAAGTGATCTTTGGTGGATCTGAAAAAGGAGTCATCAAAGGGTTTGGTAACATTTCTTCTAACCTAATTACTATCACCCAAGTGGCTTATGTAAAAGGTTTGAAACATAATCTAATAAGCATAAGCCAGCTGAGTGATTTAGGATATGACATTTCATTTGTTAAGGTTGGATGTCATATCAAAAGGTCAAGTGATCAAGAGATCATTTTGACTAGGTATAGGAAGAGAAATGTATATTGTCTTAATTTTGTATGTGAGAATAAAGCCTCTCCCATCTGTCTTGTAGCTGATGACAATGCTTCTCATTGTGTTAAGTGGCACAAGAGATTGGCTCATCTTAACTACAAGAGAATTGGCCAACTCTTTATCAAAGAGTTAGTGAGGAATGGTCCTCAAGTTAAGTGTATGAAGGAAGGGATATGCTCAGCTTGTCAAAAGGGCAAGCAGACAAAATCCTCCTTTCAAAGCCTTGAAAACAAGGATTCTGTGAGGTGCTTATACCTCTTGCATATGGATCTTTTTGGTCCTATGCCAGTTCATAGTCTAGGTAGGAAGGTCTACACTTTTGTGGTTGTAGATGACTATTCTAGATTTACATGGGTGTTCTTTCTGAGACAGAAATCTGAAATCCCAAGTGTCTTACTTAATTTTGTAAAGCAAATTCAGAATGAACTGAATTGTACAGTGGTCAAAATCAGAAGTGACCATGGTACTGAGTTTCAATCTGAAAGCATGACAAAGTTATGTGAAGACTTTGGGATTTTCCAAGAGTTCTCCTCACCAAGAACACCTCAGCAAAATGGAATTGCTGAAAGAAAGAATAGAACATTAATTGAAGTTGGTAGAACTCTATTGAGTGACACCTCTCTACCAGAGTATTTCTGGGCTGAGGCAGTAAACACTGCTTGTCATGTAATCAATAGGGCTTCTATCACCAAGAGCCACAAAAAGACTCCCTATGAGATTATGAAAGGTAGAAAACCAAATCTATCGTACTTCAGAATCTTTGGTTGCAAATGCTATATACTTAACAATGGTAAGTCATATTTGACTAAGTTTGCTGCCAAATCCCAGGATGGGATATTTGTTGGGTACAGCACAAATAGTAAGGCCTATAGAATCTTCAACTTGACTACTCAAGTTGTTGAAGAATCTGTGCATGTTGTGTTTGATGAAACAAGATTAATCAACTGTGAGTTGTCTTGTAGATCAAATGACTCAATAGGTATAAGCAAAGGAATGGACAAGCTCTCCATTACTGAAGCTTCAAGGGAAGATGAAGTATTGGAAAATAAAGGATATTGTCCAGGGGGAGTACAAGACACAATAGAAGATGAAGAAAACCAAGAGGTTCAGCATAATGAAGGAGCTGGAGATGTTCAACCAGAAGGGAATCTTCCTCCAGCTACAAGACATTTAAGAGACCATCCAACTGATCAAATAAGAGGTGATCCAAGATAGGGAGTACAGACTAGAAGCAGAAGTCAAAGCACAGTTCTGCATTCAAGTTTCCTATCACAAATGGAGCCTAAGAAGTTTGAAGAAGCCATCCAAGACCAGCACTGGACTGATGCTATGCAATAGGAGCTGAATCAATTCAGAAGGTGTAATGTCTGGGAGCTTGTTCCTAAACCAAGAGGCCACAATATAATTGGGACAAAATGGATCTACAGGAACAAGTTGGATGAGAATGGAGTATTAGTGAAAAATAAAGCAAGATTGGTTGCTAAAGGATACAGGCAGGAAGAAGGGATTGACTTTGATCAAACCTTTGCCCCAGTAGCAAGGCTGGAGGCAATCAGAATGTTCCTTGCCTATGCAGCCTATCAAGACTTCAAGGTATAGCAGATGGATGTGAAGTCAGCATTTCTGAATGGTGATCTTAAAGAAGAAGTATATGTAGAGCAGCCATCAGGTTTTGTAGACCCTCTTAAACCTGATTATGTTTATAAGCTTAGAAAAGCTTTGAATGGGTTAAAGCAAGCCCCAAGGGCTTGGTATGAAACCCTGTCTACTTTCCTTATTGAGAATAAATTCTCAAGAGGAAAATTGACAAAACTCTATTCCTTAGGGAATCCAAAGGCAAGATCATCTTAGTTCAGATCTATGTTGATGATATAATCTTTGGATCTACTGAAAACAACCTTTGTAAAAAGTTTGCCAAACTTATGCAAGGGAAGTTTGAGATGAGCAGTATGGGGGAACTGAAGTTCTTCTTGGGACTCCAAGTAAGACAGACTGATGATGGCTTGTCCATATCCCAGTCAAAGTTTACTAAAGAATTAATCAAAAAGTATGGTATGGAGTCATCCTCCATCATGAGAACTCCTATGGGGACAAGTATGCCTATATGCAAAGATGATGCAGGTAAACCTGTTGATGAGACTTTGTATAGAGGAATAGTTGGTTCTCTACTATATCTCACAGCTAGTAGACCAGATATTATGTATGCTACATGTGTCTGTGCTAGGTACCAAGCCTGCCCTAAAGAGTCTCATTATACTGCAGTCAAAAGGATTCTGAGATATCTTAAGGGCACACCTAATCTAGGCCTTTGGTACCCTAGGAATAGAGATTTTCTTCTAACAGGTTATTCAGATACAGACTTTGCAGGCTGTAGAGAGGATAGGAAGAGTACAACAGGTACTTGTCAATTCTTGGGAGGAAGATTGATATCTTGGAGTAGTAAGAAGCAGACCAGTGTGGCTATATCTACAGCTGAGTCAGAATATGTTGCTGCTGGCAGCTGCTGAGCACAACTATTATGGATACAGCATCAGCTTAAAGATTATGGTATTCAAGTAAGTAAAACACCTCTTTTGTGTGATTCTAAGAGTGCAATTTCTATTGCTAATAATCCTGTCTCTCATAGTAGAACTAAGCATATAGAAATTAAATACCATTTTCTTAGAGATCATGTAGAAAGAGAAGACATCACATTGGAATTTGTTAAAACAGATTATCAAATAGCAGATGTATTCACTAAGCCTCTGGATGAAACAAAATTCAATAAATTTAAAATTGAATTAGGCATGCTGACCATTGATTAGATTATTAACAAACTTACAAATAACATATTAGATTTTCAAATGGTCTTAAGTGGTGTAGACAGAAACAGAAATTGGCTAAGTAAAATAGTGTCGACACATTCAGTGATAATGTGTCGACTCAGTAAAGTAATGTCGACAAGTCAGAAATTTTGTGTCGACACAAAAAAAATGTGTCGACACTTAAGAATTAAATTGTCGACTTATCCAGGAAGGTAGTGTCGACTTCACCAGACTAGTGATGTCAACACTTACAAATTTTGTGTCGACACTTATCCTAAGAGTCGACACAGATTTTCTGATACTCTACTATATCTCTCAGGTGTCGACATATCCACATTTGGTGTCGACACATAGTAGACAGATTTGTTGTCGAGACAATAGAAGTTTGTGTCGACACATTCCATCTGTGTCGACACATATAGACTGTTTTTGCCCGCCTTTTGATCTTCTTTCAATAGAAGGTATAAATAGGTCAAGAACTTAATCAGTCGACACGCTTACAAGGTTTTCGAGACTGAAACCCTGTGTCAACTTTCTCTCTCTCTCTCTTCTCTCAAGCTTTCTCACCTGAACAATAGCGCCGAAGATTGAAGACAACGTCAATGAAGGTTATGAGTTAGTAAGGAATGCCTTTGCCGAAGCCCCAGCTGATGTTCAATGAGTTATCTCTCTCATTTCTGAATCCGGATTACAGTTCCTAGTTTCTGAACCTTCCAAGATATGGAAGAAGGAGGTGCATGAATTCTTTATCTCTACATCAATAGGTTCAGATGTTCTCAAGATAAAGTCCACTGTGTATGGGTTGACGGTGAAGATTACCCCAAGAAGTCTAAGGAAGATTCTACATTTACCAATAATTGAGAATGAAGAAGAAGTCCCTGCTTCTAGGTTAAGGGAGGCTATCCAATGGTGCGGATTGGATCCCACTCTGAAGATTGGAGCTGCTTTCAACAGGAAAGGGATGAATCAGCAAGGGAAATTTCTGTCTGAAGTAGTTGGTAAGGTGATTCTGTGCAAACCAGGGGGACATGATAGGATTTCAGCCTCTATGTTCAGCCTCATGACCAAAATTATGTTTACAATTCCAACTGATTGGTCAGCTTCAATCTTTGAAAAGATCAAGGAAGGAATAAAGAAGCCAAATCTGGCTAGGATTATGAGTTTATATCAGAATGGAGTGATCCCTGAGATACTGCAACACCTGCCAGAAACAAAGATCAATCACATGAGAAAGATGGACATGAGATTGTTTTCTAGATGGGATAGGGTACTGTCTAAGGATGTGCCTGATGAGAGCAGGCAGGATACCCCAGTGAAATCCCCTTCTCATGCTCAAGATACTGAGCAGCTTCAAGAAGAACAAGAGAGGAAGCAGGATGAAGATCACCCTGTGTCTACTCCAGCCCAGCAAGACACTATACCTGCACAGATGCAGGGGGAGCAAGCTCATTCACCTTCCCAGATTGTATCTACTCCTGACCAGGTACAGTTGCAGGGGGAGCTGGTGTATTTCCTTACTAAAGACATTTCTAATATTTCTATTACTGCACAGGTGCAGGGGGAGCAAGTATACTCACCTGCCCAGGTCATAACCAATACTGACCAAGTACAGGGGGAGAAGATGTCTGCCCCAGTGCAAGAGGCAGTCCAAACTGATATCTCCAAAGATCTGAATATAGAAGATCTAATTGATACATCTTCTATTCAAGCTCAGAAGGAATATACTCTAGATGAGTTATTCCCTAATGTTGATATGGCTACTGATAGAGTAGAAGAGGGGCAAGAGAGTGAAAAAGCCCTTGACATGGAGATGGAAATTGAGAAGGAGCAAATGGTTGAGGGGGAGTCTGTGCATGTTGAGGCTGAACAACATGGCACTAAGACAGATGTTACTCCTCCTCCTCAAGAAAGAGTTCAAGTTGATAGTTCATCTGAATCTGAGACTGAAGAAGCCAGAATGGCTAAGAAGAGAAAACTTGTAGTCTTCAAGAGAAGGAGCAAAGGTTATAAGCAGGCTCTACAGACTACAACTCAACCATCTCATTCTGAATTTAATTATAACAAGTTTATGGTTGATTTGCAAGTTAAGTTAGATGACCATAGAGTGGCAGTTGAAAAATATATTGATGAGAGCAATAAGGCCCTTCAATTTGACTTGGCTCAGGATATAAAGTCAATTCGATTTGAAGTCAATATGCATAAGAAGGAGATGACAGATTGCTTCCATAAGGGAGGTAATGTTGTGGTGTATTTGGCAAAACAACAGCAGTCCATCATCCCTAAAGTGGATGATATTGCTTTAAAGCAAAGCTATGTTTTGGAGAACCAGCTAAGGATGAATGACAATTTAACTGAATCTCATCATGAGATTATTGCTGAATTGAAAAATAATACTCTAGGCCTGCCTGCAGCTAGAGCAAAGGAGATGGAAGAATTTGATAAGACATTTCAAGCTGCTATTGAATCTGTTAAAACTGCTATCACTGCCTCTCAAAAGGACATATCTGACAAGCTTTAAAAGTTAAAACCATTTTTTAAAGAGGGTGTGAATTATCTGGATGGACAGATCAGATTTCAGAAGGAAGATCTAAGAGATCATATTACCAGAGAAGCCATAAAGGTGGAGAGGTTGTTAGTTCATGCAGGCTCAGAGCACACCAAATGGGTGACCAATAGTATTCGAGCCACATTGGGATATCCACCTTTGTGTGATGATGCTATGGTGGCTGAGTCAGGAATACAAACAGGTCTACTTGAAGGAAATCAACCTGTGGTTGCCCAAGTCATTTACCCTCCTCCAGATTTTGATATGATTGATCAGCAAGTTCAAGAAATGTATAGTCCTCCAAAGGAGGTTAACAGGGTTGTTATTGAGAAAGTGGATAAGCCTGAGGCTATTTTGAAAGAACAGCAAGATGCTCTACTATCTAAGAAGAGGTTTAGAGAGCAGGCTGAACTTAAGCCAGATTTTGAGCAGTGGAGCCCTACTTCAAGAAATATTATACTCACTGCATGGAAGGCTGTGAAAGACCAAGTTCATGAAAGAGGAAAGTGGTATAATGCAATAGAATGGCAAAAGCATGAAGCTAGGCAGGAGGTAATAGTACAGTTCAGAAGAAATGCCAAGCTGGGTAGGCTGCCACCAGATGCTCAGGAGCCGAGCAAGTACTTTCCAAAGCCCTTTCATTACTTTGAAAGGCAAAGGCTCAAGGAAGAAGCAAAGAAGAAGGCTGATCAAAAAGGCAAGAAGCCAGCTGAAGATGTTGAAGCTCCTGTGAAGGCTCAAATCCAATCTGGCAAAGGGATTGTCATAAAAGAGCCTGATCAGTCTTAGTTTTAAGTTCTTTCAAATGTGTTTTGTAATGTTTTGATTAAATCATTCAATGTAAAACTCTGTAATCAAACATTATCAAGTTATAAACAATATTTTGTTTGGAATCATATAATGTTCACTCTGTGATGGATTGTTCATATTTTGTTTATATTAAGTATTCATGTTATGTCATATATCATCATATTATACATTTTATAAATGGTGTATATCATTGGCTATAAGGGTTATGACTTCTCCAAATAGGGGGAGATTGTTGGGTACATTGGAAAATGTGTACCTGATTTGAAGAAGCCCAACTTAGCTCAATGATATACATCAAGGTGTATTTGATGTTGTTTTAAGTTGACATGTGCAGGTGAAGAGGTGTTAAAGAATGCAGAAAGATATTCTAAGTCCATGTGTCGACACCTGAAGAAACAGTGTCGACACTTCAGAATATTTGTGTCGACACTTGAAGGAAGCTGTGTCGACACAGAGAAAGATAGTCGACCACATTTGTGTCGACACTGGGAAGCAGTGTCGACTCACAGGAAGATAGTCGACCACATTTGTGTCGACACTGGGAGGCTGTGTCGACACAATGAGACAGAGTCGACACACATTGGCAGAAGTCGACAATACTTGTGTCGACACCAGAAGACTAAGTCAACATATACTGAGTTCTGAATCTACAACAACTGTGTCGACACACAGGACTTGTGTCGACACACTGCAAAGTCAAGACTAAGTTATTCTCTGAAGAAGCTGTGTCGACTTAAAGGCAAACTTGTAGACATCATCAAAGGCTGTGTCGACACCAAAGTTACTTGTGTCGACACATACAGACAGTTGGTCTCGACACTTCCTGACAGTCTGTCTCAACACATTGCTGACCAAGACTAAGGCATAGGATCTGTTTGAAGACTTGACAGCTGTGGGTTGCAGCCAGTTAACTGATGTTGTCAGACTTGTCAGAAGATAGTTATAAACCGGATCAGCCGGTTACCATTAAGAAGATCTATATATAGACAGATTCAGAGAGAAGTAAAGACGGTAATGAGAAGATTGAACTTTGGCAATCAAATTGAGAAATCAAATCAAGAAGGTGTAATACACTAAAGAAGATCTTCATCAGAAGATCTAAGAAGAGTTCTAACAAGAATTCAGAAGTATCATCAAAGATGTTGGATAGAGAGGGATCCACCCATTTTGAAGAAGAAGAAGGAAGCCATCAGTGATTTCTCAAGAAGCTGTTTGGAAATCAACTCAGCTAAGTTCAGATTCAAGAAGCTTTGAAGAAAGCTCAGATTCAGTTGATTTCATCAGCTGATCAAGAAGTGTCTTGTCCTCTTCTCTCTCAACAAAGGCAAGATATTAAAACTTCTTTTCTAAATTTCTGTAGGATCTGTTTTACACAGATCTGAGTTGTAAGCCTGTGATATAAAGGCTGAGTATAGGAGAGTTGATCTCTGAGTGGTAGGGCTGTTTGCCTGAGTGTAGGAGAAGGTTCTTCTCTGAGTTGTAGGCCTTATGGCAAGGCTGAGGTAGGGCTGTAGTGCCTGAGTTGTAGGAACCTATCCAGGTTCTGAGCTGTAGGATCTGAGGATCTGAGAATAGTGGAAGTTTGGCCGAATCTAGCATACTGCTAGATAGGTGAAGGGGGAAAGTGGATGTACCCAGACCTTGGGGAACCACTATAAAACATTGTGCAATCTGTGATGATTAAATGTCTGTGAATGCTGTGCTGGATGTTTAAATTTTTGTAATTGAATTCTGCCTAAAAAAAATTGAACAAGCAATTAGAACCTATTCACCCCCCCCCCCACCCCCCCCCCCACCCCCTCTAGGTGTTTGGGTTGTCTTGAAAGTAAAACTATCAACTTGGGATGCTGAACAAAGAAGGATAAGTCACAGGAGATCAGTTCAAAGCTCAAGAATCAAGGATACTTCAAACAGGTCAGAAATTTCTCAAGAGGAAGGTAATTCTCGAGAACTCTGTCTACATCTCGAAATGTAACATATTCATTCTCGAAAACTAAGACTCCTTCTCGAGAACTTGACTTATCTCTCGAAAAGTTTTCTCAGTTCTCGAGAAATTTGAATTGTCTCTCGAAAAGTCTCTTCCATTCTCGAGAACAACTATATTACTTCTCGAGAAGTCTCCTGGAAGTTCTCGAGAACTATACCTGACTTCTCGAGAAATGCTCATTGCCTTTTCTTCTTCTAATTAATTTCTTCTACTTCGAAAACCCGATGATTTAAGCCCTAATCCTAGATTAATTAGACTCTTAATTGACAATACTGGGATTATATATATATAATACTTTAGAAATCCTAAATCAACTGACATTTCAAATCTCCTCTTCTCGAAAACTCTTCGCCTTCTGCCTACAGACAGCTTCGTCGCAGCTATCGTCCCGCACCCCGTCCATCGCCGCCGTCAGCATCCATGGCACATAGTTCGAAGATAGGAATCGGCAGTGAACTAGTCGTCAAAGGAATTGCAGACATTTCAGATGATTTCCAAAACTTGCTTCTTCTCCTGGACATGGCCGGACTGATGTTCGTTCTATCAGAACCCTGCAGGATTGTTTTTCCAGATGTCGAAGAATTCTTCAGAAATGCAAAGGTAAGGAGGAATGGTACGATTTTGAAAACTAAAGTAAAAGGGATCAAAATCAAGTTGGATAAAAATAAAGTTTCAAAGCTTCTGATGATGCCCATTGTGGATGAAGAGGATGACCTAACTCTGGAAGATTATGACAAGACCTACTCCTTCTGTGGAGTTTCTGAGGAATTCAACTCCTTAAGGAGAAATCTTTTCAATGATGTAGGAAAACTTCTGGTAGACATTATTGGAAAAATCTTGTGGTACAAAATAGAGTCGATTAGTTTCATAACAAATGATCTATTTGGAGTAATGACAGCTGTAATCTGTAGAAAGAAATTTCAATTTGGTATGATGGTATTTGAGGTGATCAGGGACAACATTCAGGATCCCAAATTTGCAAGGATAATCTCTTTATTACTGAGTGAGATTGATCCAGCCACTTTCAAACTTTCCAAAGGTACTCTAGTTCACCACTTGAAAAAGATCTCATTGGCTTCCATCCAAAGATGGGAACTCAAGCTGAAAAATCCAAAGCATTTAGCTAAAGAAATTGCAGCTTCTGCCTCTGAGGTCAGGACCCCATCTCCCTCCTATCATCATATTGCTGAACCATCTGATGCAGAACTAAGGGGGAACCTGCAGCCTCTGTTTCTATTTTCATATCTCCTCCTTCCTCTCCAGCAAGATCAGCAAGCATATCTCCCATCAGAAGTCATCTCAGCTCTCCAGCAAAGTCCCCAGTGGCACTCTCTCCAAAAGATACAATTCCAGATGCTCAAGTCCAAGAAACCCTCCAAAACACTGCTTAAGCCATTAACAGAATGGTGGAAGAACTCACCTAAGATGTTCCTCCCCTCTACAAGGAACCGCCTGAAGAACATCCAAAAGATCCTTCTCCAACTCCCTTTCCTTCTCCTATCAGATTACCAGAATCTCCTCCTACTCAATCCCCTTCTACCAAGCAAGATATCCCTGAGACTGTAATGCCCCCGGTTTTTCTGTGTTATGTTTGACCACTGCATGGCGTTTCGATGTCACGTTGTCGGCTGTTGTCATTGTTAGAGCGTGGTCTTAGCTCTTTCGGTTCCTCTAGTGATCCATTAGGAGCCTGTTTGCAAGATTCCCCAGCAAGCCGGAGACTGTTTTGGTGACTCGGCTGGGCCTCTCAGGGAATGCTTGTGTTTTGGCTTCGGGTAGTGTTAGCCCAAGTTTTTATCGTCAGATGTTGTTTTCGACTTCGCCGTTGTGTTTGTAGTTGTAGTGTTTAGCTACGGGGCGAGTTTTGTCGAAATCCGAGATCATTCGTTTTCCGTGTCATTTCGACGTGCGTTTGGTTAGCCGGTAGTGGCTACCCGTTTGTTGAGCATGGCCTGGTGTGATCGAGCTTGGTAAGGCCGGAGCTTGTTTTAGGCTAAAAATGTTTAGCCAATTGTGTATGTATATATGTATATGTGTGTATATATGTATGTTTGGGATTGTGTTGTGTGTATATATATATATATATATATATATATATATATATATATATATATTATGTTATATAAATATATATATAAGTTTATAGTAGCTAGCTGGGGCTCGGGTAGCATGCTTCAGGCTTAGCTTTTCTTTAGCATAGTGCTGTTTATATGTTTGCATATATATACTATATAAATATATATATATATTGAAGCTATAGTGGCTAATAATATATATATATATATATATTTTCCTTGTTTGCTGGATGAGTGTAGCAAGGGTTCGGGTTAGTTGTAGAGGATAAGCATCAAAGCTTGTTAGTGGCTGGTTATATCTTAGTTTAATCGTAGTGGCCGAATAGTATATTTTTTTAATAGCTTTGGGTGGCTAAGTAATAATATATTATAAGCTAGTGGGTTAAGTACCCAAGGTTTTTTTTCCTTATCTTCTCCCCCAGCCCGAGAGCGATCACTCCCAGCGGAAGGTTCAGGCGGAGAAGCTGCTGCCTTGGCCGGCGTTTCCAACCGCTCTAGGGCTCGGTTTGCCCGGGGATTTTCAGTTTTGAGCTGCTCTCGCCGAGATCTTGCTTCCTAGGTATGTAATTTAGCTTTTAGGGCTGTCTTTTTAGACCTGAGAGTTTCGGGTTTCTCCTTCTTCTTCCCTAATGCTCCAGCTTAGCTTCCTAGGTGGCCGATCTTGCCGCCGGAGCTGAAGATTGGAGGTTTTCGGCTGTTTCCGAGAAGTAGAGGCAAGTGGCTCCCTTGACCTTACCCCCTTTGTGTTTGTAAAGCTTGCTCAACTCCTTTATTTTATTTTATTTCCTGTGCAATAAGCTGAATCAGCCACTTTTGGCTGTTTTGTTTTGGGTTTCTCTATCCTTCCTTTCAAGTATCTCGGTTAGTAGCTTAATTAGCAGCTTGTTTGAATTTTAGCCTAAGTGTAATGGTGTCTTAAGGGTAGGGTAGTGCAGCTAGATCGGTTAAGAAAGAGCAGCATGAGCCTTGGAATTTATTTTCCAAGACTCTGCTTGCTGGCTTTGAGTAGAGTTTGGGGCTTATTTGGGTTATAGTCTAATTTATTAGGCTGTGGTCGGGTAGGAGAGATAGGAGTGAGAGCTGGAATTAAATTTCAGCTCTCGGGTTGTGGAAAGCTTTGTGGTAAGCTAGTTTGGAGCTGCTGTGGTCAATCTTGCCAAAGCAGGTTTGGCGTTGAGTGAGGTAGACTCACTCAACGCCATAGTCAGGGCTTGCGGTTAAGTCTCTGGCATTGAGCGAGGTAGACTCACTCAGCACCGCCATTTATTTTTTAGGCTAGTGTTATAGCTTTGGGATGTGAGCTTCTTTAGGGCTGTTAGCAAAGTTTTACCTTCCTAAAGGGGATGTTGGGGGTGTTCGGCTAGTTTTTGCATGCCGACTCGTGGGCTATGACCAGAGGGGGATGTGGTTGTTTGGACTCTGAGGGGTGAATTGTGTGTGCTAAGCTGTGGCCACCACTAAGTTTGGACACTATGGCCAACTTGTTGGGTGTGTGGACCCTGAAGCTGCCACCGGTTGTGTTTTCACCCTTGAGTACTTTTGGGGTCTGGTTGTTGGTGTTGGACACTATTGCCACCCACTCTAGTCCCCCTTATTTTTACACCCCGGTCATTTGCCCACAAACTTAGGGCTGTTAGTTTCCTATGGTCTACTTTTGGTTTTTCCCTGCTTTTATCCTTATGCATTTCTTCTGCAGGTTGATTCTTTCCAGAGTAGGTAGATTTGTGCTCACACTTAGTGTGTTTTGCCATTATTGCTCTTTAAACAATGCTTCTTTCTTTTCCTGCTTCTGTAGTTTAGTACTTTGTTGCCGGGTTGAAAAACCCTTCTTTATTTAAGTAATCTGACACTCCTTTCTGTTGTTTATTTCCTTGCTGAGGCATTTCTTTTCTTGAATGTCTCAGGTCCAGGTTGCAGCCGATTGAGCGCCTGACTTTCCATTTGCTGGGTCTTGCTGGTAGCCTCCACGGTAGCAGAGTTACAGATCACTCCGTTGTGAGGTAGTCATTTTCTTTTCTGTATGGACATGCACACTCACCGGTGGGTTCGTGTCGGGTTGTCGACGCCCACTGGTGGCTTACTTGTTTTGATAAATATGAATGTAGACTGCTGTTTTTGCCCTCTTGGGGTTGTTTATTTGCTTCTGGGAAGGTTTTATGCTAGGTTTCATGTTAGGTATTTTAAAACCCTAAACTATTATATGTACCTCATGCATATCATATTTGCAAAACTAAAGCACTATCTTCTTCAAGCGTAAAGAATAATTTTCCACTGTATTCACCTTAAGTGTCGTGCATTTTATAAGTGGTCTCTGGTGGACTCTTATACTCATTTAGGGTGTCAAATTAACTGAATCAAAGTATTTTTCCGCTGTAGCATATGTATATTTTTTTTTTGCGTGGACTAGCTGATCCATTGTGACGAGGGATATGGCCTTCAGATAAACTGGTTTTCTATTAAATTAAGACTTATGATTTGTGGCTTTGGTGTGTTGCCTGAGCGTCGATAGTTATCCCCTGCTCGACGTGGCATCACAACGCGTATTTTCCCTTACTCTGATACTTCTTAACCTCGGGGAAAATGCGGGTCATGATAGTTGGTATCAGAGGGAGGTTGTCTTGACAACTAGTCGGGCAACCTGTCCTTTTGATTGCATTAGATGTTTAGCTTCATAAGCATACACTCACCGATATGTCATCAGCACGTCTTGGCCGAAGCACGAACACTACACTCATAAGCATAAAGAAGTATACGGGGCATATTACGTAGTATGGGATGCATAATATGTGTTCGTATATGGATCCACCATTGGAGGCAACATGTGAGGGTTATGTAGTATGGGATGCATAACCTCACCACATGGATGCGGCTAGCACGTTTTTCTTTTTCGTTGCATGGGAATGTTATGTAGTATGGGATTCATTACATTTTCATGTGTATGCCGCCCATGGCATACATTAAGGCCTTTTTTAGAATGCATAGCATAACATTTCATAAGCATAACGTGCCAGGCTAAAGATTTGCATGATGACATATGTACACACATTGTTTTGAGTCAAAACGAATATAAAAGCATGCATCCATGATGTAGGCACATGAGTTAGTGTGGTGGTTGTGAGCCATCTTAGAATAAGCAGGACCTCATCATTATAAAACAAATCCCAGAGCAAGATTTGTAGTCAGAATTCATATTTAAGTATGCTTGTCTGTACCGGGTAGGCTTGTTTTAGTAGTTGGGATGGGTTTTAATTAGGATTGGTGCGATTATAGGATGGCGAAGCGTCCTGCGACGCGATCGACTCCCGAATCTGTGGGTGAGTCTTCGGGATCCCAGAGCGAGGCCCTGATTGAGAGCTTGCGGCTAAGTAATGAAGCCTTGGCAAGATAGATGGTGGACATGCAGAGCCAGATCCAGTCATTGGTAGCAGTAGTGGCAGGGCAGGCTCAGAGAGCTCAGGACCCCATTGGGGGTGTAGCTGTTTCTCCTCCTCCTCTGGTACCTCCTGTTGTGGTGCCACCGGAGATGGCATTTATTTTTCAATTTCAGCGACTTGGACCACCTACCTATGATGGGAAAGCGGATTTCATGATTTTGGATGATTGGCTGATAGCAATTGAGGAGATGTTCTCTTATTCTGGAGTCACTGACGATTAGAGGGTGATGATCGCTGCTTATCAGCTCAAGGGTCTAACAAAGACTTGGTGGTTGCGAGAAAAGGAAAGCTTGAAGGAAGGATGTTCTTGGGAGACCTTTAAGGAAATGCTACTGAGGAAGTTTCTGCCCTCGGTCGAGCGGGACCGGTTGATGAATGACTTCCTGCATTTGAAGCAAAGGAAACTCACGGTTAGTGAGTATGAGATTGAGTTTAGCAAACTGAGTCGGTTTGCTCCTGGACTTGTGAGTGTTGAAGCAGACCGGGTTAAGCGGTTTTTGGGTGGGTTAAGAAGCGACGTTCAGCAGTTAGCAAATGCCTATGGAGCAGTCAGTTACGCCGGAGTGGTGGAAGCTGCTTTGAAAGTTGAGGCCATTGAGAATGCTAAGAACAGAGACCAGCATGCGAGGCAAGTCAAGCGGAAGTCTGTTGGGGGGGAAGGCCCCCAGGAACCTGATGCAGTTTCAAGGAAGGAGACCAAGGGGACGTGTAGCTTTTGTGGCCGGCCAGGCCACCCCCTGGAGAAGTGCTTCAAGAGATTGGCAGCGCAGAAGAAAGAGTAAGTCCATGCTATCCAGGGTGCTCACAAAGGGGATGTGGTGAGTTCCTTGTGCGGAAGGAAGGGGCATGATTTGGCCCGTTGTTGGTCGAAAGATAAAGCTTGCTTTCAGTGTGGGCAAAAGGGCCATCTCAAGTCGAGGTGCCCTAAGGCGCAGCCCGTTCTTCCAGTGGTTCCTTTGCAGGCGTTGCCGCCACCCCTGCGGGCGGATAAAGGCAAAGGGAAGCTTAATGTTATCTCTGCAGAGGAAGCGGCAAATTCGACCTAGGTCATTTCAGGTTAGATTTCTTCCTAACTTGAATTTTCTACCTCTTGTGTAGTTTAGCTTTTGTTTTCCCTTAGTTGTGTGGATTGCTATATAGGGAGATTTAAGGTAAAGAACCGTTGGGCACGCGTTCTTTTCGACTGTGGCGCCACCCACTCTTTTGTTGCTAGGGATTTTGTGGAGCGATTCCATTTGAGCCTAGATCGTGTTGGTGGAGCTTTCAGCATCAAGTTTCCTTCGGGTGACTCTATGGTTTCAGACTTGGGTATTCAAGGCTGCCCAATCTTGTCGGGAGACTTTCTAGCTAAGGAAGATCTGAAGGTGATTGATCTAGAGGACTTTGATGTCATCCTAGGCATGGATTGGTTGTCCAGATATGATGCGGTTATCCAGTGTAAGGGTAAGCGCTTGGATTTCGTGAAGGACGACGGTCAGCCCGGGAGTGTTTTGTCGATCCTGTCCAGGAGTCTCCGATTGTTTCTGTGGTACGTGCTTGCAAATTTCTTGTTCCGAGCTATTTTGCCTGTTTGGTCTCTCTAGTAGGGACAGATGTTAGTGTGCGGCAGTTGGAAGAGATTCCTGTTGTTCGTGAGTTCCCCGATGTTTTTCCTGCTGATCTTCCCGGACTTCCACCCGATAGAGACGTTGAGTTCGTTATAGATTTGGAGCCGGGTACGCATCCTTTTGCTAAGGCGCCATACCGCATGGCCCCGCGAGAGCTTGAGGAGTTGCGGACCCAGCTAGATGAGATGTTGGCAAAGGGTTTTATAAGGCCGAGTTCATCGCCCTAGGGTGCGCCTGTTCTGTTCGTAAAGAAGAAGGATGGGTCGATGAGGCTATACATCGACTATAGAGAGCTGAACAAGGTTACAATTAAGAACAGGTACCCATTGCCTTGAATTGATGATTTGTTTGACCAGCTGAGTGGTAGTGCTGTATTTTCAAAGATAGACCTTCGTTCGGGCTATCATCAGTTGAGGATTCGGGAGTCTGATATTCCGCGGACGGCGTTCCGCTCTCGTCATGGACATTTTGAGTTTTTAGTCATGTCTTTTGGTTTGACTAATGCACCTTCGGCTTTCATGGATTTGATGAACCGCGTGATGAAGGAGTACTTAGACAAGTTCGTAATTATCTTTATTGATGATGTTTTGGTGTACTCCCGGAGTGCAGAAGAGCATGATCGACATTTGCGTCTAGATTTGGCGACTCTGAGAGACCATAAGCTTTATGCCAAGCTAAGCAAATGTGAGTTTTGGCTGCCTCAAGTATCTTTCCTAGGCCATGTGGTTACCAAGGAGGGGATCTCAGTAGACCCGGAGAAGATCGCTGCTGTTATGGAGTGGGCGAGGCCTGTTACGCCTCGTGAGATCAGAAGCTTCTTGGGTTTGGCAGGTTATTATAGAAGATTTGTGAAGGGATTCTCCACCCTGTCTGCGCCCATGAACCGGTTGACACAGAAGAATGTAGCCTTTGTTTGGGATTGCAAGTGTGAAGAAGCTTTTGAGGAGCTAAAGAAGAGGCTATGTTCAGCCCCTATTTTATCTTTGCCTACTGAAGGTGTCGAGTATGAGGTATATGTGGATGCTTCCCATATTGGACTGGGATGCGTGCTGATGCAAGATGGAAAGGTGATTGCGTATGGGTCGAGACAGCTGAAGACTCATGAGAGGAATTACCCTACGCATGACCTGGAGTTTGCTGCTGTGATTTATGCTTTGAAGTTGTGGAGGCATTTACTTTATGGTGTACAGTGCAAGATTTTTACTGATCACAATAGCTTGAAGTATGTCTTCACGCAGAAGGAGTTGAACCTGTGTCAACGGCGATGGTTAGAGTACATGGCTGACTATGATGTTGAGATTCAGTATCATCCGGGGAAGGCCAATGTGGTGGCCGATGCCTTGAGTCGGAAATCAGGAAAGATCTTTGGTCTCACAGCTGAGTCGTTGGTAGAGGAGTTTCTGTTGATGGACATTTCTGTGGGTAGCGTTAATGGACAGAGTAGCCTGGTAGGGGCAGAGCCTTCATGGATCACGCTTACGAGATTGCATCAGAAAGATGATCCTGAACTACTACAGTTGTATGTTTGAGCTGAGAAAGGCGAGCTGCCAGATTTTTCTATAGATGATTTGGGTACCTTGAGATACCGAGGCAGATTTTGCATTCCCGATGTTGGCGATATCAGGGTTATCGTGTGCAGGGAAGCCCATGGTTCTAGCGTTGCCTACCACCCAGGATCCACTAAGATGTACCGCGACTTAAAGCGGATTGCCTGGTGGTACGGGATGAAGGGAGACATAGCCAAATTTGTTTCTGAATGCAACACTTGCAAGCAGGTAAAGGCTGATCATGATAGGCCAGGTGGCAAGCTGACTCCCTTGGAGATTCCTACTTGGAAGTGGGAAAGCATCTCGATGGATTTTATTAAAGGCTTACCAAGGTCTCCGAGGGGGCATGATTTAGTATGGGTGATCGTGGACAGACTGACGAAGTGTGCCCACTTCGTGCCGTTCAAGATTGATTACCCGATGAGAAAGATAGCTGAGTTGTATATGGAAGAGGTTATCAGATTGCATGGCGTCCCCGTGAGCATCATATCAGATCGAGACTCCAGGTTCATGTCTCATTTTTGGAAGAGCCTTCAGGAAGGATTGGGGACATATTTGAGGTATTCCACTGCTTACCACCCGCAGACCAACGGTCAAACAGAGCGGGTAAATCAGATTGTAAAAGATAAGATTCGATGCTATATTTTGGAGCATGGTGGGGCGTGGGACGAGCATTTGCGGCTTATGGAGTTTGCTTATAACAATAGCTATCAGGAAAGCTTGCAAATGGCTCCATTTGAGGCTTTATAGGGAGGCGCTGCAGGACTCCCTTGTTTTGGGCAGAGGTTGGCGAGAGACCGTTGCTGGGTCCAGAGGCTCTCGAGGAGATGGAAATTTCAGTGAAGCTTATTCGGGAAAAGCTTCGAATAGCCCAAGAGAGATATGAAAAGAATTCCAACCAGCGTAGATCAGATTTGGAATTTGTTATGGGGGACCAGGTGTTCTTAAAGGTTTCTCCGATGACTGGGGTCAAGAGATTTGAAAAAGACTGGAAGTTGGACCCGAGGTATGTGGGGCCATTCAGGGTTGTTGAGCGGATTGGTGTGGCAGCTTATAGGCTGGAGTTGCCCGCAAATTTTCCTGGCGTACATGATGTTTTTCACGTCAGTCAGCTGCGGAAGTGTGTGCATAGTGGCACGCAGGTTTTGGATTTCGTTCCTCTGTTAGAGCCGAACCTTTCTAATGTGGAAGTGCCTGTCCGCATTTTGGATGCTCGAGATCGCGTGTTGCGGAAGAAGATGATTCCTATGGTGAAAATATTGTGGAAGAACCACGATGTTGAAAGCGCGACTTGGGAGCTGGAGTCATCTATGAGGGAGGCTTACCCTCACCTTTTCCCCTGACTTGTGCCTGGTATGTTGCACTCTTTTTATGGCTGTTGATTAGCTCGTTCTTTTCCCCCTTTTGTTAGAATGGTTGTGTGTAAAGTATCGGGACGAAACTTTCTTTTAGGGGGAGTGACTGTAACGCCCCCGGTTTTTCTGTGTTTTGTTTGACCACTGCTTGGCGTTCCGATGTCGCATTGTCGGCTATTTTCATTGTTAGAGCGTGGTCTTAGCTCTTTAGGTTCCTCTAGTGATCCATTAGGAGCCTGTTTGCAAGATTCCCCAGCAAGCCGGAGTCTGTTTTGGTGACTCGGCTGGGCCTCTCAGGGAATGCTTGTGTTATTGCTTCAGGCAGTGTTAGCCCAAGTTTTTATCGTCGGATGTTGTTTTCGACTTCGCCGTTTTGTTTGTAGCTGTGGGGTTTAGCTACGGGGCGAGTTTTGTCGAAATCCGAGATCATTCGTTTTCCGCGTCGTTTTGACGTGCATTTTGTTAGCTGGTAGTGGCTACCCGTTTGTCGAGCATGGCCTGGTGTGATCGAGCTTGGTAAGGCTGGAGCTTGTTTTAGGCTAAAAATGTTTAGCCAATTGTGTATGTATATATGTATATGTGTGTATATATGTGTGATTGGGATTGTGCTGTGTATATATATATATATATATATATATATATATATATATATATATATATATATATATATATATATATATATATGTATATATATTATGTTATATATAAATATATATATAAGTTTATAGTAGCTAGCTGGGGCTCGGGTAGCATGCTTCAGGCTTAGCTTTTCTTTAGCATAGTGCTGTTTATATGTTTGCATATATATACTATATAAATGTATATATATATATTGAAGCTATAGTGGCTAATAATATTATATATATATATATATATATATATATATATATATATTTTCCTTGTTTGCTGGATGAGTGTAGCAAGGGTTCGGGTTAGCTGTAGAGGATAAGCATCAAAGCTTGTTAGTGGCTGGTTATATCTTAGTTTAATCTTAGTGGCCGAATAGTATATTGTTTTAATAGCTTTGGGTGGCTAAGTATTAATATATTATTAGCTAGTGGGTTAAGTACCCAAGGTTTTTTTTCCTTATCTTCTCCCCCAGCCCGAGAGCCATCACTCCCAGCAGAAGGTTCAGGCGGAGAAGCTGCTGCCTTGGCCGGCGTTTCAAGCCGCTCTAGAGCTCGATTTGCCCGAGGATTTTCAGTTTTGAGCTGCTCTGGCCGAGATCTTGCTTCCTAGTTATGTAATTTAGCTTTTAGGGCTGTCTTTTGAGACCTGAGAGTTTCGAGTTTCTCCTTCTTCTTCCCTAATGCTCCAGCTTAGCTTCCTAGGTGGCCGATCTTGCCACCGGAGCTAAAGATTGGAGGTTTCCGGCTATTTTCGAGAAGTAGAGGCAAGTGGCTCCCTTGCCCTTGCCCCCTTTGTGTTTGTAAAGCTTGCTCAACTCCTTTATTTTATTTTATTTCCTGTGCAATAAGCTGAATCAGACACTTTGGGCTATTTTGTTTTGGGTTTCTCTATCCTTCCTTTCAAGTATCTCGGTTAGTAGCTTAATTAGCAGCTTGTTTGAATTTTAGCCTAAGTGTAATGGTGTCTTAAGGGTAGGGTAGTGCTGCTAGATCGGTTAAGAAAGAGCAGCATGAGCCTTGGAATTTATTCTCCAAGACTCTGCTTGCTGGCTTTGAGTAGAGTTTGCGACTTATTTGGGTTATAATCTAATTTATTAGGCTGTGGTCGGGTAGGAGAGATAGGAGTGAGAGCTGGAATTAAATTTCAGCTCTCGGGTTGTGGAAAGCTTAGTGATAAGCTAGTTTAGAGCTGCTGTGGTCAATCTTGCCAAAGCAGGTTTGGCGTTGAGTGAGGTAGACTCACTCAACGCCATATCCAGGGCTTGCGGTTAAGTCTCTGGCATTGAGCGAGGTAGACTCACTCAGCACCGCCGTTTATTTTTTAGGCTAGTGTTATAGCTTTGGGATGTGAGCTTCTTTAGGGCTGTAAGAAAAGTTTTACCTTCATAAAGGGGATGTTGGGGGTGTTCGGCTAGTTTTTGCATGCCGACTCATGGGCTATGACCAGAGGGGGGTGGTTGTTTGGACTCTGAGGGGTGAATTGTGTGTGCTAAGCTGTGGCCACCACTAAGTTTGGACACTGTGGCCAACTTGTTGGGTGTGTGGACCCTAAAGCTGCCACCGGTTGTGTTTTCACCCTTGAGTACTTTTGGGGTCTGGTTGTTGGTGTTGGACACTGTGTCCACCCACTCCAGTCCCCCTTATTTTTACACCCCGGTCATTTGCCCAAAAACATAGGACTGTTAGTTTCCTATGGTCTACTTTTGGTTTTTCCCTGCTTTTATGCTGATGCATTTCTTCTGCAGGTTGATTCTTTCCAGAGCAGGTAGATTTGTGCTCACACTTAGTGTGTTTTGCCTTTATTGCTCTTTAAACAATGCTTCTTTCTTTTCCTGCTTCTGTAGTTTAGTACTTTGTTGTCGGGTTGAAAAACCCTTCTTTTTTTAAGTAATCTGACACTCCTTTCTATTGTTTATTTCCTTGCTGAGGCATTTCTTTTCTTGAATGTCTCAGGTCCAGGTTGCAGCCGATTGAGCGGCTGACTTTCCATTCGTTGGGTCTTGCAGGTAGCCTCCAGGGTAGCAGAGTTGCAGATCACTCCCTTGTGAGGTAGTCATTTCTTTTCTGTATGGACATGCACACTCACCGTTGGGTTCGTGTCGGGTTGTCGACGCCCACTGGTGGCTTACTTGTTTTGCTAAATATGAATTTAGACTGCTATTTTTTCCCTCTTGGGGTTGTTTACTTGCTTCTGGGAAGGTTTATGCTAGGTTGCATGTTAGGTATTTTAAAACCCTAAACTATTATATGTACCTCATGCATATCATATTTGCAAAACTAAAGCACTATCTTCTTCAAGCGTAAAGAATAATTTTTCCATTGTATTCACCTTAGGTGTCGTGCATTTTATAAGTGGTCTCTGGTAGACTCTTATACTCATTTAGGGTGTCAAATTAACTGAATCAAAGTATTTTTCCGCTGTAGCATATGTATATATATATTTTTTTTAGCGTAGACTAGCTGATCCACTATGCCGAGGGATACGGCCTTCAGATAAACTGGTTTTCTATTAAATTAAGACTTATGATTTGTGTCTTTGGTGTGTCGCCTGAGCGTCGACATTTATCGCCTGCTCGACGTGGCATCACAACGCGTATTTTCCCTTACTCTGATACTTCTTAACCTCGGGGAAAATGCGGGTCGTGACAGAGACTGTTCTTATTTCTGATGAAGAAAGAATCTCTCCTGAACCTGCTGATCTTCCCTTGAGGAAGTTAGATTTCTCCATCCCCACATTCATTGATAAGGTTGATACTACCCTTATTCAGACTACCAGAGTTGTAAGCTCGGTGATTCTTGAAGAGATACCTCTATGGAAAGCCCCTCCTCCTGCTATTATTACTACTTCTGCCTCTGCCTCTACCTCTTCTACTACTGTTGCTACTGCTGCTACCCCTTCCAACTCAGAACTTCTTATCCAGATAGGCCAAATGCTCTCTGATCAAAGGAAGCATTTTGACGATTCCTGAAAGTGATGCAAGACAAGGTGACTGCCTTGGAAACAGAAATGAGTTGAGGATTTGCTGAGATCCAACACAACACTGACTCTCTCAAGAGCTTATTTCAGATTGGTGGCAAAGTCATAGATCACACTATTACTAGTGTTGGTCAGGTTATGAAACAATCTCTGACTCTTGCTAATAATTAGATTGAATTAGAAAAGAATGCTCAAAAACATGTGATGAAAGTTTGTGAGAAAGATGGTACTTTCAAGGAAGAAGCCATAGAAAAACTCCTTGTAGAATTCAGAAAGGGGGAGAGCCTAGTGAAAGAACATGTAATCAAACTTGTGTATAAGTTTTCTTCAGATGCAAACACTCTCTGGGCTGAGAAAATTTCTGAAATTAATAAGAATATTTTAGCTCAAATCCAGTCAGTGAAGTTCTATACTTATGACACCATAGTTTGGATGCACAATCAAATTTTCCCTGACTTTCAGGTTGATCCCAATATTATCCCTCATTATCTGAATCTTCTTGTTGAAGGATAGCCCAATCAGGTGCCAGCTCAAATGCAACAACCTCAAATGCCATGCTTCTCTCCTAAGCCAGAAGATCAGGATCCTCCTCCAGCCTCTTATGACCAGGTTTGGGATGACATTATTCCTAAGGATTTACCAGAGATCAACACTTCTAAGAAGAGGAAATATGGAGAAGGGCCATCTTCCAGCAGAAGCATTCCTAAAGTTGATTCAGATAAAAGAAAAGCCCAAGAATTTGCTGAAGTTTGGAGCCCCACTTCTAAGAGTTTAATTCTTGATACTCTTAAATTGGTGATGGACTATAATGAGAATAGAAATCTCCACTACAGCTTAGCTGACTGGGAATTATATGAAAAGTCCATGACCAAAAGGAGGATATATGATAGGGAATATGGAAAGAATAATCTTAAAGCTCCTCCAAAGCCCCCAAGGTATTATCCCAAACCATTCAGCTATCAGAGAAGGCAGCAGGAAAAGCAAGACAGACAACCTTAGAGAAAAGAATGTACTTTTGTTGAGTAATTTTTGAGAATTTTGTTGAAATAGTTGTTGATTAAGAAATCTAAAACATTACTTATATACAATTTCCAGTTTTGCCTAATTGTGTTCAATTAATCTCTTACTGCCTTAGTTTAAACTTTCATTTCCAGCTCTTTCTAAATTGTCATAATTCACCTTAGTGTAGAGGGTTCTGACTTCTACAAATAGGGGGAGATTGTTGGGCATTACATCCACAATAACCCATATTTGCATGAAGTCACCCTTGAACTAAGATGAATTAAGTTGTATTTGATATCTTGTTTAAGTTGTGTGTTTGCAGATCATCATTACTAAGTGTAGACCAATGTCAGTCAACAGTGGGTCATGAACACAGGACCATACAGTGTAATCCCTCACTATGTGATCCAAGGTGTTGACTCATGTGTAGCCTCTCTATTGAGATACACTTCATATTCAAACACTTGGACCATGGAATGAAGATTGGACCCTTGAAGAGAAGAAAAAGTTTCTTTCTAAAAAGTTCAAAAATTTTCTAAGTCCACTTCTTGAGAAGTCCTTTCAACTCTCGAGAAGTAGAGTTAGAAGTTCTCGAGAAACAGGAGTTTAGTTCTCAAGAAGTTTTGTTGTTTCAATTAGGAAAAATTTTCTAAGTATGACTCTCGAGAAGTATCTCTTAGTTCTCAAGAAGTCCTTTTAGTTCTCGAGAAGCTCGTCTCTTAGTTCTCGAGAAGTCCCAGAGTCGTTCTCGGGAAGTTCAGAAAGTTTCAAGAAATTTTTTTCTAAGTCTTAGTTCTCGAGAAGTCCATATTAGTTCTCAAGAAGTCCAGATTAGTTCTCAAGAAGTCCTTAGTTCTCGAGAAACTAAGCTTCATAGTTCTCGAGAAGTAAGGCTATAGTTCTCGAGAAGTCCATATTGTTTTCGAGAAGTATTGATCCTGAAGTCTCGAAAACTAAGTTCAATTCCAGACAGTTTAGTTCTCGAGAAATTCAATCAATTCTCGAGAGCTAATGCTACTTCTCGAGAACTGCAGACTAAATTTTTTTCTGAAAATTGTTTAATTCAAGATCGGCCGGATTTTTGAATGACTTGACGTGATTGGTCCACGTGTCGTCATTAATATCTTTTCTATCTGTTAGGAGTAGTCCTATATAAGGTCTTTTCATTAATACCTAACCCTAACAATTATCTTTTGCAATAAATGGTTATCCGTTCACTCGAAATCCTTCTCGTCGGCTATCTCTAATTTCAGATCTCTGAAGCTGCCGGCGCCGCTCACGATCAGATCGACTCTTCTGTTGTCGATCAAGAAGACTTGTTGTTCAAGGATTCTTATCTTCTCCTTGATCGAGTTGGTCAAAGCTTTCTTGGGTCAAATCTACTCATCTTTATCAACATTTCTGAAAGAGCCGCAAAATTCAAGAAGAAGATTCAGATATTCACTTTTCCAGATATGAGAAAATTATTCTGTTTGTAATTCAAAATTTCTTTACTATTATTATAGGAGATTTTCTCCGAGTGTAGGAGCGTTGTTCTCCGAGTTTGTAGGAAGTTTTTATCTTACGAGTGTAGATCCTTTTGGATAGAGTTTGTAGGAACTTGGTTCCGAGGCGTAGGGTTGTTTTCAATCTGAGATAGTGGAGTAGTCGAGTCTAGTGATTTGCTAGATCGGTGAGGTAAAGTGGACGTACCAAAAATTGGGGAACCACTATAAATCTTCTTGTCTTTCTGTGATAGATCGCTAAAATTTTTATTCCGTAAATAGACGCACGATTCACCTATTCACCCCCCTCTAGGTGATTTAGGTTGACAACTTCACACTTTCAGTAAAGTCCAAAGACGCTCCCGCTGTCAGGATCTCACCTAGCTGGCAGGGCCCGGGCCTCGTGTGACGTCGTTATGACCCTGTAGGGCTGAGCCCGGAGGATTTTCAGTACCCACCATTAGGATTTCACTTAGCTGATTGGGCCGGTGGAAGCACCCGGGGGTCGAGCAAAGGAAAGTATTCTCGTTCTAGGGTTAGGTCCCGAAACGCTCCTGCTGTCAGGCTCTCACCTAGTTGGCAAGTCCCGGACCTCGAGTGACGTCATTATAACCCTGGAAGGCTGAGCCTAAAGGATGTTCAACACCCGCCATTAGGCTTTCACTTAGAATATTTGGTCGGTAGAAGCACTCGGGGGTTGGGATAAGGAAAGTATTCTCGCACTAGGGTTAGGTCCCGAGGCACTCCCGCTATCAGGCTCTCACTTAGCTGGCAGGGCTCGGGCCTCGAGTTATGTCATTATGAACCAGGAGTGCATAGCCCGGAGGATGTTCAGCACCCGCCATCAGGATTTCACATAGCTGATTGGGTCGGTGGAAGCACCCGGGGGTTGGTCAAAGGAAAGTATTCTCGCTCTGGGGTTAGGTCTCGAGACGCTCCTGATGTTAGGCTCTCACCTAACTGGTAGGGCCCAGGCCTCGAGTGACATCATTATGACCCTGGAGGGCTGAACTCGGAGGATGTTCAACACCCTCCATCATACTTTCACTTAGCAGATCAGGCTGATGGAAGCACCCGAAATTCAACCCCAGAAGAAAAAAAAAGGTAGGCGGACTTGTCAGTAAAAGGGGGCGAGTTGAGGCCTCTCTCGGTAAGTAAGTCCTACCCTCTCCAGATGTTACTTGGGAAGTTTGGATTTTTTCTAGAATGCGGAGTAGAATTCTCTCAGGCGATTTGGGACTCGCGGGCTCAGCTCGGCAAGTAGCCAGGACCTATCACCATGGGACAATGTCATCAAAGCAAGGAAGGGTGAGGGGGAAGGTGAGCTGATTACTCGACATCTACTGAGGAAGGAGAAATGAGGCGGGCCTTGATGGCGCATTCCACCCCATTCAAATTTTACTTGTGAATTTTTAACAATTTCAGTTTAACATTGGCAAGAAATAAGGCAGCTCGCGGGCGACAAGGGTAGTGGTGAGCCTAGCGCTGCGAGTAGTCCACTTCCGGGCTGCCTAGAACTGGCAAGCTCTCAAGGTCTACTCACTAGTATGAACCCTAACACATGCATTCTAACAGTAAGTCCTATCCTAGCGAGGTCGCCTAAGGAGGAGAGCTTGAGTGCGAGTACGTCGCAGTAAGTAATTTCAAGGAAAAAAGATTAAAAAAATGAAAAATGATAGTAGAACCCATGTCAAAATTATTTTCCATTATGTAAAATGTTGTTACAAATAGGAAGCTTGCCTCGGCAAGGTTACAAAAGGGGGGAAGATAATTACAGAAGAGAGAGAAAGAGAAAGAGGATAGTGTGAGTCAGCTCTCGTCTCCCCCCTAGATTGGCGGTCCTCGCCCTCTCCTCCGGATAAAGGATCATCCATGTAATGCTTCCCAAAATGCAAGTCGAAGCTCTCCTCCTTCTCGCTGGGTTGAGTGGACAGGAACAGGCTCGGTATGAGGTCCCGGGTCGTGATCTCCTCGCAGCCCTCCAGATGCACCCCTGTGTCCTTCATGATTTGCAGGGTGCATTCTGTGGATTCGGTCGAGTTGACCCACAGCCGCTCAGAGATCTCAGCCTCGCCGAAGAATCTCGGCCTCTTGAATGGGAAGGAGGGCTCACTACCGCCCCGAGGGAGGAGGGCCTTCGCCTAGCAGAGGACCTCGCCATGAATCCCCTTGTTCTCCTCTTTCAGCCTTGTGTAGTCCGCCTTCAGCTCGGCAGTGCGAGCCTCTAGCTTGGTAGCACAAGCACGCAGGTAGTTTTTTTCCTATTCCAGCTTGATGGCACGAGCCGGAAGCTTGCCAGCAGCCTCGACATCTTGTGAAACAAAACGATAAGCAAATCTATTACAGTAAATGCAGGAAATCCTAAGTAAAAGAAGTTAGGACAGCTGGTACTTACCAACCCGTCGGCATCCTCTGTGAGTAGGTCTTCGGCAATGCCGAGTTGCCTCACCAAGTCGACAGCCTTATCCTTGGCGACGTCGCGCCCCTGCTCGGCTTTTAGCAGGAGGTGGCTGAGGTTGAAGCTACAGCGGACCATCATGTGATGAAGTTCCAGGGCCTGCATATGGTCTTGCAAGCCCTCATGGCTGAGCTAGCGAAGGGTCATGCCCTTGTAGGCCTCGATATCCTCGCGCCCATAGGGGACGAATCTAAGCGCGTTGGCATGCTCAGTTAGGTGTTGGCGATCTGACATGGAGGGCTGGAGGGAGGAGATGGATACCCAGTGGGCCTACTCATCCCATTGAACCATCGGCTAGCCGACCGATTCCTTCCACCTTCCCTCAAAGCTGAAGAGGGGATGGCTCTTCGACAAGCCTGGCTCGTAGGCCATGATCTTCTCTACAGCAGGAGTGGAGGACTCGCACCCCTACCTTTTCTCTAATGACTTCTTTAGCGGGCCCTCTAGCGATCCATCTGAGGTGGTCTCAGGCGATCTCATGTACTTCCGTTTTTGTTGTTGTTGTCCCACCCTTGAGTCCACCACCGCCTTCTTCATCTTCTTTTGGGGTGGGGGTGGCAAAGCGAGCTGGACCCCGCGATATCGGGTCCCTTCTTGCAAGATGAGGGCTTGGATGATGTCAGCTCATCTCAGCAAGCAGTTGCGGCCGCATTCTCACGTGCGAGTGGGTCAGGGAATAGCCCCGAGTCCACAAAGGGCGGGTTCTCGGGAAGAAGTTGCTCCCCTGCATGAAAAAACTTGGTCTAAAAATTATATTGATTTGGCATACTCGGCAAGAAGAAAAAGTGAGAGGTATACCTTCAAAGGGAAGGACGGGGAGGAGCGAGTCGATGCCCCTTCGGAGAAAGGCGACCTCGAAATCTTTGTGGAGGAAAAATTTGTGGAGCTCGGCATTATTGTCGGATACTGTAGGGGGGCGGTACACCTCCTCGCCCTTATGCAGGGGTCAGTAGGGCACATTGCTGAGATTGCCCTTGATGAAGACGATCTTGGATATCCAGTTGTGGTTTTTGTTCGCAATCTCGAGAACCTGGATGAACGAGCCCCCGAAGTAGGCGACTCCATCTGGAGTCGCCCTGTAGGTGAAGAGCTTTCTGAAGACGGTCAAGTTGAACTCTATCCACTCTTTGTAGAGGAAGCACACGAATGCGACCATCATTGCAATGGCGTTCGAGTTCAGCTGCACAGGCACCGTGCCTTAGTACTTGAGGATCTGGCGGATCTCCGGCTAGAGGGGTAGGCGCAACCCCACCTCAAAATGCAGAATGGGGAAGGCGAGCTCATCGGATAAAAGGTATTGATGGACTCGCCCTCTCTGGGCCGGTGCGCCTCAAAACCAAGGGGCAAGTAGTCGGTTACGAACTCTTTGAGCTCCCCCTCGGTAGTATTACCCTGGGAAAAGAGGTACTTGGAAAAATGCCGAGCACACTTGGAGTGACCGTTGGCGTCAGGGTTCGTCTTGCCCATGCTCGCAGAGTGATTGGGATGCGAGTACTGGTAGTAGAAAGACAGCGAGAAGGGGTTCGAAAGCAATAAAGGCGATGGAGTGGGGTTGGTAGGAGGGCCTATATATAAAAAAAGGAATCTGAGGCCGAGCCGACCGATCAGTCCGGCTCGCCTACCCCAACTCGCCAACCCCATCTCGTCGGGCCCCGCGACTTGCTCTACCCTATGACGAGCCGAGTCCAAATATAAGTATTATTCAAAGTAACAAACATTGAAATCTAAAGAATGTTCTAAGTTATTACAAGCAGGGGCGTGCAGTTCAGAAATAGGAAGTGCGGGAAGCGAATTCAAAAAAAGTGGAAATATTCAATGCACGCGAGCTGAGGGGGCCAGAGGCAAATGCCAGGTAGGCTCAGTAATGGATTCATTTCTACCTACTTCGGTCTTGCATCTCCTTCCCCGCAGGTCGGCGCGAGTTGTGGAGCTCGCGGATTCGCCCCAAGTTCTTATGGATGATCTGGAGGTTCTCATCGATCTCGTCCTAAAGTGAAGAGGGAGACATCGCCTCGCCTACCGGTCTGCCAATCACCTCATTCGCGAGCCGCATGTAGTCACGCTACAACACCTCATTGTCCTCCTGAACCTTACGCAGCCCGCGCACTAGCTTCTTGAAGTTCCCGATCCCCCGCCTTGTCAGCTCTCCGTTCTCCACCTCGGAACCCAGAAAGGAGTCTAGCGAGCTTGGTGAAGGGAGGGACGAGTAACGGGTTGGCCAAAAATATTCTTCAGTCTCAAACTGACTGGGAAGAGCTGTAAAGGCATTCAGTCAAGTATCAGCACGAAAGACGAGTACTCCAAGAGAATCAAGCAAGACAAATCGATTGAAGTCAAAACTTGCCATGCGAGCTCGGTTCCCCAAGGAAAATACGGAGTGGGGGCAGGCTCAGGTTCTTTCCACGGCCTGGGCGACGAGTCTTTGGTGGGAGGAGGCCAAAGCCTAGAACGGGGATGACTTCAGTGCCTCCCCCCCCCCCCCCCGCAGTTCTAGGAGCAGGAAGTTGCTTTTGAGAGGGGGAACGAGTCGGCAACTTCAGCTCCTACGAGTCCAGCCCCAGGGTCCCAAAGGGGGGTGACGGGTCTCGCAGGCGAGTCTCCGGAGTTTTAAGGTGTGAGTTGTCAAGGGGGGGTCTTAACTCACGGCGAGGAGGCCTCGATGTCATCTCGTCATTTGTCTGGGTCAGCGGAAAGGTCGATGATGTCTTTATCCTTCTTCTCAATGGCAGGTAGAGTGGAGGAGCCAGTCCCATTTTCCAGTGGTGATTTCAAGTCATTGAAGATGGGTTCAACTGCCTTGGAGAGTGGTTTTGCATTCTTGGCGGGGTTGTATTCTTCCAGGCCGCTTGGCGGGATACAAAGGGAAATGTCGGTCAAGCTGGCAATGCGGGCATAGGCAGCCTCGCGAGCTCGGGCAAGCCTCTCTTGGATCTCTTTAGGGATAGACATCTCGGCAAGATTAGAGCAAAGGGAATGGCAAAGGTCACCTAGGCACGCAGGCATATATATATAGTCGTGGGTGGACCCCACCCGAAGATTCCCTCTAGCTCATGTCGCACTCGCCGAATCCTATGGGATTAAATGATTCTTTCTGAGCTTGTTCCAACGTTGCTAAGAGCGGGGATTGTGTACAATCCTATATACGGCGAGTGGGGTCAAAAGGAGCTAGGTTGGCCAGATCGAGCAGTCCAAGTCCCGGGAGAGCACCCAAGGGGGCAGGAGCTCGGCATCCCCTCACTCGCCAAGACGGGGTGGAACCATCGGGGGTGAGTGGAGCTGGAGTGCTCGCACTCGCACCAGGGTACTCGGCAATGCAAGGTGCAAGTGGGTAAGTCCAATCCCGCACTCGCCCGGGACCAAAAGGAGGTGGCAAGTGTCAGCTCCATCAAGCACTCGCCGCCCCAGGCAACTGGATGCTTTAGAGGGTCACTCGCCCAGTTAAGTGATGTTTTTACCATTTTCCCCCAGCTGGCCTGCCCATAGCCTTCCAGAACACCGGAGTTACACTATTGGTAGGCCAACCTGGACTGCACATAGCTGTTTAAAACAGCAAAGTTTGGCTATTTGTAGACCATTTTCAGAAAACTATAAATAGACCCAAGGGGGTACCTCAGAAGGCATGCTTACTGGTACCTTGGTCTTCTAGCGCTTTCTGAGGTATCTTTAGCTCAGCATTTGGTTAAGGAGGCAAAGCACTCTAAGATCTTCCAGATGTGTGGTGGGTCCTCCACGTCGAGCCCTTGGGTTAGTTCCCTATTCTTTTTCCTTAGTTGTTTGGCTCGCGAGAGAGCAGTAAGTGTGCGATCACCCCTTCCCCAAGGGTGAACTCCACAGAGACCGATTTTTTGGTTTTAACAGTCGGGTCTACTGGCAGTGAGGTAGAGTAAGGATCCAAATATTCTTCTGTATTTGGTTCCATCAAAAGGTTTCCCTTTCTCATCCTTGTCTAGAGACATAGTTGAACCCATTGGAGTCCTCATCGAGATTTCTTTCTCCATTCCGAATTTCTTAAGTAACTCTTTGGTGAACTTCGTCAGAGAGATGAAAATTCCATCTTCAGATTATTTCGCCTGAAGTCCTAAGAAATACTTCAGCTCTCCCATACTTCTCATTTCAAACTTCTCTTGCATATGTTTTGAAAAATTCTTGCAAAGGTTTTCTTCCGTAGAGCAAAAAATAATGTCGTTGACATAGATTTGCATTAGCAAAATCTTCCCTTTTACTTCCCTATGAAGTAATGTCTTGTCTATCTTTCCTCTTGTGAACTTGTTCTCAAGAAGAAGCAGGACAACGTCTCATACCAAGCTCAAGGAGGTTGTTTTAAGCCGTAAAGAGCTTTATTAAGAAAATAAATGTATTCAGGGAAAGTAGAGTTGACAAAACCCGGGGGTTGTGCTACGTATACTTCTTTTTCAGATTCCCGTTGAGGAATGCTGATTTTACGTCCATTTGATATACCTTGAAGCCTATGAGGGCAGCATACACAAGAAATAACTTGATCGCTTCGAGTCTGGTCACTGAAGCAAATGTCTGATCGAATTTGATCCCTTCTTCTTGTCTGTACCCTTGAACTACAAGCCTGGCTTTGTTCTTGAAAATATCTCAAATTTTGTCCAGCTTGTTTCTGAAATTCCATTTGGTGCCAATCATGTTCTGTCCTTTGGGTTTGGGCATCAACTGTAACGTCCTATTTCACGCAAGACCCCTCACACGTGTTTTCAGTCAAGAGAACTTACTCGGGCTCGGGGTGTGCCGAATTCGATAAGTAAAATTCGTTGGATATCGTCACGGATATCTGACAAATTTATCGAGTATATAAGACAAATTGGACTTAGAATATTTTGTCCAGAAGAATTCGTCGAAAAGATTTGAGTGATCTTGACACCATTCGATGAACCGTCGAGTAGATAAGATGAATTTCACTTAGAAGAATTCTAGATTCAGGAAGCGTCAAGAGTGATGAGTGATATCGACGTCATTTGACGAAACGTCGAGCGATATTCGATGAACTCAACACTTTGACTTAGAAAAATGTTGGACTCAAAGAGGCGTTGAGTGATCTCGATGCCATTCGACGAAGCGTCGAGTGATACTCGACAAACTCAACGCTTTGACTTATAAAAGTATAGGACTCAACGAGGCATTGAGTGGTCACGACGAATTTTGATGATTCGTCGAGTGTGTATAGTATACAGGATGAATTTGACTTAGCATATTTTTGGCCCAACTTGTGTAGCTGATTTATACTTATGGGCTGAACCAGGTTTTCGGGATAGGCGTTGAGGGCTCCTTCGGAACGCTCTTTTCAATAAGTCTTAATTTAAGTAATAATAGGCGGTCCAACAATAGGGTGATGTTTGGTATAATATCCACAATAACTGTGATTTGAAGAAGAGCCCTGTCAAGCTAAGATAAATTGAGTTTGTATTTGATGTCATATTCTAGTTATTTACTTGCAGGTTTATTTTTCTAAGTACACACCAATGTCAGGTAATAGTGGCTCAGTAAACACGGGACTATACAATGTAATCCCTCATTGTGTAGGACAATGTATTAACTCACGTATAATCTCTCTACTGGGGTGTACTTCTATCCCAAGTACAGGAGAAGGATCAAAGAAGGACAAGGACGTGGACTCAGAGAAGAGGAATTTTACCTAAGTAAAATTCGGCGAGTATGGTGAATCATACAAGTCGAATTCGTCGAGTATCCCCTTGATACTCGCCGAATTCATCGTGTATGCTTCCCGATACCTATCGAATTCATAGTATATACTTAGGAAAAATTCTCAGAAAAGCAGAAAACTTACCAAGGAAAATTCGCCGAGTATCACTGGCGATACTCGTTGAATTCACCGAGTATCACTGGTGATACTCGCCGAATTTGACGAGTATCATCCCAAGCGATACTCGCCGAATGTGTCGAGCCATATGTAGACCACTCTGGATTTCTGGCTAAGGGAAACTTTGAAGGAAATTTTGGGAGAAGTTTGATTCAAATCGGAAACTTTCCCAATAACGGAAATGGTTCGAATGTTATGTTACAATCAAAATAGGGCAAGTGCAATACAATAAGAACTGTGATATCAACATATCATAGCAAAAGCATATAAAGAAACCATCACATTTGATAGATAGTTATACCTTCGTGACGCTTTTATCAATGGTCGTCGTGAATGGCTTCAAGCTCCGATGTTTCTTCGATTAAATATCTTGATGAGATATGGACGGAGCTCCAAAAATGGTAGAGCCTCTAAATGAGACACACCACCAACGAGGTAGGCAACCTTTGCTAGAATTGGACTATGCTAGCATACTTCCTTTCTCACATGAGTGAGAAGAAGACAAGAGGGATGAAGGAGAAGCTTTCTTTCACTTCCTTGTACGAAAATTTCATGTCATGAAGATGATGAGATAGTCAAGTCTTTATCCAAAAGACCTCTCTTTCTCTCTTCAAATTTCCCTCCAAAAAGATCTCATTTGGCATAAAGCAAAAGACAACTTCTAAAGTGCTTTTTCCATATAAGCATTAAGCATTTGCTTTATACTTTATACTTTATGCTTTACGATTAAATGGACATCATCCATTTAATTAACTAAGCATGGCATGACAAATTGATCTCATCAATTGATTATGTCATGACCAAGATTAAAAATTAATCAAATTAATTAATGATATTAATCAACTTTAATAAAGTAAATTAAATAATCATATTAATTAATATACTTTATTTAGTCTTGCCAAATACTGAAGAGATATAATCTTTATTACATCTTTGTTTAGTTTAATGGGCCTTAAGGAACTAATGAGGGATGCTAGTCCCTCCCATTGTCCTACTGCTCATTAGTGTCTAACACTTAGACATAGAACATGACTACTAATCCTTAGTAGTTGATATAGTCCAATTGCAATTCTCGTATATAGGTATAGGTGTGTAACCTATTTCGGTCCCCATTAAACTGGCAGCAAAGAGGATGACTACACTAATCATTCAGTAATGGCTAACAACTTAGCAAATCAGATGACATTGATGTCCCCATCAACGATCACTTATGCAGATCATGGTTGACATCTAGCAATGTATCATTGCCCCCAGATAGTGGTGAATGACACGCCAAAAATGTTCATCATCTAATAGAACCTAATTCAGTATGTGACAAAGAATATAGTAAGATCCTAACATCCTTATATGTCCTGGTCAAGCAAAAGGTCATGGAAAGAGTCAATACCCTCACGCTTGATAACTATGTCAATCCAGTAAAAAATAAGCATTAAGAAGATGAAACCCTTTTCATCTCTATTATCTACCTTGGCCAAGGATTTATGCTTACCTCAATTTGTATCTCATAGGACATCAAATCTGTTGCATAGACAGACGAATGTATTCCCATATCTAACATACATCTCACTCCATGAATTAGTGACTATGACCATTTGAACCGGATCCTCCTCATGGATAGAGGAAGTACCATATGTTCTCTTGAGTACATAGTAATTCAGTCATGAGTGATGATTATGCTTCAGGTAATAAGGATCAATCTATATAGTCACAACTAGGTAATCCATCGATTGACAACAAGAAGCTTCCATGTCGATGATCACCAAAAGGGTTACTTCCAGTGAACTTGTCCAACAAGCACATGTCCCCTTTATTTAGAGATCTCATGTCACTGACTTGTGACTCGTCATCCCTAAGAAGGGAAACAAAGGACACACTAGTCTTAACTAGACTATTGATGTCCTATCAATAGTCCATTTACTAGGGATATTTAAGAAACATGGTATAATCAAAAACTCATCACAATATACTTAACTTCTCAAGAATAGGTTATAATCACCATTGTTCCTATAGACCCAATCATGCATTATCTTACAATAATGTTTGGATATAATAAATGCATAATCAAATAAGTCTCGCCTTTAGAAGATAAATTGTTTCTACAAAACAATCATAATACAAAAGATGGCTTTAAGGGCACATATCTAACAAATTTGATGAATATCACTTCTAAATTCGGCGAGTATCATAATCGATATTCGACAATTTTCGCCGAATTTGACTTAGGCCGATTTTTTCCATTTTTCTCTCGTTCGAAACCGACAGCCATGCACAGTGTTTTTTTAGGTTACATTTTTGGAAATCTTTTATAGCCGTTTTTTTATTCTTCCTTTATATATATGATAGGATGATTTTGAAATCACCAATCTCTCTTAGCCCTAATTAAATTTCAATTTCAAAAGATTCCAAAAAGAACGAACTCGTCGGTCGCACCTTAGAGATTTTCGCGATTTTCTTCCAATCGGTTGCCGACATCGTGCGATCTTATTCTTCGACAACTTATATGAATGGATCGTGTCTTCTCTCAGGATCTAATATACTCCAATCCTATTTATTTGAAGATCAAACGTTCAAGATTCAAGATCCAAAAGATTTCAAGTTTCCGAGTTCTACAAGTACAAGATCTACTTCTACGACTAACGTCAGAGCGAAAACTTGCAATCATTGTTGTGTTGTAATATTTATTTACCTTTGTAGGAGATTGTTTTGCCGAGTTTGTGGATTCGTTAGTTGATCGAGTTTGTAGATCTGTTAGTGGATCGAGTTTGTAGATCCATTTTGTGGATCGAGTTGTAGATCCAGTTGTGGATCAAGGTGATGGAGAGTTTTTTCTCCGAGGTGTAGGAGCATTGCTCCGAGTTGTAAGATTGTTATAAACTGAGAAAGGTGAAGTAGTCGAATCTTTCCCTTCACGGTAGATAGGCGAGGCAGTACAGTGGACGTACCCAATAAGGGGAACCACTATAGATCTCTGTGTTTGTGTGCTTGTTTATTTTTGAGTAATTTTTTAATTCACGAAAAGACACAAACATCACCTATTCACCCCATCTAGGTGAGTTTGGTAGATGCTAGATACTTTCAATTTGTATTAGAGGGGCATTTTTGTCGATAAGGTTAACACCTTGATCAAGATCCCTGATCTAACATTAATAGATTCCGCATTATCACCATGAACATAGGCAAATACATGTCATCCATGAAGCTACCAGTGTGTACCAAGGAAAAATTCCCATGTGGAAAGAACGAGTACGGTTCTTCATGGAAGCTGCTGATCCGATGATTTTTCAGATAGTGGAAGAAGGACCACACATCCCCCACACAGGCTTCAACGATAAATCCATCGATTAATATTCCCAAGAAGATGATGGATCTCACTAAGGATGAGATTGCCTTAGTCTCCTTAGACAAGAAGGCAAAAAATATCATAGCAAGTACAGTGGACGATTCAATGCTCCAGAACTTATTCCACTACAAATCTGCCAAAGAGATGTGGGACTGTCTTGTTGTCTAGATGGACGGTGTTGGGTCCATTGATCCCAAAGTCCTAGATTTGTAAGAAGTCAAACAGGTCATTGGTATACACATAATTGTATTTGATGTATGTTTAAGTTTATGCATACAGGTTGGTCTTTATCATAATGTTTGGACATATAGTTCAATAGACAAGGACTGGTGGACTCAAAGTGATAGGCTGGAAATTCAGAAAAATACCTAAGTCCAAAAGCGTTGAGTGCGGCAAGCTCACTCAACACCATACAACTAATAGCATTGAGAGAAGGTTGGCAGTCAAAGCTTATAGTATTGAAATAGCAAAAATGTGGCTAAGTTCACAGGCATTGAGTGAGCTCAACTCACTCGATGCCATATGGCCAAAATCGTTGAGTCAAGGATATTCTGTCAATGCCAAAATATAAGGAGAAAAAAATTCGACTAAGTACATAAGCGTTGAGTAAATCTCATTCACTCAACACCAAGTCAAAAGTCTTTGAGTCTAGTCTTCGTGTGAAGAAACAAGAATTCGGCTAAGTCCAGAATCATTGAGTGAAGTCAGTTCACTCAATGCACTCAACGCCAAACTTCAGCAAGAAGGCAAGATTACATAAAATCAGGCTAAGTATAAAATCGTTGAGTGAAGCTTATACACTCAATGCTCTAAACACTTTTAAGAAGAAAGGGCAGAAGAATATGGCAAAGGAAAAAAACCTTGAGTGAGGCATATACACTCAATGCTCTCAACAAAGCTGAAATATTTCTAAGTCCAAATTCGTTAAGCATGGCCAATTATCTCAATTCCACTCAACTCCTAGCAGAGTGGAAGAAAATTCTAAGTCCAGAATCGTTGAGTATTGCTTATCCACTTTTCGTCGAGCTAAGCTCTGATTTCGTCGAACTCAGCTTTCACTTTTTCATCGAGCTGAGCTATGGGTTCGTCGAACTGAGTTTTGAGTTCGTCGAACTGAGGATTTCTGGAATGATGCTTAATTTTGGTAAGTCCAGAATGATGCTGACATCAACAAAGTCATCAAGTCAATGAATTTCAAATTCGTTATTTAAATGCTACAAATCGACATTAACTTCATCATCAGTCTACAGTGAATCTCAATTTAAATAAGCTGAGGTTTTGACCGCCGATAAAACTGGGACACGTGTCAATCATCCCATAAATCGACGAGATTATAAATAGCCGCTGAGATCGAGAACAAATTTACTTTTCTGATTAACATTAATTCTTTCTGAAAACGAGAAGTGGAAGTTCGTCGTCTTCATTCGCCATTATTACAGAGCAGAGAACTTCAAATTTATAAATCTGAAGGGTTTCTGAGTTCGATGGTGCAATCAACATATGTTACAGCAAGTACATAGGATATCTATGAGGAAGACGAATCAGTTTAGGCAAGCCCAAACTGAAATTGCTTCACGATTCAATCTGAGCCAAATCTGAAGATCATTTTCTGAATCGAAGAAGAAGAAGATATCTGTGCCAGATTCTGATTGGACAAAAGAATAAGGTAGAGGAATTATAGTCTGTCTTATATATTACCTTTTTAAAGAACGTCTTCCCCTCTTTCATTAGCAAGAATAGAATCAAAATTCTGAGAAATTTCCATCACAAGCCATAGACCATTGAAGATCTATTTTCTTATTGTTGGGAAGCAGATAGGGCTGAGATTTTCTTAGCCCATGAAAAAATCGACTCAGGGAGCAATTTCTCTTGAGTCGAATCAACATTCCTCTTTCAAAATCTGTGGATCTCTGATAGATCTGTGTTGAGGCCTAGATTGATTAGGCTGTGTGAGAGATCTGTATGATCTTATTGGAAAGCCTAAATTATAAAGGCTGTGAGAAGGATCTATGAGGTCTGTGTTAGGGACATGGGACTGTGATTGGATCCTTGTATGGATCTATGTGGGGTTGTTTCTCCCAGCCTGTGTTAAGGGTTGTTATGCCTATGTTTAGTAGTCAGGAGATTACTATGCGGAGGGTTGTGAGCATGTGTTGTAAGTCTCAGTGGAGACTTACTGATCCGGTGGGATCATGTTGTAATCTCTGAGGAGACATAGTTTTTTGAGAAGAGCCTTGTCTAACATACTATTAGAAAGGCGGAGAGGTACAATGGATGTACCCATATACTAGGGAACCACTATAAAATCTTGTGTGTTGTGTCTTGTGTTTTGTTGTGCTGAGTATTGTGTTCTTGAAAGCTGAATTATGTATACACATTAGGACATAAGTCATAGAAGATTTTAAAGAACTATAAAAGACTACAATAACCTATTCACCCCCCCCCCACCTCTAGGTGATTAGCTACCCTTGTAATCAAATACTTTCAAGTGGTATCAGAGGGAGGTTACTCAAGAAAAGACTTAACAGTCTTATTATATCTCCAGGGTAGCTGTCAAAAGGTTATGATGGGTTCAGGAGAGAATCACAAAGAACTTGGATCCATGAAACTTCCTCTATGCAGGAAGGAGACTTTTGGCATATTGAAGGAAAGGGTCAGATTGTTCATGGAAGTATCTAATTCTAGGATCTATATCACAGTTCAAGAAGGACCCTTCATCCCAATGAAGACATCTGTCCTTGATGCAAATCTTAAGACTCCAAAAGAAGTACACTGAAATGACTAAGGATGATGTCATATTATTAACAATTGATAAGATGTCACAAAACATTATAGTTAGTGTCATAGATGACTCCACCTTTCAAAACCTGGTGCACTGCAAGACCTCAATGGAAATGTGGGACACCTTGATAGTGTACATGGAAGGTACTGAGGAAGTAAGAGATGATAGAAAGTCAATACTAAATCAAGAGTATGAATCTTTCAGACAGATCAGGGAGGAGACCATAACTAGTTGTTATGAAAGGTTCTTCAGGATAGTTAATGAGCTAAAGACCTATGGCAAGGCCTTTAGTAATTAAGAGCTAAATGAGAAGTTTCTTAGGTCTCTTACTAGAGACTGGGACACTAAGATATTTTCCATTAGATAAGTGGCAAAGCTGGCACATACTCCATCATCCACACTGTTGGTAAGCTTCTTTCATATGAGATGCAGCTGATAGCAAGGAACGAGGAAGAGAAAACTAGCAGAGGACAGGCCAAAGAAACTGTTGTGGACTTCAAGGCAGATAGCTCCAAGAGGATCAAGGAAAAGAATCCTTCTCCCCTAAGAAGGCCAGCTGAGTCAGAAGATTCAAATCAAGAGGAATCAGGCTGTAATATTTCTAATGAGGAGTTTATTGTTTTCTCAAGGCAGTTTATGAAGATGATAAACAAGAAGGGGTGGAGGAGCATACCTACCTCTTCCTTACAGCATAAAGAGGACTACTACAGAAATAAGAAAAAATCCTCCAAAGAGGGCAGGTATGATCCAAAACCTGGTAAATATTTTTCTAAAAAGGTTATTTATTTCTATTACAGCAAGCCAGGTCATGTTGTGGCTGATTGTCCTGAGAAGAAAGAGGCTGGTGAAAAGAATCATCACCACAAGAGAAGCAGGAAGGAGAAAACCTTCATTGCTAAGAGGGAGAAAAGCTGGAATTAGTATTCCTCATCAAAATTAGAAGAGGATGATGAAGCCAACATTGGGCTAATGGAAAGATCACATAAGGAATCCTGCCAGGATCAGCCTGGACCATCTAAGGTACACTCTTCATCCAGCTCTTCATCTAAGTCTAAGTATGTGACTGGTCCAGATTCAAGTTCTTTTTCATCAAGAGATGAAGATGGCTCTGAATCTTAGGAAGACAGAAATCAAATGATTGAAAGATATGGTGAACTTCTGGAAGCATTTAGAAGGAGTAAGCTGCTGACCAAATAGCAAGCTCAGGAGATTGCATCTCTAAATCTTGGTGCTTCCCAGCATTCTGAATCAGTAACTTTGCTAGAGTCGAAAACTAGAGAAGTTAGCCAGCTGAAGAACATTACTGTTATTCACATGAGCACCATAACCTTTAAGAATGATCATATCAGGAATGTTGAAGGTAAACTCCAAAAGGAGAAGGAGCTAGTGGCTAAGTTTTTAAAGCCATGTACTGTGTTGCCTTTGATAGATTCTTTCTCCTCCCAAAAGGATAAGAAGGGTTTAGACTTCAAAGGGAACACTAGAGCTGCCAATTCCAAAAGGAAGGGCAAAGCTCCAGTGCAGGCACTAGCCTCCAAGCCTCTTATTCCTTTCAGGAGAGTGCTGCTACCATCTAATAGGTATGACTAAGAGAGCATCTATTGTCACTGGGAGAATGATGGATCCACCAATGAGAACAAAGTTGTTCACCACTATGGTGGTAGAAATGGCAAGGGTGCTAGTGCCTATAAGGAAGCCCATGAATAAATTCAAATGGCACATCCTGGACCATTTGTTCTTGGTGTACCAGCCCCTTCTCAAAATCTGTCAGTCCATAATCAGACCAAAGGAAAGTCTGTTAGCAAACCAGATTGGGCATATCTGAAGCCATCAGGAGCATGCTCTCTGAAAAGAAGGCAAGTGCTGGTAGGGTTCAAGATACCCCAAGTACCTTTGCTGCTAGACAAATCCCAAATCAGGTTGTGGCTGGAAGATATAAGAAAAAGGTTGTTGTTGTACCTGCTGGACTGAGAGCTGTTGACAGCAATGCTGTCAAACCAGCCCTTAAAAGAAGGTACAACATCTATGAGTGTTGGTGTTGTAGCAAAATAGGCCACAATTCCATTGATTGCTGGCACAATAATAGTGTCTAGAGAGCTAATGTCGGCTTACCTGTCAGAAGAGCTAAGGCAGGCATATTAATTTTCAGCCTAACATACACCTAGGACCTAATAAGAATTGGGTTCCAAAGGTTAACTGATTTATTTTTTACAGGTGAGTCCAAGTTTCCATACCCCTATATGGTACTTGGACAGTGGTTGTTCCAGGCACATGATTAGAACAAAGTGTAACCTTAAGGTTTTCATTCCAATAAAGGATGGACCTAAGGTGATATTTGGTGGATCAGATAGAGGGATCACCAAAGGTTATGGTAAGATCACTAATGGCTTAGTCACTTTTACAAAATTGGTTTATGTGGAAGGGTTGCAACACAACCTTATAAGCATAAGCCAATTATGTGATCTTGGCTACGACATTTCTTTCCACAAGGATAAGTGTCGTATAAGAAAATCAAGTGACCAAGAGGTCACTTTGACTGGTACTAGGAGTGGGAATGTATATTGTCTTAATTTTCTTTATTTAGCATTAGACAATCCCATTTGTCTAGTTGCAAATGAGAATGTCTTACATTGTGTCAAATGGCATAATAGGATAGCTCATTTGAATTATAAGACTATAGTAAAGCTCTTTAGTAAAGAGTTAGTTAGGAATGGTCCTAACATGAAATGCTCTATGGAAGGTATTTGCTCTGCATGCCAAAAGGGTAAGCAGACAAAAGCTTCATTCAATAGCATTGAGACAAAAGATTCTGTGAGGTGTTTATACCTCTTGCATATGGACTTGTTTGGTTAAATACCAGTTAGTCTAGGTAGGAAGGTCTACACCATTGTGGTGGTTGATGACTTTTCAAGATTTGTTTGGGTATTTTTTTTGAAGAAAAAGTCTGAAACCTCAGATGTCTTCAAGACATTTGTCATGCAAATACAGAATGAGCTGAACAATACTGTGGTCAAAGTCAGAAGTGACCACGGGACTGAGTTTCAGTCTGAATGCATGACAAGAATCTGTGAACACCATGGGATTCAGCAGGAGATTTCCTCTCCAAGAACACCCCAGCAAAATGGGATAACTGAGAGGAAGAATAGAACTATCATAGAGGCTAGTAGAACTCTACTAAATGAAACTTCTCTCCCAGAATATTTCTAGGCTGAGGCTATAAATATAGCTTGACATGTCCTTAACAGGGCTTCTATCACCAAGAGCCACAATAAGACTCCTTATGAGATTATGAAGGGTAGGAAACCAAACCTTGCATATCTCAGAATTTTTGGGAGCAAGTGTTTTGTGCTCAACAATGGGAAATCCTATAAAACTAAGTTTGCTGCCAAATCCTTTGAGGGGATATTTGTTGGGTACAGTAATCATAATAAGGCCTGTAGGATCTACAACTTGACAAGTCAAGTTATAGAGGAGTCAGTTAATGTAGTGTTTGATGAAACAAATATGATTAACAATGAGCTATCAAGCTATTCTTCTAGTTCTACAGGTACTGAACTAGTGTTGAAAAAGCTCACTCTCAAGGAAGCTGCTCCAACAATGCAAGACCAAGTAGAGGGTGTGTGCATTCCAAAGGAAGCACAAGGCTTGTAGGGAGTGGATGAAGATCAACATCAAGAAGAACATGATGTTGAAGCAATACTGCCTCCCATAGTAAGACATCTGAGGGATCATCCAGACCATCATATTATTGGTGATGCAAGACAAGGAGTAGTGATAAGGAGCAGTTGTCTCAAAACAGCAATGTACTCTTGCTTCTTGTCATAGGTAGAACCTAGGAAATTTAAAGAGGCCAACTAAGACAAGTTTTGGATTGGAGCTATGCAAGATGAATTGAACCGGTTTAAAAGATGTAATGTCTAGAAGCTGGTTCCCAGACCTCAAGGACATAATGTAATTAGAACTAAGTGGATCTATATGAATAAATTTGATGAAAATGGCATTATAGTTAAGAATAAAGCTAGACTGGTAGCTCAGGAGTTCAGACAAGAGGAAGGTATTGACTTTGATCAAACCTTCGCCCTTGTAGCAAGACTAGAAGCTATCAGGTTATTCCTTTCATATGCTGCATTCCAAGGGTTCAGAGTCTATCAGATGGATGTGAAATCAGCATTTTTGAATGGAGATTTGAAAGAAGAAGTCTATGTGGAACAACCTACAGGTTTTGTTGTTCCTTATCATAATGATTTTGTTTATAGACTAAGGAAAGCTCTATTTTGGCTAAAGAAAGCCCCTAGAGGTTGGTATAAAACATTATCTAGCTTCCTCATTGAAAATGAATTCTCAAGGGGGAAGATAGACAAGACCCTATTCCTTAGGGAATCTAAGGGCAAGAACATCCTAGTCTAGATATATGTTGATGACATTATCTTTGGGTCTACTGATGATAACCTTTGTAGGAAGTTTGACTAACTTATGCAAGAGATGCTTGAGATGAGTAGCATGGGTGAACTTAAGTTCTTCTTGGATCTCCAAGTAAGACAGACTAACAATGGAATATCTATATCATAGTCTAAGTTTACCAGGGAGTTAATTAAGAAATTTGGGATGGAGACTGTTTCCACCATGAAAACTCCCATGGGATCAAATATGTATTTATATAAGATGAGGTGGGGAAACCTATTGATCAAACTTTGTATAGAGGGATAATTGGTTCTCTTTTATACCTCATTGTTAGTAGGTCGGACATCATGTATGCTATATGTGTCTTTGCTAGATATCAGGCATGCCCTAAAGAGACTCATTTCTTTGCTGCTAAGAGAATTTTGAGATATCTAAAGGGCACACCATATCTTGGCCTATGGTACCCTAGGAATAGAGATTTTAAGTTATTTGGCTATTAAGATGCAGACTTTACAGGCTACGGAGAGGACAGGAAAAGTACATCAGGTTCCTGTCAGTTTCTGGGTAGAAGGCTAATGTCCTAGAGCAGCAAGAAGCAGACTAGTGTATCTATTTCTACTGCAGAATCAAAATACATAGCTGTAGAAAGCTGCTGTACACAGTTGCTATAGATTCAGCATCAACTCTGGGATTATAACTGATGCAGGCCCACGGTTTCAAAAGTTTAAACACTATGCGTTCTTTGGATCGAAATTTAAATTTACTATGTAGCAAGCAATATTTTCTCTAAAAACAATTATACCGACTACTCAACTAATTTAGCAACACACAAAACAAAGGGACGCTACCCCTTTTATAGATTGAACAAGGTCTATAGGCCAATGTTCGCTCAATCGAAAAGGACCCACACGATCCGGACAATTAGCTATTCGAATTAAATTATACGCAAACAATTCACAATTCCAATAAAAGAAAATCCGCGCTAAATTAGTGATTTGAATTAAGTTCAAAATCACTCCCAAAAACTAATTAATTTGAGGGTTGCCAAATCACTTGAACACCAAAGAAATCAAGGCTAAGGAAACCGATTTCTACAAGTGATCACGAAATTTACCCGCTCCAATTCTATGAAAAATATTCGGGAAAAAAATGCTTAAAATTTAGATTTTAATTAGCACGATTTCAATATAAATTAGGACAAATTACTAGCCTTCTAATTCCACCAAAAATCTCATAAAATAATATAGAAGAAATCACACAAGAGGTGTAGGAATCATTACCCAATCCCAAGAAAGTCTGTCCACAATATTAAGTGGAGGAATCGCTCACGACGGTGGTTGATTTCATTTCTCCACTTGAAAACACGGATCTACACCGGACAATGAAGACGCTATCCATTTCCTTTGCAATAACCCTAGGAGAGGGAGAAACCTTGAAGACAATATAAATATATGGAAAGTGGATAGAGAAAAGGTGGTGGAAACCTTGAGGAGGGAGGAGGAGGTGGAGTGGTGGCCGGATTTTGAGAGGGAGAAGGAGGGTTGGCGGCTTGGGAGAGGAGGAAACTAGCCTTGGACGAATTTTGAAGAGGGAGAGGAGGAAGAGGAGAAGGAAGGCCGAAATTTGCCTAAGGGGGAAGAGGGAAAGAGGGGGAAAATTCAATCTTTAAATTAAGGTTTCAATTTTTTTATTCTCTAATCAATCCTTTATAACATGGCTATATATAGCCTATACCACTCAATCTCCCTCCATTCAAAATTCAAAATTCAAATTGAAAATATAATGGTTATATGCACCCATCATAGCACGTGAAATAAAGTAATTAAAACAACACATGATGGTTATAAGCACCCATCATTACACATGAAATGAAAATTAAACATGAAATAAATACTTAAAATAAAATTGCTAAAATAATAAAATTATTAAAAATATAAAATTATAATTATTTAATTTATAATTATATATTTTTATATAAGGGCGGCGGACGTCGATCCCATCCTCGAGCTTGCGGCAGCGATCTTCCCAATCGACGAACTCTCTCAGATGGGGATCAATGGCAGCCGTGTCAGTAACGTCTCCATCAATAACCTCCAGATAACTCAAATCCCTTTGTTTTATGATTCTACAAGTGCAATCTCTATAGCTAAGAATCATGTATCACATAGCAGGACTATGCACATAGAGATTAGATATCATTTTATAAGAGAGCATATGGAATGTGGGGATATTAGTCTTGAGTTTGTCCCAACAGACAAGCAAGTGGCTGATATTTTCACCAAGCCACTAGATGAAGAAAAGTTCAACACCTTCAAATTTGAATTGGGTATCTTGAATTTGGTATTGCTTCAGTTGCTCTTTATGATTGTTTGTAGCAGGAAAATTTAATCTTGCTGGTTGGTGTGGACTAAACAAACTATCAAGAGGATTGATAGTAGTTGTTCTTACTTAGGAGGAGCAAGTTAAGCTCTAGGTGTTTCTCTGATCTCAAATAGGGGGAGTAAATAGCATGCTGCTCCTAAGCTATTTCACAGAAGTCAAAAAAGGGGAGAAGTAGTATAAGAAGAACAGTAGTAAGGGGGAGTAGCAGCAACAAAGAAGAAGCTACAGGAAAGGCTTCACAAGTGAAGTAGCTTGTAGCAGCAGGATGCAACAAAGTAGGGGGATCACCAGGGAAAATGTGGTAATAAGGGAAAATATGGTAACTCTTGCTGCTCTTAGATTAATATAATATTAATATTTTTGTTCCTTATTTTTGTGTATATCATTGACAAAGAATTCTCAAGTGTTATTTTGACTTATTCAAATAGGGGGAGATTGTTAGGTCCAATGATCCTAATGTCCTAGATTTGTAGGAAGTCAAAATGGTCAATGGTATACACATAGTTGTATTTGATGTATATTTAAGTTCATGCATACATGTTGGTCTTTATCACAAAGATTGGACATATAGTTCAAGAGACAATGACATGTGGACTCAAAGTGATAGGCTGGAAATTCAGAAAAATGCCTAAGTCCAGAAGCGTTGAGTGCGGCAAGCTCACTCAATGCCATACAGCTAATAGCACTTAGAGAAGGCTGGCAGTCAAAGCTTACATTATTGAAAAGGAAGAAATGTGGCTAAGTCCATAGGCGTTGAGTGAACTCAACTCACTTAATGCCATATGGCTAGAATCGTTGAGTCAAGTATATTCTGTCAACGTCAAAGTATAAGGAGACAGAAAATTCGACTAAGTACAGAAGCGTTGAGCAAATCTCATTCACTCAACGCCAAGTCAAAAGGCTTTGAGTCTAGTCTTCTTGTGAAGAAACAAGAATTCGGCTAAGTCCAGAATCATTGAGTGAAGCCAGTTCACTCAACGCACTCAATGCCAAACTTCAGCAAGAAGGTAAGATTGTAGAAAATTAGGCTAAGTATAAAAGCGTTGAGTGAAGCTTATACACTCAACACTCTCAACGCTTTTAAGTATAAAGGGAAGAAGAATATGGCCTTAGCAAAAAGCGTTGAGTGAGGCATATACACTCAACGCTCTCAATAGAGCTAAAATATTTCTAAGTCCAAATTCGTTGAGTATATGCCTCACTCAATGTCACTCAATGCCAAGCAAAGCTAAAGAAATTCTAAGTCCAAAATCGTTTAGTATTGCTTATCCACTTTTCGTCGAGCTGAGCTCTGAGTTTTTCGAACTGAGTTCAGAGTTCGTCGAACTCAGCTTTAACTTTTTCGTCGAGGTGTGCTCTGGGTTCGTCGAATTGAGTTTTGAGTTCGTCGAACCGAGGATTTTTGGAATGATGCTTGATTTTGCTAAGTCCAAAATGATGTTGACGTCAGTAAAGTCAATAAGTCAACAACTTTCTGATTTGTTATTTAAATGCTACAAATCGACATTAACGTCGTCGTTGGTCTACAGTGAATCTCAATTTGATTAAGCTAAGGTTTTAACCACCATTAAAACTAGCACACGTGTCAATCATCCCGCAAATCGATAGGATTATAAATAGCAACTGAGATCGAGATCAAATTAACTTTTCTGATTAAGATTAATTCATTCTGAAAACGAGAAGCGGGAGTTCGTCGTCTTCATCCGCCATTATTACAGAGCCATGAACTTAAAATTGATAAATCTGAAGGGTTTCTGAGTTCACTGGTGCAATAAACATCTACTATAATAAGCACAGAGGATATCTCTAAATAAGATGAATCAGTCTAGGCAATCCCTAGCTGAAATTGCTTCACGATTAAATCTGAGCCAAATCTGAAGATCATTTTCTGAATCGAAGAAGAAGAAGATATATGTGCCAGATTCTGACTGGACACAAGAATAAGGAAGATGAATTGCAATCTACCTTACAGGTTAGTTGTTTAAAGATCGGCTTCCCCACTTTCATCAGCAAGAACAAAATCAAGATTCTGAAGAATTTCCAGCATAAGTCGCAGACCATTGAAGATCTATTTTATTATTGCTGGGAAGCAGATAGGGCTGAGATTTTCTTAGTCCAGGAAGAAATCGACTCAGGGAGCAATTTCACTTGAGTCGAATCAACATTCCTCTTTAAAAATCTGTAGATCTGTGATAGATCTGTGTTGAGGCCTAGATTGATTAGGCTGTGTGAGAAATCTATGTGATCTTATTGTAAAGCCTAAATTATAAAGGCTATGAGAAGGATCTGTGAGATCTGTGTTAGGGTCGTGGGCCTGTGATTGGATCCGTGTGTGGATCTGTGTGGGGTTGTTTCTCCCAGCCTGTCTTAAGGCAGTTGTGCCTGTGATTGGTAGTCAGAAGATTACTGTGTGGAGGGTTGTGAGCCTATGTTGTACATCTTAGTGGAGACTGACTGATCCGGTTGGATCGTGCTGTAATCTCTGAGGATCCATAGTTTTTTGAGAAGAACCTTGTATAATATACTGTTAGAAAGGCGGAGAGGGACAGTGGATGTACCCATACACTGGGGAGCCACTATAAAATCTGGTGTGCTGTGTCTTGTGTTTTGCTGTGCTGAGTATTGTGTTCTTGAAAACTAAATTATGTATACACAGTAGGACATAAGTCATAGAAGATTTTAAAGAACTATAAAAGACTGCAATAACTTATTCACCCCCCCCCCCCCTCTAAGTGATTAGCTACCCTTGTAATAAAAGACTTTCAAACAGTACTGAAGAAGTGAGAGACGATCACAGATCGTTGTTTAACCAGGAGTACGAAGCCTTCAAGTAAGGTGTCAATGATTTTATTATAGACAGCTTCGAAAAAAAATTCAAGATCGTCAACGGCCTTAGGAACTATGGCATTGCATTCACTAATGGCGAGCTCAACGACAAGTTTCTAAGATCCCTGAGTAAGAACTGGAATACCAAGGTTGTTGCCATTAGAGAATTTGGGAAGTTGCCGGAGATCGACCACCAAGAACCTGTTTGGCAAGTATCTCTCCTATGAACACCAGATGAATACCAGGAAAAAGGAGGAGCAAAGCAACAGAACGTCTAGTAGAGAAAAGTCTATGGCTCTGAAGGTGTACGGTTCAAGGAAATAAAGCTATGTCACCCATAAGGACGTGTGCTCCTGATACTCCAGAAGACTCAGAGCCATGCACGTCAGGCTCCGAGCTACCGGATGGAGAATTTTCTCTTATCTCCAAGCAGTTCAAGAAGCTGCTCAGTAGGAGGAGACAAATGAAAAATAGTTCATCCTCTTTAGATTCCAGAAGATCACATCGTGACGGTGATCGAATGATGAAAAGCTATAGCAAAGAGGACAGGTACAAATCCAAACCGAACAAACAGTTTTCCTCTGACATTGTTTGCTACTGCTATAATAAATAAGGTCACATAATTGCGGAGTGTCCTTACAAGAAGAAGGATAGCCCCAGGAAGGACGAGAAGAGATCCTTCAAAGGGAAGAAGAAAGAAGAAAAGTGCTTCGTTGCCAAAAAGTTGAAGACTCTCAGCGATACTGACTCGAGTGAGTCGATCTCTGAAAACGAAGAAGCTTACTTTGGACTCATGGCTCAATCTAACGAGGAAGTGGGTGACTCTGAGTACCATGGGAAGGTAAACTCGCACATTATTCTCTCAGAATCTGAAACGTCCACTAATGGTCATGAAGACTATTCCTCTGATAAATACGAATCAGAATTATTGGCTCAGCACGAGCACCTGTTAAAGGCTTTCGACAAGTGTTGTAAGGTAGTCCGAAAGCAGGTAAAATAGATTGCCTCCCTCGAGGCAGTGGAAGCAAATCTGAAGGAAGAAATTGCACAATTACTTCCTCTCAAAGATGAAGCTCGCTCCTTAAAAGAGGAACTCAAGGGCTCCGCTGAGACATTATGTAACATCCCATTTCCCAATAGACCCCTGGAAGTGGTTTTGTCATAACAGAACCCTAGAAAACCCAGGAATTGAAGTTTATAGACCAAGATTTCGAGTCAAGGGGTGGTCACGCCCGTGACCGACCCATCACGCCCGTGACCTAGGGCATGACCCCTTCGACGATTGTCGACCTCAGAAAGACGATCGGCGAGCTCAGAAATTTCAACATGGGCCTAACACGCCCGTGACCGATCTGTCACGCCCGTGACCTTGGAATGGCGTTGAGTGAGCTTAGCTCACTCAATGCCGTAGTCTGGATGGCATTGAGTGAGCTTAGCTCACTCAAAGCCATAAGCTAGACGGCATTGAGTGCACAGACTACACTCAATGCCATCTGGTGTTGTCTGGTTGGCGTTGAGTGAGCTGAGCTCACTCAACTCCGTAGACTGGATGGCGTTGAATGAGCTTAGCTCACTCAATGCCATAATCTATCAGGCGCGATGGCGTTGAGAGCGTTGAGTGCACTCAACGCCATAAGTTGAACGACGTTGAGTGCACTGACTGCACTCAACGCCATTTGGTGTTGTCTGGATGGCGTTGAGTGAGCAGAGCTCACTCAACGCCATAATCTTGACGACGTTGAGTGAGCTAAGCTCACTCAATGCCATCGTTTAAAAAGGACATATTCTGGATGGCGTTGAGTGAGCAGAGCTCACTCAATGCCATAATCCGGATGGCATTGAGTGAGCAGAGCTCACTCAATGCCATAGTCTGGATGGAGTTGAGTGAGCATAGCTCACTCAACGCCATATCTGGGATGGCGTTGAGTGAGCAGAGCTCACTTAATGCCATATCAAGGATGGCATTGAGTGAGCAGAGCTCACTCAACGCCATTATACCTAGAATTTTGCTGGCATTTTTCTGGCAGATTGGTTATGGATGTGTGCTGGTTCAGCTGAATCGGGCCAGTCTAGGAGTGGGCCATTTCTTTTAATAAGACCCAATTAAGTCTTATTTTAAAAAGTGTTGACCGGTCATGCCACGTGGCTGTCTGTTTTGAAAGCAAGGAGGAGCCACGACCATGGCCGGAAACCGACGATCACAGCCATCAATGGCACTTGATGTCGTGGCCATTCCCTCTCCTCTTTAACGGCTAGATTCAAGTCCTCATAGGGAGAGGAGGAGTTTCCAACCCTCCTCCAGCTGTTACAGAACCGTTTTATCCCCCCACCATCATGGCCGAAAAAGCTATAAGGGGCCATTAATGGCCACCAGCGTTAGACCTTTCCCCTCCCTCCTTTTACTGGTTGAAAAAGGCTCCCTAGACTTAGAGATGAAGTTTCCACCCTTACCCGATGGATTTGGAGCTTGTACGGTGCTGTAGAAGAATTCTGGCGATGCCACCACCGCGCCAATGACATCCCGTCGATCAGCACGCCTCCAGCCCGTGAACAAGGTCCTCCCCTCCTCTCTCTCTCTATGGGTAGATCTTAGCTTTCTTTACGATTAAGACTCGGGCTCAATTGAGCCCGATCGGAAGAGCTCTTTTTTCCCGTTTTCCCGCAAAAAGCTTGTTACGGGCTCGCCGGAAAAAGCCTCTCCGGCGGCTGCACCGCCGCCCGGTGATGGCCACCACCTCAACGGAGATGGTGGTGGCGGTGGCCGGCCAGGGAGGAGGCTGGACAGCCGGCGGCTACGCTTGGAGGTAGCTCCAGGTTGGGCAAATCATGGCCTTTGGCTGGAGGAAGAAGACAATGTCAGGGCCCGTAGATCTTGCTTCAAGATCTGTGCTATTTAATAAGCTTTTATTTTATAAGCATTTTCTGTATTGAAATAACAGCCACCTTAGATAAATTAGGAAAAATACTTAGACGATTTTTATGAAGAAATGACCAACATGAAATTTGTAGGCCTATGGGTCTACTATATTTTAAAATTATTTGGGTCAATTTGGTCAACTGGTTTGACCAGGGCACCTTTTTTGGTGGGATCTAGACCTAGAGCTGGGCAGAGACCAAAAAGTGTGCCCACCCTTCATACCATGACCAAATGATCTGAAATTTTGGCAGGGATCCTACCCTGACTATACCTAGGGTCTGTCAAAAAATGGGAATTTTTGGAGAATGTTTTTATAAAGTTTTTAGAAAAATTTAATATTCTTAGGAAAAATTAATTAGTTGGCTTAATGACTTCCAAACCCTCCCAAATATTGGTGAGTGGTCCCTGGGTTTATCATAAGGTCCTGTATAATTTTTCATCTCATTTTGAGATGTTTTAGGTTGGAAATGGACAAACCTAAGCTATGCCCTATTAAGGGGTTTTTAGGTCAAAAGTGCACTTTGAGACTTGAATGGTTAGATCACCTCAACAGAGGATGAGATTTTTACCACTGACTTAGAATGCTCTCTAGCACCCCCTCATGGAGTTTGAGATGGATTGGGGTATATTTGCCGTAGGATCCAAGGCCAAACCCTAAGGATGGCTCTTGGTGGGTTGTGAAGGTCATGGGGTCAAATGACCTTGGACTTATTTGAAATTTGGTGGAGAGGACTGTAGGGCCATTATAGTTCTTTGGACGAAATCTTAGGGTATTTGGAGACAGTTAGGGCACCTAAAATCCTAACCCTAGTTTAGGGTACCAATCTTAATTTGAACTATTATGCTGACAAATGAACTACAAATCAAATAAAATTTGGGCAGGGTGATTTTCTGGTCTAAATGGCCATAATATAATTTTATTGAGATTTTTGGGTTAATTTATACAGTACTTCATTCACAACTCTAGTTGTGCCCTAGATATTTTTTTTGATGATTCTGGAATTTCTGTTCACTAGAATGTTATGAAATCTTGGATTAGGTCGTCTTATAGCATGTTTTATCTTCTATATTTTTATTGGGAGTTTTATCTGATTATTTTGGGTACTTGCTTCTTTAACTTACCATTTTGGATATGTAGTCAAAAATAAAAATAATGCCCAATTATTATTTGGAAAATTATGAAATTTCATCAGTAGGGGTTTCAAACCATGATAGTCACCCTGTAATTTGCTCTGGATTTTTAGATAATTAAATATAGTACCTCCTTCACTAAGGTAGGAAAATTAGTATTTTACATTAAAATAAATTCAGAGCCCAAATATTAGAGAAAAATCATGGGACTTTGTTTCTGATAGATTTAAGTCACCATCAAGCTTCTGTAATTGTCTTGTGATTTTTGGATGCATATTTAGAGTACTTGCTTCATAATATAGTAGAAGCGGCCTAAAATGGTAAACTATGAAATATAGGCATAAACACCTCTGGAATTTCTCAAAATTTGGAATTACTGCTTAAATGCCTCATGGGAGTTTTATTGATTTTATGATGATTTATTTTTGGCTCATTACTGCACTTCATGTTCATACTAGAGCATTGGGAGGCTTGGAATAAATAAATTAAATGTCCGATAAATAGTAAAAATTTGGAAATCTTGGACTTAGCTATATTGTGTCATGATAGACCTCTAGTAAATATTATAGGAGATTCGAAAGACAATTTGGAGTACCTCCCCTTATATACCTCATGTATCTTAGGACGGTCTACATATAACAAAACCACAGAAACTGAACTAGAGTGGATAATGAAATTGGGGAGATGGAATTTTGGTAGTTTGCTGGTTTGGATAGGGCAAGATAAGTTAAGTTCATTATTGGAAGTCAGAATAAGTAGAGTGTGAGATTGGCTCGTGTTAAGTGGTGTTCGGGAACGACGAAAGAATGTCCACCCCGGGTAGGAGAGGAAGAGGCTTAATTATCTAGAGCTAGGTCTAAAGTAATTTAAAAGGGATCGAGTAATGGGTATCAACCAATAACAATAAGTGTCTTACGAAAGGGAATGGTGGGCTTCAGCTACCATCATAGTTCCTAGTGCCCTTTGAGAGCCCTTCACGGGGAATACCGGGGGCAGACCTGGGCTAATGTAAACCGAAGGAATAATAAATTAAAAGAGCAACTAGAATAATTAGGGTTGCACTTTCACACACCCCGGTGGATAGGGAGGTAGAATAAGTTGGTTTGGTTGCCATTCAGACGATAGCTCTGAAGGTAGATGCACGGACGGGATAGTCCGGGGAGCCGAGGGCTCGAGGGTTTGAGTACAGAATAAGGTGGTGGGTCTTCGGTATTTGATTGTCATTCACACCGACATCAAAACGTTGACTCGGCGGTATGGGACACTTAGCCAAAGAAAGTCTGGCGGATATAGCCAACACAAGTACGCGGATACTCTAGGTTGTGTTCTTCTAGGGGCGTACGGAATGGCTAGGCCCGGTAGTGTGGATACCCGCCTAGGAGTTGGGGGCTTACCCACTTTCTCCGTTTGCCACTACGGAGGTTCCTGGGAGTGAAGCTAGCTGCCCGAACAGGAGGAACTAAAGGTCTGTGCGCATAGAGTCGTGTGCGTGAGTTGCACTTGCATGAATCATGGCATAGCATATCACTACACTCATATTTGCATACAACCGACACCCCAACGTATAAATCGGTATGGGACTTTTTATACGATTGGAGCCTTGCAGAAGACCCCCTTAACTTATAAGTTTGTATGGGCATTCATATAAGTTAAGGTTACTTACTTATTTACTTACTTGCTTTCTATTTGTCTTCTTATATATTTGCTACTTACTACATGTCTACTTTATTACTTACTACCGTAGAATTGTTAGATGTACTTTATTCTAGATAGTTGTTTATACACCATGATAGTTGTTAGATTACCTCCTTTGTCATCTGCTTTATTACTCTTCACCTTTGTAGCTTCCCTTTCCTCCTCTCCGCTCGGTGCTTAGGATCCGTGGGGGGAGTGGTAGGGAATGATAGGTCTTAGTCTTTATGACTAATGGTTTTCGAACCACAACATTACAGGAGCTCCGGATGGGATCCAGGGACCAGCACCAGCGGAGTACAGTGCGCATGGAGGTGGGTCAGTCTAGCACCGGTGCACCTGCGACCAGCTCCGTGAGTGATTAGTATTTTTATAGCTTCCGCGAAGAGTGATTTGTAGTGAGGACGCTGATGTACCGGGCTCGAGCCCGTTTATCTATATTTCATCTAAATTGTATATTTGCAGTACTTCTATTTTTTGTTATTATCTATTGATGGACTGGTTGTGATTTTCTATTCATACATGTTTCTGTGGACTTGTTTACATTTTATGTATACTTACTTCTCTCTCTTGTGATCGAAAAGGGCCGACAGAATTGGCGTTTTGAAGTGGCGGCATTCCCGTGAGTCAGTGCCACCGTAGAGCGGCAATTCTGGGCTAAGACCCCGGTTTTCGAAAAAGAAAAAGAAAAAAAAAGGTGGTCTTACACATTAAGTCTGAAGGAAAAATATCTTAATGAGCTGGAAGGAAAGTCACAGTGGAGTGAAAACTTGTTGAGAGTTTCTCCAAGCCAAAGACTGTTCTCCCTCTCATTGATGAGTTTTTAGCTCAGAAGAAGGGTAGTGGTCTTGGCCATATCGGTGAAAAGGGTAAGGCTTCCAAGCAGGCTAGCGCCAAAGAAAAGGGGAAGGAACCCATGAGTCAACCCTCGTTTAGGAAGGTAATCTTCCCGATGAACAAGTTTGAACTTGAGTCGTCCTATGGTCATCATGCTAGGCCTACTCATGTAGAGCCTAAGAATAGATACCAGGGATGGACCCATTCCCATGACTTTGGTGTTAGAGTGTTCAAATCACCTTATGAAGAGATTCATATTAAGAGTTATGGTCCATATGTCCATGGCCATAATAATAAGAAGGCACCAAGAGCCAAAACTTGTGTGCCTAAGGCTAAGGAGATGGGAAGCCAATATATATGCTATAACCAGGAGGCCTCCACCTCTAAGAATGCTTCCCCTGCTAGACCTCGCATTCAATAGGTAAACCATGAGTACAAAATGAGGTGCAACAGATTTGACTGTTGGGGCTGCAGCAAAATTGGTCACTTTAGCGCAAATTATTGGTACAACCCTGCTAGTTTTGTAAACCCACGAGTTAGCTATGCGAGACCGACCACTCGCAAGGTTAATGTTCCTAGTGGTGTTCAGCTGACCAGGAACCAAGGACCCAAATACATTTGGGTTCCTAAGGTAAAATGATCTATTTTGCAGGTATGTCCAAAGGCCAATAGAACTCTGATCTGGTATTTGGACAGTGGATGTTGTCGGCACATGAACGGGACAAGAAGCCTTTTGCATGATTATACCCCAGTCAAAGACGGACCAAAAGTCATCATTGGAGGTTCAGATAGGGGAACAACAAAAGGTTATGGGATGATTTACAACAACGTAGTCTCTTTCATAGACGTGACTTATGTTGAAGGATTACACAAAAATCTCATAAGCATAAGTCAACTATGTGACAAAAGCAACATCATTGAGTTCTGCAAGGACAAGTGTTTGATAAAATCGTCTGCAAATTTGGAGACGATCTTAATAGGCACTCGGAGAAGAAATATTTTCTGTTTAAATTTCCTTTGCTTAGATAATTCTAACCAGTATATTTTATTGCGAAAGATAATGTGTCTCTTTGTGACCAATAACACAAGAGATTAGCACATATTAATTTCAAAACCTTAAATATGCTATTTTCTCACAACTTACTGTGTGATGCCCCCAGCATTAAGTTCTTTAAAGAGATTCCATGTCACTCCTATCAAATGGGTAAGTAGATACGGGCTACCTTCAAGGGTATTGCTGAAAAAGATTCTTCGCGAAGCTTATACTTCCTTCATATGAACTTATTTGGTCCTATGCATATTCACAGCTTAGGAGGTAAGGTCTATATATTAGTAATTATTGATGACTACTCGCCTTTTACTTGGGTATTCTTTATGAAACACAAGTCAGACACCTTCGATTCTTTCACTAATTTTGTCCGGCAAATTTAGAACGAATTGAACTATTCAGTGGTTAAAATAAGAAGTGATCACGGAACAGAATTTGAGTCTAGTGCCATGACAGAATTCTATGGAAGTCAAGGTATCTTTCATGAGTTTTCCTCCCAACACACTCCACAACAAATTTGAGTTGCTGAGAGAAGGAATAGAACCCTAATTTGAACATGTATAACAATGTTGACTGACACCTCACTTCCGGAGTACTTCTTGGCTGAAGCAGTTAACACCGCTTGTCACGTACAAAACAGAGCACTGATCAACAAAAGCTATCGTAAGACACCCTATAAGCTAGTGAAGGGCAGAAAATAGACTGTGTCCTACTTTAGAATCTTTGGAAGTAAATGCTTTGTACTTAATAATGGGAAGTATTACCGCACAAAGTTTAGTGAAAAGTGTTTTGAAGGTATTTTTGTAGGATATTGTAGCCATGGCAAGGAATATAGGATTTTCAATAAGAAAACTCTGGTGGTAGAAGAGTCGATAAATTTTGTATTTGATAAGACTAGCATGCTCCATAGCAGCTCGCCTAGTGTTTTTGGTGCAGATGCAGGTACTAGGTTCAAAGATCTAAGCTTAGATGAAGCTGTCAAGGAAGAAGCTCCAAGCTCAGTCAAGATCATCGATTCAGGCCTGGTGGATGAAGAACCTTTAGAGGAAGAATTGCCTCAACCCATAGAGGATGCACAAATGCTACAGAGCCTGTTGGAGGGAGGGAAAGGAATCTCGGGTTCTGATACCTAAGAGATCACCCAGCTGATCAAATCATTGGAGAGCAAGGTGACGGTGTGAGAACCAGAAGAGGTATAGCTAATGAGATTATGCATCTCAGTTTTCTGTTGCAGGTTAAGCCAAAGAAGTTCGAGGAAGAAAAGAAAGACGCCTCTTTGATCATGGCAATGCAAGAGGAGCTCAACAAGTTTGAATGATGCAAAGTCTGCGAGCTGGTACCCAGACAAAAGGGATAGAACGTGATTGGCTCCAAATAAATATTCAAAAACAAGCTGGACGAACACGACTTAATTATCAAGAACAAAGCCAGGCTTATAGCTCAAGGTTATAGACAAGAAGAGGGGATCGACTTCGACCAGACATTTGCTCCAGTGGCTCGTCTTGAGGCGATCGGGTTATTTCTTGCGTATGCTGTCCTCAAAGGCTTCACTGCCTACCAAATGGACGTGAAGTCAGCATTTCACAACGGGAATCTGAAAGAGGAAGTATAAGTAGCGCAACCCCCTGGTTTTGTCAATTCTCAATTCCCTGAACATGTTTATTTTTTAATAAAGTTTTATACGGCTTAAAACAAACTCCCCGAGCTTGGTATGGGACGTTGTCTAGCTTTCTTCTTGAGAACAAGTTCACAAGGGGAAAGATATACAAGATATTATTTCTTAGGGAAGTAAAAGGCAAGATTCTGCTAGTGCAAATCTATGTCGACGACATCATATTTGCCTCTATAGAAGACAACATTTGAAAGATGTTTTCCAAACTTATGCAAGAGAAGTTTGAAATGAGCAGTATGAGAGAGCTGAAGTATTTCTTAGGACTTAAGGTGAATCAATCTGAAGATGGAATTTTTATCTTTCAAACGAAGTTCACCAAAGAGCTTCTTAAGAAATACGGAATGGAGAGCGCATCCTCAATTAGGACTCCAATGGGTTCAACTGTGTCTCTGGACAAGGATGAGAAATGGAAACCTTTTGATGAAACCAAGTACAGAAGTATAATTGGATCTTTGCTCTACCAAACTGTCAGTATACCAAATATAATGTTTTCAACATGTGTTAGCACTAGATATCAGGTGAACACTAAGGAACCTCATTACGTCGCTGCAAAGCAGATTTTAAGTTACCTTAAGGGTACACCCATTCTTGGATTATGGAACCCAAGAAGTAATGATGTCGAGCTAATTGGCTTTTCAGATGCTGATTTTGCAGGAAGCAGGGATGACAGAAAACTTCCGAGATGTGCCAATTCCTCGGAAGACAGCTTATTTCATGGAGCAGTAAGAAGCAGAATTGTGTAGCAACTTCTACTATCGAATCATAGTATATCTCTACGAGTAGTTGTTGCGTACAGCTTCTTTGGATAAGGAATCAACTCGAAGATTATAATTTGAAGTTCATAGAGATTCCAATGTATTGCGACTCCTCCAGCGCAAAAGCAATCGCAAACAATCCAGTTTTACACAGCTGGACCAAGCACATATAGGTATACTACCACTTCATCCGGGAGCATGTGGAGAATAAGGACATAGCCCTCAGCTATGTCCCAATGGACAAACAGGTTGCAGATATTTTTGCAAAGCCTCTGGACGAGACCAAGTTCTCGTTTTTCAAAATGGAACTACGTATGCTGAAAATTGACTCCTGACAAAGTCCAAGCATGCAAAAAATCTCTCGGGAACAACTTCAGAAAAGCTAGAAATTTTGCACAAGGAAAATTCGGCATATATCGGCTGATTCATGTTATTCACTCCAAATCGGACTCCTCCTCCAGTGTATCTCAACGAACTTATTGTTGAACAAATTTTCACACTCTATATTGGATCTGAAGAACCGACGACAAGTCAGGTACGTGCCTTCTTAGATAATTTGAAAATCATATAAGTATATATATATAGAAATAAAGGGGGCAGCGACAATGTTCTTTACGTCGAGATTTGCAGAAATCGGAAAATCGATCCTTCAGCTCCAGCATGACAGTGTCATCCCCGTCAAAAGGCTCTACAAAGAGCATGCTTCCTCTCCCTCGGCTAGGGTTGTCTACTCCGTCCAAGCCCTAAGCGATAGTGGTACAAGATTTTCCGCCGATTTTGCATAGTGGAAGATTGTCAATAACCGTCGATTCTGATAGCTTCCGATCAGTCAGGCTTCAAAGCAGCAGAACATTTCTTTTCTGAAATCCATATTTCAGTTCTCCTATGGATTGTAGAACCACATGTGATCTACTAGTGGGAAGTGAGTGAGTTCATACCAGGTTTGCTCATGCTTCTAATGAGTTTCGCAACGTCATTCTTATGCTGGAAACTGCACGACTGTCTTTTGTCCTAGAACACCCATGTAAAGTTCTGGACAAGGAAGTTCTTGAGTTCTTCCAAAATGCAAAGCTCAGAAGTGAAGACTCAATGATTAAGAGCAAGATTCGGAAGTACAAGGTCAAGGTAAATGCTTATCTGTTGTCTAGTTATCTACGGATTCCAGCCTGCGAAGAGGCCGATTATTTAGACCAAGATGACTTATCTTGAGCCCTATTATTTTTTGGATAGCCCAGAGGTTTAAAAGCAGTCAAACGTAAGGGGATGAACGATGAAGGAAAACTTCTTTCTGACATAATTGGCAAAGTTCTGTTATGCAAGACTGGATCTCATGATTATCTATCTACAGAAATGTTCAAAGTGCTCGTGGTTATTATTTATAGGAAGAGGATGGATTTTGGTGCTTTGCTGTTTGCCAAAATCAAAGACAACCTACACACTCCTAACTTTGGGAGGATTATCAGCCTATACCTGAATCAATTAGATGGTGATAGGTTTAATATGACCAAAGAAGTTCTTATCCATCATTTGAAGAAAATTGACTCTTCAATCTTCTCAAGATGGGATAGGAGGATCATCAGGCTAGGGGGAGCCCCAGGTTTGCAAGTGGAGGAGGAAGAATAAGTACCTGATGACAGGATTCCTACTCCAAACCCAGTGATATTCCTGTTGGCATAAGTGCAGGAATTGAATGGGAGACAGTTGCTATTTCAAATTCTGTTCCAGAGGTTTCAGTTTTAGTTCCAGCGATTTCAGATTCAATTCTAGATCCAATGGCCCCAGATGCAGTGTTTACCGACTCAGAGCTAGTTGATATCCTAGCAGAGGTTGCTGCTATTGGTAATGCTATTACTGCTGAGGTTCAATCAGTTGAGAATGCTAAGGTGGGTTGTGATGCACTTATTATTTCAGAGTCAAGTTTGAGTTTCCCAAGTGAGGTTGCTCTCTTGGCTGCATCAACCTTCTTTAGCACGAGATCTCCTTTCTCAAATTGCTTTACCCAGACAATTTTATTAGAGTGCTTAGCCATCCTCCACTATTCCTCCGCTTGTCGGATTACAGACTGATCTCGGAGTTCTTCGATCAGGTTGAGCCTGCCTCTCCGCTCTTCGTCGTTGATCTCCATGCAATCATCACCGGTCTATTTTGCAAGAACTACTTGTTTTATCTCTATGTTGAATACTATTGGAATGAGAGCTTCAACCCATTCAAAAGCTTAAAAGGAGTCTCGCATGTTACTAAGTAAGGATTGGTGTGGAGGGTTTAAAGAATAGCTGGCAATAGCTCTGTCTAGTTTCCACAAGCATTTTCTACCTTATATTGAGCAAATTTGAGATTTTCTTGTTGGCTTCCTCTACCTGGACGTTGCTTTGCGGGTCGTGAATGGACAAGCACCAGATCTCGGTTCCCAATTGGTCACAGAAGTCGGGCAGTTCTTCACATGTAATCTGAGGGTCATTATCAGTCATGATGGTAGCTAGAATCCCATATTGGTAGACGATCTCCACCAGATGAATTTCTTTATCACTTGAATGGTATTTTGGGAAAGTGCCTTGGAATCTATCCACTTGCTAAAGTAGTCGATCATTACTAGGATGAAGCGATGCTGCCCACTTTCCATTCCTCAGACGGTGAATGGCTAGGGAACCAAAATTGTCCTGAGATGTTGTGTTGCTTGGATCTGAAGAGGAGCAAACTTTTGGCACTTTGCACACTTCTTAGCAAAATCTGCGCAGTCCCTCCTAATTGTCAGCCAAAAGAGCATTGACGGAGGATCCTCTTCTCAAGGGTTCTAGACCCTGAGTGGCTACCGCACTCTCCTAAGTGTACCTCTCGTAGGATTCAAGAAACTTACTCTTCTATAATGCATCCCTGATACTAGGGCATAGTTAGCTGATTTTAGGTTTAATATTCTCTTATCGCTTATTGAGGAGTGATCCTTTCTCATTACGAAGAAGTGAATGAAAGGGTCTATCCATAAAGGTTGATGGTCTATCTCAATGGCATCTGCTTATTCTATTGTAGGACAAACCAACTTTGTGAGAGTCCCTCCTGTTGTACTTCCATATTTTGCCAACCCGTCGGCCTCCAAATTTTCTTCTTGTTGTACAGAATGCCCGCAGATGCCCTACACGCTATTTCACGAGGGCCAGATAATATTGCAGAAGTGGTTCCCTTGCCTCGAAAATTCCACTAACCTACAAATCCATGACCAAGGAGTGTATCCTCATGTCTAGGTATTCGATGCCTATATCCTGGGCCAAGCTCAGTCCTGCTAGCATAGCTTCATACTCTATCAGGTTATTGGTTACCGGAAAATGAAACATCACTATGTGCACAATCCTTCTCCACAAGGGATGACTAAGATAATTCTCGCTCCTACTGATTTTATATTGGAGGCGCCATCCACGAACATCTTCCAACTCAATAGTCTTAGAGCTTCTTATTTGTTGTTGTCCCCGATTGCAAAATCAACAAGGAAATCTCCAAAGACTTGGGCCTTGATAGCAACCCTTGGGATGTACGTGATGTTGAATTCACTGAGTTTGATGGCCCACTTGACCAACCGTTCTAAATGGTCAGGTTTTTTCAAAACTGCCATAAGGGGATGATTTATCACAACTCAGAAGGGATGAGCCTGAAAATATGGTCGAAGTCTGCATGCTGAGATAATCAGGGCCAGAGCCATCTTTTCTAGGATGTGGTAGCAAGTTTCTGCACTCTTCAACACATGGCTAACATAATGGACATGAAATTGCTTCTTGCTTTCATCCCGCACTAAAACCGAACTAATGGCATCTTTTCCAACCCCTAAGTATAGGAGCAGGTCATCTAGTGGACAAGAGATCTGTAAAAGAGGAGGCATAGTGTTATTATGTCTTAGTTCCTTGAACGTTTGATCATATTCTTTGGTCCACTCAAACTTCTTCTTCCCTCGGAGGGTCTTGAAGAAAGGGCCATACTTATCTTCTAGCCTAGAAATGAATTGGTTGAGCCTTGCCACCCTTCCTGTCAACTACTGGACCTCCTTCAAACTCTTCGGGGGTTTCATTTCTACAAAGGCTTTTATCTTGTCTAAGTTGGGCTCCAGCCCCTGTGGAGTGAGCAAGTGCCTAAGAAACTTCCCCTACTTTCTCCAAAATTGCATTTAGCGGGATTGAGGCTCATGTTGAACTTGTGAAGCGTGTTGAATGTCTCTGTTAGATCCTTCAGATGATCATCCATATTACAACTTTTGATGAGATAGTCGTCCATGTAAATCTCTATGTTACACCCTTCTGATTCTTTAAAACATAATCCATCATCTTATGGTATGTTGCTCCGACATTCTTTAATCCAAATTGTATGACTCGATAGCAGCAACATCCTTCTCCCACGATCAATGTTGTATGTGGGACATTAGGCTTATGCATCTTGATCTGATGATATCTGGAGAAAGCATCCAAAAAGCTCATAATCGAGAACACCCCCTATTGAGTCAATGAGTGAGTCTATTTGGGGCAGTGGATCGCAATCCTTGGGTATGCCGTGTTGAGATGTGTGAAGTCGGCATACATTCACCACTTTTTGTTGGTCTTTTTGATCGTCACCACATTCGAGATCTAGTTTGGATATTGAACCTCGCTAACAAATTTTGCTTCCACCAACCTAGTGACCTCTTCGTGATTCAGACCAACGAGGGTAGAAGCTACCTCTAACTTCTTTTGCTTAACCAGCCTAAAGTTTGGATCGATGTTGAGATAATGATATACGACCTCCAAGCTGATTCCAAGCATGTTAGAGGCGACAATGCAAAGATATTTAGGTTGTCAAGTAAACATTGAATGAGAAGTAAAATATATCCTTATTCTAGTTCCACGTTGAGAGAGACAGTCATGATTCCATATCCCCTATGGACAGGTATCTCCTAAGCCTCTTGTACGGGCTTGAGATGCACCCAACCCTCACGAGCCATATACCTATGCTGAGCTTTCACGCCGATCTCATGATCTTCCATGAGCGCCTACTCACCTGGAGGAGAGGTCGGCTGTATTTCCTTAAAAGACATCCTGCGGTCTCTACTAGGTCAGTGCAAACATCAGGTATCTTCGCTAACCGATATGATTTGAATGTCGTGTGTCGAGCACTTCTACTTTCCATCGACGGCGAGGGAGATTTCGCCAATCGCACTGACCAAATTTTGTTGGAGCCAAAATATGTCACCAACTCTCCACGTGCTATCCCTGAGTATGGTGTTCATCAGAGGAAAGAATATGGTTTGTGAGTGACTTGTTACTTGCCCTATGGATGGTAGTGAGAGGATAAAAAGGAGGAGGATGCTGGCAGTGGTGAACACCCGACTGGACCCGCCATGGCAAATGCCTCTCTTTATTATTTTTGGAAAGTTTACAATATGTGGTATGGCCACTCGAGTTCATGCACACATACAAAGGCTGAACAAAGAGAGATAGGAACTTTGTGTATGCACCTACAATGGGGTAGGTTTTGGGCTATGTTCGGATGTCCCCTCCAAGCACCCCTGGTCCCCCTTTTATACTAGAGGGTAGGCTCTGTGGACGAATCAAAAAATAACTGGCATTTAATGTCATATAAATCATGTCATTAAATGCATAGTCTCCTGAGGTACATGATGATTCGAGCAGGGGATACTAAAAAAGAGACCTCGCGGAACTGTACGACACCGCGTGAGCTAGATCTAAAGAGGGGGAATCTGAGAGGGATTGGTTGAACTATTTCCGTGCAGTCCAAGTTAGAGCTTCTGCATTGTACTCTGAGAAGTCACCTGATGGTCGCATATTGATTGTCCACTCTAAATAATTCCATGCTCCCAGGGGGTATCCACAAGACCTCTGGAGTGTCCGCACAAGGGTTCAATGGACTTTAAGAAAAACTGCATGGTATAGAATGTCCACTGGTGTCTACCAAGCATTATGAAAATAATTCTGAACTAACAATCCAATGAAGAAAAGTATACCTATCGAATTATAGCGAGGGGACTCAAGTGTCGTATTAAAATCCTGGAACTGTTGAGTAATTCTACTCACATGAAAAAACTATTATCTTATCGGAAAATCTTTTAAGGTTTGTTAACTAATTTAAAAAGAAAGGAAACTACTTGCAATTATGAAAAGAAGATTACTTGCACTAATAAAGACAACTACTAGCAATTAAAAGAGAGGTTGAAATAATGAAAAGGAAGCAGCACTTGACCATGAATCACCTCGACATAAGTTAATCAAAGGTATGATAACAAACCTAATCTTAATAAGGTAAAGGTCCTTGACCATGGAGGTTCCCAAAGCTTGAACACGCTTCTCTCAAAGTCGTGCTCAACTGAGTTTAGGAAGGTCCAACCAAACTCTCGTCTGTATTCATAGGCCTAAAGATCTCCTTTAGTGGTGAACCCCGCTATTGGATTTCACTCCAATCCGGTAGAATTTATGTCTGCCTCTCTTAAGGGGTGCGTGCAAATCTCTTTACTCTTGAGTGTTCACTTCAAACTATGAGCCTCTCGGCTAGCTAAGAGTGAAAACCTAGATGGAATTTATATATCGATGATATAAATCTAAACATGATTATTCAAGAGTAAATCGAAGGCCTAAACCTTAAAAAGAGAAAGTAAACTAAAGCATCATAACTTAATCAACTCAACCTCAGATCATCAAGATCGAGTACTAGGAGGATGTTAAGAATATGCATAATAAGAAAGAGAGAGAGAGAAAGGGAATAGTAAAATATTTTATTTCTTATTGCACATCATTCACAAAGAGGACATAGGGACATTACAAAAAGAGCTTCTAAAAAGACTAAAAATAAGCTAAACAAGATTACAAGAACGTTAAACCACGAAAACATTAAGCTAAAAACTTTGAAATAAACTCTTAATAGCTCTCTACAAGGCCTCCATCTCCCCAGAACACTTGGAGCTTGTGGCTATTTATAGGAATTTTTTCGGGAAGTACACGCCCCCCCCCCCCCTACACGCCCGGGTCGGGCATGTACCTGGGGCGTGTCAGATGAGGCGTGACTTTACTGGCTGAAATTTATGTCTGAAAGTGACTGGTGTGGCAGATGGGTTACACGCCCTTCTTACACGCCCGTATACGAGGGGCGTGTCAGATTTGGCGTGACTTTTGAGCGTGGAAAAATCGCGCTGTAGTGCTTTCTCGGGACTTGGCAGGACATGCCTTTGAGACACGCCCGTGGTGGTGGTACACGGGCGTGTCTGAGGGTGTGTAAGCTTAATTTTCCTGGAACCTGACTTCATACCGATAGCTTCATTCCATCTGGGTTACACGCCCTGGTAGGGCGTGACCTAGGGGCGTGTCAAAGAAGAAAACCCAAAAAACTGAAGAAAAAAAACATAAATTTAACTAAGTTAGAACAATAATTGAGAAAAGAAACTAAAAAGAACCTAAAAATACAAAAGGTAAAAGATTTAAACAAGAATATAAATTTTTTTTCCCTAATAAACTAAGCTAAATTATGCTTCATCAAATTCCCCCATACTTATTATCTTGCTTATCCTCAAGCATAGACTACGAGTTAGCTAAAATAAACAGGATTAATTGAAAAGTTTAAAAATGCTATAAACAAGTAAGACGGGAATTTAGAGGTAGAGAAATTTTGAAAAATAACAGAAAATTTCTACTTTAACTTAGCACAGAATTTTATAAATTTCACTAAATATAAAAACAAATCAGCCCAATTTTTTATTGAATTAAAACTTATTAAAGTAATGAGTAAAAAGCATGTTGAGTCACTACTAAAGTCTAAGAGACAAATTAAAACCATAGTAAATCAAGACAAAGATCAATATTTCTATCAAAAAAACATTAACTCAATCTAGTTTCTCGCTACTATACTAAAAAGTAAACGTAGTAAGCATGAATCACTAGGGCTTTAATTAGGCATACAGTTAGGCTTAGGTTTTTAAGAGTGCAATATTCAAAAGATATACACGAGAGGTATTTGCACACTTAAAACAAAGAGAAGTGAGCTTTGCCAAAATAATGCTAGCCAAAGTAAATACTTTTCACTTTTTTTTCTTTTCCTTTTCTTTTTTCATCAAATATATTTTTTCTTCATTTTTCATTTTTTTCATTTTTCATACTAAAATATTTACACTTTTGTAGCAAAAGATAATACAAGGATTTTCCACAAATTTTTCAAAAAGATGCCCATTAGTAATTAAAGCTCAAAAACATATTTAAAGATTGCATATAGGTAAGCTATTTGGCCGTGGTGAAATAAAAAGTGGGACTACAAAAAAGAAAGGAAAAGGCACAAAAAGGCTAGCAACAATAATTGATAGGTAGGGTACAAAGGCTCAAACCTTTCCAAAAGAAATACCTTGGTCATTTTCATGCTTCCTAAATCTACTCAAAGTAAAGCTTTGAAATTTCAACGTAAATAAGCATAAAATAGAAAATAGAGAATTTGCTTTCAAGAAAACAATGATAATAAGCGTCTAGACCAGTTTGTGTCTACTACATTTAATACTAATTAACGTTTAAAAAGATTTTAATAAGGAAAAATATAGGATGATAGGTTTTATAAAAGTAAAAGAAATAAAAATAAAAAAAAGCCTAGGGAAAAGTGAAAAAATATTCAAGAAATTTTTCAAAAACAACATACTACTCTAAATAGGAATACTGCATGAGTCACCATACTACTCGCTAAACATATTTAAGAAGAAAATTAATCTTATTTATTCTAACTAAGAAAGTTGACATGAGCTTGAAAAAAATAATAAAATGCAAAGTGGCAGGGTACTAATTGTTTTGGCAAAAATTAACTCAATTTAATTTGGGATTTTTTTTCAAAAGTTTATATATATATATATTTAAAGTAAACTAACTAAAGAAACACTCCCCCATACTTAAAGTTAACCATTGTCCTCAATGGAGAAGGAGGAGAAGGAGAGAGAGAAGCTAATAGAGAAAACTGAAATTAAATAAATTAAAACAGGAACTTCCATGGATTTGTGAGTTGCGAATCGCTGGGTGATGCCGCTCCCCCATGCTTATGCTTTGAAATTTCTTGAGTTATCATCCTGAACTTCTGGTGTAATCAGCAATGTTGGAGCCGGCGATCGTAGAGCCTCAGCATGTCAGAGCCGCCCGGGGCAAAAAGTGAAAAATAAAGAAAACATAAAAAACCTTGGGTTGTCTCCCAAGAGCGTCCTTTGTTTAAAGGTCGTTTGAGCACGACCCAAAAGAAAATTGTCCAACAATAAGAAGTCTTAAATTGTCAGCCCATGCAAGATAAAATTAACATCATCCACATTAATATCATCACTAGAAAAATAGAGTTTCAGACGCTGTCCGTTAACTTTGAAATCACACTTATCCGGGTGTGAAATTAAAACAGTGCCATAAGATAAAACTTCTTTAATAGAAAAAGGACCAGACCATCGAGAATTGATCTTTCCTATAAATAAACATAGTCGAGAATTATAAAGCAAAACTTAGTCGTCAGGCTTGAAAGTTTTTGGGTGCCTTAAAATTTTATCATGAAAATGTTTTGTCCGCTCTTTATATAATTTATTATTTTCGTAAGCCTAAGAGCGTCATTCGTCGAGTTCGTTAAGTTGAAATTTCGGAAGGTCGGCGACGGAGTGGGAATCGAAATTTAAAAATTTTAAGGCCAAAAAAGCGCGATGTTCAAGTTCTACGAGTAAGTGGCACGACTTTCCATAAACCAACTGATACGGCGTACAACCTATGGTAGTTTGTACGTTGTCCGATTCGCCTATAGAGCATCATATAATTTCACTAACCAATCTTTACGTGAAGAAGAAACTGTATTTTCTAAAATACGTTTTATTTCTCTATTTAATACTTCAACTTGACCGTTAGTCTAGGGGTGGTAGGCGGTTGAAAGTTTATGCATAACGCCGAATTTTATAAGAGTTTTAGAGAACTGCGCGTTACAGAAATGTGAACCCATATCACTAACGATGGCTCTTCGAGTACCGAATCGGGAAAATAATTTTTTTAAGAATAAAATAACAACTCTGGAGTCATTAGTAGGAAGAGTTTTGGCCTCTGCCCATTGTGACACGTAATCTATGGTAACTAGAATATATTTATTCCCAAATCTAGAAGAAGAGGGCCAACAAAATCGATTCCCTAGAGGTCGAAAACTTCGCACTCAAGGAAATAATTTTGAAGCATTTAATTTTTATTAGAAATATTGCCCGACCATTGGCAACTATCACACCTACTGATGGCCACAGAACAGAGACCAACTGTGGGTGGTTCGAAATGGTCAGATTCCACGGGCCGAGTTTTTCTAATAAGAGGAGGCAAGTGCACCTATCGCGTATTACTCGGTATTCGGGAGAATACCGAGGTCGTATTGTTCTCGGGGGCGCGTTGATTATATTTACTCTTCCAGGAAGACTATTATTTTACTATCAGTAAGGTGGGATTTTTAGTTTAATTAAAATGGAAAGAAAGAGAGCAATTTTTTTTACTAAGCTAGTTCGATGACGGGTTAACGCTCGACATCGAATCGGATTAAGACTAAAATAATTCTTAATAATTATTGAACTTTGTTTTTAATTAATAAAAGGCACTTGGCCGTGGAGGTTCAAAAGATATGAGCTCACCTGGGTCTAGGGATATCGCTCACCTGGACGCTAAGGCTATTCGACCAAACGTTAGTCCGACGAAGGATTCCCCTTAACGCCCGCATTACGCTAAGAACCCCGCTATTGGGTGGGGAACCCAATTCGGCAGAACTACGCTTCTCCTCTTTCGAGGGGGTGTACGCAGTTCTCTTTACCCAAGGGGGATCTGTCCATACGTGCAGCCTCTCGGCGTTGCGTATGGATAACGGAAATAGAGCCTACACATCGATTATGTGGTCTTATGCGTCGTTAACCCGGGGCAAACCTTAAGTCCTTAATTTAAAATAAAAATAAAGTTCTTTAATTATTTCAAATCATTTTATATATCCCAATGCTCTTCGATGTCGAAGGCTAATAGAGATTAGCCACTCATTGGTATGGGGACGGCTTTATGGTTTTTAGTGAATCGTGAGTTTGAAATTAAGTACTAAATAATTATAAGAGAAAACATAGAAAAAAACAGGACAATTGGATAAATTGAAGGCTAATTGATGCAGGCACTCATGCACACTTCAAAACCATAAAGAAATTAAATAAAACAAGTCCTACTCGAATGAGTAGGCGGAAAATAAATGCAAGTACAAGTCCTACTCAAAATTGAGTAGGCGGTAAATTAAAGCAATGCGCCGTTTAACTCTTAACGAGTAGGCGGAAATAAATGCATAAATAAAAAGAAACTAAGTTACAAAAAATGAAAATTACAAGTCCCACTCAATTGAGTGGGCGGTAAATTAAAGCAGAGCGCCGTTTAACTCTTAACGAGTAGGCGTAAATAAATGCACACACGAACACACTCTACATAATTGAATAAAGCATAAAAGAAAGCATGAAAAGTTAGCACCTACACTCACACACTCTACATAAATGAATAAAGCAATAAAAGAAAGCACAAAAGGTTATTATTATACACTCACACACTCTACATAAATGAATAAAGCAATAAAAGAAAGCACAAAAGGTTATTCTCATACACTCACACACACAACATGGAGTTTAAAAGAACAAAATGAAAATTTAACTCATACACTCACACACACATGAAAATAACACAAAATGAAAGTTACCTAAAAATTAAAACTACATCTTTTCTACCCTTAGAACTTACCAAAAACAATTAAAAAGATGAAATAAAAATTGTTTGAACACTTAGAATTGAACATAAAGCAAACATATAAGTTCTTTAAAAATTAAAATGATAACTTTTCTACCCTTAGAACTTGCCAAAAACAATTAAAAAGATGAAATAAAAATTGTTTGAAGCAAAAGTTTTTGAAAACAAAGTTGAAATCAAAGTTATTGAAAAATTAAAACGTTTATATTTTAATCCATAGGATTTCGTAGAAGTGATTAAAAAGTGAAAAGAAAAATTAAAGGAACAAAACAGGTTTTACAATCCTAAAGAAAAGCTAAGTAAAAAAAAACAAAAATACATTAAAACCACTTTTACAACTTCATAGGAATGAAAATATAAGCCTTTAGAAAGTTTTCAATACAACTTTGATTCTTTAAAAAGAAGACTTAAACTAAATTTTGCCATTACAACGGCTCATTTTTTGATAAAAGCCTAAAATAAAACCTAACATTACAATATATTGCATGAAAAATTAAGACAAGTTACACTCATACACACACACACACTTTCTTAAAGAGGAAAAACAAAGATGAACTAAGGATAAAAAGAAGAAAGAGAGTGAGCCAACCAAATTTCATTTTCATTCCATGTAGAAAGAGAAAAAAACAACATTTTATTTATGATAAAAAAAAGCAATTACAAACTATTACAAAGCAAAAGGAAAAGCTAAAACAAACATAAGAAGGAACAGAGAGAAAGTCTCCTTACATGAAGATGAAAGTGCACCAAGGGCAGCCCACAAAAGACACTAAATTTGGCTCAAAAAAGTGAACCCTTGGGCATTACAGAAAACTTTTATTTATAGGCAAAATTTCGGGTGTAACACGCCCTGGTCACGGGCGTGTCAGGGGGCGTGTCAGTCAGAGCCGTGTTTGACTTGCCAACTTTGGCAAGCTAGCGCTGTTCTGGAAGGTTCGGGAAGGGCCACGTGTCCGTCATGGGCATGACGGAGGGTGTGTCGGGGGCGTGACTGGACAACTTGCTGATTCGATCCGTCGATTTGACGGCAAAGTTGACTTCGGGGGCTCCACGTGGCAGTCACGGGCGTGACAGGGGCATGACTAGCTGGCAACGGCATTGAGAGCGTTGAGAGCGTTGAGAGGTGAATAGTGAAAGTGTTAAGAGCGTTGAGAGGTGAACAGTGAAAGCGTTAAGTGGCGTTGAGTGGCCACGGCGTTGAGTGTCGACACGGGGGTGTGGAGTTCGGACACAGGCGTGACATGAAGGCGTTGAGTGTTGAATAGTGAAATTGTTGAGTTTCGACTGGTCGAAGGTGTTGAGTGCCTGACACGCCCGTGTTGGGCATGGTCACGGGCGTGTCAGGTCAGAAAAATAATTTTTTCTGCAAAAAATTCAAAAAATAAAAAAAGTTAAGTAAGAAATAAAAATTACAAAAAGGAAGTATTTTATTAAATAAAACAAACAAAAAGGGACAAAAATAAACAAAAAAAACTTAAATAAAATACAAAAATATAGGTATATTAATAACTCATCAAATACCTCCATACTTAAGCTTTTGCTATTCCAGAGCAAAAGTTTGAGGTGAACTTATAAGGAATAATAAAAACTCTAAGTTCTGCTACCGCTTAAATTAATTTTAAGATAGATCTAAATAAATATACGGGGTGTAAGAGTTAAGTCCTAAAATCATTTAGATGATTTAAACAGGGCAAAAGTTTTGGCCAAAAGATTTCTTGATGTAATCAAATAGAAAGCAATAATTGTATTGGTTAGATTAACAAAAAATAGTTTGGAATTTTATGAACTTTAGCTTATAGGAGTTTTACCGGAAATAATGCAATTTACGAATTATACTCTGAAAAAGATTTTTGAATTAATTCTAGAGTCATGAAATTAGATAAGGGAGTTGATGTTGGTTTATGAAGATGTTTGGATTTTGAGGCGAGGTAATTTTTTCTCGAACCTCCAATTTTTTTGGATTTGGATTTGGATGTTATAGGAAAATGAAATCTTGTTTTCCTTAACATGAAATTTTTTTCTTCTTCATAATAAGAATTAACTCAATGTATATGTGTAGGAGTAATGAATTTTATCCTCTTACTCCGTAACATATAATCTTTTAATATATTGGGTGCCTATGTTTATCGAACGAAATTTTATTCCCATTGACATATAATCTTTTTTTGGGGGGGAAATTTTTTATCATACCAAGTAGGTTATAATAAGTAAGGGGAGAAAAAAGAACTAGATTTTTAATTGAAATAATTTTTGAGAGCAACCTTTATAAATTGTACGTTCCAATTTTTCAGAAAGCTAAAAGCAAGCATAATTGAATTCTATAGTTGTTATTTTCTAACATGGTACACGTGCTCCTATCTATGAAAAATAAGAAGTAGTGTCTAAAGCGAGTCCCCTATTTTTAATAAAGTATAATAAATTCTTTAAAACTTAACCCCGGCTATTTAGATTGTTCAATCTATAATTAACAAATGAATAGTGAACAAAGAATTGATCAAATTCACATATAAATAAACTCAAAACAAAAGTTTTGGATAGCAAGAAACTTAAGAATGATATATTTGTTTCATAAATTATATATATGTTTTTTTTTTGAAGTTATTATCTTTTTTTTTGTATTTTTGTATTTATATCTTTAATATATACATACTAAAGAAAAAAATGCGAAAATAAAATTTTTTGGATTTTTAAGTTTTGCGAATTTTTTTTGTATTTTAAAGTTTTGTGAATATTTTTTGTATTTTTAAGAAAATTTTCATTCTATTTACAAAAATTTGGGAGAGAAAGAAAAAATATTTATAAGGATGAGAGAGAAAAAGGGAGAGGGGAAAAAGAAAGAATATTTACAAAAAAATACTTACAAAAATATTTACAAAAATACTTACAAAAAAATATTTACAAAAATAAAAACTAGGTACCTGCGAGATGACTCGTTATGTGGATGGCTCGATGAGCCAGATCTCGCGGACCGAGTTAAAAATAAGTCAAAGTTTCAAAAATGAAACTTCAAAAAAAAATTTGATTTTTTTGTTTTATATATATTTTTTTATTTATTTAGTTTTTTTTTTTGAAGTTTTGTTTTTTTATTTTTTTTTTGTTTTTTAAATGAAAAAGAAAGTACAAAAATACGAAAACACCCTCATACTTAGTTCCAACATTGTCCTCAATGTTGTAGGCTAAGCATAAGGAACAAGATAGCATCTATATGTACAAAAAAGTGAAAGAGGGGGGCAGAAAACGTCCCTAATCCGCGCTCGGGGAATCCCATTAGAAACCCTGCATTTATTAGAAAAATAGAAAACATGATAAATAAAGACGTAAAAAAAATAAGCGTGGGGTGCCTCCCAGGAGCGCTTTGTTTATAGTCGCGTAGCTTGACTATATTGGCGGGGATTATATATGGAGAAGGGTTATAGTTTCGCTCCTACCGATCACAGGGTCGCCCGCTATATAAGACTTTAACCGATGATCGTTCACCTTAAAAGTGCCTTTTTCGGGGTGGGAGACGAGTATGGTCTCGTATGGAAAAACTTCTTCAACCTTGAAGGGGTCGAACCATCGCGATTTTTGTTTACCCGGGAAAAGCCTAAGACGTGAATTGTACAAAAGGCCTAGATCGCCCGGAGAAAAAAATTTTGGGGTTTTAATTTTTCGATCATGATATAACTTAGAATGCTCCTTATAGAATTTATTGCTCTCGTAAGCATTCGCATGCCATTCATCGAGCTCGTTTAGTTGCAGTTTTCTATTCTAAGAGGCTAAGTTAGAGTCTAGGTTTAAAAGTTTTAATGCCCAAAGTGCGCGGTGCTCCAGTTCTACGGGTAAATGGCACGCTTTGCCATAGACTAATCGAAACGGAGTACAACCGGTAGCGGTTTTGTACGCCGTACGATACGCCCATAACGCATCGTCAAGCTTAACAGACAAATTTTTCCTATTAAGTGAAACGGTTTTTATAATATGCGTTTTATCTCTCGATTTACTACCTAAACTTGGCCACTTGTTTGTGGGTGGTAGGGGGTGGCAAGTTTGTGCGTGACTCCGTATTTAGCTAAAGTCTTAGCCATTAGAGCGTTACAGAAATGCATTCCCCTATCACTAATAATAGCGCGAGGTGTGCCGATGCGAGAAAATAATTTTTTTAGAAATGTAATGATGACTCGCGCATCGTTGGTGGGGAGAGCTTGCGCTTCCGCCCACCTTGATACGTAGTCGACCGCCACTAAAATATACGTATTTTTATAAGAAGGAGGTAGGGGGCTTATAAAATCTATGCCCCATAAATCGAAGACTTCGCATTCTAAAAACATGTTTTGGGGCATCTCGTCTCGATGTGAGATGTTACCCGACCGCTGACAGCTATCGCATGCGCGCACAAAATTGTGCGCGTCTTTGAAGAGAGTGGGCCAAAAGTAGCCCGCCTCTACCGCCTTCCTAGCGGTCCGGTTGGCTTGATAGTGCCCCCCGACTGGACCCTCATGGCAGTGCCTCAATATTTGCGTGCACTCCACACCCACGACACATCTTTGAACCGCTTGGTCCGCGCAGATACGGAAAAGAAATGGGTCTTCCCAAAAGAAATTTTTCAAGTCGGAAAAGAATTTCTTCTTTTGATGACTTGAAAAATCTTTTGGAAGTACCCGCGCGACTAAGTAGTTCGCAAAATCTGCGAACCAAAGCAAAGATGACGAAGACAAACTAATGGCAAGAAGGCATTCCTCGAGGAATCTATCATTTATTTCAGATTCGACGAGCGCTTCCGCAGCAGGATTATCTAAACGGGAGATATGGTCTGCCGCAAGATTTTCCGCGCCATTCTTATCTCGGATCTCCAAGTCAAATTCTTGAAGTAGAAGAATCCATCGAAGAAGGCGGGGCTTCGCATCGGTTTTAGCTAGTAAATACTTAAGGGCGGATTGATCGGTAAAAATGATCACTTTAGATAGCGTAAGGTACGAGCGAAACTTATCGAAAGCGAAAACGACGGCTAAGAGTTCCTTTTCTGTCGTCGTGTAATTCACTTGTGCGGAAGTGAGCATCTTGCTAGCATAGTAAATAGGATGAAAATGTTTTTCTATGCGCTGGCCAAGAACGGCACCTAAGGCAATATCACTCGTGTCGCACATGATTTCGAACGGAAGGGACCAATTAGGGGCCACTAGAATTGGAGAATTAATATGTTTTTGTTTTATAAAATTAAAGGCAGACTCGCAATCGCTACTAAAGACAAAAGGTGATTCCTTTTCCAAGAGGTGAGTTAGCGGCTTTGTTATTTTTTAAAAATCTTGAATGAAGCGCCTATAAAAGCCTGCGTGGCCTAAGAAACTCCTAATAGATTTTATGTTAGTCGGTTGAGGAATTTTTTCTATGATTTCTACTTTGGCCTTATCGACCTCTATCCCCTTAATCGAAATCTTATGGCCGAGGACCAAACCTCCACGAACCATAAAGTTGCACTTCTCCCAATTTAAAATAAGATGTGTGTCCTCGCATCGCTGGAGGACACGATCGAGATTACGAAAACAATCCGGGAATGAGCATCTGAATACAGAAAAGTCATCCATAAATACTTCCGTAATATCTTCTACTAGCTCGTCAAAGATTTCTAGCTTACATCTTTGGAATGTAGCCGGCGCATTGCAGAGGCCAAATGGCATTCTTCGATAGGAGAAAGTGCCAAAGGGGCAAGTAAAAGTCATTTTCTCTTGGTCTTCGGGGGAAATGGGGATTTGGAAAAACCCCGATAAACCATCGAGAAAATTATAAAAGGGATGACCGGAAAGACGCTCGAGAATCTGGTCAAGGAACGGTAGTGGGAAATGGTCCTTACGGGTTGCATCATTAAGTTTGCGATAATCGATGCACACACGCCAACCCGTAACAGTACGAGTTGGGACGAGCTCGTTGTGCTCATTCGCCACCACGGTCAGACCGCCCTTCTTGGGCACGACATGAATGGGACTAACCCATGCACTATCAGAAATGGGATAAATAATCCCCGCATCTAATAATTTAATTATCTCAGTTTTCACGACGTCTTTCATGTTTGGGTTAAGACGTCGTTGCGGCTGAATGGTTTTGCGGCAATTATCGTTTAAGAAAATTTTATGAGTGCAGAAAGAAGGGTTAATCCCCTTAAGGTCAGAAATTTTGCCACGCAATTGCGTTGCGATGTTTAAGCAAAACCTCCAATAAATCGGAGGTCTCCGAATCGCTTAAATGCGAAGAAATGATTACCGGGAGTGTATCATTGTTCCCCAAAAAGACGTATTTGAGGGATTCGGGTAATGGTTTGAGATCTAGGGTGGGCGGTTCTTCTAGTGAGGTTTTAGTGCTAATGTCTTTTGAACCAATTGGTTCAAAAGGCATATCTGTATACGCGTCCTCATCGCAATAAAAATTTTCGAGTGAAAAAATATTTTCGTTTAAAAACTCGGACTCGAAAACCGGAGAAGAACAATCTCCATAAAAAGAATCTAAAGAGTAGCAGAAATCGTCGCTCGGCGACGAGTCTTCCATTGAGGGGTTAATAGAAAAAGTAACTTGGTTGTCTCCTACCCGAAGGAGAAGATGATCATTACTTACATCGATTAGCGCACTTGAGGTTGCGAGGAAAGGGCGACCAAGTATTATTGGTACATGGGCGTCTTCCTCGATGTCTAAGATGACGAAGTCCACCGGGAAGGTGAACTTGTCTACTCGGACAAGGATATCCTCAACTACCCAGATGGGCAACCTAACCGAGCGATCTGCTAGTTGGATGCGCATATTGGTAGGAGCAGGAGTACCCAAACCTAAATGCAGGAAAAGCGAGAACGGCATCAAATTAATGATCGTGTCGAAGTCTGCCAAGGCATATTTTACTAATACATCGCCAAAAAGGCACGGGATGGAAAACCGTCCCGGGTCATTTTGTTTCGAGGGCAACTTATTAGTAAGAGTCGCCGAGCAGACAGCGTTAAGAGAAATATGCGAAACATCTTCAAGTTTTCGTTTGTTAGAAAGAAGCTCTTTTAAAAATTTTGCATACTTAGGCATTTGCGAGATGGCCTCGCAAAAAGGAACATTAATATGAATTTGTTTAAGTAATAAAATAAATTTTTCATATTGCGCGTTCACTCGCTCGTTATCTAACTTATGCGGGTAGGGCAACGCCTTGTTTAAAATATTTTTATCGTTTAAAATCGGTAAGGGATGCGTAATCAAAGAACAGGGAAGAGGGGTCAGAGGTGAAATATGTACCTGAGGATCGATCCGTTTTGGATCGACCACCTCCTTACCGCTACGGAGGGTTATAGCGTTGGCATTATCCCTTGGATTGGGCTCCGTATTCCCTGGCAGTGCCCCCAGAGCGCGTTCCGACATAAGTCGCGCCAACTGTCCAACCTGTATTTCTAAATTTTTAAGCGATCCGGTGATGTTACGGATATTAGACTCGTTGGACGCGATATAACGATTAAAATTTTCCTCCACCGGGGATGGCTTAATAGGAGGGGGAGGAGGAAACATGGGCGCAAAAGGAGGGGGAGGAGGGCGTTGCGCGTTATTCGGGTTACTCCATGAGAAATTCGGGCGGTTCCTCCAACCCGGATTATAGTGGCTATTATAAGGGTTGTTTTGAAAGGAGGGACGCACCGGATTCCCCATGTAGTCCATGAACTGGTCGACTACGCAGACGTTAGAGGGGGGAAGAAAACAAGGCAGAGTGGGGGAGGTAACAGACATCTCTGCCACCTGCTTAGTTAGCCTTTCGACTTAAAGGGCTAGCTGAGCAGTGGCATCCACTTCATAAAGGCCCGCCTGCTTATGGTGCGCCCGCGGGACATTCCATTGATAGGCATTCATAGCCATTTCTTCGAAAAGAGCCTGGGCGTCCTCGGGGGTCTTATTATTCAGAGTGCCCCCGGCAGCCGCGTCAATCATTTGACGCATCTGACTATTCAGTCCATTATAAAAAATATGTACCTGCAACCACGTTGGCAGCGCGTGGTGCGGGCACCGGCGGAGAAATTCCTTAAAACGCTCCCAAGTTTCATAAAGAGACTCGGAGTCGATTTGCACAATGGAGGAAATGTCCGCCCGTAATCTTGCAGTTTTTGCGGGCGAAAAATATTTAGTAAGGAATTTCTCTGCCAACCCCGCCCAGGTCATGATGGATCCCCACGGGACGGAGACGAACCACTCCTTGGCCTTGGACTTAAGAGAGAAGGGAAAAAGGCGCAAACGAATGGCGTCATCAGTGACACCATTAATCTTGAAAGTATCGCAAATCTCTAAAAAATTAGACAAGTGGTTATTCGGGTCCTCATCCGGCTGTCCGTCGAACTGCACGGCATTTTGGATCATTTGTATAACACTTGACTTAATTTCAAAATTATTGTTTGCCACAGCAGGCCGAACAATACTTGACCTCATATCATCCAAGTTGGGTCGAGCGTAGTAAGACATCGTACGCTCGGCCGCCTGGGCATTATTTGGGTCGGCCATAGAAGAGAAAGAGAGTTCTCCGGTGGATTCTGTGGGGTCTAAAAAGGGAATTCGATGTAGAGATCGGATATGCGCAAGAGAGCGGTCGATCTTAGGGTCGAATTCAAGATTTTCAGAACTCGAAGATTGTCCACGGGTCATGCACCCTAAAAAAACAATGAAGGGAGAAGGATTTTTTTTGTTAAAATTTTTTTTTTTTTGAAAATAAAGTAAAATTAATAGAGTCCGTGATTCGATATAACAACCGTCTCCCCGGCAACGTCGCCAAAAACTTGATGGACACAGAATAGAGACCAACTGTGGGTGGTTCGAAATGGTCATATTCCGTGGGCTGAGTTAGAAGATCGAGTTTTCTAACAAGAGGAGGCAAGTGCACCTATCACGTAGTACTCGGTATTCGGGAGAATACCGAGGTCGTATTGTTCTCGGGGGCGCGTTGATTATATTTACTCTTCCAGGAATACTATTATTTTACTATCAGTAAGGTGGGATTTTTAGTTTAATTAAAACGGAAAGAAAGATAGCAGTTTTTTTTACTAAGCTAGTTCGATGACGGGTTAACGCTCGGCATCGAATCGGATTAAGACTAAAATAATTCTTAATAATTATTGAACTTTGTTTTTAAATTAATAAAAGGCACTTGGCTGTGGAGGTTCCAAAGACATGAGCTCACCTAGGTCTAGGGATATCACTCACCTGGACGCTAAGGCTATTCGACCGAACGTTTTTCCGACGAAGGATTCCCCTTAACGCCCGCATTACGCTAAGAACCCCGCTATTGGGTGGGGAACCCAATCCGGCAGAACTACGCTTCTCCTCTTTCGAGGGGGTGTACGTAGTTCTCTTTACCCAAGGGGATCTGTCAGTATGTACAGCCTCTCGGCGTTGCGTATGGATAACGGAAATAGAGCCCACACATCGATTATGTGGTCTTATGCGTCATTAACCCGGGGAAAACCTTAAGTCCTTAAATTAAAATAAAAATAAAGTTCTTTAATTATTTCAAATAATTTTATATATACCAATGCTCTTCGATGCCGAAGGCTAATAGAGATTAGCCACTCATCGGTATGGGGACGGCTTTATGGTTTTTAGTGAATCGTGAGTTTTAAATTAAGTACTAAACAATTATAAGAGAAAACATAGAAAAAAACAGGACATTTAGATAAATTGAAGGCTAATTGATGCAGGCACTCATGCACACTTCAAAACCATAAAGAAATTAAATAAAACAAGTCCTACTCGAATGAGTAGGCGGGAAATAAATGCAAGTACAATTCCTACTCAAAACTGAGTAGGCGGTAAATTAAAGCAATGCGCTGTTTAACTCTTAACGAGTAGGCGGAAATAAATGCATAAATAAAAAGAAACTAAGTTACAAAAAATAAAAATTACAAGTCCCACTCAAATGAGTGGGCGGTAAATTAAAGCAGAGCGTCATTTAACTCTTAACGAGTAGGCGGAAATAAAGGCACACACGCACACACTCTACATAATTGAATAAAGCATAAAAGAAAGCATGAAAAGTTAGCACCTACACTCACACACTCTACATAAATGAATAAAGCAATAAAAGAAAGCACAAAAGTTTATTCTCATACACTCACACACTCTACATAAATGAATAAAGCAATAAAAGAAAGCACAAAAGGTTATTCCCATACACTCACACACACAACATGGAGTTTAGAAGAACAAAATGAAAATTTAACTCATACACTCACACACACATGAAAATAACACAAAATGAAAGTTACCTAAAAATTAAAACTACATCTTTTCTACCCTTAGAACTTGCCAAAAACAATTAAAAAGATGAAATAAAAATTGTTTGAACACTTGGAATTGAACATAAAGCAAACATACAAGTTCTTTAAAAATTAAAATGATAACTTTTCTACCCTTAGAACTTGCCAAAAACAATTAAAAAGATGAAATAAAAATTGTTTGAAGCAAAAGTTTTTGAAAACAAAGTTGAAATCAAAGTTGTTGAAAAATTAAAACGTTTACATTTTCATCCATAGGATTTCGTAGAAGTGATTAAAAAGTGAAAAGAAAAATTAAAGGAACAAAACAGGTTTTACAATCCTAAAGCAAAGCTAAGTAAAAAAACACTTTAAAACCACTTTTACAACTTCATAGGAATGAAAATATAAGCCTTTAGAAAGTTTTCAATACAACTTTGATTCTTTAAAAAGAAGACTTAAACTAAATTTTGCCATTATAACGGCTCATTTTTTGATAAAAGCCTAAAATAAAACCTAACATTACAACATATTGCATGAAAAATTAAGACAAGTTACACTCATACACACACACACACACTTTCTTAAAGAGGAAAAACAAAGATGAACTAAGGATAAAAAGGAGAAAGAGAGTGAGCACCCCAAATTTCATTTTCATTCCATGTAGAAAGAGAAAAAAATTAACATTTTATTTATGATAAAAAAAAGCTATTACAAAGCAAAAGGAAAAGCTAAAACAAACATAAGAAGGAAGAGAGAGAAAGTATCCTTACATGAAGATGAAAGTGCACCAAGGGCAGCCCACAAAAGACAATAAACTTGGCTCAAAAAAGTGAACCCTTGGGCATTACAGAAAACTTTTATTTATATGTAAAATTTCGGGTGTGATACGCCCTGGTCACGGGCGTGTCAGGGGGCGTGTCAGTCAGAGCCGTGTTTGACTTGCCAACTTTGGCAAGCTGGCGCCGTTCTGGAAGGTTCGGGAAGGGCACGTGTCCGTCACGGGTGTGACGGAAGGTATGTCGGGGGCGTGACTGGATAGCTGGCTGATTCGATCCGTCGATTTGACAGCAAAGTTGACTTCGGTGGCTCCACGTGGCAGTCACGGGCGTGACAGGGGCGTGACAAGCTGGCGACAGCATTGAGAGCATTGAGAGCGTTGAGAGGTGAACAGTGAAAGCGTTGAGAGCGTTGAGAGGTGAACAGTGAAAGCGTTGAGTGGCCACGGCGTTGAGTGTCGACACGGGCATACTGAGTTCGGACACGGGCGTGACATGAAGGCGTTGAGTGTTGAACTGTGAAATTGTTGAGTGTTGACTGGCTGAAGGCGTTTAGTGCCTGACATGCCTGTGTTGGGCATGGTCACGGGCGTGTCAGGTCAGAAAAATAATTTTTTCTGCAAAAAATTCAGAAAATAAAAAAGGTTAAGTTAGAAATAAAAATTACAAAAAAGAAGTATTTTATTAAATAAAAGAAACAAAAAGGGACAAAAATAAACAAAAAACTTAAATAAAATACGAAAATATAGGTATATTAACAACTCATCACCTACTCACAAAGGATTGTGCGTTCTTAAAAAGGTAAGGCTAATAAAAGCATGCACTAAGCACTTTGTGAGCGGTGCGATTTGCTTGATAGTGGTCGTCAGTCGGTCCTTCATGTAGGTGTTTTAAAATATCCTGTCCTTCTTCGGATGAGACACATCTCCTTACCACCTGATCTGCACAAACTTGGAAAAGATGCGGGTCCTCCCAAAAATAGTTCTTCAAATCAGAAAAGAATTTCTTCTTTTGCTGAGAGGAGAACTCTTTCGGGAGGACACGAGCCACTAAATAGTTGGCAAAGTGTGCAAACCAAGGGGAAGGTGATGTGTTAATCAAAAATAGCTTTTCATCGGTAAAAGAGTCATTAAAAGTCTTTTCTTCTAAATTTTCAATATATGGATTATCTAAATGAGAGAGATGATCTGCGGCCAAATTCTCGGCCCCCTCTTATCGCGGATTTCCAAGTCAAACTCCTGAAGGAGGACCCAGCGGATCAAGCGTGGCTTGGCATCCGATTTAGCAAGTAAGTACTTGAGGGCCGGGTTGTCCGTGAAAATGATAATTTTAGAAAGCGTAATGTAGGGGCAGAATTTATCGAAAGCAAAAATAACTGCTAAAAGTTCTTTTTCTGTCATGGTGTAATTTTCCTGTGCAGATGTGAGTGTTTTACTCTCATAATAAATGGGGTGGAAGTACTCGCATCGCACATAATCTCGAAGGGAAGGTCCCAGACCGGAGCTATCAAAATTACTGCATTAATTAACTTAGTTTTTATTTAATTCAAAAGCAGTTAAACAAACATTATTGAAGATGAATGGGGCATCCTTTTCTAGCAGATGAGTAAGAGGTTTGGTGATTTTGGAGAAATCTTTTATGAATCTACGGTAGAACCCAGTATGACCTAAGAAACTCCGTATGGCTTTAACGTTCGTTGGCGATGGTAGTTTCTCAATTACTTCGATCTTAGCGCTATCTACTTCAATTCCTCGAGAAGAAATCTTATGTCCTAAAACTAACCCCTCCCTCACCATAAAATGGCATTTTTCCTAATTTAGGGTGAGGTTAGTTTCTTCACATCGTGCTAAAACTTTTTCTAAGTTTTCTAAACAGAAATCAAAGGAGTCACCGAACACGGAGAAATCATCCAATAAACTTCCATAATACTTTCTACGTAATTATCAAAATTGGCTAGCATACATCTTTGGAATGTAGCTGGCGCATTGCACAACCCAAACAATAATCTTCGGTAAGCGATGGTGCCGAAAGGACAAGTAAACATTGTTTTCTCTTGGTCCTTGGGTGAGATGGGAATTTGAAAATACCCCGAGAGTCCATCAAGAAAACAGTAAAAGCTATAACCGGAAAGACGCTCTAAGATTTGATTAATGAACGGCAAGGGAAAGTGGTCCTTGTGGGTGGCATCATTTAACTAACGATAATCGATACACATGCGCCACCCCATCACCGTACGTGTCGGGATTATATCATTATTTTCATTAACAACTACCGTGATCCCTCCTTTTTTCAGCACTACCTGAAATGGGATAACCCACTTACTATCTGATATGGGGTAGATAATTCCTGCGTCTAAGAGTTTCATTACCTCACCTTTTACTACTTCTTTCATGTTTAGATTTATGCGGCACTGAGGTTGGATTGAGTTACTACAGATCTAGCACCAAGGGAGAGGGTAGGAAGCTCACCTCATTTCTAGACATGGATCTCGTCACTCTCCTTGGAGCCATAATCCTCCTTTTTGGTGTTGTTCTTTATGGGGAAAGAGAAAGCGAATACTTTCCTCCCAAGAATCTAACTCCAGCGATCTGCTTCTCCGTCGGGTTTGGCAAGAGTAACTGTTCATCAAAAATAGCGAAGTGATGGTTAGGTTTACCGTAAGTCTCCTTTTATAATGAGAAATTAGGGTTAAACCGCTTTGCCACGTGTCACCCTAATGTTTGACCGCCCATTATTAGATTAACTATGTCTCTTTAAAAAGATGTGTCCAATTTAAGTCCTTTGGCGCCAATCCCAAAATTCCGGTTCAGACCATGCATGTGGCAGCAAGCAGACTTAGCCAAAAATCCATTAAGTCAAAATCATTGAGTATGCAACCATCACTCGACGAATCGTCGAGTGGCGTCGAGTGCACTCAACACACTTGATGCCTACATGCCTCAGAACAACTCTAAGTAAAAAATGTTGAGTGGCGTTAAGACCACTCAATGCCACATGAACTCCACTCAATGCCAACCGCCGCTAGAATAATTCCAAGTTAAAAGTGTTAAGTGGCATTAAGACCACTCAACGCCGCGTTGACTCCACTCAATGCCAACAGCATCTAGGATAAATCTAAGTTAATAGCATTGAGTGGCGTTAAAACCACTCAACGTCGTGTTAACTTCACTCAACGCCAACATCAGCCATCATAGATCTAAGTTAAAAGCTTTTAGTGGAATTGAGACCACTCAACACCGCATTGACTTCATTCAACGCCTTAACTTCAAGAAAATATTCTAATTAAAATATGTTGAGTGGTGTTGAGTCCGCTCAACGCCTGAGCATAATTTGTCGAATGGCGTCGAGTGCACTCAATGCACTCAATGCCCTGAGTCCAGAAAATATTCTAAGTCCAATTTCATCGAGTGGTGTTGAGTCCACTCAATGCCTAAGCATAATTCATCAAATGGCGTCAAATGCACTCAACGCACTCAAATACCTGAGTCTAGAAAATATTATAAGTCTAATTTCGTCGAGTCCAGTCAACTCACTCGACATTTCCCGAGCCTAAGTCAATTATTTTGTCTCAAAATGCTTGTGAGGGGCCTAGTGCGAAATGAGACGTTATAAATCATGTAAACAAAATAAAAGATTTCGTCCCCAAAATTAACCTAAGGCTGTGGGGGGAATAAAGCATGAAAATATAATATGCTTGAAATCTTACCCTGGGAAAATAAATCCGGGTAGCGCTTCCGCACCAATTCCACCGGATCCCAAGTATATTCTTTCTTCCCATGGTTAGATCATAGGACCTTCACCAAAGGTACACTTTTTCGACGCAAGTTCCTCATCTCGGTGTCCACTATCCACACTAGCTCTAGTCGAACAGATCTATCAGTTGCTACCACTCCATCTAGGGTGGGGATATATTGGTCAGGCCATAATAGTTCCATCCGTAGCGACGACACATTGAAGATGTCGTGCAAATTTTCCAGCTCTGGTGGTAGCTCCAGTCGATAGGCTAAAGGGAAAATTCTCTCTAATATAGCATAAGTCCCCACATATCTCGGGCTGAGCTTCTTCATACCACGCACTCGCGACACTCCATGCATTGGCCTGATCTTCAAGAATACCTTGTCACCCACTTGAAATTCTACCATTCGATGATTTGCATTATAGTACTTTGCTTGCCGACTTTGAGCATCAAGAAAGCGGTCTCGTATTAATCTAACAAGCGCATCGGTGTAATCAATGTACTCTATCCCCAAAACATTTGGATCTTCATCCTGCACCCATAATAATGGAGTTCTACACCTTCTCCCATAAAGTGCTTCATGGGGAGCCATCCCGATGCTAGCTTAATGGCTATTGTTGTATGAAAATTCTACCAGTGGTAAGAGCATTTCCCACGATTCCCCACTATCCAATACACACAGTATCAAAAGATCTTCCATTGTCCTGATGGTCCTTTCAGACTGACCATCCATCTGAGGGTGAAAAGCTATGCTAAAGGTAAGCCGAGAGCCCAGATATGCTTATACTGTCTTCCACCCCTTGGAGGTAAAGCGACCATCACAATCGGAGACTATCATCTAAGGCACGCCATGGTACTGTACAAATTGCTCCATAAAGAGCCTCACTAAAACATCCACATGTGCCTCTTTCATAGGGATAAATCTTGAAAGACTTGATTTCAAGAGCCTAGACACCTAGAGGGGGGTGAATATGTTCTAATTTTCTTTTATAAATTTTAGTCAATTAACTTGTTCTAACTTAGCACAGATTAAAACAATTGTCAGCACAGCAATCACAACACAACAATCATAGCACACCAATCACGGCACAGTACAGTACACCAGATTTATAGTGGTTCCCCAAGGTATGGGTACATCCACTTTCCCCCTTCGCCTATCCAGTAGTGAACTGGATTCAGCCCAACTTCCTTCCACTTACTCAGATCCACAGATCTTACAACTCAGAACCAGATTGGTTCCTACAGCTCAGACATATACATGTCTTACCTCAGATTCTTCCCAAGAATCCTACCTCAGGCCTCAGCCCTACCTCAGCTTTTATCACTAGGCTTAAAACTCAGACTTTCACAAGTCCTACATCTCAGGAACTCAGCCCTACCTCAGCCTTTATAATTTCAAGCTTACAACTCAGATCTTATAAAAGATCCTACAAGAAAATTGAATAATTTAAAGTACAGAAATTTCACCAGATAGAACTCTCTATTGGTGTGAGCTTCTTGATCAGTTCTTGAATAAACTGAATCTTCAGATCCAACTTGACTTAGCTATTTCAAAGCTTCTTGATAGAACAAAATAAGGTTGATCTTCACTTGATGTAGAAGTTGATCTTTAGATATCTCCTTCCTTAGATTCAGAATTAGATCTGAATCTTTCTTACAAACTGTTCTGGATTGTCCTTCTTAAGGGTTTCCACTTTTCTTGTTGTCAGATTCTCTTTCCCGTAATTGCTTGATTACTTCCTTAGTTCTTCCTTCTGGTTGTCAAGGATAAGTACCTTATATAGAGTTTCCTCATAATTACCGGCTGATCCGGTTTGTAACAACCTTCTGACAATTCTGACAAAGGTGTCAGACCTGTTGGTTATGACAGCTGTCGAGTCACCAGTCATAACAGTTGATTCCTCAAAGACTTTATAACTCAGCATGAACCACTCAACAAACTGCTTCATATGTGTCGACACAAATAAACTAAGTGCCGACACAAGTCTTGATGATGTCGACACAATACTTCATGTGTTGACATAGTCATTCTTCTGCTACTCGACACAGCTTCTGTTTGTATGTGTCGACACAAGTCCTGTGTGTCGACACAACTTCTCCTGGTCTCGACAAAACTGATGCTGAAAGATGGCGTTGAGTGTGTGTCGACACAAGTCCTGTGTGTCGACACAAACCTTCTTCAGGTGTCGACATAATTTCTGAGTGTCGACATATGCCTTTCTTCTGGTGTCGACATAACTCCTAGGTGTCGACATAGCTTCTGCTTCAGGTGTCGACACAATTCCTACCTTAGGTGTTGACACAATTCTGGGTGTTGACACGGGCCTTGCTCTTAGTGTCGACATAACTTCTGGGTGTCGACATAATCTTCACAAGTGTCGATACTTGTACTTAGATAATTTTCTTTCAAACCTTACACCTGCACAATGAACTCAAACATCCATAAAATACAAATTGATGTATATCAATGAGTAAGATGAGGCTTCTGCAAAACTGGTACATATTTTTCAGTATACCCAACAAATTTGGCCACATTCATCAAGCGATCTACAACCACCCAAACTGAATCATTTCCAAAGCGCGAGCGAGGTAACCTGTGAACAAAGTCCATGGAGATATCCTCGAACTTCCACTAAAGGATGGGTTATGACTGTAATAACCCTTCGGGGCTCTTGAACTCCACCTTCACCTTCTGAAAAGCCTCACAGTGTGTAATAAAATACTTGACTGCACTCTTCATTCCCGACCAGAACATGGTCTTCCGCAAGTCACTATACATCTTGGAAATCTCAGGGTGCACCAAATACTTGGAATAATGTGCCTCTCTCAATATGTCTTCCCAGATTACCCCGCCCTTGGGAATGTAGAGTCGGCCATGGAAATGCACGAGGCCGTCCTTTAGTGTATACTCCTCAGTGGTTCCATCTTGAATTGACTTAAACATATGGGCCAAAGCAGCATTCTTGTCACGACCCGCATTTTCTTAGCAACAAAATTATATCAGAGTAAGATAAAATATGTGTCGTGATGCCACGCCATGCAGGGGATAACTGTAGACGCTCAGGCAAGGCACCAACCTAAACAAGTTATACAAAAATCATAAGTTATTCTGAAGTACATTTTTCAAATTAGATGGATGGTCGTATCCCTCGGCACAGTGGATCAACTAGTCCATAAGTAAAAATATATTTATACGATGTGAAAAATACCTTGGTTAAGGTGATTTGACATCCTACATGAGCGTAAACATCCCCAAAGGACAACTCATGACATGCAGGACTTTAAATTTAGTATAATATGAAAATAGTTTTTACGTTACTTTGGAAAATAGCACTTTAGGTTTAGAAATATAGCATGTATGAAGTACATATAGTAATGTTTTTACGAGTTAAAATACCTAACATGCATCCTTGCATAAAATATTCCCAGGGAGCAAGTAAACAACCTTCATAAGGACAAAAACAACAGTTTAAGGCACATACTTAGCATCACCAAATAAAACCACCAGTGGGCGTCAACAACCTGACACGAACCCACTGGTGAGTATGCATGTCTATACAGAAGGAAATAAGAAAAGATCTACCTAACAAACTGAGGAAGAGGAATCTCAACAACCCAGGAGATCACTAGCAAGCCCCCAAAAGAAAACTAGCCGCTCAACCAGCTACTGTTCTGAACCTGAGGCATTCAAAGAAAGAAAACCTCAGCAAGAATATAATTAAATAGAAATGGAGCATTAAGTCATAAGCAATAAAAAAAGAAGGGGTTTACCAAACCCTTACAATAGAACGCTATCAAACTCAGTAAAAGGGAATAAATGAGACAGCAAAGGTAAGACACTGTCCAAGGAATAATCAAAGTGCACCAAGTGCGAGAAATTAGCAACATGACCTGCTAAAAACCTGCAGCAGCAACAAGGCAAACATATGCCAAAATAGCAATTTAAAAGGGAAAGGAACTAACAGTCCTAACTTGCGAATTATTAGCAGTGGTAAAACCATGGATCTGGGTTAGTGACCAAAAACAGTCCACATCCAAACAACCAGATCCAAAATTCTCAAGGGTACAATAGTGGTAGCCCTAGGGTCCAACACACCAACACAACCCGCACAAACCGGGGCCAAAATGGTGGTGACCACGGCTCTACACCCAAACCACCCCTTACAGAGCTACCAAAAAAGCCACCTTCCATAATTCACGATTCGGCCTTCAAAACCAGCTGAAAAACAACACCAAACCGAAAAAAACCCACACTAACCAAATCGGGAGAAAAACACCAGCCTATGGAAAAAGCGTCGAGTCCACTCGATGCCGCGTTGGGTGAGTACCACTCACTCAATGCCAAACACTAAGCAAGGAAGGCATCGAGTCCACTTGACGCCACGTTGAGTGAGTACCATTCACTTAACGCCAAAATCTTAGCAGGGAAGGCATCGAGTCTACTCGACTCCACGTTGAGTGAGCTCAACTCACTCAACGCCAAAAGACTTAGCCGCAAAAATCTCACTGGACGACAGTGTTGAGTGAGTTCAGCTCACTCAATGCTGTCAACTCTAAACAACTGATGGAGTTGAATGACTTCACCACACTCAACGCTTTGACTTATAAAATAATTGTCGAACTAGATGGCGTTGAGTGAGCTCAACTCACTCAACACCAAAAGACTTAGAAGAAAAAGTCTTTTGCAAGACGGCGTTGAGTGAGCTCAACTCACTCAACGCCAAAGACTAAGATGGCGTTGAGTGAGCTCAACTCACTCAATGCCAAAAGACTTAGAAGAAATAGTCTCTGGCAAGACGGCATTAAGTGGGCTCAGCTCACTCAACGCCAAAGATAGACTGCGTTGAGTGAGCTCAACTCACTCAACGCCAAAAGACTTAGAAGAAAAAGTATCTGGCAAGACGACGTTGAGTGAGCTCAACTCACTCAATGCCAAAGGCAGATGGCATTGAGTGAGCTCATCTCACTCAACGCTGTCAATGCTTTATACTTAGACTCCAGACCAGCACCGCTAGGCGTTGAGTGTGTCCACCACACTCAACGCTTTTACACTTAGCCTACAAAATGAAATTCTGTACTCGAACCGACCATGCTATAGCTAGCCTAAAATATTTTATATTATTGGCATAGACTATCTGGAATGAAAAACCTGTTATAGCTAGTTACCCTGATACAGACCTAACCTATCTAGCCAGAGCCATACCAAAACCAACCCAAACAGCCATTTCCTCTCTAACTAGCTGGAGCTTCTCTACACTAACAGCAATAGAACCATGGCCAAAACCTACTATACCAGAATAAGAAAATAGAGAATCAGACTTGGCAAGCATGAAAGAGCATCACTTGCCTCAATCTTCAGGAAAAGCTCGGTCATCTCCAATCCTTCTCTCGGATCAGGCAGCAAGAGCACCTAGCCAAGAAATTTGAAACTTTAGAGAGGAAGAAAGGGCCAAAACGAAATCCTTAACCTCTAGAAAGACCACGAAACTCGGAAAACTTACCCTAGGGACCAAGATCTAGGCGAGAGCAATCCAGATCTGCCTTCAAACAAGAAATCTGGGCTCTAACTAGCAAGAAATTGGCGGCCGGAAGCTCCAGTTTCTTCCGTCGCACAAGCTCCTTCCGCTGGAAGCTATCCGTCAGGTTTGGGGAAGAGGAATAGGGATAAGACCAAGATATGCTTTACATAAATATCTATTATAATACTATTATAATAACAGCCACTACAGCCACTATTATAAGTATTATATTAACACTCAGCAATACCCAGCCACTATAATAATAACATGATATAATATTATATCTGTTAATATAAAATCAGCCACTACACATATATATATATATATATACATATATATAAAAAAAACAAGCTAACAACACTTAGCCAAACAAAACCGGCCACTTATATCATTATATCAGCCATATAAGTAAAACGTCAAAACGACGCAAAAAAACAAACAATCTCAGAATTCGACGAAATTCACACCGTAGCTAAATACCCACGCTATGAATCTATTGGTAACGTCAGAATCATCATCTGACAAACAAAACTCTGGCTAACACTTCCCAAAGCCAAAACACAAGCATTCCCAAAGAGGCTCCACCGAGTAACCAAAACAGACTCCGGCTCGCTAGGCAACCTTGCAAACAGGATACAAACAAGCCACTCAGAGAGCCTAAAGATCTAAGACCACGCTCTAACGACAGCAAAGGCAAAAAACACACCAACGTAATGCCCAAACCAAGATTAAACAATCACAGAAAAACCGGGGGCGTTATAGTCACTCCCCCTAAAATAAAGTTTCGCCCTGAAACTTTACGCACAACACTTCTACCATAGAAGGGAAATAACAAACCAAGAGTTATACAGAAGAATACATGCCAAGCAAACTCAGGTAAACAGATAAGGGTGATCCTCCCTCATAGCCAACTCCAATTCCCAAGTCGCGCTTTCAACGTCCTGGTTTCTCCACAAAACTTTAACCATTGGAATGCTCTTCCTCCGCAACACCCGATCTTGTGTATCCAAAATGCGGATAGGCATCTCCACATAAGAAAGATTTGGCTCTAACTGAGGCACAGAATTCAAAACTTGCCCGTCGCTTAGCACACACTTCCGTAGTTGGCTTACGTGAAAAACATCGTGCACGCCAGGAAAGTTTGTGGGCAAATCCAGCCTGTAAGCTGACACACCAATCCGCTCAACAATCTTAAACGGTCCTACAAACCTTGGGTCCAACTTATGGTTCTTACCAAACCTCTTGACTCCAACCATCGGGGAAACTTTAAGAAATACCAAGTCCACTATAGCAAACTCCAAATCAGATCTACGTCGGTTGGCATTCTTCTCATATCGTTCTTGGGCTATCTGAAGCTTCTCTCGAATAAGCTTCACAGTAACTTCCATTTCTTCAAGCGCATCCAGACCAAACAAAGATCTCTCGCCAACCTCATCCCAAAATATGGGAATTCTGCAGCGTCTCTCATATAGATCTTCGAAAGGATCCATTTGCAAGCTTTCTTGATAACTGTTATTATAAGCAAACTCCATAAGCCTCAAACGCTCATCCCATGCTCCTCCGTGGTCTAAAACGTAGCATCTGATCATGTCCTCCACTATCTGAAAAACTCGCTCTGTCTGACCATTGGTGTGTGGTTGGTATGCGGTAGAATACCTCAAATCCATACCAAAACCTTCTTGCAAACTCTTCCAGAAGCGAGACGTAAACCTGGAGTCTCGGTCTGATATGATACTTACAGGAACTCCATGCAACCGGATGACTTCATCCAAATATAGCTCAGCAATCTTTTTCATGGGGTAATCAATCTTATAATGTACGAAGTGAGCACAATTCGTCAATCTGTCAACAATAACCCAGGCTGGATCATGTCCTCGAGGAGATCTCGATAAACCCGTGATGAAATCCATTAAAATACTCTCCCTCTTCCAAGTTGGAATCTCTATGGGAGTCAACTTGCCACCAGGCCTTCCATGATCGGCCTTAACATGCTTGCAGGTATAGCATTCAAAAACAAACCTGGCTATATCATCATTCATACCATACCACCAGGAAATTTGCTTTAAGACTTGATACATCTTGTTAGAGCCTGGATGGTAGGCAATGCTAGAACCATGTGCTTCCCAACACAACTTAACTCGGATATCCATAATGGCGGGGATACAAAATCTATCGTGGTACCTCAAGGTACCCGCATTATCAATAAAGAAATCTGGTAACTCCCCTTTCTCAGTTTTAAGATACAAGTGCAGTAGATCCGAATCATCCTTCTGATGTAGCCTTGTAAGTGTAATCTAAGAAGGCTCTGCTACTACCAAACTACTCTGCAAGTCACAGCTCCCCATAAAAATATTCATCAAGAGGAATTCTTCTACTAATAGCTCGACGAAGAGATTAAAAATCTTCCCCATCTTCCGACTTAGGGCGTCGGCTACCACATTAGCCTTGCCAGGATGGTATTGGATCTCAACCTCATAATCAGCCACATTCTCCAACCATCGCTGCTGGCGCAAATTCAATTCTTTCTGGGTGAAGACATACTTCAAGCTCTTATGATCGGTAAAAATCTTGCACTGCGGGCCATAAAGCAGATGTCGTCACAGTTTCAGGGCATAAATCACTGCTGCGAACTCTAAATCATGCATAGGGTTGTTCCTCTCATGGGTATTCAGTTGCCTTGACCCGTACGCAATCACTTTCCCATCTTGCATCAGCACGCATCCAAGCCCAACATGTGATGCATCCACATAAACATCATAATCTATTCCTTCTGTAGGCAATTTTAAAACCGGAGCAGTGCACAATCTATTCTTGAGCTCTAGAAAGGCTTCCTCGCACTTCTCGCTCCAAACAAAGGCTGCATTCCCTTATATCAATTTAGTCATTGGGGCAGCCAGGGTAGAGAAACCCTCCACAAATCTCTTGTAGTAGCCAACCAACCCTAAGAAGTTCCTAATCTCTTTGGGTGTGCCAGGCCTACTCCATTACATCACAGCAGCTATTTTCTCCGGGTCGACTAAAATCCCATTCCTATTAACCACATGGCCCAGAAATTAAACCATAGGCAACCAAAACTTTCACTTGCTCAACTTGGCGAACAACTTATGGTCCCTCAAAGCAGATAAAACTAATCGCAGATGCTGGTCATGCTCCTCAGCATTGCGGGAAAATACCAAAACGTCGTCTATAAACACGACTACGAATTTGTCCAGAAAATCCTTGAACACACGGTTCATCATATCCATAAAGGTTGAGGGCACGTTGGTCAAACCAAATGACATTACCAGAAATTTAAAATGCCCATGCCTAGATCGAAAAGCAGTCCGTGGGATATCTGACTCACGGATCCTGAGCTGATGGTAGACAGAACGAAGATCAATCTTAGAAAACACCGCACTACCGTGTAACTGATCGAACAAATCGTCAATCCTTGGCAGGGGATACCTGTTCTTAATAGTGACCTTATTTAGCTCTCTATAATCGATACAAAGCCTCATCGATCCATCTTTCTTCTTAACAAATAGAACATGAGCACCCCAAGGCGACAAACTCAGTCGTATAAAACCCTTCTTTAATAACTCATCCAGCTAGATACGCAACTCCTCCAGCTCTCACGGGGCCATCTGGTATGATGCCTTTGCAATAGGACGAGTGCCCGGCTCCAAATCTATCACAAACTCAACATCTCTATCAGGTGGAATACCAGGAAGATCATCAGGAAACACATCTGAAAACTCGCGCACAATAGGAATCTCTTATGAATGCGGCAAACTACCAATGGTCCCCAAAACTGAGACCAAACAAGCAAAGCAGCCGATAACTAGCAGCTTTCGAGCACATACCGCAGAAATAACTGGAGAATCCCGGAACGGATCACCATAAACACTCCCAGGCTGACCGTTGACCTTTCTGAAGTCCAAGCGCTTACTGGACAATAGCATCATACCCAGACAACCAGTCCATGCCTTGGATAACATCAAAGTCTTCCAAGTCGATCACCTTCAGATCTGCCTTTGCTAGAAAATCCCCTAAAACAATCGGACAACTCTGAATGCCCTTGTCTGAAACCACAGAATCGTCGGAGGGAAATTTGACACAAAAAGTGCCTACAACTCGATCTAGATCCAAACGATACCGCTCCATAAAGGCTCTAGCAACAAACGAGTGGGTAGCGCCAGAGTTAAAGAGAGCACGTGCCCATCGGTTTTTTACCTTAAATCTTCCTATAGAAATTCTATACACAACTAAGGAAACTATTGCTAAACTATAACTACGAACTAAAACATTAAAACTAGGGAGAAAGTCTAACCTGAAATAACCTGAGTAGAAGTCTGAGCTTCCTCTGAGGAAATCACATTCAGCTTTCCTTTTCCTTTATCCAATCGCTGAGACGGTGGAAATGCCTGAAGAGGGACTGGTTGTAGCACAGGCTGGAGCTGCGGGCACTGAGCCTTGATATGCCCTTCTTGACCACATAGAAAATAGCTTCTTGTCTTATTCTTTCCCCAGTAGTGGGCAACATCATGCCCTACCCATTTGCATGCAGACCAGACTAAATCTTTCCAGGAAACACCTTGTATTGCATGAACCTGCTCTTTCTTATGAGCTCTCACCCTTTTGTAACACCTCTCAAAGGGGTGGCCCAGCTGGCCACAGAAACTACACACTTCCTTACCATTCTTCCTTGAAGTAGCACCAAATGGCTGGGGGCTCTTTCCTTTAAAGGATTTCCTTTTGTATCTTCTCATTTGCTGGCCTCTATTCTTAGCATTTTCGATTGCCTCGACCTTCAAGGCAGCTTCTAATGCACCGGTATAACTCACTGCTTCATGAGCGCCAGCTAGCTGCTGGATGTCAATTCTTAGACCACCCAAAAATTGTTTAACTCGATCCGCTTCAATACTCACAAATCCAGGAGCAACCCATCTTAATTTGCTAAATTCAATCTCATACTCACTAACTGTGAGTTACCTCTGCTTTAAATGTAAGAAGTCAATCATCAGACGGTCTCGCTCGACCAAGGGAAGAAACTTTCCCAGTAGCATCTCCATAAAAGTTTCCCAAGTGCATCCTTCTTTCATACTCTCCTTCTCCCTTAGCCACCAACTTTTTGATAACCCTTTGAGTTGGTAGGCAGCGATCATCACTCTCTGATCATCAGTAACTCCGGAGTAAGAAAACATCTCCTCGATCGATATAAGCCAATCATCCAAGATCATGAAATCTTCCTTTCCATCATAAGTAGGAGGCCTGATTCGCTGAAACTGTGAGATAAACATCATCTCTGGTGGAACCACTACTGGAGGCACCATAGGAGCAGGAGGGGCAAGAACAGCTAGACCTACAGTAGGGTCTTGTACTCTCGGAGCAAGTCCGAACACAGCTGATAATAATGACTGGATCTGGGATTTCACATCCACCATCTGTCTTGACAAGGCCTCATTGCTCTATCGCAGACTCTCTATCATTGCATTGTTTTGCGCACCTGAAGACTCGCCCTCAGATTGTAGAGTCAACCTCGTCAAAGGACGCTTCGACATTCTATTAACATACAAACAACTAGTCAGAACCTAGCCCAACCGCTAGAACCAGACAACTAAGTACAGACAAAACATACTTTAGTATAAGCTTCAACTGCTAACTTGCTCTGGGATTTTTTTTTCAACAATGATGTTATGCTTAACCTAGGATGATTCACCATCATCACACTAACTCATGTGCTTAGACCATGAATGCATGAATTTAGATTCCTTTTGACTCAAAACCATGTGTGTACATATGTCATCATGTAAATCTTTAGCTTGCCACGTTGTGCTTATGCTATGGTATGCGATGCATGTTGTGCTATGCATTCTAAAAAGGCCTTAATGCATGTTATGAGAGGCGTACACATGCAAATGTTATGCATCCCATACTACATAACATTGCATGCAACGAAAACAGAAAATGTGCTAATGGGCATTCATGTGGTGAGATTATGCATCCCATACTACATAACCCTCACATGTTGCCACCTATGGTGGATCCATATACAAACACATATTATGCATCCCATACTACATAAATTTCCTCGTATACTTCTAATCATGCTTATGAGTGTAGTTTTTATGCTTCAGCCAAGACCTACTGATGACACATCGGTGTGTGTATGATATGACACTAAACTACTAACACTAACAAGGGAAGGTTGCCCGACCAATTGTCAAGCAACCTCCCTCTGATACTAACTGTCACGACCCGCATTTTCTCAGCAACAAAATTATATCAAAGTAAGAGAAAATACGTGTTGTGATACCACGCCATGCAAGGGATAACTGCATACGCTCAGGCAAGGCACCAACCTAAATAAGTTATACATAAATCATAAGTTATTATTAAGAACATTTTCAAATTAGATGGATGGACGTATCCCTCGGCATAGTGGATCAACTAGTCCATAAGTAAAAATATATTTTATACGATGCAGAAAATACCTTGGTTAAGGTGATTTGACATTTTAGATGAGCGTAAATGTCCCCAAAGGACAACTCATGAAATGCAGGACTCTAAATTTAGTATAATATGAAAATAGTCTTTACGTTACTTTGGAAAATAGCACTTTAGGTTTAGAAATATGGCATGTATGAAGTACATATAGTAATGCTTTTACAAGTAAAAATACCTAACATGCATCCTAGCATAAAATATTCCCAGAGAGCAAGTTAACAACCTTCATAAGGGAAAAAAACAGTAGTTTAAGTCATATACTTAGCATCACTAAAGAAAACCACCAGTGGGCGTCAACAACCTGACACGAACCCACTGGTGATTATGCATGTCTATACATAAGGAAAGAAGTAAGATCTACCTCACAAACTGAGGGAGAGGAATCTCAACAACCTAGGAGATCACTAGCAAGCCCCTAAAAGAAAACTAGTCGCTCAACCGACTACTGCTCTAAACCTGAGGCATTCAAAAAAGAACACCTTAGCAAAAATATAATCAAATAGAAATGGAGCATTAGGTCATAAGCAATAAAAAGGAAGGGGTTTACCAATCCTTTGCAATAGAATGCTATCAAACTTAGCAAAAGGAAATAAACGAGACAGCAAAGGTAAGACACTATCCAAGGAATAATCAAAGCGCACCAAGTGCGAGAAATTAGCAACATGCCCTGCTTAAAACCTGCAGCAGCAACAAGGTAAACATATGCCAAAATAGTAATTTTAAAAGGGAAAGGAACTAACAGTCCTAACTTGTGAATTATTAGCAGAGGTAAAACCATAGATCTGGGTTGGTGACCAAAAACAGTCCTCATCAAAACAACCAGATCCAAAATTCTAAAAGGGATAATGATGGCAGCCCTAGGGTCTAACACACCAACACAACCAGCCCAAATCGGGACCAAAATGGTGGTGACCAAAGCTCTACACCTAAACCACACCTTATAGAGCTACCAAAAAAAACCACCTACCATAATTCACGATTCGGCCTTCAAAACCAGCCGAATAACATCACCAAACCGAAATAAAACCCACACTAACCAACTCGGGAGAAAAACACCAGCCTAAGGAAAAAGCGTCGAGTCCACTCGACGTTGCGTTGAGTGAGTACCACTCCGTCAAGTCCAAACACTAAGCAAGGAAGGCGTCGAGTCCACTCAACGCCGCGTTGAGTGAGTACCATTGACTTAACGCCAAAATCTAAGTAGGGAAGGCGTTAAGTCTACTCGACGCCACGTTGAGTGAGCTCCATTCACTCAATGCCAAAAGACTTAGCCGTAAAAATCTCACTGGACGACGGCGTTAAGTGAGTTCAGCTCACTCAACGCTGTCAACGCTAAACAACCGATGGAATTAAGTGACTTCACCATACTCAATGCTTTGACTTAGAAAATAATTGTCGGACAAGATGTCGTTGAGTGAGCTCAACTCACTCAACGCCAAAAGACTTAAAAGAAAAAGTATCTAGCAAGACGGAGTTGAGTGAGCTGAACTCACTCAACGCCAAAGACTAAGACGATATTGAGTGAGCTCAACTCACTCAACGCCAAAAGACTTAGAAGAAAAAGTCTCTGGCAAGACAGCGTTGAGTGAGGTCAACTCACTCAATACCAAAAGCAGACGGCGTTGAGTGAGCTCAACTTACTCAATGCCAAAAGACTTAGAAGAAAAAGTCTCTGGCAAGATGGCGTTGAGTGAGCTCAACTCACTCAATTCCAAAGGCAGACGGCATTGAGTGAGCTTACCTCACTCAATGCTGTTAACTCTTTTTACTTAGACTCCAGACCAACACCGCTAGGCGTTGAGTGTGTCCACCACACTAAACTCTTTTACACTTAGCCTATAAAATGAACTTCTGTACTTGAACCGACCATGCTATCGCTGGCCTAAAAAATATTCTCTTATTGGAATAGACTATCTGGAATTAAAAACCTATTATAGCTAGTTACCCTGATACAGACCTAACCTATCCAGCCAGAGCCATACCAAAACCAACCCAAACGGCCATTTCCTCTCTAACTAGCTGGAGCTTCTCTACACAAACAGTAATAGAACCATGGCCAAAACTTACTATACAACAATAAGAAAATAGAGAATCAGACTTGGCAAGCATGAAAGAGCATCACTTGCCTCAATCTTCAGGAAAAGCTCGGTCAGCTCCACTCCTTCTCTCGGATCAGGTAGCAAGAACACCTAGCCAAGAAATCTGAAACTTTAGAGTGGAAGAAAGGGACAAAACGAAATCCTTGACCTCTAGAAAGACCACGAAACTCGGAAAACTTACCCTAGGGACGAAGATCTTGGCGAGAGCAGTCCAGATCTACCTTCAAATGAGAAATCTGGGCTCTAACTAGCAAGAAATCGGCGGCTGGAAGCTCCAGTTTCTTCCGTCGCACAAGCTCCTTCCGCTGGAAGCTATCTGTTGGGTTTGGGGAAGAGGACTAGGGATAAGACCAAGATATGCTTTACATAAATATCTATTATAATACTATTATAATAACAGCCACTACAACTACTACTATAAGTATTATATTAACACTCAGCCACACCCAGCCACTATAATAATAACATGATAAAATATTATATCTGTTAATATAAAATCAGCCACTGCAAATATACATATATACATATATATATATAACAAGCTAACAACACTTATCCAAACAAAACCGGCCACTTATATCAATATATCATCCATATAAGTAAAACGCCAAAACGACGCGAAAAACAAACGATCTCAGAATTCGACGAAATTCACACCGTAGCTAAATACCCATGCTACAAATCTAGTCGCGATGTCGGAATCGTCATCCGACAAGCAAAACTTTGGCTAACACTTCCCGAAGCCAAAACACAAGCATTCCCAGAGAGGCTCCACCGAGTCACCAAAACAGACTCCGGCTCGCTAGGGAACCTTGCAAACAGGCTACAAAACAAGCCACTCAGAGAGCCTAAAGAGCTAAGACCACGCTCTAACAATGGCAAAGGCCGAAAATGCGCCAACGTAACGCCCAAACAAAGATTAAACAATCGCAGAAAAATGGGGGGTGTTACAATCCTTCCCTTGCACTGCCCGAATTCGATCTCGAATGTCGTATATTATACTCATGGCAGTCAAATACTCCATATATTGCTACGGATGGTCCGTACATATCAATGTTGTCTCCATCTCCTCTAGTACCTATACCAATTCCATTCTCATCATTCGAGACTTGGGGTTCAACTCAGGTACTTTTCTGTTCAACGCATCAGCTACGGATTTTGCTTTCCCGGGATGGTAGTTAAAGGTAAACTCATTATCGCGAAAAAATTCCAAACACCGCCGCTGCCTCAGATTCAACTCCTTTTGAGTATGAACATACTTTAAATTCTTATGGTCTGAGAAGATCTCGCAGTGGACGCCATATAGATAGTGCCTCCAAACCTTCAAGGTGAACACCACTGCCTCCAACTCCGAATCATGAACCAGATAATTGTGTTTCATGTTTCTTCAGTTGCCTTGAAGCATAAGCAATCACATACCCATGCTGCATCAGTACTGCTCCCAACCCTCAATATGACTCATCTGTGTAAACTTGAAATTATTCCTTCCCAAATAGAAGGGCTAGGATTGGTGCGCTGGTAAGTCTATCTTCTAGCACTTGGAATGTAGCTTCACACTGGGGTGTCCACTTGTATGACACACCTTTCTTTGTCAGCGAAGTGGGAGGAAGGGCTATCTTTGAGAATCCTTTGACAAACTTGCGATAATACCAAGCAAGTCCAAGGCAACTCCATACATCAGCCGCTGACTTAAAGGGCGACCATTCTTTCACAGCACGCACTTTGGCTGGATCCACAGCTATTCAACCACCACTAATCACATGGCCCAAGAAGGCAACTTATCGAAGCCAAAATTCGCACTTGCTAAACTTAGCAAACAAGGCATGCTCCTTTAACTTCTTCAGCACCAGGTCAAGTGTTCAACATGCTCTTCCTCTGTCTTTGAATAGACCAAAATTTCATCGATGAAGACAATGATGAAGACATATAGATAAGGCTCAAACACCCTGTTCATCAAACTCATGAATGCAAAAGGGGCATTTATGGGCCCAAATGGCATCACTGTGAACCTGTACAAGCCATACCTTGAGATAAAAGCTATTTTCTGAATGTCCTCCTCTCGTATCCTCAACTGACCCCGAGCGCAAAATTAATTTGGAAAACCAATGCGCTCCTACCAACTGATCGAATAACTCATTGATTCGGGGTAAGGGATAGGTGTTTCACACCGTCAGTCGGTTGAGCTCCCGATAATCGACGCACAAATGAAAGGTTTTGTCTTTCTTCTTAACAAATAGAATAGGGGCTCCCTAGGGTGATGAACTGGGGCAAACAAATCCTAAATCTGCTAATTCTTGCAATTGAACTCTAAATTCGGCGAGTTCCTATTGGGCCATTTGGTAAGGGGTCCAGAGATGGGCTTGTCACCCGGTACTAACTTAATTTGAAAGTCCACCTCTCTATATGGGGGTAATCCTGGTAATTTCTCAGGGAATACCTCAATGAAATCCCGCACTATTCGCACATCTTTCAAATCAACTACCATATATTTTAATTCAAAACGGATCATATATACTTCATCCCCTCTCATATGGGCTTTTAAGATTTGAATTGAAGATAACAACGTACGAGGTGCGAGTCGAATACCATGGAAGATGACCTCAGATTCTCCATGCCTCAAGGAAATTTGTCTCTCCGCACAATCAATCCTAGTGTGGTGCCAATCTAACCATGCCATGCCCAGAATGAGGTCGAATTCTGGCATTCTCAACACTTATACAGGGGTTTCAAAGATCTTTCCTCCAAGAAGTACCTCATAATCACACTTTGCGAATGCAGTTATCTCAGAGCCATCCGAGAGGCGTACTCTCTGAGTAATGCCAGTTAAGTATTGCACTACTTCTAGGTCTTTAACGAAATCTACCGACACAAACGAGTGTGTGGCACCGGTATCGAATAGAGTGTAAGCTGGTTTCCCACCAACCTTAACGGTGCCTATGTACCAATTATAAAGACTCAAGCTAGACTATTAGCATATCTTTGACTATTTGAAGAGAATAGCATATAACATAGTTATTAAATCACAACATGCGAGCAATCACATCCTGAGGATTCCACTCTTGTGCCATGTCTAGTGCGAACACCTGATCCCGAGCAGGTTCGGGATTCCTGGTGGTCGCTAAGCTTCGAAGAAAATAAAAGCAACCGAACTAGCAATCCAATGAGGCAAGTATACATATCGAATTGTAGCTAGGGGACACAAGTGTCGTATTGAAATCTGGGAACTGTTGAGTATGCTTACTCACACGAAGACTATTATCTTATCGACAAAAAAAATAGGGGTTTAGAGAAACTAATTGCAATTAAGAAAGTAAAGCTACTGCTAGAAAGAGAACTACTGCAATTAATTAAAGAGCTATTAGAGGCGATTATAACGAAAGGCTGAGACTATGAAATTGAAATGCACTCGATCAAGATTCACCTTGGCTAAAGATGACTAAGAAAATGCGATAAAAACCTAAACTTAATAGGATAAAGGTCCTTGACCGTGGAGGTTCCTAAAGCTTGAACACGCTTCCCTCGAAGTCATGCCCAACTGAGTTTAGGAAGGTCCGACCGACTCTCGTCTAAATCGGAGGCCTAAAACTCGCTTTACGCGATGAACCCCACTATTAGATTTTACCCCAATCTAGGAGATTTGCACGTCTGCCTCTCTCGAGGGGTGCGTACAACTCCCTTTACTCTTCAATGCTCACTTCATTTTATCGGCCTCTCGGCTAGCCCAGAATGAAAGCAAAGGTGGAGAGTATATATCGATAATATACTTCCAACCCATGAAAAATCAAGAGTAATTCAAGGCCTAAACCTAAAAAGAAAAGGTTAATTAAATCATCATAACTTAATTGCTCGAACCTCGGATCATCAAGATCGAGTACAAGGAGGATTAGTTAATCATAATGGAATGGAGGAGAGGGAATGAGTAGTAGAGCATAAAAAGAACACAAGTAGAAAAGAGCACTTTTATTAATAAAAAGGAGAGCTACACTTAGGAAAATGAAATTACAAGTGCATGAAAATAAAATCCTATTCTAGCCCTACAATTAGCACTAAGAAAGAGCAAGATTACAATAAAAGCTAAAACAACTAAATACTAAACTAGGGTTCAGAGTAAATTACAAAAGGAGAGAGAGAGATAGAGAAAAAGCATAAAAATATCAAGAAACAAAGGGGCAGCACCTCCCCCTCTCAACCCAAACTTACTGAAATGGAAGGGAGGTCTGAATTTATAGAAAATTTCCATGGGTTGGTAACGCTCGGCGACACGCCCAGGGAGGGCGTGTCAGGAGGCGTGATAGGTACGGCATTGACCTCGGGCTCTGGATTCTGGCGGGAAGGATGATTGCTTTTGTATGTCGGTGGTCACGCCCTGGGTCACGCCCGTATAGGGGGGCATGACACGTACGTCGCGTCAAAATCATTGGTCGGAATTCCGTCAGTCATCGGAAAAGGTGGGGTCACGCCCTATGTCACGCCCGTGATATGGGGCGTGACAGTACTGTTTGGCGTGCTGGGATGAATCGGCATTCTATGCGGCGGCAGGCTTTGGGCAGAGGGCAACACGCCCCATGTCACGCCCGGGGACATACCCTGGGAGGGCGTGTCAGGGGGCATGTCAGCCGTTTTCTGGGTTTTCTATCTCTATCATAAGGAGTCCGCGGGATCATGCGACACGCCCTAGGTCACGCCCGGGGAGGGCGTGACAGGGGGGCATGATAGGTCATTTTTGACCAAAAAAATTGGAAACCTGTAAAAAGACAAGAAAATGTTAGTGGCAATAATATTTACATAAAAAGGATAAAAGATAAACTAAAAAGACATGATTTGTACATTATAAACTAGAAAAATACGATAACAGTTTAGGCTACAAAACGTATTATCAATTCCTTCCTCGTGGTCCTCTTACTCGACCACGCATATGTCCTAGTCCTCGTGGAGCTGTCGGAGGAAGATCAGGGGGAGCATTTCCACCTAGTTGTGGACAATAGTGCCGGATGTGGCCCGACTAGTTGCACTAGATGTAGACTCGCTCATATTGCTCCCTGGGTTGCGGATAAATCTGTGATGGTGGAGGTAGTGCTGGCTGCAGGGTCAGACGTTCTATCCTAAAATTCTGATGGTAGCGACCACCGTCTCTATTGTTTCCTCTCCCTCTGTTATCCTACCTCCTCTTATAGCTAGGACCGGCCTCCATCATACCCTCAGCGGGTCTCTTATTACTTTCCAAGTTATCTGCCTCCAATATTTTTGCCATATCAATTATCTCTACTAAGCATGAATCCACTATAAACAAAAGGGCTTGCCTCAGGGGATCCCGCAAGCCTTTATAGAATCACTCAGTATACCCCCTATCATTAGACTCGTATGTGTCAGCAAACCTAGCGAGATGTTGAAACGCTTTCTTCAAGTTCATCCCGAGCGGTAGAAGGGATGAAGTGTTCCAAGAAGGCTTCAAAAAACTCACTCCAATTAATCTTCGTGTACACCAAGCCTTAAAAGGTGGAGCCCATGAGGGACTTCCACCACCTCTTGGCGTGGGATTCCAATAATGACACAACTAATGTCACAGTCATGTGTTGGTGTTACCATTGTGATCTGGATGTGATCAAGCATGTGGCCGCACTGCCAACTCAGTATGAGCCTTTCAGGGTCGCACAAAAGATTGCGGAGAAATTGGGAGATTGGATTTGTATGGTTTGGCTCATATGATGAGTTGAAAAGACTTATCTCAATTAGGCTAAAAGCATCGAGTGTGTTGATACCTCTCAACGCCTTTGTCGAGTTAAGCATTAACTCAGCGAATGGCGGCATTGAGTGTGTTCAGTGTATTCAATGATTCATTAAGTCAAGGTGTTGATTCGACGAGTATGACACTTAAGCATTGAGTGTGTTGACTATACTCGACGATTCGTTGAGTCAAGGAGTTGTTTCAACGAGTCTGAGTCTCAGGCGTTGAGTGCATTGAGTTCACTAAATGCCTTCATCGAGTAAAGGGTTTACATAACGAATATGGAACTTAGGCATTGAGTGTATTGTGTTCACTCAATGCCATTCGACGAATCTGGCTTTTGGAGTTGAGTGTGTTGAGTGTGCTCAACGCCATTCGACAATTCGTCGAGTATAGCGTAGAAAGCGTTAAGAGCGTTGAGTCTACTCAACACCTTCGCAAAGTCAAGCGTTGATTTAGCTAAAGATGGTGTTGAGTTTGTCATGTATCCTTTGGATACTCAACGATTCGTCGAGTATGTGATGATACTCGACGATTTGTCGTGTATGCTATAGATACTCGACGATTTGTCGAGAAAAGCATTGTCTGGCCGAAATTCTTGATTCTAAGTCTAGGTCTGCCAATAGTGACAGAAATGATTCTATTTATTCCTTGGGTATAAATAGAAGTCTTTAGGGTTTATTCTCACACGACTTACTGTTCATTTTGTCTAAGCACATGAGTCTTACTGTGCAAAAAGACAGAAGCCCTATAATCCCGACAGAAGTCGTTCCGCCTTTCGCCATCGCTTTCGCTGATCCCAATCTCGGCGAGTGTCGCTACCGCCTCTCTATCAATAGATCTAGCAGTCTGTGGAGACGTTGTGTGTCCTCTCCCGACCTAGTGCTTGTTCGACAAGTGGCTGCGGGTTCTCCCGATCGTGTGGATTTCCTGTAGAGCCGTGGATATACTTTCTGTGCTCAAGAGTCGAGCCGCTAAGTGGCCAGGCGATTTTTCCGGAGCATCTAGGTTTAGTATCGACTCAATTCCACAAAGGTAATTTTATTTACAGCAAGCTTTACTTCTTGATTCATGAATATTGCCAGATCCGAAAATTTTGGGTTTTCTTGTTCTCTATTTTCCATTGCGTGCACAAATGTTGTGCCGTCTAGTAAAACCCAACAATAGTATCCAAGGGAGGTTGCCGACAATATTCAACATTTCAGAAGTTGCTAAATTCATGGCATGTAGATTTGGAAATTTTAGAAGTGTTCTAAAATGCCTAAATCTATTCTTGGAACTCCACCAAGAGCGCATGTGATTTCTTTATTGCTACTCCTTAACAGTAACTGTTACTCTTATTGGTTTGTGAAACCAAATGTGTGGTAGATTTTGAATCTCTAACATAAGAGAGACAAGCTTGTCTACTATGTAAGTGGAGTTTGTGTTGCTCATGTCCAGTGCATGTTGATCTGAAGATTTTGAAGTGTTTGATTTAGCCCAGTTCATCAAGTGATGATGATCTTCTTTTGCACATCTGGGATGCATTTGGATTATGTATATTGTTTTTGTTGTTTGTGGATATGCACATTGGTTAAGTGTTAATCGTGATTAAAGAATTAATCAAGTATTAAAATCCCTTAAGCAATATTAAGTATCTGGATGCCTTTTGATGGATGACACTCTTCCTGCCTCGATCGATGAAGCGTGGGCTTGCCAAAGCAAGGTGAATTAATCTATCTTGGTAAGGGTGTGAGCGGATAATTGTGATATCACACTGTCGACATCGGGTCAAGCTTAACTGGGTGACCTCAAAGGTTGAGTGCACAAAGGCATAGGTTTGGCATGCACCATATTATGGATTCGAATAAAGAGTTATTCACAGGCCATACAAGAGTTGCATTGTGATGCAATTTACAAGCATTGTCTACCTGAATAACTGCATTGTGAGAAAAAAGTCAAAGCTGACTCAAAGTGTTAGTGAAATATGGATCTTGTCCACTAAGAGGGTTACTCGCATAAACTCTTCGAATTGATATCGAGGGTTATCAGTTTGATAAAAATAGTGGGAGTTATTTTAATTAAAGTCCTATTTGGAAGATAAATTATATTTTGAAATGCAGTACTAATTTGCTTTGCTTGATCCTTGTAGAATTTCCATGACAAGTGGTTCACATTCCACCTTATCCCTTCGTGCAATCCTTGAGAAGGAAAAGCTGAGCGGGACGAATTATTTGGACTGGTACAGGAGCTTGAGAACTGTTCTCAGGCAAGAGCGCAAGCTCTATGTTTTGGAAGAGGTAACCCCTGATGAACCTGTCTGGAATGTGTCTTGTGCTGATAAGGATGCTTATAAGAAGTATCTTGACGACTCTTTAGACGTCAAATGTCTCATGCTAGCGACCATGAACTCTGAGCTACAAAAGCAACATGAGAACATGGGTTGCAAGGATATTGACGAGCATCTCAAGAAAATGTTTCAAGGGAAAGCTTGTCAATAGAGATTTGATGTCACTAAGGCGTTGTTCCAGAACAAGATGGGAGCTCGGGACCTATTAGGGACTCACATACTCAGGATGATTGGGTATATCGAGAACCTTGAAATACTAAGGTTCCCTCTGGCCAAGAGTTGGTCACAGACCTGATCCTGCAATCGTTGTCGGACAGTTATGAGTAGTTCGTCTTGAACTATAACATGAATTAAATAGACAATACACTGCCCGAGCTCCTAGTCATGTTGTGAACTGCCAAGATCAATATGAAGAAGTCCAAGCCGGCTAGCCCCATATTGATGGTGCATAAAGGCAAGGGTAAGGCCAAGGGATTTAAGAAGACGAAGGTAGGACCTAAGTCTGCTTTGGAACCCAAGTCTTCTGCACTGAAAAAGAAAGGTTAAGGGAATGAGGGAAAGTGTCACCACTGTGGCAAGGCTGGTTATTGGAGAAGGAAATGTCCTTCATACATTGAGGGTCTGCAAAAGATGAGGGGAGGTATGACTTCCGCTTCAGGTATTTATGTTATAGAGATAAACTTTTCTGCTTATTCATCCTGGGTATTGGATACCGGATATGTTTCTAACATTTGTATAAATGTGCAAGAACTGGGAAGGAGAAGAATGCTGAGTAAAGGAGAGGTGGACCTATGTGTCGGCGATGGAGCAAGAGTTGTTGTTGTCTCCATGGGTGTTTACCGTCTTGCTTTGGCCAGTGGGCTTGTAATTGAATTAGATAATTGTTATTTTGTTCCTCCCATAACTAGAAACATTATATTTATTTCATGTTTGGACATGATTGGATTTCCTTTTATTATTAAGAACACTTGTTGTTCTATATTTAAAAATGATGTTTGTTATGGTATAACCCAAATGTTTAATAGTTTATATGTTTTGAACTCAGACCATCAGATCTATAATATATAAAGTACTAAGAGACTAAAAACAAATGACTCAAACCCTACGTACCTTTGGCATTATCGTTTGGGCCATATAATTGAGAAACGCATATCCAAGCTCCATAGAGATAGACTACTGGACTCATTTGATTATGAATCATTTGAGAGATACGAATTTTGTTTGTTAGGCAAGATGACTAAGGTCCCTTTCACTAGAAACAATGAGAGGGTTGATGATCTTTTGGGTATAGTACATAGTGATGTATGTGGACCCATGATTTATATGGCCAGAGGTGGGTATTTCTACTTTGTTACATTTACTGATGATTTCAGTAGATACGGATACGTGTATCTTATGAAGTGCAAATCCGAGACCTTTGAAAAGTTCAAAGAGTTCAAAAACGAAGTAGAGAACCAATTGGGTAAGAAGTTTAAAGCACTCTGATTTGATCGAGGTGGCGAATACCAAAGTCATGAGTTTCGAGATCATCTGAAAGAGTGTGGTATTATATCATAGCTCACTCCACCTAGAACACCGCAACATAATAGTGTGTCTGAGCGGAGGAACCATACACTGTTAGACATAGTGCGATTGATGATGAGTCATGCAGACCTGCCTATTTCCTTTTGGGGTTTTTCTCTAGAAGCTACTTCTTTTACACTAAAGCATGCTCCAACAAAAGAGGTTCTAAAGACACCATATGAGATATGGACTGGGAAGCAGCCTAGTATGTTGTTCATTAAGGTTTGGGGATGTGAGGCATACGTGTGACGTCAAATGCCTGACAAACTAAAACACAAATCATATAAGTGTTATCTTGTGGGGTATCCTAAGGAAACTAAAGGGTCCTAAGGGAATCTAAGGGCAAGATAATCCTAGTCCACATATGTGTTGATGACATTATCTTTGGATCAACTGAGGACAACCTTTGCAGGAAGTTTTCTAAACCTATGTAAGGGAAGTTTGAGATTAGCAGCATGGGTGAGCTTAAGTTCTTCTTGGGACTTTAAGTAAGACAGACTAATGACGGCTTGTTCATATCCCAGCAAAGTTCACCAGAGAGTTGATTAAGAAATATGGTATGGAGAATGCCTCTACCATGAGAACTCCCATGGTGTCAAGTATGCATATAGGCAAAGATAAGGAAGGGAAACCTGTTGATGAGTCTTTGTATAGAGGGATAATTGGCTCCCTTCTATACTTGACTGCTAGTAGGCCTGACATTATGTATGTTACATGTGTCTGTGCTAGGTATCAGGCCTTCCCTAAAGAATCTCATTATTTTGCTGCAAAAAGAATTTTAAGGTATCTTAAGGGCACACTAGAACCTTGCCTTTGGTACCCTAGGAATAGATATTTTGATCTAACAGGATTTTCAGATGCAGATTTTGCAGGTTGCAAGGAAGACAGGAAAAGTACTACTAGTACATGTCAATTCCTAGGTGGAAGACTGGTGTCATGGAGCAGCAAGAAGCAAACCAGTGTGGCTATCTCAACTGCAGAGTCAGAGTACATTTCAGCAGGCAACTGTTGTGCTCAATTATTGTGGATTCAGTATCAGCTTGAAGATTATAACATTAAGATAAGTAGAACTCTTCTTATTATGATTCTACTAGTGTCATTTCTATTGCTAGGAATCCTGTCTCGCACGGAAGGACTAAGCACATAGAAATTAAGTATCGTTTTATTAGGGAGCATGTTGAGAAATAATACATTAGCCTAGAGTTTGTCTCCACTGACAAGCAAGTGGCTGATATCTTAATTAAGCCACTAGATGAAGCCAAGTTCAACACCTTCAAGATTGAATTGGGTATGTTGAACTTAAAATAGCTTCAGATACTCCCCAAGGTATTTTTTGGTATAGGCGTGTTCTTCTTGCAGGTGATGCAGTCCTAGTGGAAATCAAGAATAAGATGAGAGCAGATTCTCCTATTAAGGGGGAGCCAGTCCAGGAGCTGCAGGACTAAAGTCAGTCCTGTATAAGGAGGAAGCTAGCAGTTACACTACTAGCCTCATCTACATCAGCTAGGGGGAGAACACAAGGGGAGAAAAAGAACGGGTGCACCTCCCTGACTATCTGAAGAAGTCAAAAAGGGGGAGAGAAGAGATTGATCAAGTTCAAGTAGTATCCAAGGGGGAGAAACAAGCTCAAGATCAAGAAAGGATCAAGCCCCAACATGGCAGAAAGACAGGGGAAAAAGTCATGGGGAGAAGAAATTGATCAAGAAAGGATCAGAGAGGTAAACCTCTAAGGTAACACACACTCTGCAGCAATCCAGGGGGAGTAGGTAAAAATTCATCTCACTGAATTTAATAAGTTTTTTTTACTGCCTATGTGATGTGTATCTCATTGACTAAGGAAGTTGATCAATGGTTTTGACATCTTCAAATAGGGGGAGATTTTTGGGTCCATTAATCCCAATGGCCCTGATTTGATGATATCAAATAGGTCAATGAGATAGACATAGTTGTATTTGATGTGTGTGTAAGTTCATATGTACAGGACAGTCCTTATGATAATTATTGGTCAAGTGGACTCAAGGAAGATGCTGGATAGGTAGAAGATTTGCCTAAGTCCACAGGCATTGAGTGAAGTCTATTCACTCAACGCTAGGTAAGTAAAATCATTGAGTATAGTCAGCCAAATAATTGGCAAGCTAAAAATCTTGCTAAGTCCACAAGCGTTGAGTGAAGTCCACTCACTGAATGCCATAACATCAAAATCGTTGAGTACTGCAAAATCAGTCAAAGCCACAGAAAATCTTTGTCGAAAATCTATCTAAGTGGTTAGGCATTTAGTGTAGCTTACTCACTTAATGCCATGAGATAGAAAATCTATTTAAGTGGTTAGGCATTGAGTGTAGCTCACTCACTCAACGCCATGAGACAGAAAATCTATCTTAGTGTTTAGGCGTTGAGTGATGCTTACTCACTCAATGCCATGAGACAGAAAATATATCTAAGAAGTTAGGCGTTGAGTGATGCTTACTCACTCAATGCCATGGGGCTATAGCATTGACTGAATCCTACTCTGTCAGAGCCACTGTGTTTTCAGACATAGAAAATTGGCTAAGTCCAACGCTAGGATAACTTTCACTTTTTCGTCGAGCTGAGCTATGAGTTCGTCGAACTGAGCTCTGAGTTCGTCGAACTGAGATTTCACTTTTTCGTCGAGTTGAGCTCTGAGTTCATCGAACTGAGCTCTGAGTTCGTCGAACTCAGCTTTCGCTTTTCGTCGAGCTGGGCTCTGAGTTCTGAGTTCATCGAACTGAGGATTTCTGGAATACACCTTCTTTCTAAGTATTTTTGGCATTGAGTGATGGTCATTCACTCAATACCTTCGCTACTGATGCTTGATTTTGTCTAAGTCCAGAGAAATGGCGACGTCAGCAAAGTCAGCAAAGTCAAAGAAGGTTCAAATATTGCGGGAATGCTACTAGAGGCGCTAGGGGCCAGCTGTCATGATTTTCTGTACTAGGAAAGAGATTTCTCGCTGGGTCTCACACAAAGAAAAAAGCCGCTGAATCAACCATCAATGGAAAGTAGGTGGCTGAATGGAAAAATCACAGCCACCAATTCTGGTGGAGCCCACTGCTCATTGAGACGTTGATCGACAGGTGATAAAAGGAGCAGGATCAAATCGAGAAATCAACAACATCAAAAACAACAACAACAATCACAATCACCAAGAAGAGACGTAATTAGGGTTCTCTGGATTCGCACTCTTGCAGCTGGCCGACATCTTCTTCCTCTCTTTCTTGTCGAACTAGAAGAAGAAGTTCAAATCAGAGAACCTGAACACAAAAAAGTTAGCTGCTGCAATACTCATCTACGACAACAAGATCAGGATTGCTTCCTGAAAAAGAAGAAGCAGAGATTTATGCAAGTTGCTTCCAGAACAAGCCGTGTGTAATGACTCCATCCGTTAAATTACATATAATAGAAGGTCCGGTTGGGGCCCCACACTATATGCCACAAACAGGCGGCGAGTTCACAGGTTAATACAAAAATAGGTACGCATCCAAATATAGAGCATACTAGCAGAAGCTTTTAATGTTAAAACTAAACTCAAACCATGAATGTCTACTATATATAAACAACAACATTTATATATACACACGAAGGAATATACAATAAATACTCAAGAGTTTGGCCTTAAGGCCTTACAGTTACGCTTTATAAGTGTGGATTACAAACATCTGCGCGCAGGCCGGCCACACATGAACATAACAAAAGCTTTTGCTCAGCCTTCGAGGTCCAGCAGCAGAAGCAGTAGGAGCTTTAGCCCTTTATTTCCTGCTAGGCTCTCCAGCACCTACACAGGGATAGCCCACCATAATGGTGGAAAACAAAGCAACAGTCAGCATTCAGCTGACTAATTTATAACGACGCTACCCCTTTCCCGGGGCAGTGGTATTCCTTCCCTACAGGCATAGCTTTCACAAGTAGATATATCATACAATGTGCACTCACGCACAATCAACATATCACAACCGTCAGCCACGCGGCCCGACAATCCGTGCACTCAGGGCACATTATTGGTGTACTGGCGAACCAAGGTCCCACCACCATTCAAGGTCCAAAAACCAACGGTATTGAGCATTTAGTCTTAATGGCGCGCAGGCCTAAGACTCTCATTATACGCTCCAACGAGACCAATAACTAGGTCTACCAGTCTATCAGACATAACACAGGTACAGATTAGCCACCCCCCATTGCTCAAGTCGTCATGCCATCATCGAATATCGAAGTACTCATGGCCAATTTACAGACGTGGGTCGGTTTCACCTTTCCTGTTCGGCACTAAGACTTTTTAAGAGCACACAGCTCATAATAGCCACACTTTCCACCAAGTACTGGCTTATCAATCCAAAAAGGGGAGATAATGTCAGCGTTCCTCGCGATAGCTTGGCGGGTTCAGCAGAACTCACTTTCTGCACCAAGACTCACCCAAACATGGCATTCAACACAAGAATAACGCGGGTATTTTCCTGGAATTTCATTTCAGTACTTCATGTTACTACCCTTCACAGGCACAACCCATCGACTCCACAAACTACACGTTTATACGCGGAGTCTTCTCCAGTGTGCAAAATGCAACATCACCAATCCAGACAACCCTGTCCAGATGGGCTTCACACAATATGCCTATTCCGTACTACACACTTTCGGATCTATATACAAGACTGGGGATAATAAGAATCAACCTAAGGAAATCTCGCAACAGCCACCTTTTGGTGGGGGAAATCCATAAACATGCCAAAAAGAGGACTTCACATGTCCAAGAAGGAAGATTATTACCCTTGACGATCTCTTGGGAGCCATGGAATTCTATCCGGATAGCAAGCACCACAACGCTCTCGCCTCCCCAAATCTTGACTCGGTACGCAATTCCGAACGCTGAAGCTCCACCGGTGGCCGAATCTCTTTCTCCTCCTCTTCCTTGCTCTCCCTTCTCTCTATTCTTTTATAAAGAGAATAACCAAGCTTTGAATGAGATTTCTCTCTCAATTCCTGGACTTATCTCAGCAGGGAGAAGCTTGGACCCTTAGATCCCATCTGAAGGAAATGAACGGCCACAAATTGCCCTGAAATATCTATTTTTTGGGCTGACACGGCTTGTGACACGCCCGTGTCACAGGACGTGTACCTTAAGCGGTACACAAACAGACATATCCATAATAGTACACGGCCATATGACACGCCTATGTCACAAGCCGTGTGCACTGATAAGGCTTCAGAAATGCCCGTGTCTAGCCCGTGTTCACCAGGCCTCAATGCCCTGGACAATTCCAGAGAAGGACACGGCCCTGTGATTCGGGCGTATCACAAGCCGTATGCCTAAACACAGCTGTAGACATGCCTTTGCATAGCCGTGTTCAATAGGCCGCACAAACCTGGCCAAAATCCGAGGAGGACACGGCCTCTGACATGCCAGTGTCACGGGTCGTATACCCTCTCGACAAACGTCGAGTGCATTTCGTCAACTACTCGAGACGACATAGAGAAGGACACAGCTTGGGACACGCCCGTGTTCCAGGCCGTGTGCCTCACTCGAGACACTCTCGAGACCAAAAATCACACTCGAGTAAACAGAGCAGGATATGCCCTGGGACACGCCCGTTTCCCAGGCCGTGTTGCCCAGCCTAAACTCAATTTTTGGGATTTGGGGTGTTACAACCCTCCCCTCCTTACAATAAATTTTTTCCCGAAATTTGCACACAGTAAGGAAAATATCAATCAAGATGTTATAACTTCACAAAAGTTTGATACAACTTGACACGCACTGTACAATAGTTTAAACAAATAGCTCGGGAAATTCAGCTCGCATGGTTTGCACTCGCTCCCATGTTAGCTTCTCATGGCCGCAGTTGTCCCACCAGACATTGGCCATCACGATTGTCTTGTTCCGCAACTTTTTATTGGCTCTATCCTCAATTCAAATGGGCCTAACCTTCGTCGTTAGCCCAAATTTGACCGGTACACGATCATTTGCAATCACTTGAGCTAGATCTTTCACGGCTTTTCGAAGCACTGATATGTGGAACACATCATGCAATCAACTCAATTCTCTCGAAAAAGCTAGCCGATAGGAACCTTCCCAGACTTGCTCCACCACTTCAAACGGACCAAGATATCTCGGACTTAACTTTTTAAGATGTCGAATCCTGGACACACCTTTAAAGGGTTTGATCTTCAAATAGACCCAATCACCCACCGCAAACTCAATGTTTCAGTGCTTGGCGTTATTATATTTGGCTTGTCTATCTTGGGCTATCAATAGCCTTTCCCGAATAGAGTGTATCGTCGAATTTGCTTTTTCGACTTCTTTATGCCCATATAGTTTAGATTTGCCTGCTTCCGCCCAAGCTAACATTGTACGGAATTTTCGACCAAACAAAGCTTCAAATGGTGCCATATCGATACTCGCTTGGTAGCTATTATTATAGGAAAACTCTGTCATATAGAGGTGATCTTCCCACCTCTTTCCAAAATCCAAGGCGTACATTTGGAGCATGTCCTCCATCGTTCTGTTGGTCCTCTCAATTTTGCCATCCATTTGGGAATGAAAGGTCGTACGGTATGATAACTTTGTGCTCAACAACCGATGGATTAGCCTCCAATCATTCGAAGTGAATCGCCCATCATGCTCCCTTATGATGTTATGGGGAACACTGTGTAATCGTACCATCTTCTCAACATAGAGCTTTGCCAAGACTTCCACTGAATCATCCATCTTGTTCAGTAGGAAGTGAGCCACTTTAGTCAACCGGTCTACGATCACCCAAACTGAATCGTTCCCGTGTTGGGATCTCGGCAACCCATGCACGAAATCCATTGAAATATCATCAAACTTCCATTCTAGAATAGGTAATGACTTCAGGAAACCTCCGGGCTTCTGGCATTCTTCCTTCACTAAGGCACATGTTTGACATTTAGCCACATAATGTGTTATGTCTTTCTTTAATCCTGGCCACCAGAACAACTTTTTCATGTCCTTGTACATCTTTGTGCTCCCTGGGTGAATTAAGTACTTTGTAAAGTGAGCCTCATACATCAACTCTTCCCTCAACTTACCCACACTTGGGACGCACAAACGACCCTCTTTCCTTAAAAGGCCATCATCCCAGAAGAATTGGTCATTTGAACCATCCACTGCAAAGCATTGGAGACTTTCATCAAGCTCCGTTGCTCGCTGAACCCAATCCGCAAGGTCATACTGTACCTCTGTCTAGTTCAAACATGCATCGACTGTGGAATTCTTGTCAACACAAGAAATCTCTAACGCTTCCAACTCCTAGATCAGACGCTCATCATGCATCTGCAACCAGTTTGCCCTTACCGGATTCCTACGACTCAAGGCATCTACGACCATGTTTCCCTTCCCGGGAGTATAATGAATATCAAAGGTGTAGTCCCTGAGGAACTCCATCCACCTCCGTTGTCTCATATTGAGATCCTTCTGATCTAATAGGTATTTTAGGCTCTTATGATCTATAAAGATATCAACTTTTACACCATATAAATAGTCCCGCCACAATTTTAGTGCAAAGATCACCATCGCCAATTTCAAGTCATGGAAGGGATAATTCCGCACATGCACTTTCAGCTGGCATGAGCCATAAGCAATCACCTTGCCAAACTACAGAAGAACGCAGCCTCAGCCGCTCCCTAAAGCATCACTGTAAATCTTATAGCCATCTGTACCACATGGCGATGTTAGCACAGGCACCGTGGTCAAATGACTCTTTAGCTCTTCAAAAGCTCGCGCACACTCCGGTGTCCAAACGAACTTCTGATCCTTTCTCATTAATGTGGTAAGAGGCAAAGCAAACTATGAGAAGTTTTCTACAAAACGTTTGTAGTAGCCTACCAGTCCAAGGAAACTCCTGACTTCGGCCACCGAAGACAACACTGGCCACTCTCGTATGACACTTATCTTTGACGGATCCACTAATATGCCCTCTCCACTTACCACATGGGCAAGAAAAGACACTGACGACAGCCAAAACTCACACTTTGAGAACTTGGCATAGAGCTTATTTCTCCGTAGTGTATTAAACACCAACCGTAAATGGTTCGCATGATAACCATCAGATTGAGAGTACACCAAGATATCATCAATGAATACGATCACAAACAGATCCAAGTACTCTCGGAACGTTCGGTGCATTAGATCCATGAACACTGATGGTGCATTACATAGCCCAAATGGCATTACAGTGAACTCATAAAGACCGTAGCGTGTTCCAAACGCTCTCTTTGGAATGTCACCTTCCCGAATCCTCAATTGGCAATATCCAGATTTCAAATCCAATTTAGAATAAGCGGTTGATCCCGCGAGCTGATCAAACAAGTCATATATCCGTGGAATCGGATACTTGTTTTTCTCTGTCAACTTATTCAATCCACGATAATCAATACACAAATGTAAACTACCGTCCTTCTTTTTCACAAAAAGAATAGGTGCACTCCAAGGTGACATACTTGGGCGTATATAACCCTGTTCTAGCAACTCTTGTAATTGAACTTTCAGTTCTGCCATTTCCTTTGGCGCTACGCGATATGGCGAGCGGGCCATAGGTTTCGCACCTGACACCAACTCAATAGAGAAGTCGATCTCCCGCTAGGGTGGTAGCCCAGGAAGATCCTTAGGAAACACATCGGGAAACTCCGATACAATTGGAACATCATTCACACCGGCCCTTGGCTCAATAGCCTGAATAAGCGTAAAGAACAACTCCGCACCCTTCCGAATAGCATTGACGACTTGGAGAGTAGACATCAAGGTCCCGCCTACTCCTCGCATACCAACGAACTTAGTCTCAAGCTCGGTATTCTGGCCCAGTGTGATCTCCTTTGAATTGCAATCAATAAAGGCATGTTGCTCCAAAAGCCAGTCCATACCAAGATCACATCAAATTCCGATATCGGTAGCACAGATGCGCTCAAGCCGAAATCCCGACTTCCTATTTGAACTGCCACATCGCAAGCCCTATACGCAAGCATCACACATCCATTCGGTAATACCACCTTAACACTATCTGTTGTCACATGACTAGGTACTCCAATTCGAGCTACGAAGTCCTTAGACAGAAATAAGTGCGAAGCACCCGTATCGAATAGTGCTCTCGTCGGGTTATTCCGAATCATGACAAAGCCTAAGATAAACATGTCATACACAAGCTACACACAAGGTATGCAATATAAAAAGCAATCAATATCTTAACTTGTACCTGTGACGACATCACTTAGCTTTATGGCCTCTTACTGGCCAAGATTATAGACTCGGGGCTGCGCCTGGGAGGCAAAGGACTCCACCACTGCTTTTCCTTCTTAACATAAGACGCTCCCGTCTTCTTTTCCACCTTTGGCAGACCAACCCGACAGTCACGGGCTATATGTCCCACTTTGCCACATGTAAAGTAGGTACGAGACTCTTGCTTTGACGTTGCTCCCGACGTAACAGAAGAAGGGCATGTCTAGAATATTTGGCTCTCTTGCTCCACTTCTTTTGGTAGTCTGATTTTCCTGGTTGGGGCACCTTGAACTCAGACTTCGTCATAGCCAAGTCCCTCTTTCCTTGCACCCATTTCATATCAGTCTCCAGCGCACAAGAAGTATCAACCAACGTCATAGATCCTTTGTTCACCAAACTCGAGAGCAGGAATCTCAACTCATCCCGCAACCCTTCGTAGAACATATTGGTTTTCCGTTGTTCATCAGGGAAGATAGACCCCGCATAACGGCCCAACCTTGTAAACTCGTGCAAGTAAGTATCAACACTACTTTCACCTTGCGTTAGACGTTGGAACTCATTTTCTATGGCGATGTGTTTTGCCGCTGGTAGGTGCTTTGCAAAAAATAGTCGCGAAAACTCCTCAATCAAGACTTGTGTTAATTTCCTATCTGTTAGGTGATGCAACTCTATCTTGTCCCACCATAACCGAGCCTCTCCTTCCAACAAGATGGTTGCCAAGATGACCTTCTGATCTTCCTCCATCCTTATCGTCGTCAATATATGCTTGACACACGACAACCAATCTTCTGCTTGTACTGGGGTTCCCACACCCATAAACGTCGAAGGATTGAAGCTCATAAAATGCTTCAACTACAGCTCATCTGATCGAGGATCAACAGCCTCAACAAGTTATGGTATTACCGCAACCCGTTCTGGCACCACTACCAACAGCGCTTGCCCAAAAGGCTATTCATGAAACATGGAAAATAGCGCCTCAGCAACTAAGTGGGTTGTTTCCACAGAAGAAGGAGGTGTGGGCACCTCAGTTGGTGCCACACTCTCATCAGAATGTTGGGGCTTTGATTGCCCAGTAGCACTACAAGTCACCTATAGGTGAACAAGACACAATTTAGCGACCTTGCACAAGCAATCACAACAATATAGGAACGCACAGGTTCCTCAAACAGGAGTATTTACATTCCTTAGTGGACATTCCAGAGTTCATTAATGTTAAAGCAAATCGCACTTACACGTGCTCGCCACCCCACAAAAGAATTCGACCACGAATTCGAAAGAGGAAGACAGAGACAAGCTGATACAAAAATGTAATGACTCCATCTGTTAAATAACATATAATAGAAGGTCCGGCCGGAGCCCCATACTATATGCCACAAACAGGGGGCGAGGTCATAGGTTGAAACCAAAATAGATACGCATCCTAACACAGAGCATACAAGCGGAAGCTTTTAATGTTAAAACTGAACTAAAACCATGAATGTACACTATATATAAACAACCACATTTATATATACACACGAAGGAATGTACAATAAATACTCTAGAGTTTGGCCTTAAGGCCTTACAGTTATGCTTTACAAGTGTGGATTACAAACATTGGCGTGCAGGCCGGCCACATATGAACATAACAAAAGCCTTTTCTCAGCCTTCGAGGGCCAGCAGCAGCAGGGGCTTCAGCCCTTTATTTCCCTCTCGGCTCTCCAGTACCTGCATAGGGACAGCCCACCATAATGGTGACAAACAAAGCAACGGTCAGCATTCAGCTGACCAATTTATAACGACCTTACCCCTTTTTCGGGGCAGTGGTATTCCTTCCCTACAGGCATAACTTTCACAAGCAGATATATCATACAATGTGCACTCACGCACAATCAACATATCACAACTGTCAGCCATGCGGCCCGACGATCCGTGCACTGAGGGCACATTATTGGTGTACCGGCGAACCAAGGTCCCACCATGGTTCAAGGTCCTAAAACAAACGATATTGAACATTTAGTCTTAATAGCACGCATGCCTAAGACTTTCATTATGCGCTCAAACGAGACCAATAACTAGATCTACTAGTAGGTCAGACATAACGCAGGTATAGATCAGCCATCCCCCATTGCTCAAGTTGTCATACCATCATCGAATACCGAAGTACTCATGGCCAATTTATAGGCGCGGGTTGGTTTCACCTTTCCTGTTCGGCACTAAGCCTTTTTAAGATCACAGAGCTTAATATAGCCACACTGTCCACTAAGGACTGGCTTCACAATCCAAAAAGGGGAAATAATGTCAGCATTCCTCGCAGCCTCTTGGCGGGTTCAGCAGAACTCACTTTCTGCACCCAGACTCACCCAGACTCATTCCAGTACTTCCTATTACTACCCTTCACAGGCAAAACCCATCGACTCCACAAACTACATGTTTATACTTGGAGTCATCTCCGGTGAGCAAAATGCAACATCACCAATCCAGACCAACCTATCTAGATGGGCTTCACACAGCATGCCTATTCCGTACTATACACTTCTGGATCTATATGCAAGACTGGGGATTACAAGAATCAACCCAAGGAAATCCCTCAACAGCCACCTTTTGGTGGGGGAAATCCATAAACATGCCAAAACGAGAACTTCACATTCCCATGAAGGAAGATCGTTACCCTTGATGATCTCTTAGGAGCCATGGAATTCTAGCCAGATAGCAAGCACTACAATGCTATCGCCTCCACAAATCTAGACTCAGCTCGAATTCCGAATGCTGAAGCTCCACCGGCGGTCAGATCTTTTTCTCCTCCTCCTCCTTGCTCTCCCTTCTCTCTATTCTTTTAGAAAGAGAATAACCAAGCTTTGAATGAGATTTCTCTCTCAATTCCTAGACTTATCTCAGCAGGGAGAAGCTTGGACCCTTAGATCCTATTTGAAGGAAATGAACAGCCACAAATCGCCCTGAATTATCTATTTTTTGGGCTGACATGGCTTGTGACACGCCCATGTCACAGGCCATATACCTTAAGCGGTACACAAACTGACTTATCTAGAACAGGACACGGCCATGTGCCACGCCCATATCACAGGCTGTGTGCACTGACACGGCTTCAGACATGCCCATGTCTAGCCCGTGTTCACCAGGCCTCAATGCCCTGAACAATTCCAGAGAAGGATACGGCCCTGTGACACGCCCGTGTCACAGGCCGTGTGCTTAGACACAGCTGCAGACACGCCCGTGCCAAGCATTGTTCAATAGGCCGCACAAACCTGACCAAAACACGAGGAGGACACGGCCTCTGACATGCCCATGTCGTAGGTCATGTACCCTCTCAACAAATGTCGAGTGCATTTTCGTCGAGTACTCGAGATGACACAGAGAAGGACACGGCTTGGGACACGCCCGTGTACCAGGCCGTGTGCCTCGCTCGAGACACTCTCGAGACCAAAAATCACACTCGAGTAAATAGAGCAGGACACACCCTGGGTACGCCCATGTCCCAGGCCATATTGCCCAGCCTGAACTCAATTTTTGGGATTTGGGGTGTTATACCGTGCTTCAATTGACGATTTCTTTCTCAACTTGTTGCTGTGAAGAAGATAGGGCTGATATTTGCTCAGTCAAGGAAGACAGACACAGAGAACTTTCTCTGGTGTCTTAGTATTTCATCTCTTTATCATTCTCTGTAAGATCTATTCTGGAATCTCAGGGTAGGATTCTTTAGGGAATCTGAGTGTAGGACTGTGTTATAAAGGCCGAGGTAGGATTCTTGTTATAATCCTAGTGGTAAGGCTTAGTGCCTGAGTGTAGTCCTGTATTATAAATGCTGAGGTAGGATCCAGTTGGGATCTTAGTGGTAAGGCTTAGTGCCTGAGTGTAGGCCTATGTTACAAAGGCCGATGTGGGATCCAGTTGGGATCTTAGTGGTAGGGCTTAGTTCCCAAGTTGTATGTCTTAGATAAGACTGAGGGGTCCTGTGGGATCTTGCTGAAAGCTCTTAAGGAGCCGAGGAATGGTAAAGAGCCTTGTCTAACACACTGTTAGAAAGGCAGAGAGGGATAGTGGACGTACCCAAGATTGGGGAACCACTATAAAAATATCTGAGTCATTTGTGATTGTTCTTGAATGCACAAATCAATTAATCACTAAGCACAAGAAATCAGATCTAAATCAGAGTATTTAAAAAGAAGGCCTAAAACCTATTCACCCCCCCCCCCTCTAGGTATTTAGTTGACCTTGAAAATAAGACTTTCATTTTCTAAAAACATGAAAGCACAAAGTTATATATAATGCAAACACAAGATAACATGATAAAATATTATGCATGAAATGAACATGAGAAGTGAAATAATGTTCATGCGATGTGTCTGAAAAATCATGAATATGCCCTAGATTCCAATACCCTAGCTATATGTCTACACCCTAGCCCCGTACTAAGTGATGGATGGGCATAAGGAGCTATAAACATGTCATAGGTTGGGGTGTGAATCCCATATGCATACAAAAGAACCCGTTCAACCTAACACTCTTTCCACCAGTGCCTCTCAAGGCCCCACTGGGACCCTCCCTTATGAAGGACATGACATGGTTTATAGGTTAGTGTCTCAAATGAACACAACCCTACACCCCCGCTATTGTGAGACACAAACAATGGGTGAATGATCATGGTCATACTTAATCATTTAATCCTATAGACTCACATATACGTTATGGTACTACTGCATGACAAGTGTTTAGATTAATTATAGAATTTGTGGATTGTTGATCTTAAATCCATTTAGAATTTGAATTCAAGCACTCTATTAAATAAATACCGAGATTTTCAAACATTATATTATCTTTTTAAAAAAATAAATGATTAAAGATCAAACAACTCAACCCTCAAAAAATAAAAATACGTGTTTTTATAATTTTTTAAAATTTTAATTTAAAAGATTTTACTATGCTACTACAAGCAGTAGTGGCAGCGTGCCGCGGTAGCCTGTTTTAATAGACTCGGCCCTAGGCCAACTCCCCTCACACTTCCTTCTTCATTCTAACCCCGTGAAGTTAACTTCCCCCGGTACTTTATCCGATCCAAGGTAAAAACCCTTCCTTTTCTTCCCTTTTTGATTTAAGATGAGTTTAAGGTTGTAATCATGGAAGATTTACAAGTTAGGGCACACACCCTTGGTTGTAGGCTAGGGATTTGAAGTTTCAAAGTAAGTAGAGTTAGGGTTTTTATTTTTCTCCTTGGATCTAGGGTTAAATATTTAAGATCTAAGCTATATATGAGTATATACCCTCATTCACTAATTTTTTATACTAAAAATGTTAAAAATTAGAGATTGGGGGGATCCGACGGAGGAAAACGAGATATAGTTCGTCGGGCTAACTCACCGCGGTAATACATTGTGGCGTGGTGGTAAGAGACATAGCTTAATTGTTCACTTTTCTTAACAAAAATATTGTGCTCTCAGGATATAACAACTTCCAGTTCACAACCACCACAATAGAGTTTCTCAAAGCATCCCCGAAATCAACACCAACCCACCCTGCGGTGGAGAGCGCCACTTTGATTGTGGCAATGGTCGTTGAGATCGACGTGGGTCGATACCCTCACATATATACCTACTTAAACGATGCGGGAATATTACTGGTGCATGTGTCAGATGCCCCTTTTTCATCCATACTCGTTCGTGAGTTCTAAAATAATCTCCACGATCTAGCAATCAAAGCACTCAATGGAGGTGTGCAGTCAAGTATAGTCCCACACATTGTGACCATTGAACACGAGGACTTGGATAAGATGTATGACTTGACTCCAAGCTATGAACGCCTCGACATCGTCGAGTCCTTCAGGACTTCTAGAAACTGGCCTCAAGTAAAGGAGTTTATCCATGGTGAGGAAAATCACTGATACCTTATCACTATAGTGGTGGCTCTCACTCTAGATGCACTCATTATTTGGTACATCATGCATCACTCCCTAATGTATAAGTCGTGGGACACAAAGAAGATAACCGCTAAGCTCTTTATGGTGACATACTTCATCATGGAATGTATATCATTTAGTATATCATCTTTGATATTATCTATGCTATGTTATATATTTTGGCTGAAATCTCCCGAGTACCCACGGTTGAACACCATACAATTAGGTGAGGTGATTCAGAGGATGTTGATGCACAAGTATCTGAACATTGATTGGACATCATTTCCAACCGATAGTTGCCAATAGACTTATAGGGTAGAGGAGATCTCTACTAGACCAAGTGCACAACCATCCACTTCACAACCTCCTCTTCGTCATGGAGGATCCCTCCGAGAAACCCATCGTGATATTTAAGATATGGTTGAGGAGTAGGGTCGGGAGATACAGGAGCATGGTCTAGAGATACGGGAGAGGAATAAGGCGGTGACAAGATTGAAGAAGATTATAAAGAAGATGATGTGGAAGTTCAACATCTCTCTGACTTATTCAGAGGAGTAGCATCTAATATTAGACATTCAGTACTTGGAGCTTAGTGGAACTACCTTCCCACCTTTTAGGTTCATGTTGTACTAAGAAATATTGGACATTATAATAGTTCATATGAACTATTGCTAGTAGGGGTACCACTAGTGATAACTAGCATGTTTTTAACTATACCTATTGTGATTAGTTTTGTGACAATAACTCACTTAGCTCTACATTTAACATTTTTCTGATTTCTGTGGCTACTTATATATAATGTTAGCTCAAACAAACAAATAATAAAATAGAAACAAAACAAACAAAAAACAATTATAAGCATATCATGAAGTAAAATAGTGTAGTTCATTTTGATCTTACTTCACACAAATGGTGGGTATTAATTGATAAGAGATTTAGGTATCCAAGCAAGACCGTGTGAAGTGGTTCCCTTTTTTGTGTTGGCTTATGAGGAAGCACATATGAATGAGTCATTTCACTTGAGCGCAGTGCATCATTCTTAATAATGGGTCTCCAATCATACTTAAGTTAAATATTCATTTTATACGTCATATTTCCATATATATTATTTTGAGTCTTCTTATAGTAATATTTGTTTGAAACACCATGCGTGGAAGACTTAGCTGTAATGAATTGGTTTTCCAATTTATAATTACGTTGTTTAACATAAGGACTCATTACATAGTGATTATTAAGAGGAAATGTCCGTTCATTTGATTTTAAAGTGGGAGTGATTTGATTTTGCAAATGAAGATGATCTTTATGTTTTGGAATTTCATTTGCACGTTCTTGATGTATTTCACTCCTTTTGCTTGACTTAGGTAGTATATACATATTCATATTCAACGTGCTTTTGAGTTTTGCTTGAAATTTTGGAGTTATGGTTTGCGAGTTTTTAATTATAATTTTCTTGAGCATATTAATTTTTATTTCCAATTCTTTATTTTTTATTTTTAGATTAAGTATAGCTTTATTATACACGATTGTTGAAAGTCTTTGTTTCAAGAGTAGCTATACACCTAGAGGGGGAGTGAATAGGTTTTCAACTCTTTATGACTACTTTTTGGTTTGGTGTGTTGATAGTTAGATTATTGTGTTAGTTTTCAAGAACAAAGATCAGTACACCAATATTTATAGTGGTTCCCCCAAGGTATGGGTACATCCACTTTCCTTACCACCTTTCTAATATTGTGTAAAACAAGGCAATCTTTTCCAAACTTGGCTCAATGAGCTTACAACTTAGATCCCGCAGGATCTCTCAAGCTTCCTCCAAGCCCTACCTTAGGTTAAAGTTCCACACACTCAGAGTAAACAATACTCATACAGCTCAGTGATTCTTAAGATTACCTATCTCAGGATTAACAAGAAGTCCTACAACTTAGGCTAGAAGGATAGTCACGCACTCAGGCTAGAAGAATAACCCTACACTAAGAGATGATAAATCTCCTAACTCAGATCTAACTCTGATCCTACCTCAGGCATACATGACCTGCCTCAGATTCTCAACAGAATTCTACTACTCAGCCTTTATATGTTAGACTTATAACTCAAATCAATACAGATCTTATAGAAAGCGTAAGTTATTTTTGATGATTGACTCCAGGAAAATGTCCTCTGAGCATTCTTTCTAGACTGAGTGAACTCAGCCTTAACTTCTTCACAGCACCAAGAAAGTAGATCTTTAGGAAGTTTTTACTTGTGCTGAGAAGATAACTATAAAGCACCGCTTCTTCAAGCCTTTGATGTGGAAGTGTTGAGTGCAGAGGCCTTGAAGATGAACAATAACTTGAGTTTTCTCTGCTTCTTATTCTTACTCAGAAAATGAGTTTTCTTATCTTGTTGTTGAAGTCAGAATTATTTCTTCAAACAGTCCACCTCTGTATATGGTTCATAGACTTGCTATAAGAATGAGTTATTGGAAATCTTCTGCTTAGTCGAAAGGGAGAAGATAAATAAAAAGCTTGTTTTGATTTCTCAAAAAGTTCCCCTTTATTACTCATCGTCCAATGACTCTATGTAAAGTATGGATCAGACGGAATAAGTAACTGTAACATATCTTTTGCATTAATTGTTGTACTAAATGAAAGTTAATCCTATGGGAAGATAATCACCTAGAGGGGGGTGAATAGGTGTCTTTTAAAATACTTTGTCAATTCTTTGTCACTTAAATGTTCAGTAGATAATATACTTGAGAAATTAGCTTCACATTAACTCAGCACAATTGAACCACAGAACACATCACATTCAAATCTCAAAACATAGCACACAAAGAATTTATAGTGGTTCCCCTATCTCAGGTACATCCACTTTCCCCCTTCTTCCTCACTAGCAATGTACTAGATAAGGTTATAGCCCCTCTTCTTCAACTCAGATCCAAAGATCTTACAGACTCAGTTTCAGTTAAGAAACCTAAACTCAGACCAACAGGTCCTACCTTATAGATTCACCCAATCTTCTACCTCAGGTCCCTCAAGAACCCTACCTCAGCCTTTATAACACAAGCTTACACCTTAGTGATCCCACTCAAATCACCTATGTCAGGTCACTCAAGAACCCTACCTCAGCCTTTATAAATTAGGCTTACAACTCAGAGATTATCTCTCTTACTCACTGAGATCTCACAAAGATCTTACAAAGATTAAGAGGTAAATATAATCAAAAAACCAAACTGTAATCTGACTTATCTGAATGAATTCAGATTCTTCAATTCAGCTGCTAAGAAACAAATCTTGATGAATAATCTAGCTGAAGAGATTCTTCTCTAGATTTGCAATCTTCTTGATGATCGGCTTGATTTCCTTGAAGAATTTGTAAAACAGATCCACATGAATCTTTTGATCACTTGATGAAAGGATCTGAAGATCTTCTTGAAGACTTTCGTCTTCCTTCTCCTTCTCAGGATTTTCGCCCTCCTCTGACTTAGAAAAATTAGAACGAGAGAATGGAATGATTTATCTGATAATTACTTTATGTGTAGATAAACCCTCAATTTATAGCCTTTAAGGATTGCTGGTTTCTGATTGATGACATCAACATGTGACATCATACTTCAAATTCTCCTTTAAACCGTTTCTATTGAGATACCACCTTACTGTAGCAGATGTGACATTTCTGACTTATCCTAACACTTATGTGTTGACTCTGCACATCTTCATAAACATAAGTATCGAGATATCTAAAGTGTCTCGACACTAAATTACTTAAGTGTTCTTAGAAGGTGTCGAGACATCTTTGCAGTTTCGATATAATTTTACTTAAAAGAATTTTTAGGCTGAACTTGAAAGTGTCAAGACAGATGACTTGTCTCAACACAACTGTCATATGTGTCGACATCTGAAAATCTGCACTATGTCGAGATAGTTGAATTGTCTCGACACAACTGTCTACTTGGTGTCGACACTTTTATACTTGCTTTAATTCTTCACTGTGTCGAGACAGTTGAAATGTCTCGACACTCTAGTCTGTTGGTGTCGACACTCTTATCCTTGCTTTAATTCTTCACTGTGTCAAGATAGTTGAATTGTCTCGACACTCCAGTCAGCTGGTGTTGACACTCTTATACTTGTTTTAATTCTTCACTGTATCGAGACATTTGAATTGTATCGACACTCCAGTCTTCTGGTGTCGACACTCTTAAGTCTACACTTCAGTCTCCTATATGTCGAGACAGTTGTATTGTCTCGACACTATTGTCTTAAGCTTCAAGGTGTGGAGATAACTGACTTATCTCGACACTGCTGACTTAGTCTTCAAGGTGTCGAGATAACAAACTTGTGTCGACTCAACTTCTACAAAGGTGTCTACATAGTTGAAGTGTGTCGACACTTTTGTACTTAGCCAATATTTTGCACTACAAGTTTCTATATGCTGATTGTGCTAACTTCACTCAGCACTTTGCTGACTTCACTCGACGCTTTTGTACTTAGACAATTTTCTTCACTTTTTAGTCAGCTTCTTAGAGTCTACCTATCAATGTAACTTGGACAACATGTCAAATCAATATGATATAGGCAACCTGCAAACATGAAATAAAATATAAATCAAATACATATTTGTGTATTGTTGGAACCCCAGGTTTGATTTGGGCTAGGATCACTATTAGGATGCTTAGATTGACCCAACATGTATAGTCTAGGGTCATAGGATTTTCCAGGGTTTTGCCTTAGAAGATTTCAAAGTTCAGGAATTCAATTCGACAAAAGTTGAACTCAGCTCGATGAAATTCAAGCTCAGCTCGACGAACTCAGAGTTCCAACTCTGAGTTGAGCTCGACGAAAGCTGAGCTCCGGTCGACGAAATTTATCCTCAACTCTGCAATCTCAGCTCGACGATAGCCCAGCTCAGCTCGACGAACTTGGTGCTCAGGTCAACAAATATGAAGAATTAGCTCGACGAATTCCAGGCTCAGGTTGATGATTTATTTGCTGAGTTCGACTATTTCCTTGCATTTATCTTAGGCAATTTTATTGGCAGAAGCAGAATAATTTTCAGGCTTAATTTAAGGCTAATCATTCTGAAGGCAGAATATTCTAATGGGATTAATTTCAGGCAGTTATGACTGTCATTTATTGCAATATATTCTAATGAATATAGTCGTTTAGAGGTAGCATTAAATATGGATATTGTCACAGAGTTTATTACTGATTAATTCCCAAGAACAGTTTCTTTTCTCATGGATTGCTCCAGCTGTATCAGAATTAATGATTTCAAATATTTGAAATATAATCAGCATTCTATATATTCTTAGAAGTTTTTTTATCTCAAGGTTACAGAGTTATACACTCAAACAGTTACAAATTTACAAAACAACAAACTGTCATTCAGACTTTCTGCCTCAGTTTTCTTCTAGCAAACAATCTTCATTCTGAGATCATCTTCACAATCTCTCAGATACATCTACTGGAAGGAGAAATTTTCAAAAGATGACCTACACCCTGAAGAGAAAAGGACTCCCTCACCTGATCATCAACTCTATTCATATCAGGGTGAGCTTTCTACTTCATCAGATCCACTAGTCTTCTCTCAGATTATTGATAGAGAAGAACATCTTCAACTTTTTGTTTATTTCATCCAACTGTGTATAGGATTTTCTTAACTCCCTTCAAAAGTTATACTGTTGGTTTTTAAGTCTCCTGATCAAAAGACTTAGTTTGGGTTTTGGGCACCTGATCAAAAGCTCAAAGGGTTGCGAGGTCTCCCATAGAAAATAGATCTTGTGGTGGCAGGGCACCTGATCAAAAACCTGTAGTGGATTCCTACCAGGGTGGTAGAAGAGTGGATGTACCCAGGTTTATTGGGGAACAACTATAATCCATGTGTCTTCTATGTTTGTTTATTTCTTTTCTTGTGTGCTGTGATATTCTCTGTTTATACTTATATATATATATCACCATATTTTAATCCGCTATAAAAACAAGTTAATAAATTTTTAATACTCTATTCACCCCCCCCCCCTCTAGAGTAAACATAAGAACTATTCCTCACTTTTAATTGGTATTAGAGGGTCAGGTTTCTTGGTTTCACAGGCTAACACCTGAACCAAAAGATCTGATAGTTTTTATTTTCTTTAGATTTTATCATGACACAAAATAAGGAATTTTCAAGCACTAGACCTCCAGTGTCCAACTTAAATAAGTTTACACTTTGGAAGACAAGGATTAGGATCTACATGAATTCTATTGATGAGGACATCTATAATTCTATTTTGTCAGGTCCCCCTATTCTATCTGCATCAACAAGCACTAGTGAAGTTCCACCTCCTGAGTGGACATAAGCTCAGAAGAAGTTGAAAATAGTTGATGCAAAAGCTATAAACATCTTAGCTCAAATAATGTCAGATGACATATTTCAGAGAGTTGCTGAATGCTCCTCAACAAAGGATATCTGGGATTCCTTAAATGGAATGGTTGCTAGTTCGGCAGATGAAAGAGTGGACAGAAGGTCCCACTTGATTTCTCAATATGAGAATTTCAAGAAGGTTGAATTAGAATCAGTTGCTGATATGTACACTAGACTAAGACTCATAATCAATGAACTGAAAACCCTTGAAAAGGACATCACATTGACAGAAGACAATGATAATATCCCTATGTGTAAGGCCACCCTTTATTTCTTTTAACCACTGGGGTCTTATGCCCAGAACCATTGCTTTGCGGTGACACCAACACACTCGGGGAGGTCGTCACTACAAAACGTCGATTCTGCTGGCCATATCGATCGTAAAAAAGTAGAATAAATGTACATGATTGAAATGAAACTAGTTCACTAGAATCACATATATATAATATAAGTCTCCACGAAGGGAGAGTCCACAGAAATGATAAAGCAAGGTTCTAAAGAGAAAAAGGGCTCCTGCCCGATACATCAAATCCTCGCTACAAGTCACTCAATCGCAGAAGCAAATCTATAATACCTACTAAGGGTCTGGACTCACTATCCCTGCTGGTTGGACTCCTGTGCTAGACTACCTCATCTTCATGCACACCGGCCTCTGGGGCTGCGTCTCTTGGTTCGGCTCCATGATCCCCTAAAATGATTTGGTACACGACTGTTAGTCTAAAAAGACTAAGTCCTATCATCCCCCACCCCTCCCCCAATGGCTCCTAGGCACCGGGCGGGGAGAATGAAAGGGAAGGTAATGAAGGTGGAGAGTAACAAAGGTAAGCAGGTGACGGTGAAACTAGTCTATCATGAGTATAAAGCCACAGCAAATATAAGTAAGCAAATAGTGTAAACAAGTAGATAAGCAATAAGTATATGAAAGGTAAACTAAGAAATATATAACCTTAACTTATATGAATGCTCATACAAACTTATAAGTTAAGGGGTCTTTTGCAAGGTTCCCATCGTATAAAGTGTCTCATACCAATTTATACGATGGGGTGTCGGTTATAAGCAAGTGATAAATATCCAAAGGAAAATAACCATAACTTATAAGCATGTTATACAAGCTTATAAGCTAAGGGGTCATTTGGCAAGGCCTATTGTATAAAGTGTCTCATACCAATTTATAAAATAGGTGTCAAATGTTATATGCAATGATGTTGCTATGACATGCAAGTATGCCATGAAGTGAATCATGCAAGTGCAAAACACACACTCGACTCTGTGCACACAGACCTTTAGCAAATTTATGGTCTTGTTGTGATTGTCAGATAGATGAGTTTACCGACAAGACGTCTGTACCTGGTGACATATTTAAGAAGAGAAGAGGTCTCACTCCAGCATTTGTCATCTCCAACAACTATAGGGGACCGAGCAGGTTTAGACCCAAGAAGACATGTTTATTGCAAAAGATCCAAGGCATACTTCCGCTGTGAAAGAACAATAGAACCAGGTTTTCGAGATATCTCAATCCCCAAAAAGCATTTAGGAGACCCCATATCCTTTGTAACAAAATACCGAAGCAGGTGATTCTTTGTCATATCAATACCTTCCCTATCATTCCCTATAAGAAGAATGTCATCCACATACACTACAAGAATAATAAACCCAGCCGAGGTCTTCCGAATAAACAAAGAGTGATCTGCAGCGCTCCGAACAAATCCAACAACATAAATAACTTTGTTGAACTTATCAAACCAGGATCTCGAGCTTTGCTTAAGACAATAGATGGCCTTCTTCAACTTACACACATGATACTCCCCCTGAGCAACATACCCAGGAGGTTGCTCCATATAAACTTTCTCGTTCAAATCACCATAAAGAAAGGCATTCTTGACATCCAACTGAGACATTTCCCAATCTCTGTTTACAGCTACAGAAAAATGCATATGGATCGTAGTAATCCGAGCAACAGGAGAGAATGTGTCAAAGAAATCTACACTATAAGTTTGCGTAAACCCTTTGGCAACAAGTCGAGCTTTGTATCGATCAATAGTACCATCAGGAAGATATTTGATGACAAAGACCCAATGACACCTAACCACATCAGCTCAAGGAGGGGTAGGAACATGAGACCAAGTACCCCGTTTAGTCAGAGTTTTCATCTCTTCATCCATAGCTGCTTTCCACTGAGGAATAATGAGAGCATCACGATAAGACATAGGAAGAACATTTGTCGAGAGATCAAGAGCAAAGATCTGAGCCAGAGGAGACAGTTGTGCATAAGATACCACACCACCAAGAGGATGTTGAGTGCATGAACGAACACCTTTCCGAAGAGCAATCAGAAGATCAAGGTCAGTCCTGTCTACTGGCTTAGTTCCATCCGAAGGAGAGACTACTGAACCAGGAGCTGTTGGCAGCGGCTCAACAGAAAAATCAGAAACAGCAGGATAATCACAAAGGGAAGAAGGAAGTGCAGGCGCTAGAAAAGGTGTCGATACAAGAGTAAGATAAACTGAATCACCAGAAGAAGGGAGAATCAAGGAAGATGAAAAGAATGGAACATCCTCAAAGAAAGAGACATCGGCAGAAACATATTGTCAGCGGAGAATAGGATCATAACACCTATATCATTTTTGTGTTGGACAATAACCTAGAAAGATACATTTGACCAAGCGAGGAGACAGTTTGTCATGACTAGAAGAAGGAGAGTGAACAAACGTCATGCACTCAAAGACACGAGAAGGTAAAGGAATAGGATTCGCATCAGGATGTAGGATAGAAAAGGGATTCTTCCCATCGAGAACTGATGATGGAACTCAATTAATGAGAAAACACGAGAGAAGAACAGCATGACCCCAATAAGACTTGGGAAAATGCATATGAGTGAGAAGACTACGAGCTACATCCAGAAGATGGTGATTCTTCCATTCAGTAAAGCCATTCTGTTGCGATGTGTAAGGAAAAGTAGTCTGATGAACAATGTCATAATCCATAAAAATGATGTAAATTGAAGACTAAGATACTCTTTAGCATTATCGGATCGAAAAATTTTAATTGGAGTATCAAACTGTGTACGAATCTCATAGTAAAATGTAGTGAAAATAGAAAATATTCATAGCATTCGTGGAGCAAATACAACCACGTACAACGAGAAAAATCATCAATAAAAGTCACAAAATATAAACTACCCCTACCAACAGTCTGAGTAGGAGCAGGGTCATGGGCCAAAACCCGAACAGGCAAGCGTACCTATCGAATCGTAGTATCAAGGTCGTATTTAAACACGGGGTTGTCAAGTACTGCTACTCACGGTTGAACTATTATCCTACCAGAAAATTGTTGGATTTTGAGAATTTTTAAAATTGAAATAAACGATAATTTGCGAGACTAAAAACTTATATTAAAAAGCTAGCATTCGATCATTGATTCACCATAAAATGAAATGAGAGGGATAAAAGGTATAGTTTTAAATTTGCAAATCAAACTCGGCCGTGACGAATCCGAAAATGAGACAAAATCTCGCTAGAGCATTAGGTCTCCTAACTTATAGACTCTTTGATCGAAATCTCTTTACAAACCAAAGAAGCCTAAAGTTGCATTATCGATGTGATCCGCACTATTGGATTTGACTCCAATCCGGAAGATTTACGTCATTTTATCTCTAGGGTTGCGTTCAACTCCTTCCTTCTTTGAGTGATCTTTCACATTCACGAGCCTCTCGGCTACTCAAATATGAGATCCTAAGCCTACTACCGTATACCGGAAATACGGAGTCGACGAAATAAAAATCAAAGAAGGACCGAGTAGAATTAAGCAAAAATAAAACTAAGAAATAAAAATAACTCTCATCTCAAACCATGGATCCTCATGATCAAATGCTAAAAGAAAATTAGCTACGCATGATTGAAAAGGAAGACAAAATAAGAGAAGAAGATTTCATATTTTTTATACTAAAAGGAAAGAAAGTGCACAATAGCTTAAAACAAAATGATATTACTTAAACAAAAATGAGATTACAAAAAAGGGAAACTAGAAATGAAAATTACAATGAAAAAACTCTCTTGACTTGTACTCTCCTAAAGCTCTCTCCAAAAGCCAACCTCTAAAACATGAGACCATGGGCTCCTTTTATAGATGGGGAGGGAAGATTCTAGAAAATGTGGAAATAAAGGGGGCAATAGGGAGGGGCCGGCCATGCATAGGGGAAATGTTCATGCATGTAATAAATGAAGGGGGAATGGATGGGAAAATGCAATGTATTTAATTTATGGGAAGTGAAAATAAAAATATAAAATAAAGAGGGGGAATGAATGGAAGTGTGTAGAAGGGAGAGAGAGAGAGTGGGTTTCATTGTAGATGGAGAGGGAGAAAGGTGGCCGGCCAAGCATAGGGTAATGAATGCATTTGGATTTAATGTGGAGAGAGGGAGATGCATGCATGAGAGAAAAGATGGCCGGCCATGCATGAAAATATTCATGCATGGCATTTAATGAAAGAGGGGGGCTGCTCTTGATGGTGTGAAGGGGGCTGGCCACAAACATGGGGATATGTTAATGTATGTAATAAAAGATGAAGGAGAAAGAGAGAGGGGGAGAGCAAAAGGTGGTCGGCCATTGTGGGCTTTGTATGGGCTGCTCCAAATGGAAAAGGTACATGCAAGGGCTCGGGTTTGGGCTTCTTGAGGGGGCTGCTGCATGTAGTAGGCCGGCTGCACTTGTAGGCTCGGGTTGGGCTGCTCCAAGGGAAGGCCGGCTGCACATGGGCTGCTCAAATTATTGTGAGGCTCGGGTTGGATGTGATAGGTGGCCGGGCTGCTCCAATGATGGTTGTGCTTGTGCTTGGGCTGCTCCTTGTTGAACCTACAAAATAAAACAAAACAACACACATTAGCTAAATTTATAATAACAAAATATACTAAACATAGAACATATAACAATTCTAAACAAAATAATTATAACATTAATCATAATAACATGTCATTGTAAAACTAAACTATAACAAAGATAATAATATTTAGAAATAAAACTAGACATAACAATAACATAAACATAACATAAAATAACAACAAAACATAAAATAAAACTATAGATTTATATAAAATAACACAACAACAACAAACAAGCATACAAAAACATAAAATTATAATAATACTTAGGAATTTAAGCTACTAAATTACCCCAAAAACGATGACTAAAGCTAGTCATCACAGGGCCCCATATATCCAAATGTATAATTTTAAAAGGATGAGAAGAACTACGTCCATTCTTAGCAGGAAAAGTAGACCTGTGATGTTTGCCAAATTGACAAGCCTCATAATGAAGAAAAGAGTCTCCCCGAGGTAAACTTGGCAGAATTTGATAAAGAATCCGAGGAAGAGGATGTCCAAGCCGAATATGCCACTGAAGCAAAGGGGAGGAGGAAGAAAAAGCAAAAGAAGTATCAAGATAGAATAAGCCGCCGCTTTCAGTCCAAATAGCAATCATCTCCTTGGATTGAGGAACCTGAAAAGCACAAGTAGAAGCAGTAAAAATAGCTTCACAATTCAACTATTTGCAAAGGGCAGTAACAGAAAGAAGATTGCATAGAAAGTTCAGGACATAGAGAGTGTCCTGAAGTTGAAGAGAATGAGTAACATGCACTGTACCAGACCCATGAACCGGGGATGGAGAACCATCAGCAATAAGAACCGTAGGTAACTGATTACTTTTGTCAAGAGAAGAGAAAAGCCGAGAATTCCCGGTCATATGATTAGTAGCGCCAGAATCAATGAGCCACCTACCCGTAGTAGCTAACTGAGCATCACTAGAAGTAGTAAGGGAAGAAGTAGACTTCTTGGCTGAATCAGCAAAAGTAGGACGGAGGTGAGGATGTTTGACCCAGCAACGATCAACCAAGTGGCCAACTTTGCCACAATGAGAGCAGAGAAACCTAGAATAACCACGACCTCAACTACGGCCACCTCGACTACCAGAATTGTCATGATCTGCAAGATGAGCAACAATATTAGGAGAAGGAGAGGGAAGCAAAGGAAGCTGAAGCACAGTTATAATAGTAGAAATGCGAGCAGTAGTAGCATCTAGTGTCGGAGTATCCGCCTCTCCTTGAATCTGTTGATGAATCATGTCATACGAGTCAGGAAGATGAAGCAAGTAGCAAACGATAAGAATCCCCTGAAAGTGTTTTTGTAGCTTAGCAAGATCAACAGAAAATGGATGATGCTGAAGAAGTTCAGCCCCAAGACTCTGGACCTCCTGATAAACAACTGTAGGAGTCATAACAGGGCAAGCAAAGAGATCCGCATATAAAGTATAGATGTGCGAAGTTTGAGCCCCCTTTGAATATAAAGCAACAAGATGATTCCACGCAGCTTTGACCGTTTGGTCATGTTTAATGACAGGAAGACACTCATCAGACAAACTATTCTCTAACCAAGTGCGAACCAAGGCATCGGCAGCATACCAATCATCATAAGTGACTGAGCTAACAGGAGGGGGATAATCAGTCAAATGAGAGCGCTTATGCTGAGAGCATAAAAGGAAAATAAAAGATACACTCTAGTCCGAGTAATTTAGACCGATAAGCTTGGATGAAGTACCCAAATTACCTGAAGGAGAAGTAGAAGTAGATGAAAGAGAGAGAGGAGCAGAGAAAGTAGTAGAAGAAGATAGAGTTTTTATATAGAAAAGCAGCAAGCAGCGCGATTAATCAAATAAACTATGCGAACAAACAACACGAACAAACCATGCGAATAAGAGCAGAGATCGCACGATCTTGGTGTCAACACACTAGCAATAGGAAAGATACCGCGACCCAAATGCGAAACCTAAAATAAGGAAGAGAAAATGTGTGAACAGACAAGCGCACAAGAATCAAGTCGCAAACAAAGCGACCAACAAGGGAGGGAAGAAGCTAGAAGAAGCCGGAAGAAGGGAAGGAAAGTAGTCGGAAGAATAGGCCGCGCAGTTACAAAAAAAATCACGATCAATTCGGAGTAAAGGATCAGTTTTCCTCTGATACCAAGTGAAAAATGAGCAAGAAAACGGACAAGATGTAAATAAATCACAAACTTTATTTCTCAAAAAATACAATCATTACATAGGTATGCCCCCTTATTTATAGAAAATGAGGGAGATGAGAGAATACAATAATCAATGTTGGACTAAATACAAGTCAGGCGGCCCGTGCAGTTTGTCATGGTCAAACCGCACATTATACAAAAAACAAATTTACACCTGGCAGCTACAAAGGAAAACCGCCACAAAGCTATGAAAGACCGCCAATCCAGGTCGCCAGACCACACCTGCGGGTTGCCACCAAACTGCAGTTGTGGCTAACCATCAGACCGTAGCTGCTACAAGACACCTGACCATATACTACGGGTTGCCACCAGACCGCAGTTGTGGCAAACCATCAGTCCACTGCTGTGGAATCATCCAAACCGCTGCGGCTTCACCAGACCGATGTGGCTTAACTCTAGACCACTACTGCGGCTTCCTGCCAGACCGCTGCGGCTTAACTTCTGATGCACTACTGCGGCCTCAAACCAGCCCGCTGGAGATGCTACCAAATAGACAGATGTGCCAAACCGCCAGATGGCTAAATAGAGCCCACAAGAACACACCACCATACCGCAAGATCAAACCGCATGACTGTTGACTAGATAAGTCGCGGCAACTAGTTCGGCTAACCGCTCGAATAATGATTCCAACATGCAGCATGCATATTTTAGTGGCTTCATTTGGATTCATAAAACCCTTCGTTTGTGTCATGTACACTTCCTCAAGGAGTTTTCCATCAAGGAAATCCATTTTGACATTCATTTACAAGATCTCGTAGTCATAATACGCAGCAATAGCAAGCAGGATTCTGATGGGCTTTACCTTAGCAATAGGGGAAAATGTTTCATCATAGTCAATACAATAATTTTCTTGTAACGTTTAGCCACTAGTCGCCCTTTGAATGTCTGTACATCCCATCCATGTCGGTCTTCTTCTTGAAGTCCCATTTGCACCCTACGGGTCGTACCCCTTGAGGTGGTTCCACCAAGGTCCAAACTTAGTTTGTATATATGGAGTCCATTTTAGATTTCATGGCATCAAGCCACTTCTCGGAGTCCAGTCCATTCATAGCATCTTGGTAAGTTGCATGCTCATCATTATGATCCATAAACAACACATTACCCATTTGAGACATAAGAGATTCATATCGATCAGGCTCAAAACTTGGTCTATCAGATCTACAAAGGACTTGTGTTTCTTGAGCAGGATCTCCAGCTATAATAACTTGTAGTCCTTTCTAAGGTTCCAATATCGGTTCATTCATCATTTGTGGTTCTTGAACTTCTTCAAGTTCAACCTTTATAGTCTTTTTGGATAAGAAATCTTTTTCCAAAATGACACCAGTACTTGCGACAAACACTCTGCCCTCGGATGGTAGGTAAAAATAACACCCTTGAGTTTCCTTAGGATATCTCACAAGATAACATTTATCTTACTTGGGTTCCAACTTGTCAACCATTTGACGTTGCACGTATGCCTCACGGCCCCAAATCTTGATAAAAGACATACTAGGACACTTCCCAGTCTATATCTCATATAGTGTCTTTAGAACAATTTTCGTTGGAGCACGATTTTAAGTAAGAGCAGCAGTCACTAGACAAAATCCCCAAAAGGAAACAAGCAAATTTGCATGAATCATCATCGGCCATACCTTGTATAACAAATTATGATTCCTCCTCTTAGACACACCATTATGTTGTGGTGTTCTGGATGGAGTTAGCTTTGATACAATACCACACTCTTTCAGATGATCACAAAACTCATGACTCATGTATTCGCCACCTTGAACAGATTGGAGTTCTTTAACCCTTTTGTTTAGTTGGTTCTCTACTTCATTCTTTAACTCTTTGAACTTTTCAAAGGTTTCAGATTTGCACTTCATAAGATACACATATCCGTATCTACTGAAATCATCAGTAAATGTAACGAATTAGTAGTACCCACCTCTAGCTGTAGAACTCATGGGTCAGCATACATCACTATGTATTATACCCAAGAGATCCTCAGCCCTCTCAGTATGACTAGTGAAAGGGACCTTACTCATCTTGCCTAATAAACAAGACTCACATCTCTTAAATGATTCATAATCAAATGAGTCAAGTAGTCCATCTTTATGGAGCTTGGATATGCGTTTTTCGTTTATATGGCCCAAACGACAATGTCAAAGGTACGTAAGGTTTGATTCATTCATTTTTAGTCTTTTAGTACTTTCAACGTTATAGATTGGATGGTCCAAGTTAAAAACGTATAAAACATTAGACAATTGGGCTACAACATAACAAATATCATTCATAAAGATTGAACAATAATTATTCTTACTTATAAATGAAAATCCCTTCATGTCAAGATATGAGACAGATATAATGTTTCTAGTTGTGGAAGGAATAAAATGACAGTTATCTAATTTTATTACAAGCCCAGTGGGTAAAGAAAGATGGTAGATGGCAATGGCAGCAACCTTTACTTCATTTCCAATGCATAGGTCAAACTCTCCGTTACCCAGCATTCTTCTCCTTCTCAGTTCCTGCACATTTGTATAAATGTAAGAACCATATCTGGTATCTAATACCCGAGATGAAGGAGTAGAAAAGTTTATTTCTATAACAAAGATACATGAAGCAGAAGTCACACTTCCCTTCATTTTCTGCAGACCTTCAATATAAGATGGACAATTCCTCCTCCAGTGACAAGCCTTGCCACAGTGCTAGCACTTCCCTTCCTTCGCCAGACCCTTCTTCTTCAGTGTTGAAGACTTGGGATCAAGGTACGACTTAGGTCTCACCTTAGTCTTCATTGATCCCTTGGATTTTCCCTTGCCTTTATGCACCATCAGTATGAGGCTAGCAGACTTAGCCTTCTTCATGTTATTCTCGGCAGTTCTCAACATGTCTAGGAGCTCGGGTAATTTCTTGTCTATCTCATTCATATTATAGTTCAGAATGAACTTCTCATAAATTTCCAGAAATGATTGCAGGATCAAGTCAGTGGCCAACTCTTGGCCAAAAAAAACCCATCCTTTGGAGGTTCTTTATATACCCAATCATCTTGAGTGCGTGAGTTCTAACTGGGTCTCGAGCTCTCATCTTATACTGAAAAAGTGCTTTAGAGACGTTGAACCTTTCTTGTCAATCTTGCGCTTGAAACATTTTCTTCAGGTGCTCTATCATCTCATAACCACCCATGGACTCATGTTGCTTTTGAAGATCAGAGTTCATAGTAGCATGCATAAGGCATTCGACGTCCAAGAAATCATCTTGATACTTCTTGTAAGCACCTTTATCAACTCGGGACATATTCCCGACTGGCTCTGGTGGGGGATCCTCTTCCAAGACATAGAGTTTGCGCTCCTGTCTGAGAACAATTCTCAGATTTCTATACCACTCAAGGAAGTTAGTCCCATTGTGCTTGTCCTTCTCAAGAACGACCCTCAGGGACAAGGTGGAGTGAGATCCACTTGTCATGGAATTTCTACAAGAATTAAGATAAAGTGAAATTTAGTACTATATTTCAAAATACATTTTCTTTTCAAAAAAACTTTATTTAAAATAATCTCACTATTTTAATCAAACTGATAACTCTCAATATAAATTCAGAGAGTCAATGTGAGCTACTCTCTAGTGGACAAGATCCATATTTCACCAACACCGTGAGTCAACTTTGGCTTTTCTCTCACAATGTGACTATTTAGGTCAACAACATTTATCAATTACAACAACTTGCAACTCTTGTATGGTTGGTGAATAACTCCTTACTCGCATCCATAAAATGGTGCATGCCAAACCCATGCCTCTAGGCACTCAACTTTTGAGGTTACCTAATTAAGTCAGACCCAATGTTGATAGTGGGATATCACAATTATCCGCTGGCACACATACCAAGATAGATTAATGCACCCTGCTTTGGGAAGCCTACACTTCATCGATCTAGGCAGGAAGAGTGTCATCCATCGGAATGTATCCATATACTTAATATAATATAAGGGATTTAATGATAATAAATTAATATTTAATCATGGTTAACAATTAACCAAGGACTAAATATGAACATTTAGAACTCTTCTAAATCTTTAGATTTTCAAGCATTGGACAGAGGCCCAAGCTACTCAGCTTAAGCAGTAGACAAGCACGTCTCTCTTTTTCAGATTCACAAACCACAATAAGTGATGGTTACTGCTAAGGAGACTTATTTCTAAAACAATAAAATTGTAGGGCAATCACAATTGTTCCTCAAGAGAAATAAATATGAGCACTTAGAACATTTCTATAGCTCAAGATTTATACGCATTGAATCGCAAACCTCGCTTTAATACCACTATTGGGTTTTCTATATAGTTAAAAACTATAAGCATATTAAATGTGTGCAGTGGAAAGAAATATAAGATAACCCTAAATAGTATAAAGATCTTGGGATTTCATAAATCAAGAAATAAACATGTATAATAAAAGTTATTTACCTAAAGGGGATTGAGTCTCCACTCAACCAAGGTGCTCAAAGGAATATTGAACGTCTTGCGGCTAGAGTTCAGAGCGTAGAAAGTATATCCACACTTATACGGGTATCCACATGAGTTTGGAGAACCCCAAAGCACTTGTCACACAAGCGTCAGGTTGGATGAAGGGAAGCCCTCTACATCTCCACGGATTGCTAGATCCGTTAATGGAGTGGTAATGATGATAAAGACAAAGCTCTGGAAACACTTTCCAGACAACGGCAATGGGTCAAAAGAAGCTTGCGGTATAGGATGTTGATCGCGATCTTCCTCTACGGTTCGGAATATTTTGTCGGGAAGAAGATGAATAGTTAATCAAATTGTCGACCTCTTGTATGTACAAGGTATATATACGAATAGTAGAGGAATCGTGAGGGCCCCACCCACAAACAGACCCAAAATGAACTGACGGAAAAACATACCCGCGTTAGTTCATCGAGAACAACTCATCGAGTGGAATTCATCGAGTATACACGACAACCGACATGTCCACTTGACGGATTTGTCGATATCAAATTAGTCGTACATGATTCGTTAGGAGCAATTCGTTTAGTATACTCGACGAATAAAAAGAACTCTCAAAGGATTCGTCGAGACCATCTTGACGAACTCAACCTATTACGTCGAATTCATCGAGTGCATTCGACGAACTCGTCGAGAATACTTAACGAATTCGTCGAGAATACTCGACAAATTGAATAATATTTTTCGATGATTTTTCGAAGGTCCTTGAATTCATAATTCAAGTCCTTTGGCTTGTCTAATTTCAAGTCATTGTCAAAAGGCTTTGCCCTTCACTCATGTCACATATGAGCATGGCCAAGACAGTCCTTTCCAACTTCTCCATAACCCTTATGTGCGACCTCATAAGCTCATATTGCGTTGGCAGCAAGACTAACTATTTGACTATTTCAGATCACAATGGAAGAACTCCAACATCAATCGAGTCCCATTATGTTCCAGCCCAACCTAAAGTTTACAACCTTGGCCATCAAGAGATGATTAAGCAAGGCGATGTGGTTACAGGTATGATTTAGACTTCAGCTTTATTGCTTTCTATACCTCACGCCATATGCATTGGTTGTATGACTGTCTTGTATTGGGCTTTGTCTTAATCTTATACTGTCCATCGAGAGCACTATTTGATATAGGATCTTCACACACCTTTCTATCTGAGGACTTCGTGTCGCATATCGGAGAACCTTCTTCTGTGGCGAATGATAGATTGGATGTGTTGCTGCCTAACGGATATTCGATGCACGTATATTGAGTTTGTTGCGTTAAGGTGCGGATAGGGAATCAAGAGTTTGAATTTGAAGCATCACTACTACATTTAGTAGAGTTTGATGTAATCATTGGCATGGACTGGCTCTTAGAGCAACATGCGTACATTAATTGTAGTCTCAAGATGGTCATATTAGGGCTAAATAAGGTTATGAAACTACCGTCTCTGGTGTAAAGGGATCGAGCAAGACACTGATGTCTATTATCCAAGTAGTCAAAGTAGTTCGTGAGGGTGTGGAGTTATTCTTTACTCTTTTAGAGCCTAAGAAGCCCAAGCCCGGTTTGATTAGTATTCTTGAGGTATCGGAGTTTGCTGACGTTTTCCCTGAAGATCTCCCTGAAGCTCCACCTCTGAGAGAGATTGATTTCACCATTGAGCTAGTGTTAGGTGCCAAGCCTATGTCACGCTCTCCATACCATCTAGCACCAAGGGAGATGGCAGAATTGAAGGTGCAGCTTCAAGAACTTCTTGATCAAGGTTATATGCTTCCAAGTTCGTCATCATGGAGCGCACCGGTCCTTTTCATTAAGAAAAAGGATGGAAGTTTGCGGCTGTGTATAGATTATCGAGAGTTGAATAAGCTGATTAAGAAGAATAGGTATCTGATTCCGAGAATCGATGATCTATTCAATAAGCTAGTTGGATTGACTGTGTACTCGAAGCAAGATCTTAAATCTGGATTTTATCAATTGAGAATCAGGGAAGGTGATATTCACAAGATGGCATTCAGTACACGTTATGAGCATTATGAGTTCACGGTCATGTCGTTTGTCCTAATGAATCTACCTTCAGTATTCATGGATCTGATGAACAGAACATTCACAGAGTACTTGGACCAGTTCGCGATAGTCTTTATTGACGATATCTTGGTGTACTCTCAGTCTAAGTAAGAGCATGCAGATCATTTACGCACTATTTTGGAGACCCTGAGGAAGAGTCAGTTTTACACCAAGTTATATAAGTGTGAGTTTTGGTTGTCTTCGGTAGCATTCCTTGGTCATGTGGTTAGTAGAGAGGGAATTGCGGTGGATCCGGTGAAGATAGTTGCGATATAGAAGTGGCCTATATTTTCTACTGTGGAAGAAGTCCGGAGTTTTCTGGGGCTTGCCGGCTAGTACAGGCGCTTCGTAGAGAACTTCTTGCGGATATTGTTACCCCTCACAGCCTTGACGAGGAAGGATCGGAAGTTTATTTGGTATCCGGCGTGCGCACAAGCTTTCGAGGAAATAAAGAGTCATCTGACCACGACTCCTATTTTGTGCTCGCCATATGGTTCGGAGGGCTATGAAATCTCCAGTGACGCTTCAGGGAGCGGCTTAGGCTGCTTTTTGCATCAACATGGGAAGGTGATAGAGTATGGCTCTTGCCAATTGAAAGTGCACTAGGGGAATTATCCGAACTACAATTTGAAGTCAACGGCCATGATATTCGCTCTAAAGCTTTGGAGGCACTATCTATATGAAGTAAAGGTTGATATCTTTACAAATCATAAGAGTCTGAAATATTTGATAGATTAGAAAGACTTGAATATATGCTAGTGGAGGTGGATAGAGTTCCTTGGGGACTACACCATCAAGATACATTACATTCCCAGCAAGGTAAATGTTGTTGCAGATGTGCCTAGTCATAGGGATCCTGCAAAGGTCAGCTGGATACAAATGCATGATGAGCATCTTATTCGAGATTTGGAGGCCTTAGAGATCTCTTGTGTTGATGGGATATCTAGTGATAAAGCATGTTAAACTGGACGGAGGTGCAATATGACCTCGCAGACCGGATTCAGCAAACATTGGAGCTTGATGACATCATAAAACGCTACTTAGTAGAGTCTCTGGATGGGTCAAATGCCCAGTTTATTATTAGTGAAGGCCTTTTGTGGAAGGACAGTCGATTGTGCGTCCCAAATGTGGGCAAATTATGGGAGGAATTGATGCACAAGGCATATTTCACAAAGTACTCAATCCATTCGGGGAGCACAATGATGTTCAATGACATTACAAAGTTGTTCTGGTGGCCAGGATTGAAGGACATAGCTCTATATGTGGCAAAGTGTCAGACCTATGCCCTAGTAAAAGCTGAATGTCAGAAGCCCAATAGATTTCTGAAGCCTTTACCTATAACAGAGTGGAAGTTTGAAGACATATCTATGGATTTCGTGCACGGCTTTTTAAGATTGCAGACAGGGAATGATGTCATTTGGGTGATCGTTGACCGTTTAACGAAGGTATCGCACATCATTTCGAATAGAAAGGACGATTTAGTAGAAAAGTTGGCGAAGCTTTATATTGACAAAATCGTACGATTGCACGGTGTGCCCTGCAGCATCGTTAGTGACAAAGATGAGCTTGTCACGTCTAATGATTGGAGGCTTATTCATCAACTGTTGGGTACCAAACTATATTTCAGTACGACCTTTCATCCTCAAACGGATGGTCATACCGAGAGGGTAAATAGAACGATCAAAGATATGCTTCACATGTGTGCCCTAGATTTTGGAAAGAGGTGGGAGGACCATCTTTATATGATCGAGTTTGCCTACAACAATTGCTACCAAGCAAGTATTCAGATGTCGCCCTTCGAGGCTCTTTATGGTAGAAAGTGCCGTACTCCCTTGGCGTGGCTAGAGACGGGTGAAATGAAGTTATTTAAGCAAAAGTAAGTTGAAGATGCTACTTCAAATATACATACAATCTGAGAGCAATTATTGACCGCTCAGGAATATGTGGCCTTTGTTACTTATGATCAAGGATAGACCACTCGACCATCTTTTCTGGAGATGGAGAACCTGCTAACTTCGCAGGAGAGCTTAGCTAGACAGATGGCTGGAGTCACTATCTCTAAAGGAGGTAGTGAGGCACTCTTCTCATGGAAGAAGAAGAGATGGGAGAAGAAGAAGAAGCCTGATGTTGGTGATGGCCCTTCAACTTCATATCCGCAAGAGAGGATCTATGCTCCTAAACATGATTGGAAGATGAATGAAGGGCTAAGGTACTACAGGTGTGAATAGCCTGGTCACTTCAATAAGGACTGTGAAAGTGAGGGATAGATCTAATATACTCTAGAGGGGGGTGAATAGAGTATATTTGGTGATTAAAACTTTTTGCTGAACAAGATACCTTGTTCTAAGACTTGGATGATACATCACAGCACAGTAGATAAGACTAATAAAAATAACAGTATCCTAACTAACACAGCCACAACAAGAACAAAAGAAAAAGGGCAACCAGACAACACAAGAACTTTATAGTGGTTCCCCAACCTGGCTACATCCACACTTCTACCACCCTAGTAGAAATCCACTCAGGTTTTTGTTCAGGTGACTGCCACCAATGAGCTTTTAGTAAGGTGCTCAAAAACCAAACCTCAAGTCTTTTGGTTAGGAGACTTTCAACCTAGAATCACTTTTGAAGGGAGTAGAGAACCCTTTTTACAGAGGGGGTGAGAGAGTGATGGTGTCTTCTCTTTCTCAAACAACTGAGAAGACTTGTGGATTTGATGGTGACAAAAGCTCCCCCTGAGATACTGAGTTTTTTCAGGATTAAATGGAGGTTTGCTTCAGGGTGATAGGCCTTCAAGCTTTCAACTTCAACCAGAAAAACTTCAGGAACTTCTTGACAGATGCAGTAGTAGTTGTCCTATTAAAGATTTCTGAGATAATGACAGAAGAAGACTCTTGATTTGGATGATTGTTCTTCTTCTTCAGAAATTTGTTCTTCTTCTGGTCTAGCAGTAGTTGATTTCTTGACTGATTGATTTTCTGTGTCTCGAGTATTCTGTATTTTTATTACTCTTCTGTCTTGTGTGTTGTATGTTTTACGGAAAGAAGGGAAATCTATATTTTTATATTTTCCATGTGGAATTCCATTTGAATTTTGAAATTCTTCCTGCAATTAATGCTGACGGCCTTGGAATTATTTGGTATTGATTTGTTTCCCCAACTGTCCCTTAGAAAAACAGCAGGCAATAATCCTGATGAAGACCATAATTAATGCTCTTGTCTAACGGTAATATTCAGAGAATATTAGAGCATTAATTACTCAGGAATCATTGCAATAAAATAGGAACAGGAGAAGAAAACAGCCAAGTCTGGATTCGTCGACCTGAGTCCACAGTTCGTCGAGCTGAGAATTGTTATTTGTCGAGCTGAGTTCCAAGATCATCGACCTCTGAATGGCTGACTGCTGCTTGATGACTTTCTTATTCTGTGCACCAAGTTCGTCGAGCTGAGATCCAAGATCGTCGTGCTGAGTTTGCATTCTGGACTTAGAATATTTAAGATGTCTTCTGGTGTTGAGTGTCGAGACATTATCTGGCGTTGAGTGTCGAGACATTATCTGGCGTTGAGTGTCGAGACATTATCTGGCGTTGAGTGTCGAGACATTATCTGGAGTTCCTTGAACTGAGAACAGGGAATAGAGAACAGAGTTCGTCGAGCTGATGTTCTGAGTTCGTCGAGCTGAGCACGACTTTTGTCGACCTGAGACTGACGAACATAGAACTCTTTTTTTAAGTCTTGAATTTTCTCTAAGTCTTGAGTCTCTGGCAGTGTTGGAGGCTGGTCCTTTGTATTGTTGACTCTAAGGACTTGACCTAGACTCTAGGACACAACCATGACCCTGGCTATACATGTTGGGTCATATCCTGACTTAGTGAACCTAGCCCAAATCCAATTAGGGATTCAACAATCTCCCCCTATTTGGGTGAGGTCACTATTTACAGACTCAATGATAAAAGGAAATGTACAAAGTAAGAAAACATATATCTGGCAGAGAATGAAATAATATATATACAGCAGATATATTTAAACAGTTAGCTTTGTATCATAGAACACTGTTTTTCAAAAAGTATACCATACACATAGGAGTTCAGGCTCTATTTCTTCTGTTTCTCTGCTCCTTTGCTCTTATCTCCAGGCTGAGTAAAAATGATTTCCCTGTCAGGATTAGCAGCTTCTTTCTTTGACATGTACATATCTGATACTCCAATCACTATCAGGGTGGAGGTTCTGGGTACTACAGCCTCTGGGTGTATTGTCATATATTCTGCAGGATTAAACACTTTCTTGCTTACTTGAAGTCTATCCAGCTCTTTCTCTCTGTATGAAGACATAGTAGTAAACTTAGTTGGATCTTCTCCTTCTTCTCTAGCCTTCTTAATTTGTGACAGACTAATTAACTCTTGGAGCCTAGCCATCCTGAAGTTGGGATCAACATCCTGACTGACAGATGATTGATCATCTTGAGGGGGTAGCAGGGTAACAGGTCTGAATTGAGTGGACTGTGCTTGGAAATTTGTTGTTGTTTGGCTTTCATCACTCTGTGTATATAGAGACATTGGAGGTGCAGTCTCACTATATTTTCCTTTAGGCTTATGAGATTTTGTATGCCTTCATTGTTGAGCTTGCTGTTTGGGAGGAGAAAATTCTGGTTTCTGATAGACTACCTCCATTATTTGCTCTGTATAACTTATATTCATTTGATGGCTGCTTCCTTGGGAATGTTGTCTAGATGGCCTTTCCTGCCTTTGATAAGTTCTGGTGATGGATGTAGGCCTGGAGGGTGCATCTGACCTTTGAGAAGTAGTTCCTGAAGCACCAGCGGCAGGAGGAGGAGGACCTCTCTTGAATTTCTGTGGGGGAGGAGAATATCTTCTGTTCTTCTTCCTTGCCTTTTGCTCATTTTTAGATAGCCACATCCAAGCTAGAATCCCTTTGTATGGAGTTATGATTTGCAGAATATAATAGCGAGTGTCATTTGTTGGATTGGGTTTTGGGGCAGATGGTGGAGGAGCTTTCCTTTTCCTTGAGATTTTCTTCCTCTTTGGGTCCTCATCAGAACCATCTTCATCATCATCAGAAGGCTGAGGATTGTCATATATAGTATCAATCTCTCTTATTATGTCATCAGAGATTGCTATCTTTTCTATCTTTGAAGAAGCTAGAGGGGAAACTGGAGAAGCATGTACATTAGTGCTTACAGCAGCTGATTTATTCTCTTCCTCAATGTCAGCCATGATCAAGGCATCTAGATCAGGCATGGGAGAGTCATCCATTACAAAAACTGGAGCTAGGGGGATGATACAATGGGTGAAACAATTGTGGAGAGGATGGAATGGCAGGGGTTACAAAACTGGCCTTGAGTTGTTTGACAACTTTAGGGCTTATTGGTGAGGTATATGAAATTATAGCCAATGATGGCTTAGTGTGGTCCTCTGGAGGAAAGCTCAAATGAACTGTATCAAAAAGTATTAACAGTTTTATAAGGTCAACTGTGGGATTTATAATAAAATCACCAACAGTTTCAGAGACCTGATCATCTAAATCCATATATGAATCTATAAACTGTAAGAAGTCAAAAGAATCACTATCAAAAGAATCATTATCAACAACTGCGGCTTCTGCTGCTTCTGCATCTGCTGTTGTTGTGTCCATATCCTGTTCAACTGGTTCTTTTGCTGCTGCTGCAACTGCTGCTACTTCTTCATGAAGTATCTCCCCCTGCCTGATTTCAGTAGGCACTGAAGCCAGACCCCCAACTGAAGAGGGAGCAGTAGTTAGGGCAGAGATTTGGGCAGCTAGAAAGGAGATGGAGGAAGCAAGTGGAGAGATAGCTTCTATTATGAGGGATTGTAGGAGGGGTGTGAGGAGGGTAATGAGTGGGGTGACAAGAGAGGAATCCAAGTGTGGGGAGGTAGAGGTTGGGGCAGTGGTTTGTTGAGTGGATATAGTAGGTGCTGGGGGAGTTAGAGGTGGAGGTGGAGGTGGGATTTGAGTGTCTAGGGGAGAGTCATTTGGAGGAGAGGGAGTGTTCAGTGGAGATGATAATAGGTTGAAGGATGGGAGTGATGAGAGGTTGGTGTGGGGGATATCAGCAAGATGAGATGGAAGAGGAGATTGGGTTGGTGTAGGTACAGATGTATCAGGCTAGGGGGAGGGAGGATTGGATGGTATGTGTGTAGGTGAGGAAGGAATAGTTGATGCTGATGGTGTAAGGGTATAGACTATAATGGTAGTGGAAGGTGGGGTTGGTTGAATTGCTAGTTGGGATGGAACTTGAGGGGCTGGAGGTGGTGGAGGGGTAGAGGAGATCCCTTCAGTGGGGTGGGGAGAGGCTGGTACAGCCCTTGTACTTTCTAAAGTTCTAGTGGAAGAGGAGGGAGCCTTGGCTGGCTTAGTGATGGTCCTCTCCCACTTGCTAAACAAGGAACAAGTGAGTCTCTTGATAGCATTAATGAATATGGTCGGAGAGACCAGTGATTCAGCAGCCTTTTCCTTAAGGAAGATCCCTAGGACCCTTCCAAAACAAACCTCCTTTTTGTTATTTTTCTTTTTAATTAGATCAAATAATATTTGTGCCCAGCTCACTATCTTTTTATTGACTATAGCGCACATGACCAGAAACTGATGCCTGGTTATGTAGTCATGTACGGTGTGCTTCCCTAGCAACAACTTCCCAACAATATCTACGAGAAATTTGTACTCGCAGACAGATGTTTCTTGAGCAACTTATTGAGGGTTTGTCCTGAATACCCAATCATGTCAAGAATCATATCGAACTCCTCTGAATCTATCTCCAGTTCTTCATCACCATTACTCAATCCAAAAATTTCAGTTAAAATATCAGTGGTAAGAGAGACAGCGTTATCCGTGATTGTTCCAGTCATCGTATTCTCCTCTGTAGTCGCTGTATAAACCCACTCCCTGATCTCGGTTCCTTATATTTTGATGCGAGTAGAAAGTAGAGTCTTCAGCTGTTGGTCTTCGAGTAATTGTAGAATATTCAGGAAGATTGGATCGGAGTACTGGAAAGATTCGAAGTCCAAATCGAACCCACTATCAAACTTCATTGCTGCAAGAGTTCCTGCTTGAATCGCCATGAGAGCACCTGCAAAGGAAAATGAAGATCAAGTACAAGAGAACTGAAAGCGCGGGACGGAGGTCGAAGAAAACCTAAATATAAGGTTTTTCGGAATATGAAACGACAAACTCCGGTGCACTAAAAGAAATAGTTCCTTGATCTGAGGTCGACGAAATAAATTGTAGTTAAACAAATCGTCGATCTCAGTCTGAAGGGTTGAAGAAATTTCGCCGTGCTCCGTTCGACGAAAGTTTTCTAAAGTAGGTTCGTCGATCTCAGGTCGACGAAACTAACTTTACTAACAGAGAGTTCGTCGATCTCAGATCGATGAATTCTTAAGAGTTCTTTGAGTGCAGACAGAAACTAAACTAAGTCTTCTCTATTGATCATTCCAAGATGATTTACAAAGAATAAGTGATTTCTTTCATCCAAGGGTTTGGTGAATATGTCAGCTTTTTGCAAATCAGTGTAGATATAGATAAGTTTAATTTTGTTTTTGTCTACACACTCTCTAATAAAATGATGCCTAATGTCTAAATGTTTAGTCCTATTATGATGGACTGGATTTTGTGCTATGGCAATAGCACTTGTGTTATCGCATAGTAGAGTTGAATTATTTAAGTTGAACCCATAGTCCAGGAGTTGGTTTTTAATCCACATCATCTGGGAACAATAACTGCCAGCTGCAATATATTCTGCTTCAGCAGTTGATGTGGACACAGATGATTGCATCTTACAAAACCAGGACATTAATCTCATACCAAGGAACTGGCAAGTTCCTGAGGTACTCTTTCTGTCCACTCTACATCTAGCAAAGTCAGCATCTGAGTATCCAGTTAACTCAAACTCTGACTCAGTAGGATACCAGAGACCTAGACTAGGACAACTCTTTATATATCTTAAAATCCTTTTTATAAAAATAAGATGAGATTCTTTAGGGTTCACCTGGACCCTAGCACAAAGGCATGTGGCAAGCATAATATCAGGCCTGATAGTTGTAAGGTATAGTAGGGACCCAACAATGCCCCTATATAATTTCTAATCCACAGGTTTCCCATGTGCATCAGAGTCTATTACAGCATTTGTATCCATAGGTGTTTTCTTTGCTGAGACATTAGCCATCCCAAACTTTTTAATAATCTCTTTAGCATATTTAGCCTGGGAAATGAAGATATCATCAGGGAGCTGCTTCACTTAGAGACTAAGGAAGTAGGAGAGCTCACCCATGCTACTCATCTCAAATTTTGAATGCATGAGGTCAGAGAACCTCTTGCATAATTTGGGATCAGTAGACCCAAATATAATGTCATCCACATATATTTGTACTAACAAGGTTTGATCCTTATGATGTCTAGTGAATAATGTTTTATCTACAATGCCTCTAATGAACTTATGCTCTATCAAAATGCTAGCTAAAGTCTCATACCAAGCTCTTGGAGCTTGCTTTAGACCATAGAGGGCTTTATGCAACTTTAAAACATGATAAGGATGGGTTGGAGAGATGAAACCTGGAGGTTGTTCAACATAGACTTCTTCCTTTAGTACTCCATTAAGAAAGGCACTCTTCACATCCATTTGATAGACTTTAAACTTCTTGTAGGCAACATAGGCAAGAAATATTCTTATTGCCTCTAATCTTGCAACTGGTGCAAATGTTTGGTCATAGTCTATTCCCTCTTCTTGCCTATAACCTTGAGCAACAACCCTAGCCTTGTTCCTCACAATCACACCTTAGGCATCCAGCTTGTTTCTCTATACCCATTTGGTTCCAATGACTGGGTAGTCTTGGGGTCTTGGAACCAAATCCCAAACTTTGCATCTCTCAAACTGGTTGAGCTCCTCTTGCATAGCCATGATCCAGTGGGGATCTTGCTCAGCATCTTTTATGGTTTGAGGTTCAACTTGAGTGAGGAAATAGGCATGCATCAAGTCTTGATTGAGTTGATGCCTTGTCTGTACACCTGCTTTTATGTCTTTAATCACTTGGGATCTGGGGTGATCCCTTAGTGTGACAAGGTCAGTAAGTGGAGTTGGTTCAGCAACAGTTGTTAGATTTAATTTCTCCTGTGGAATTATGTTTGTTGTTGGTTGAAGTTCAGTTACTTTTGTGCTTTCTTCTTCACTTTGTTCTTCATCTTGTGGAGAGGGATGTGTTGGATCCTCTTTGGAGAGGCTTAGACCATCCAAGTTCTCACACAAGTAAGGTACCTGTAGAGGGTTATTGGTAGAAATTTCTTTCTCCTTACAAGATATGTTAGTTTCATTAAATGTCACATGAATAGACTCTTCACTTTTCAGGGATGATTTATTAAATACCCTATAAGCTTTGCTTACTTGGGAATATCCTAGAAAAATTCCCTCTTCATCCTTAGCTTCAAACTTTCTAATATATCTCTTGTCATTATTATGTATATAACAAATACAGCCAAATACTTTAAAATATGTGATTTTAGGTTTCTTCCCTTTAAGTAATTCATAGGGAGTCCCATTCTTTAGCTTATGTATCAGGCTTCTGTTCAGTACATAGTTTGCTTTGCTTACAGCCTCTGCCCAAAAGGATAGGGGCATGTAAGCATCTGCAAGCAATGTTCCTGCAGCTTTAATCAGTGTCCTATTTGTCCTTTCAACTACCCCATTCTGTTGGGGAGTTCTAGGAGCTGAGAAACAGTGCATGATACCTTCCTTCTCATAGAACTCATGCATAAGAAGAGACTCAAACTCTGTACCATGATCACTTCTGATCAATGCAACATGAGTAAAGTACTCAATCTGTATGGCCCTGAAAAAATCTGTAAGAACCTTAAAGGTATCTAACTTAGATCTCAGAAAGAACACCCAAGTGAACCTTGAGAAGTCATCCACAATGACTAAAGTGTAGGATTTCCCTCCCAAGCTTTGTAGGCTATGGGTACAAAAAGATCCATGTGCAGCAAGTACAAGATCCTAGGTGAATCACTTTTATTTACTGATTTAAAACTAGATTTAGTTTGCTTGCCTAGTTGACAAGCCTTGCAGAGGCCTTCCTTCTTGTAGGGGCCAGAAGGTAAACCTCTCACAAGGTTGTCTTTAGATAGCCTAACAATGTTTTTCATATTAACATGCCCTAGTCTTTTATACCATAAATCATTCTGATTACTTATAATATTAAGTAGACAGATATCTGAATTGGAAGAAAGAAAATTAACTACATATATGTTTCCTTGTCTATTCCCAATTAAAACAGTTTGTTTCTTTTTATAAGAAATAGTATAGGCAGTTGGATTGAAGTGTACCTGATAACCTTCATCACATAATTGACTTATGGAGATGAGGTTATGCTTTAGTCCTCTTACATAGGTTACTTTGTTGAATGTAACTGCTCCAATCCTTATTTTTCCATAGCCTTCAGATTGTCCACACTTTGAGCCTCCAAAGATTACCTTTGGTCCTAACTTGGACTTGTAGTTGAGTAGGCTTTCCTTATTCCCAATCATATGCTTGGAGAAACCACTGTCCAGATACCATACTTGATTCTCACCTGGACAGCTCTTCATCTGCAAATAAAACAGTTAGTTGTTCTTGACCCAGGTAACCTTGGGTCCTTGTTGATTTATATAACTGTAACTAGAAATGTAAGAATATTCAGGTTGATCTTTGTAACTTTTAGGATGATATTTTTTTGGTTGTATTATCCATTGACTAAAAGGATTAAAATTATTATTAGATTTTAAGTTTCTGTTGTTAAGATCTGGGATCGACGATTTCTGGTTGGATCGTCGACCTGAGCTCGATGATGTTGGATGAGATCATCGATCTCTGCTCGAAGAATGAAAGTATTCATTCTTAGGGCACCAAAATCGACGATGTCTGGTTGACGAACCATACCGATATTGTCGATTGTAGATCGAAGAATGATTATTACTATAGTTTGCATTCAGAGATCGTCGTTCTGAGTTCGACGATCTGTTCATATATCGTCGATCTGAGTTCGATGATAACTGCTGAACATTGTTACTTGTATTATTCTTCTATTTTTTAGGTTTGTTCTGAGTTTCAATTTGTTCTAGAAATTTATTGACCTTATTAACCTGTTCAGTATTTTTCTTTCCTTTGTCAGACACAAAGTTTATAGGTTTTGAAAGATGATTCTTCTGGATTAGGGTTGGTTCACTGGATGAAGCTCCTAATCCTAGTCTGCAGTAATTGGTTCTTGTATTAAGTGTGCTGGTTATATCTAGCAATTTTAAGCTCCTGCAATTTAATGATTCTTCTAGCATTTTGGCTTTGCTAAGTTCAGAATTTAGAAAAGCAATTTGTTCATTTGCAGATTTTAATTCAATAGTTAGGTTTTCATTTTCTGAAGTGAGTTTATCTAGAGCATTTAATTTTTCTCTGAGAAGTTTGATTTCCTTCTCAGAGCTTATCAAATCTAAGCATGAATTTTTAAATTCAAATTTGTCATCAGATTCAAAGTCATGAGAGGCTAATACCTGATCTTCAGCTGATAGGCTTTCTTCATTGTCAGATTCATCTGTATCTGATCTGCTACTGCTGGCATCAATTGCCATAAGGCAAACTTTCTTTGCCATTGCCTCCTCTTCTTCTTCACTGGAACTTGAAGATGAAGATTCATCTTCAGTTTCACTCCAGCTTTTAGCCACAAACCCTCTGTCCTTCTTTTTATGCTTGCTGGAGGAGGGCTTGCAGTAATTCTTGCTCATTGAGTCCTTCTCTCTTCTCTTCTCCTTCTTCTGGTTCTCTGGACATTCTAAGAGAAAATGTCTAGGTTTCCTGTAGCCAAAACATACTACCTCTTTAGTGTAACATCCCCCAGATAGCTATACCCCCAGGTGAATTTGTCATGACAAGGTCATGACAAGGCCTGGGTAGTGTAGAAATCCCTTTAAATTAGGCAAAAATAGGGTTGAAAGCAGCTTGGTCTACAAATAGTAAATTCCAAATACCCTACCTAGGGTTTGACCTAAGGGCCTTAACCTATCCCAGTGACCCCACCACAACATCCCTAGGCCGTTTAGGAGCCCAAGGGGACATTTAGGACTCACCGGGGCCAGTCAAACAGGTCAAGTTGACCAAAGTCAACCCTAACCCTAGTTAGGTCAAAACGGTCAATTCCTCATCAATTGACCTAAGTGACCATCACCATATGGAGTTAGCTTCACTTCTAGGTCTAAAACATCATAAGATACCTAGTGGACAAAAAATCCCCATCACAGGGTCACTACAGGGCAAAATGACCAAAATACCCCTAATAGGCCAAAATGGTGATTTTCCATTGAACACCCTTATGGACCACCACAACTTCAAGTTGACCACACTCCTAGGGTCATAACCTTATAAGGGACCCAATGGTACAAAAATTCCATGGTTTGGTCAACCCTAAAGCCTAAGTTGACCAAGAAGTCAAACTTGGTCAACTAAGGTCAAATCACTTAAACCTAGCCCAACCCTTTGGGCTTGGCCCAAAGTGAGTGGTCAACAAACCTAATGGACTGATATTAAACAAAAGGAGTAAGAAAAATTTCCGCCATGATGAGTAGGAGAGAGAAAATTCCAAATTGGAGGAGAGAGAAGGTGGCGTTCATGGTCATTAAGGGGATACACCCCTTGGAATCCCCCATTGATGACTCCTTTCATCTCCCCTGATGAATTGGAGGGAATTCCAGGAGTTTTTCTGGAGGAATTGAGGGCAGGGGGGAGGTATATGGTGGTCGGCCATGGGGGAGAGGAGGGATCACTTGGTGACCTCTTAATGGAGCCCTCCTCCCATTAAAGTAAGCCCTCCATTAGATTTAGAAGGCTTTAAGCAATCGAAACCCCCATTTTCCCGTCCTTCCCGAGCTCTCAGAGGAGGAGATACCATGGCACCAAAGCTTGGAGGAGCAACAATGGCGGTCGGCGGATGGAGCAAGGAAATGCTCCAAATGAGGTCCAATCCTCCTTCCCTATCCTTGTGCTAGATCTAGATCGGTTTAGGTGGAGAAATCGGGCTCAATTGAGCCTGATTGGGAACTTGGAATTTTCGGATTTCCCATGAAAAATAACGGTGTGAGTTCGCTGGAAACCGCCGCCTCCGGCGGCATGGTCGCCGCCAAACGCTAGCCACCACCTCAACGGAGGTGGTGGCGGTGGTGGCCGGCAGGGGAGGTGGTCGTGGTGGCCGGAAATTGGGCTGGAAGGTGCTACAGGCGCGGGAAATCTCAGCCCTTAGCTGATTGTAGAAGATAAACAGATCCCGTCCAAAATAAAACTTATAATAATTATATTATTTGTGATTTTTTATTCCCTGAACATGCACTGTTTTGAACCCGAAATATGAGGCCCTTAAAGACCCCTACTGTAAAAGTTGTCAACATAAAAAATGTAGCCCTTGAAGTCTAGTTTAATGAAAAATTAATTTCACTCGATTTGGAGTTTTGGTTAGACCACAGCACACATTGTGGTGAGGTCTATCCATAGGGCTATCCTGAGATTGATTTCGATGCCCACATCAATCCAGACCTTCAAATAACCTGAAATTTGGGGTTTGGGCTATTGTTAGCCATACCTAAAACATATCCAAAAATCAGAATTTTTGGAGAATATTTTTCTATAGTTTTTGTAAAAATTTAATAATTCATGTATAATTTAATTAGCTGTCCTAAACACCTCAAAATCCCCCCAAATTTGGGTGGGGGTCTTAGGGGGAATGTTGGTACCCTAGATTGGATTTGAGTTCAGTCTTCTCTTTTATTCTCTTGACCCAAGATTTATCTATGGTCAAAGGTTAGTTGTTTAGTTAGATTGCTCTAGTTATAGAGTTGTCACTTATCCAGATGAAAATTTGCTTAAGTTGTTTTTGGTTCGACTATGGTCGAACGCCGCTTGACTATCGTCGATCAACTGTTCGACGATCGTCTATTAGTTGGTCAACTATCGTCAGTCAGCAGATCGTCTATATCTGAGTTAGTTCAACTCTTGTTAGCTCGACGCTCTGTGGTATCTGCCTCGTCGATCGTCAAACCCCGCTGGACTTCTTTTGACCAGATAGATTTCTTGATAGTTCAACTATTTGCTTGGATAGTTAAACTATCTGATAGTTCGACTATCTGTTTGATAGGTCAACTATCTGTGTTGTTTGATAGCTCGACTATCTGTTTGATAGGTCGACTATCTGCTCTGTTTGATAGTTCGACTATCTGCTTGGATAGTTCAACTATCTGATAGCTCGACTATCTGTTTGATAGGTCGACTATCTGTCTTCTTTGATAGTTCGACTATCTGTTTGATAGGTCAACTATCTGTTGTATTTGATAGTTCGACTATCTGTTTGATAGGTCGACTATCTATTTTGCTTGATAGTTCGACTATCTGTTTTATAGGTCAACTATCTGTTTTGCTTGATAGCTCGATTATCTGTGTTGATAGGTCGAATATCTGATAGCTCGACTATCTATTCTGATAGGTCGACTATCTGCTGAGGTAGTTCGACTATCTTCTTTGATAGTTCGACTATCTGTGTCGTTCGACTATCTGTTCTGATAGGTCGACGATCTCTGTGCTTCGGTCGACGATCTCCGAAGGTCGTTCGACGTTCTTCTGTCTGTCTTTAGTAATTTTGTACTCCTTCTATTCTATGATTTAATTCCTATTTATCTGGCATATTTTATTAAAGATTATTTCATTGATTTTGTGCATACATCTCAAGGCAATCTTTGCCCCATCCTTTGTGCATAAGTCAAGCTTTATCTGACAAAGTTCTTTGTCTTATTAGTTGAAATATCTTTTTGCTTTATCTGCCATGCTGTCCTTTATAGCCGTTAGACTCAAAAAGTCTTCTTTGGCCGTAAAGAGTTTAGTTTGATGTGACTTTCTTTAGTACTCCTGTTATCAGATTGGTTTTACAGCTTCTTAGAAAGCTTTATCCCCTTATAGCATGTCTGCCTGCAGGATATATTTTTGCTTTATACTTTTTGCAGCCCAGATTGTAGATCTCAGAAGAAGACAAAATTCAAACCAAGTTTAGAGCCGTTGCAAAGGCCCATATATAAAGAGCTTCTTTTGAAAGAAGAAACAATGCACAATAACAAGAGACACAAGATATACAGATTAAAAAGCAAGAAGAGTTACAGCTCTCAGTCATTGATATATTCAACTGAGAAGATCATCCCTCTTCAACATTCTTCTTCAACCCTGAGTCCATCCTGCTTACAGGATCATTTACTCAGTGCCTAGAAGAAGAAAAAGAAGAAAGGAGCTGATTAAAGAAGAATAACCTATTACAAATCAAGAGTCTTCTTCAAGCTTCTCCTTCAGAACTCCAAGACTGTTCTTTGTCTCAAGTTCAGAAGAGTTCCCGCACCCTGAAGCAAGACTTCTTCCTGGATATTCTCTAAGTCAGGGGGAGCCTTGATTTTTTAGAGCTTTCTAGCTCTGTACAATCCACTAGCTTCTCTAATCTGTTTTAACAATAGATAAGAAACTTTAACTCTCTCAACCTCCTGTATAAAGGGTTATTACTCCTTTCAAAAGTGAACCTTGGTGGCAGGGCACCTGATCAAAAACCTGTGTTGGATTTTGAGCTCCTGATCAAAAGCTCAAAGGGTCTACTTGATCTACCAGAAGCAGATCAGTTGGTGGCAGGGCACCTGAACAAAAACCTGTAGTGGATTCCTACTAGGGTGGTAGAAGAGTGGACGTACCTATTTAGAGGGAACCACTATAAACTTCTTGTGTCATCTGTGTAGCTTTATTTAATTTATTGCATTGTGGCTGTGAGTAGAAATAACTAGGATTGCTAGTTGCTGTGATAGGACCAAAGCTCAACTGTAATTACAGTTAGCTTTCTCTAGTGCACTTCACTTTGTGTTAGGCTCTAGGGTTTCAAATATCTATAAACTCATTCCGCAAATTAACTCTAAGGGAGTTGAGTAGGGTGTCATAATTTTTGAATACTATATTCACCCCCCCCCCCCTCTAGAGTTGTATCTATCCTCACTTTCAATTGGTATCAGAGGGAGGTTGTCTGACTGTACAGGCTAACACCTGAGTCACAAGATCCTGATAGATACCAAGCTTATTGATATTCACTTCATGGCCTAGTTCAAGGATTACTCTAGCACCAGACCTCCAGCTTGCAACTTAGCTAAGTTTAGCATCTGGAAGGCAAGAATAAAATTATATATGAACTCTATTGATGGAGACATTTTTTCTTCTATTTTGACAGGACCTCCAAGACCTCCTGCTGCAGCCACTGCTACAACATCTACAAATCTTAGTGTTGTGCCTCCTCCAGACTATAATGATGCCTACAAGAAGGCAAAAATAGCTGATGCCAAAGCTATGAACATTCTGGCTCAGACTATGTCTGATGAAATCTTCTAGAAAGTGGTTGATTGCATCTCTACAAAAGCCATGTGGGACTCACTGAACCAGATTGTAGCTGGTTCAGCTGATGAGAGGAAGGACAGAAGGTCCAACCTTATATCCTAGTATGAAAACTTCAAGAAGACTGAAGCTGAATCAGTTGAAGCCATGTACAAAAGGCTCAGCTCAATCTTCAATGAGCTAAGAATCCTTGATAAGGAGATTACATTGACAGAGGTCAATGATAAGATACTGATGTGCTTCCCTAGCACATGGGATCTTAGGATCTGGCCCATCAAGGAGGCCAGAAGTACAACTGAAATCTCAACAGAAGCTCTCCTTGGCAAGCTCAAGTCTTTTGAGCAAGTGCTGAAGACTAGAGAAGCTGAGGCTGAAGCAAAGACTCCAACTCCAGTAAGAAAAGAGCAAACTCTTGCTCTCAAAGTTGTTGATGCTTCTGAAGGAAGTCAATCCAATGAGGAGCTGATGACACTCTTTGCCAAAAGGTTTCTTAAGATGGGAAGAAAATACTTCAGAAAGAAATCTTCAAGATATGAAGATAAACCAAGGTATGACAGATCTCCTGCTAAAGAAATTATTTGTTATGGTTGCAGGAAACCTGGTCACATTCTACCAGAGTGTCTAGAGGAAAAGAGCAAAGAAAAGAGAATGGAAAAAGAACATCACAAGAAACACTCCAAGTCCTCCTCCTACAAAAATAAGAAGAAGGAGAAAGGATTTGTTGCTGAAACATGGAGTGACTCTGATGAGGAATCTTCCTCCTCAAGCTCTAGTGAAGATGAGGAAGAGAAGAAGGCAAAGGAAATCTGCCTTATGGCAATTGATGCCTGCAGTAACCACTCAGCTACAGAGAGTTCTGAGGATGATGAAGAAATGCCTACAGAAGATCAGGTATTATCTTCATATGATTTTTCTTCTTCTGAATTTAAATTTGAATTTAAATCCCTTTGCTTAGATCTAATTAGTTCAGAAAAGGAAATTAAGGAACTTAGAAATAAGTTGGCTGAATCAGAATCTATTTCCATTGAAAATGCTAGGTTAGAAGCAGAACTCACTAAGTCTAGTGAAGAAATAAAGTTTCTTAAAAATGAACTAGCAAAGTCCAAGAGATTAGAAGAACCCATAAATGGTAGAAGTCTTAAGCTGCTAGAAATCACTAGCATGACAAACACTAGGTCAGGCAATAATAAGCTAGGCTTAGGAGCCTCATCAAGTGAACCCCCATTGGTTCTTAAAAATCATCTTTCAACTCCAGTGAACTTTATTTCAGCTGATGGAATAAAGAACACTGAGCAAGTAAAACAAGTTAATCAAGCCTTAAATAAAGCTAAGAGAGAAAAGAGAAAACAAAAGTTTAAAGAACTACAAAAAGCGTCGAACGCTGCTCGACGATCGAAGGCTCAATGGTCGAACGAAGCTCGACGATCTGAGCATCCATCGTCGAACGCTGATCGACGATTTCAATTTGATTTTCAAAATTACAACCAGAACCTTAGAAACCCTAATATAAATAGAAATCCTAGGTTTGTAGACCCATTAACTGCTTTGAGTATCCCACCTAGGAGATCTTACCCTTTAGGATATAAACCTCAACCTGCTTATTCTTTAATTTCAAGTTTTCATTATGTGAAGAATAATGGACCCAAGGTTACCTGGGTCCACAATGTCTAATTGTCTATTCTGCAGGTAAAGACCTATCCATATACTAATGACAAATAGTATTTGGATAGTGGCTGTTCCAAACACATGACAGGAAATAAAGACAATCTGTCAAGATTCAAGGCCAAGCTTGGACCAAAGGTGATCTTTGGGGATTCCAGCTGTGGTCAAACTGAAGGATATGTTAGGACTACCATTGGAGCAGTAACTTTCAAGAGGGTTGCATATGTAACTGGACTGAAGCACAACCTTATCTCAGTAAGCCAGTTATGTGATGCAGGATATCAGGTATCTTTCACTAACACTCTCTGTAATATTACTTTAAATAGTAATGTTGTATTAGTAGGCATTAGACAAGGTAATATTTATTTAGTACATTTTAATTCAACCCATTCTAAAATCTGCTTATTTAATGAAGTAACAAATAACAACACATTATGGCATAGGAGGCTTAGCCATGTTAACCTCAAGAACATATCTAGGTTATCTAAATACAACCTTGTTAGAGGTTTACCTTCTTGCCCCTACAAGAAGGAGAGCCTATGCAAGGCTTATCAATTAGGCAAGCAAACCAAAAACTCCTTTAAATCTGTAAATAAAAGTGATTCACCTAGAATCCTGTATTTATTACATTTTGACCTTTTTGGTCCAATAAATGTAGAGAGTCTAGGAGGGAAGTATTACACTTTAGTAATTGTAGACGACTTCTCTAGGTTCACTTGGGTGTTCTTCTTGAGAACTAAGGCCGATAACTTCAAAGTTCTTACAGATTTTCTACTATGTATGCAAACTGAGTATTCTACTTATGTTGCCTTGATCAGAAGTGATCATGGTACTGAGTTTGATTCTCTTCTTATGCAAGAATTCTGTGAGAAAGAAGGTATCAAACATAGCTTCTCTGCTCCTAGAACTCCCCAACAAAATGGGGTAGTGGAAAGGAAGAATAGAACCCTGATTGAAGCTGCTGGTACATTATTGGCAGATGCTAACATGTCTCTTTCTTATTGGGTAGAAGCTGTTAGCACAGCCAATTATGTCTTGAACAGATGTCTTATACACAAGCTTAAGAGTAAAACTCCTTATGAGTTGCTTAAAAGAAAGAAACCTAAAATTAATTATTTTAGAGTATTTGGTTGTGTAGTATACATTCATAACAATAACAGAGAATACCTTAGAAAGTTTGAAGCAAAAGCTTCAATGGGAATTTTTCTTGGATATTCCCAAGTAAGCAAAGCTTATAGGGTATTTAATAAATCAACTTCTAAAATTGAGGAATCTGTACATGTTTCTTTTGATGAATCTCAGATATTTTACAAGGATAAGGAAACTTCCCCTTTCTCAAGTTCATTGTAGGTACCAGAATCTAATAAAGATGTCACTCAAGAGATTCTCCATCTAATCAACTCTTCATATCACTGATTCAGACAGTGATGAAGACTTTGCAGAAGTAGTTGCTGTACCACCAACAGTTGATCCAATTCCTCCTGAGGAATTAATCCCAACTGTTGCTGAAGATCACATCCCACCAGCTGATCTTGTCGCACTTAGAGATCATCCTACATCTCAAGTGATTGGAGACATATCAGCTGGTGTACAAACAAGACACCAATTAAGACAGGATGTGATGCATGCTTGTTTCCTTTCACAAGTTGAGCCCCTCACAATAAAAGATGCTGAGCTAGATCCCCACTGGATCATTGCTATGCAAGAGGAACTCAATCAGTTTGAAAGATGTAAAGTATGGACTTTGGTTCCAAGACCAAAATGCCAACTGATCATAGGCACCAAGTGGGTGTTTAGAAACAAGTTGGATGCAAATGGAATTATTGTAAGGAATAAAGCTAGGCTTGTAGCTCAGGGCTACAGATAGGAGGAAGGTATAGATTATGACCAAACCTTTGCTCCTGTTGCAAGGCTAGAGGCAATAAGGATCTTTCTAGCCTATGCAGCCTATATGAAGTTCAAGGTTTTTCAGATGGATGTCAAAAGTGCCTTTCTAAATGGTGAGCTAAAGGAAGAGGTATTTGTTGAACAACCACCTGGGTTTGTTTCTTCAACTCAGCCCTCACATGTTTTCAAGGTGCAAAAAGCTCTTTATGGACTCAAACAAGCACCCAGAGCCTGGTATGAGACTCTAGCTAGTTTCCTGTTAGAGCACAACTTTGTTAGGGGAGTACTTGATAGAACCCTTTTCGTTAAGCACCACAAGGACACAATCCTGTTAGTTCAAGTGTATGTGGATGATATTATTTTTGGCTCCACTGATCCCAAACTGTGCAAAAAGTTCTCTGACTTGATGCATTCTAAGTTTGAGATGAGTAGTATGGGTGAGCTGTCTTACTTTCTTGGTCTCCAAGTAAAGCAAGATGCTAATGGCATCTTCATCTCCCAATCCAAATATGCCAAGGAATTGGTAAAGAAGTTTGGGATGGCTGATGCTTCAGCAATGCATACACCTATGGCTACTAATGTAGTTATAGATTCTGATGATCAGGGTAAGCCAGTTGATCAGAAAAACTATAGGGCCATTGTTGGTTCCCTGTTGTATTTAACTGCAAGTAGACCAGATATAATATTTGCTACATGCCTATGTGCTAGATTCCAGGTCAACCCCAAGGAATCTCATGTGATTCTTCTCAAGAGAATTTTGAGATACCTGAAGGGATGTCCAAATCTAGGACTATGGTACCCAGCAGAATCAGAATTTGAGTTAATTGGATACTCTGATTCTGACTATGCTGGTTGTAGAGTTGACAGGAAAAGTACCTCAGGAACTTGTCAGTTCCTGGGAGAGAGATTGGTCTCTTGGTTCTGTAAGAAGCAGGCTTCTATCTCAACTTCAACTACAGAGGCTGAATATATAGCAACTGCTAGTTGTTGTTCACAGATCCTGTGGATTCAAAACCAGCTTTTGGATTATGGGTACACACACAAGAACACAAAAATCATGTCTGACAGTACCTGTCACAACCCGCATTTTCTCCGAATTAAGAATTATCAGAGTAAGAGAAAACACGCGTCATGATGTCACGTCAAGCAGGGGATAACTGCTGACGCTCAGGCAAATCCAACTACAATCTTTATACAAGAAAATCATGTGCTTAATGAATAGAAAATCAATTATGTTTAGAGTCCGTATCCCTCGGCTCAGTGGATCATCTAGTCCACAAAAGAAAACTATATTTAAACGCTGCGGAAAATACTTTAATTAGGTTTTACACCCTAAAGAGCGCATAAGGGTCCCAAGAGAACCACTCATGCTATGCAAGACACTACACTTAGTTTATATAATATATATAAGAAAACGGTTTTCGTACGTGATTTGGAATATAGTGATTAAGTTTATAAAAACATGCTGATCATGAGCTTCATTTATAGTAGTATTTATAGTTTAAAAATAACTAGCAACCTAGCATAAAACCTTCTCAAAGCAAGTAGACTATCTCCAGAAAAAAATAAATGGTAGCAGCAATAGTATATATCTAGTACAAGGTAAAAACTACTAGTGGGCGCCAACAACCTGACACGAACCCACCAGCACACATATATGTCTGTAAGAAAGTACTGAAAACAACCTCACAAACAAGGTAAACAAAACTCCAAAGTCCGGGAGTCCACCAACAACAACACCTCCAACTAGCCACCAGACCGGCTACAGCTCAGAACCTGGGGTATTCCAAAAGAAAACAGAATACCTCAGCAAGCAAAAATCAAGGTAAAACTGCATGAAAGAGTCAACCAAAAGGACAAAATAACAGAAAACATGCAGTAGAAAGAGTCACAACTGTCCAAAACAGGACAACAAGAAATGCACAACGTGCAAAGAAACAGCAACGACCCAGCCCAGGAACAACATCCTGCAGGGCCTACTAGACTACCAAGAGCCAGAATGCTGCAACACTACCAAAGAAGAAACTTCTAACACCCTAAACTGCGGGAAGTGATAGTAACAAAAACAACAACGAGGAACCGGATCGAAGACAAACGCAGTCCCCCAATCCACCATGTCCAAGTCAAAAGCTCGAGGGTCAACACGTGAAAACACAAGGGACCTTCCACCCGACATGCCCAGCCCGTACCTGGAGCAAGAAATCCATGGGTGGCCTTGGCTATATCACACAACTCCACCCCCATAAAGAGCTACAACCACCACTACTATCCACGACCCACGATTCGGCCTTTAGGAAAAAAATAAAGAAAACGGCCGACAAGAAAAACCCAGAAATACAACTGGAAAACCACTCGGAAACGAAATACAAGGTAAAGGAAGAGTGTTGAGATAAACCAACACGACTAGGCGTTGAGTGAAACCCACTGAGTGCCTACCTAAACTTTGGCCTTGAGTGAGCTAGCCTCACTCGCCGCCAAAATTAAGTTACTACCCACAAGCCCACTAAAGAAAACGGAGCTCGACGACAGTCGAATGACCAAGGCAGAAGATCCAGAACTCAAGTAATTGCCTGCCACTTGAGTAACTAAACTCCCGCACTCGAAATCACCTAAATTCGCCTATCAAAAGAAAATATACAAAGCGCACGATCAGTGACGCACGATCAGTGGTCGTGCGCACTCATCGGCTGATGATCGTGCGAAACGAACCTGGAAACCTGACAGAAAACCTAGCAACTGCGCACGATCAGTGTCGCACGATCAGTGGTCGTGCGCACTGTTGCCAGCGCTCGTGCGATTGCCCGAGACAGAACTTTGGAAACTGAAATTTATACGCGCACGAACAGAGGCACACGACCAGTGGTCGTGCGCCCTAAAGGTTAATGACCGTGCGCGGCAAACCTGTACCGTTTGGAATTTTCCGAACGACACCGGAACGCGCACACGACTCACGCCACTGCAGTAGCAGTAGACAACTATCAACGTCGCACGCTACTACCGTATAAACTATGCCTAACCATTCGAATAATACCATAACGAAGGAAATTGGCAACCACACCCCCCTCCTAACTCTCCCTCTCGGCTACGCCCGAACCAGAGCATCAATCAAAATTAAAGGAAAACAACGGCTTCGCGCCGACAAATTGGATTCCAAACATCACAACATAGGGGGGGTTTCAGTAGGAAGAACTAAGCTCTACAGTTAGCAAGAAAACGAGAACAACAAGGCCTCTAACCTGGGCTAACCGGGATTTCAATTTCAGCAAATAAAATCAAAGAAAACACTTGGCAAGGGCAAGAATACCACTTGCCTCAAATCTCAGCGAAGCTTTGGACTGCTTTCCTCCTCTTCGCACGGATCAAGACGGCCGCAACACCTAGAACAAAGACTCGGCCATTAATGGCGGAAAACTTCCAAAACTGAAAATTCCAATCCTTCCAAAACTCCACGAAAATCGAATTTCTTACCGCAGGAATGAAGGTCTCGACGAGAGCAATCCGTATCCACTCTCGGAATCGAATTCCGTCCACAAACGCTCCGGGAATCGGCGTCCGAAGGGAAGGCTCGGCGGTTATTTCTCTCGTACAAGGGGCGGCGGTTTCTTACGTGAAGAAGATGATGGGGCTTTTCATTTCATCTTATTATGTATATATATATATAATTATATAATTATATAACTAATTACAAAATTACATAAAGCACCAAATCGACGCGAAAACCGATTCACCTCGGAATTCGACGAAATTCGCACCGTAGCTAAATACCCACGCTACGAACACAACGGCGAAGTCGAAATTAACTTTCGACGAACAGAACTCGAGTTATGCCCAAACAAAGCCAAACACAAACATCCCCCCGAGAGGCCACACCGGGTCACCAAAACGACTCGGTTTGCTAGGGAGATCTTGCCAACAGGCTACCAACCAGGGCACTCAGTTCCAAGGAGCTAAACCATACTCCACACATGGCACAAGCCACGGAAACGCGTCATCGTAACGCCAAACGAGAATAAAAATAATCGCTGAAAAGACGGGGCGTTACAGTCACTCCCCCTAAAAGAAAGTTTCGTCCCGAAACTTTACGCACAACCCTTCTACAAAAGAAGGAAGAAGTAACAAACGGAAGTTACAAAGGGAAACATACCGATCAAATCAGAGAAACAGGTGAGGGTACGCCCTCCTCATGGCCGACTCTAGCTCCCAAGTCGCGCTCTCCAAATCCTGATTTTTCCATAGAATTTTCACCATCGGTATGGACTTCTTTCGCAGCACACGCTCCTGAGTATCCAAAATACGAACTGGCACCTCAACGAAAGAGAGGTTGGGCTCTAACTGGGGCACAACATCCAAGAGTTGCCCACTGCTGCGCACACACTTCCGCAATTGGCTAACATGAAAAACATTATGAACACCAGGGAAGTTCGCTGGCAAATCCAATCTATATGCAGACACACCAATCCGCTCCAAGACCTCAAACGGGCCCACATACCTTGGGTCCAATTTCCGATTTTTTACCAAATCTCTTCACACCAACCATTGGAGAAACCTTGAGGTATACATGATCCCCTACTGAAAATTCCAAAGCAGACCTACGCCGATTGGCGTTCTTTTCATACCTCTCCTGGGCTAAACGAAGCTTCTCCCGAATAAGCTTCACGGCGACTTCCATCTCTTCTAGAGCATCAGGACCCAACAAAGGCTTCTCACCAGCCTCAGCCCAAAACAACGGAGTCCTACAGCGCCTCCCATACAAGGCTTCGAACGGAGCCATCTGCAAGCTTTCCTGATAACTGCTATTGTAAGCAAATTCCATGAGTCGCAGACGCTCATCCCACGCTCCACCGTGGTCTAAAATATAGCACCGGATCATATCCTCAACAATCTGATTGACCCGCTCCGTCTGCCCATTGGTCTGAGGGTGGTACGCAGTAGAATACCTCAGATCCGTACCCAAACCCTCCTGCAGACTCTGCCAAAAACGAGAAGTAAACCGGGAGTCTCGATCAGAAATGATGCTAACTGGCACACCGTGGAGTCGGATGACTTCATTCAAGTACAACTCCGCTATCTTCTTCATCGGGTAATCAATCTTATAAGGCACGAAGTGAGCACACTTCGTCAATCTATCCACTATAACCCAAACAGAATCAAATCCTCTCGGGGATTTTGGCAAACCCGTAATGAAGTCCATAGATATACTCTCCCACTTCCAAGTCGGGATATCTAGCGGAGTCAACTTACCACCAGGCCTTCCATGATCGGCCTTCACACGCTTGCAAGTGTGACACTCAGCAACATATCGGGCTATATCTCCTTTCATACCATACCACCAAGCAATTTGCCTTAAGTCACGGTACATCTTCGTAGATCCTGGATGGTAGGCAACGCTGGAACCATGAGCCTCACTGCAAATCATACTCTTAATGTCCCCAACAGCGGGAACGCAAAACCTGCCGCGGTACTTCAAAGTACCCGTATCATCAATAGAAAAATCTGGCAACTCTCCCTTCTCTGTCCTGGTAAAAAGGTGCAACAGATCCGGATCGTCCTTCTGATGCAATCTAGTCAAAGAAATCCAGGACGGCTCTTCCACTGATAAGCTACTCTGTAAACTACAGCATCCCACTGAAATATCCATAAGGAGGAACTCCTCAACTAATCGATCGGCGGAGAGGTTAAAGATCTTTCCCGTCTTTCGGCTCAGGGCGTCGGCCACCACATTGGCCTTACCCGGATGATACTGGATTTCCACATCATAATCCGCTACATACTCAAGCCACCGCCGCTGACGCAGATTCAACTCCTTCTGCGTGAACACGTACTTCAGGCTCTTATGGTCAGTAAAAATCTTGCACTGAGCCCCATAAAGTAAGTGCCTCCACAACTTCAACGCATAGATAACCGCTGCAAACTCAAGGTCATGCGTAGGATAATTCCGCTCATGAGTTTTCAACTGCCTTGACCCATAAGCAATTACTTTTCCATCCTGCATTAATACGCATCCCAGACCTATATGCGAAGCATCCACATATACATCATAATCCACGCCCTCAGTAGGTAGGGTCAGAACGGGAGCAGTACACAATCTCCTCTTTAACTCCTGAAAAGCTTCTTCGCACTTCTCGCTCCAAACAAAAGCCACATTCTTCTGAGTCAGCTTGGTCAATGGTGCGGCTAGAGAAGAGAAACCTTCCACGAATCTCCTGTAATAGCCAGCCAACCCTAAGAAACTTCTGATCTCCTTAGGAGTATTCGGCCTACTCCAATCCGTCACTGCTGCAATCTTTTCTGGGTCAACCGAGATCCCATCCTTGTTCACCACGTGGCCTAAAAAAGAAACCTGAGGCAACCAAAATTCGCACTTGCTCAACTTGGCGAATAACTTGTGGTTCCTCAACTCTGATAGGACCAAATGCAAATGCTGCTCGTGCTCCTCAGCACTGCGAGAATAAACCAACACGTCATCAATGAAGACCACAACGAACTTGTCTAGGAAATCCTTGAACACCCTGTTCATCATATCCATGAAGGCTGATGGTGCGTTGGTCAAACCAAACGACATCACCAAAAACTCAAAGTGCCCATGCCTCGACCTAAACGCAGTCCGTGGAATATCTGCCTCACGGATCCTGAGCTGATGATAGCCCGAACGAAGATCGATCTTGGAGAACACCGTGCTACCACGCAACTGGTCAAATAAATCATCGATCCTCGGCAGAGGGTACCTGTTCTTGATAGTGACCTTGTTCAACTCTCTATAGTCGATGCAAAGCCGCATCGACCCATCTTTCTTCTTTACGAACAAAACAGGAGCACCCCAAGGCGACGAACTCTGCCTGATAAAACCTTTAGCCAACAACTCATCTAACTGAATTCGCAACTCCTCTAGCTCACGAGGGGCCATCCGGTACGGCGCCTTAGCAATAGGACGCGTACCCGGCTCCAAATCAATAACAAACTCCACATCCCGCTCAGGAGGGATACCAGGAAGATCATCAGGAAGAACATCGGCGAAACCACGAACAATAGGAATCTCCTCCAAGCGTGGCACGCTAACAACGGTTCCAACCACCGAGACTAAACAAACACAACAATCAGAAAGAAACAATCTCTGAACACATACCGCAGAGAGAACAGGAGAATCCTGACACGGATCAGCATACACGCTGCCGGGCTGACCGTCGTCCCTGATGAAGTCCAAGCGCTTTCCCTTGCACTGAATGACCGTATCATACCGAGAGAGCCAGTCCATGCCCAAAATGACATCGAAGTCCTCTAGATCAATCATCTTCAGATCCGCCTTCGCAAGAAAATCCCCCAACAAAACCGGGCAATCCAAAATACCCAAATCTGACAACACAGATTCACCAGAGGGAAACTTGACACGGAAGGAATCCCGAACACGATCTAGAGACAACCGATGACGCTCCACAAAGGCTCTAGCCACGAACGAGTGGGTAGCGCCGGAGTCAAACAGAACACGCGCCCAGCGGTTCTTCACCTTAAATTTCCCTATAGGAACGCACAAAGCTAAGGAACTAGCACAACAGTACCGCAAATAATCTAGCAACTAAACTACCAGGCTAGAAAGAAAAACAAAAAAAAACAACCAACTACTAACCTGAGATCACCTGGGTCGAAGTCTGAGCCTCCTCGGAAGAAATCACGTTCAGCTTCCCTTTTCCCTTGTCCACATGCTGAGGTGGAGGCAAAGCCTGCAATGGAACTGCAGGAAGAGCTGACTGGACCTGAGGACACCTCGACTTAACATGACCCTTCTGCCCACACTGATAGCAGACTCTAACCCTGGACCAACACTGGGCTGCATCATGCCCGGATCGCTTGCAAACTGAACAGGAGACATCTCTCCCAGGAGCACCCTGAATAGCATGAACCTGCTCCTTCTTCTGAGCTGCCGCCTTCTTGAAACACCTCTCAACAGGATGGCCTGACCGGCCACAAAAACTGCACACCACCCTGCTCCTCTTTCCCGGAACAGCATCGGGTACCAGGGGTTTCTTCTCCTCTACCAACTTCCTCTTATCCTTCCTCAACTGCTGGCCTCTGCTCTTCGCCATCTCAATGGCCTCAACCTTAAGAGCAGCCTCTACAACTCCAGCATAAGTCACTGACCCATAAGCACTGGCCAACTGCTGCACCTCACTCCTCAAACCACCGAGGAATCGCTTAACTCGATCAGCCTCCACGCTGACCAATCCAGGGGCAAAACGGCTCAACTTACTAAACTCTATCTCATACTCACCCACCGTGAGCTGCCTTTGCTTCAGATAGAGGAAATCATTCATGAGGCGGTCACGCTCGACCGAGGGTAAGAACTTCCTCAACAGCATCTCCCTGAACACTTCCCAAGAGCATCCAGCCACTAAGCTCTCCTTCTCTCTCAGCCACCAACTCTTAGCCAATCCTTTAAGCTGATAGGCGGCTATCATCACCCTCTGATCATCTGCAATCCCTGAGTACGAGAACATCTCCTCCATGGAGATCAGCCAGTCGTCTATCACCATGAAATCTGCCTTCCCATCATAAGTGGGAGGGCTCAGCCTCTGAAACTGCGAGATGAAGGCCATCTCTGCTGGCACCACCACTGGAGGCCTCAAGGGCGCAGGAGGAGGAGGAACAGCTAACCCCCCTGCAGGAACTTGCGCACCCTGAGCCTGCCCTGCCACAACTGCCACCAAAGACTGAATCTGGGCTTGCACTTCCTCCAACTGCCTCCCCATAGCTTCGCTACTCTGACGCAGACCCTCGATCACCGCATCGTTCTGAGCTCCAGAAGATTCACCCTCAGACAGGGGAGTCGATCGGGTCGCAGGACGCCTAGCCATCCTAAAAAAAATCAATACAACGCAAATCAGATCCAAATCCCACGACTAGAACCGACTACCAGTACAGACAATACATATGTAGATATAGACTTAAAGCTGCTAAACTTGCTCTGAGAGTTTATCTTCTTCACAATAATTAGATGATATGCCCTAACCTAGGATGGTTAACCACCACCTCACTAACTCTTGTGCCTAGATCGGATGCATGAACTTATGTTAGTTTGAAAACTTATGTGTGTACATATGTCATCCTGCAAATCTTTAGCTCGGCGCGTTGTGCTTATGCAATGATATGATATGCATGATTGTGCTATGCATTCTAAAAAGAAGGCCCTAATGCATGATATGAGCGGCGTACACATGAAAATGTTATGCATCCCATACTACATAACATTTCCATGCAACGAAAAAGAAACGTGCTAGTCGCAGTCATGTGGTGAGGTTATGCATCCCATACTACATAACCCTCACATGTAGCCCCTATGGTGGATCCATATACGAACACATATTATGCATCCCATACTACATAATATGCCCCGTATACTTCATGTTATGCTATGAGTGTAGTGTTCGTGCTTTTGCCAAGACGTGCTGATGATATATCGGTGTGTGAATGACATGATGCTGAACTACTAACAGCATCCAAGGAAGGTTGCCCAACTAACTTGTCAAGCAACCTCCCTCTGATACCAACTGTCACAACCCGCATTTTCTCCGAATTAAGAATTATCAGAGTAAGAGAAAACACGCGTCATGATGCCACGTCAAGCAGGGGATAACTGCTGACGCTCAGGCAAATCCAACTACAATCTTTATGCAAGAAAATCATGTGCTTAATGAATAGAAAATCAATTATGTTTAGAGTCTGTATCCCTCGGCTCAGTGGATCATCTAGTCCACAAAAGAAAACTATATTTAAACGCTGCGGAAAATACTTTAATTAGGTTTTACACCCTAAAGAGCGCATAAGGGTCCCAAGAGAACCACTCATGCTATGCAAGACACTACACTTAGTTTATATAATATATATAAGAAAACGGTTTTCGTACGTGATTTGGAATATAGTGATTAAGTTTATAAAAACATGCTGATCATGAGCTTCATTTATAGTAGTATTTATAGTTTAAAAATAACTAGCAACCTAGCATAAAACCTTCTCAAAGTAAGTAGACTATCTCCAGAAAAAAATAAATGGTAGCAGCAATAGTATATATCTAGTACAAGGTAAAAACTACTAGTGGGCGCCAACAACCTGACACGAACCCACCAGCACACATATATGTCTGTAAGAAAGTACTGAAAACAACCTCACAAACAAGGTAAACAAAACTCCAAAGTCCGGGAGTCCACCAACAACAACACCTCCAACTAGCCACCAGACCGGCTACAGCTCAGAACCTGGGGTATTCCAAAAGAAAACAGAATACCTCAGCAAGCAAAAATCAAGGTAAAACTGCATGAAAGAGTCAACCAAAAGGACAAAATAACAGAAAACATGCAGTAGAAAGAGTCACAACTGTCCAAAACAGGACAACAAGAAATGCACAACGTGCAAAGAAACAGCAACGACCCAGCCCAGGAACAACATCCTGCAGGGCCTACTAGACTACCAAGAGCCAGAATGCTGCAACACTACCAAAGAAGAAACTTCTAACACCCTAAACTGCGGGAAGTGATAGTAACAAAAACAACAACGAGGAACCGGATCGAAGACAAACGCAGTCCCCCAATCCACCATGTCCAAGTCAAAAGCTCGAGGGTCAACACGTGAAAACACAAGGGACCTTCCACCCGACATGCCCAGCCCGTACCTGGAGCAAGAAATCCATGGGTGGCCTTGGCTATATCACACAACTCCACCCCCATAAAGAGCTACAACCACCACTACTATCCACGACCCACGATTCGGCCTTTAGGAAAAAAATAAAGAAAACGGCCGACAAGAAAAACCCAGAAATACAACTGGAAAACCACTCGGAAACGAAATACAAGGTAAAGGAAGAGTGTTGAGATAAACCAACACGACTAGGCGTTGAGTGAAACCCACTGAGTGCCTACCTAAACTTTGGCCTTGAGTGAGCTAGCCTCACTCGCCGCCAAAATTAAGTTACTACCCACAAGCCCACTAAAGAAAACGGAGCTCGACGACAGTCGAATGACCAAGGCAGAAGATCCAGAACTCAAGTAATTGCCTGCCACTTGAGTAACTAAACTCCCGCACTCGAAATCACCTAAATTCGCCTATCAAAAGAAAATATACAAAGCGCACGATCAGTGACGCACGATCAGTGGTCGTGCGCACTCATCGGCTGATGATCGTGCGAAACGAACCTGGAAACCTGACAGAAAACCTAGCAACTGCGCACGATCAGTGTCGCACGATCAGTGGTCGTGCGCACTGTTGCCAGCGCTCGTGCGATTGCCCGAGACAGAACTTTGGAAACTGAAATTTATACGCGCACGAACAGAGGCACACGACCAGTGGTCGTGCGCCCTAAAGGTTAATGACCGTGCGCGGCAAACCTGTACCGTTTGGAATTTTCCGAACGACACCGGAACGCGCACACGACTCACGCCACTACAGTAGCAGTAGACAACTATCAACGTCGCACGCTACTACCGTATAAACTATGCCTAACCATTCGAATAATACCATAACGAAGGAAATTGGCAACCACACCCCCCTCCTAACTCTCCCTCTCGGCTACGCCCGAACCAGAGCATCAATCAAAATTAAAGGAAAACAACGGCTTCGCGCCGACAAATTGGATTCCAAACATCACAACATAGGGGGGGTTTCAGTAGGAAGAACTAAGCTCTACAGTTAGCAAGAAAACGAGAACAACAAGGCCTCTAACCTGGGCTAACCGGGATTTCAATTTCAGCAAATAAAATCAAAGAAAACACTTGGCAAGGGCAAGAATACCACTTGCCTCAAATCTCAGCGAAGCTTTGGACTGCTTTCCTCCTCTTCGCACGGATCAAGACGGCCGCAACACCTAGAACAAAGACTCGGCCATTAATGGCGGAAAACTTCCAAAACTGAAAATTCCAATCCTTCCAAAACTCCACGAAAATCGAATTTCTTACCGCAGGAATGAAGGTCTCGACGAGAGCAATCCGTATCCACTCTCGGAATCGAATTCCGTCCACAAACGCTCCGGGAATCGGCGTCCGAAGGGAAGGCTCGGCGGTTATTTCTCTCGTACAAGGGGCGGCGGTTTCTTACGTGAAGAAGATGATGGGGCTTTTCATTTCATCTTATTATGTATATATATATATATAATTATATAATTATATAACTAATTACAAAATTACATAAAGCACCAAATCGACGCGAAAACCGATTCACCTCGGAATTCGACGAAATTCGCACCGTAGCTAAATACCCACGCTACGAACACAACGGCGAAGTCGAAATTAACTTTCGACGAACAGAACTCGAGTTATGCCCAAACAAAGCCAAACACAAACATCCCCCCGAGAGGCCACACCGGGTCACCAAAACGACTCGGTTTGCTAGGGAGATCTTGCCAACAGGCTACCAACCAGGGCACTCAGTTCCAAGGAGCTAAACCATACTCCACACATGGCACAAGCCACGGAAACGCGTCATCGTAACGCCAAACGAGAATAAAAATAATCGCTGAAAAGACGGGGCGTTACAGTACCAGTGCTATCTCCATTGCACAAAATCCTGTGCACCACTCTAGAACCAAGCACATTGAGATTAGACACCATTTCCTGAGAGATTGTGTGGAAAAGAACAAGATCAGCCTTGAGTTCATATCCACTGACCTTTAGAGAGGTGATATTTTCACCAAGCCCTTAGATGAACAGAAGCATCTGTTCTTTTTGGTTCAACTAGGCATGATTAATGGAAAAGACTAAGTGTGACTTATGCCTTTGTTGAAATCTGTTTGAAGATCATCGAACGACGTTCGACGATAGTCGAACAGGTTGAGCCTATCGTCGACCTATGGGCGACGACAGCTTATTTGTTTGTGAAGACAGAAATAGTCGAACGATTGATCGACTACTCTGCTTCAGGAAACGATCGTCGAACGACCGTTCGACTATCGTCTCTAGTATCTGTTAAAATAGATCGACGATTGCTGTTTTAATATAAAACTGATGGTCGACCTACGTTAAGAGATCGTTCTTTTTGTCGTCGACGGAGATCGTCTTTTCGCATTCCGTCTTTTTTCTTGAGCCCTGCCTTGCGCTCTTTGCTATTTCGCTTTCGTCGTCTCTCTCGTCTTCTCCAACCCAATCAATGGCGATTGCTCCAGCCCTTCTGTCAGTAATGAAGTTCGACGCTGGCTTCAGCGTAGATTTTGACTCTTTCAGCGCATGTGATTCTGAGATAGTAGAAATCCTCCAGCTCTGCAAGGAACAAGGATTGGAAAGGCTAATGTCCACAAGGATCAAGATAAACATCCCAGAGATTAAAGAGTGGGCCTTCACTTCGTCTTCTAGTGACGAATCTATGACTGGAACGATTGGCGGTGAAGAGGTAATTCTGACTCCCGCAGTTTTAACTTATATTTTTGGATTACTGAATGGTGAAGAAGAATATGAACAAGACACTCCAGAGTTTGGGAGGATGTTGATTGAATTAGGACATGCATAAGGCATTCCTTCTAAGCTGCTAAAGGTTAATTTTCCGTTGAGGATAAAGTTCTTGGCTGAACTAGTCGGAAAAGTGCTTCTGGGAAAGCACTCTGCTCATGATAACATAACCAGGCAACAGTTTGCCCTGATGTGTGCAATAGTAAACAAGAAACAGATAAATTGGGCAGGAGTTATGTTTGATTTAATAAGAAAGAAGAATAGTAAGAAGGAAGTATGCCTGGGTAGGGTACTTGGGATATTTCTAAGAGAGAAATACCCCCAACTATTGGTTACAGTCTCTATATCCATCAATGCCAGCAAGAAGATGGATCCAACTTTGTTTGTTAAGTGGAAAATGAGTTTTCAGAAGCCTTCTCCAGCAGGGGTAGCTCCAGTTGTGTCTGAGAGCACAAGGACTATTTCAGTCACTCCTCACCTACCTGAAGCAGGCTCATCCATTCTCTCCATTCCATCCACTTCATCTGCATTACCATTCACTTCTACTGAAGTGCCATCCACATCTGCATTACCATCTACTTCAACTGAAGTTCCATCTACTTCAATTGAAGTACCATCTTCTGCCTCTCTTCTTCTTGACCATTCCTCCATAATTCTCCATGCATCACCAGCATCTCCTCTCCCTTCTCATCTTGCTAGGATTTCTCATCCTAGTTTTGATTTATTGGTTTCTGAGCTATCCACTCCTCCTCAGTCACCAATTCCTCATTCTGATCATATTGATCTTCTTGCATCCACCCATCAATCACCAGTTCACTCTCCATCTCATCAGGAGAACACTATCCCTGATGATCATCCATCTACTGTGATTCCCCCACCTTCATTTGAAATAAATCCAGCCTTCATTTCAAGCATATTGGGGTTAATTACTCCTTCAATCAAAACCATGATTGAAGAAGCAATTGCCCCCCTCGTCTCTTTCATTTCTTCCCTGACTGCCTCCATCCAAGCTCTCTCAAAAACTGCTGAGCCCTCTTCATCTAGGGGCCTGGTTTCAGTATCCACTGAAATCAGGCAGGGGGAGATGTTTCATGAAGATGCCTCTGAACTGCCCCTGACCTCTCCTCTAGCAGAAATCACTCAAGCAGAGACAGAAACTGTTCCTAAAGAGATAGCAGCCCCAACTCTAGATCCCACGGCATCTGATTTATATTGCATACGGAATTTGCTGTTAAAGTATGTCTTGAAGAAGCTTCTACTCCCTTAGTTGCTCTGTTCCTAAAAGGAGTCATTACCTCCTTTCTAGATGACTTATGGGAGTTAGGAAATTCTGGGGAAAATCCTGAAGGTAATTCATTTACTCATTTTCTTGACATGTTAACTGACATGTTAATCTGTGAATACCTAGAAGGGATGTTTCAATTTCATTTAGCAAATCTGTGTTCCTGATACTACAGATCTAGTGGAAGAAGTTCTAGCTGTCCAAGAACCTGTTCAACAACCTGCTCAAGAACCAGTGCAAGAATCTGCTAATCAAGAGCCTGTATCTTCCCCTCCAGCTCAGGTAGCTGTGAATGATGAACTGGTCCTCATGACAGTTGCAGCTGAGATAGAGAAAGTTTCAGATATTCAAGAAGAAAAGTCTACAGTCTGGGATGACACCCCAGGACTGGATCTGGATACTCTTCTGGCACATGATGCCTTGGAAGAAGAGATAGAAAAAGCTACTTTAAAAGATAGAGAAAAAGCTGTGCAAGAAGCTTTTGATCCTTATGATCATCCCCCATCATCTCAATCTGATGATGAAGATGACTCTGATGACTCAGAAGAATCTAAGAAAAAGAAATCTGCTAAAAGGAAAAGAAAAGCTGTTGCTCCTCCTCCACCTAACCCTGACCATGACATTCCTTATTATATCTTGAAAGGAATAGATCCCAAGTCCAAGGAATATCAGCACTGGATGGGATTCTCCAAGAATCAGCAAAAGCAAAGAAAGAAATCTAAAAGATATGTTAGTCCAGCACCTAAATGGACCCCTAGAGGTCCTCCTCCTCCACCTCCCAGTGCAGGAGCTTCTTGTAATATATCTGCAAATCCTTCAGCCCCTTCTGCCAGATATACTCCATCTCAATCTCATCAAAGGAAAAGCAATCCAGGATATCAAAGTAGATCCCAATCTGGATATCAAAGGCAAGATGTTATCGCAAGAGAACAAGTAAAGGAGGTAGTTTATCAGAAACCATCTTTTTCTCCTCCTCCTTCTCCCAAGAGAAGAGCATCTCCTTCCAAAGAAACCAAGAGCATATCTTCTTCAAAGCCAGCTCTAGTAAAGGAAACTGATTCAAAAGGTAAAAGGATTATTTTCTCTGAAAAATCAAATAAGAAATATGCTGAGTTTGCTCCTCCTTCTTCATTAATTATTCAAGAAAATAGAGAGCCAGTTGCTAGTTTGTTAGAACTTTCTACTAAATTTAAAGTTGTAAAACCTTTAGATCCAACTTGTGAAAATGCATATGAAAGTCAAGAGCTTAATCCTGATTTCAGGATGGCTAGATTTCTTGAACTAGTTGGATCAGCCTAGATCAGAAAAGCCAAAGCAGAAAGAAAAGATATTACAGGATTAACGACTATGTCTAAATTCAGAAAGAAGGAGCTAGATAAATTTCAGGTTAGACCTGAGGTCTTTGATCCTTCAAAATATATGGAAAAGCATCCTGAAGCAGTAGTTCCAAGAGCAGAAGAAACTAGAATTATTGGAGAACAAGATCTAAAGTTATCAAAGAAAGAAGCTTTAGACCCTTTTAAAAAAATTTCTTTTCTTCCTGGTTCCTCTGTATCTAAACCAGATTCTGATGCTTCTTAAATTTCTTTGATTGACAGTTGTTCATTTATCTGTTTGATTGATGCTATCTGCTTCTTAGATATTTCCTTTCCTGTATTATATTTATTTCCAGTAGTTTGTTTTGTTTGTTTGGTTTTGAGAGACTTAACCCAAATAGGGGGAGATTGTTGGTACCCTAGATTGGATTTGAGTTCAGTCTTCTCTTTTAGTCTCTTGACCCAAGATTTATCTATGGTCAAAGGTTAGTTGTTTAGTTAGATTGCTCTAGTTGTAGAGTTGTCACTTATCCAGATGAAAATTTGGTTAAGTTGTTTTTGGTTCGACTATGGTCGAACGCCGCTCGACTATCGTCGATCAACTGTTCGACGATCGTCTATCAGTTGGTCGACTATCGTCAGTCAGCAGATCATCTATCTCTGAGTTAGTTCAACTCTTGTTAGCTCGACGCTCTGTGGTATCTACCTCGTCGATCATCGAACCCCGCTCGACTTCTTTTGACCAGACAAATTTCTTGATAGTTCAACTATCTGCTTGGATAGTTCAACTATCTGATAGTTCGACTATCTGTTTGATAGGTCGACTATCTGTGTTGTTTGATAGCTCGACTATCTGTTTGATAGGTCGACTATCTGCTCTGTTTGATAGTTCGACTATCTGCTTGGATAGTTCAACTCTCTGATAGCTCGACCATCTGTTTGATAGGTCGACTATCTGTCTTCTTTGATAGTTCAACTATCTGTTTGATAGGTCAACTATCTGTTGTGTTTGATAGTTCGACTATCTGTTTGATAGGTCGACTATCTGTTTTGCTTGATAGTTCGACTATCTTTTTGATAGGTCGACTATCTGTTTTGCTTGATAGCTCGACTATCTGTCTTGATAGGTCGACTATCTGATAGCTCGACTATCTATTCTGATAGGTCGACTATCTGCTGAGGTAGTTCGACTATCTTCATTGATAGTTCGAATATTTGTGTCGTTCGACTATCTGTTCTGATAGGTCAACGATCTTTGTGCTTCGGTCGACGATCTCCGAAGGTCGTTCGACGTTCTTCTGTCTGTCTTTAGTAATTTTGTACTCCTTCTATTCTATGATTTAATTCCTATTTATCTGGCATATTTTATTAAAGATTATTTCATTGATTTTGTGCATACATCTCAAGGCAATCTTTGCCCCATCCTTTGTACATAAGTCAAGCTTTATCTGACAAAGTTCTTTGTCTTATTAGTTGAAATATCTTTTTGATTTATCTGCCATGCTGTCCTTTATAGCGGATAGACTCAAAAAGTCTTCTTTGGCCGTAAAGAGTTTAGTCTGATGTGACTTTCTTTAGTACTCCTGTTATCAGATTGGTTTTACAGCTTCTTAGAAAGCTTTATCCCCTTATAGCATGTCTGCATGCAGGATATATTTTTGCTTTATGCTTTTTGCAGCCCAGATTGTAGATCTCAGAAGAAGACAAAATTCAAACCAAGTTTAGAGCCGTTGCAAAGGCCCATATATAAAGAGCTTCTTTTGAAAGAAGAAACAATACACAATAACAAGAGACACAAGATATACAGATTAAAAAGCAAGAAGAGTTACAGCTCTCAGTCATTGATACATTCAACTGAGAAGATCATCCCTCTTCAACATTCTTCTTCAACCCTGAGTCCATCCTGCTTACAGGATCATTTACTCAGTGCCTAGAAGAAGAAGAAGAAGAAGAAGAAGAAGAAAGGAAGCTGATTAAAGAAGAACAACATATTACAAATCAAGAGTCTTCTTCAAGATTCTCCTTCAGAACTCCAAGACAGTTCTTTGTCTCAAGTTCAGAAAAGTTCCTGCACCCTGAAGCAAGACTTCTTCCTGGATATTCTCTAAGCCAGGGGAGCCTTGATTCTTTAGAGCTTTCTAGCTCTGTGCAATCCACTAGCTTCTTTAATCTATTTTAACAATAGAGAAGAAACTTTAACTCTCTCAACCTCCTGTATAGAGGGTTATTACTCCCTTCAAAAGTGAACCTTGGTGGCAGGGCACCTGATCAAAAACCTGTGTTGGATTTTGAGCTCCTGATCAAAAGCTCAAAGGGTCTACTTGATCTACCTGAAGCAGATCAGTTGGTGGCAGGGCACCTGAACAAAAACCCTTAGTGGATTCCTACCAGGGTGGTAGAAGAGTGGACGTACCTATTTAGAGGAAACCACTATAAACTTCTTGTGTCGTCTGTGTTGCTTTATTTAATTTATTACACTGTGGCTGTGAGTAGAAATAACTAGGATTGCTAGTTGCTGTGATAGGACCAAAGCTCAACTGTAATTACAGTTAGCTTTCTCTAGTGTACTTCACTTTGTGTTAGGCTCTAGGATTTCAAATATCTATAAACTCATTCCGCAAATTAACTCTAAGGGAGTTGAGTAGGGTGTCATAATTTTTGAATACTCTATTCACCCCCCCCTCTAGAGTTGTATCTATCCTCACTTTCAGGGAATATTTGAACTCTGGTAAAAATTTCACCTCATTTAGAGGTGTTTTGATTAAGTTTTTACTCAACCCTAGTTTTTACTCATTTATAGGGTTAATTTGGTCAATTCATCCCCTTTAGGATTTGAGTGGTCAAATCACCTCAACAGAGGATGATATTTTGGACACTGACCTTATAGGGCATGACACACTCTCCAATGCAATTTGGGGTGGTTTGGGGTAGGGTAGCTCTAGAACCCTAGGGTAGGTCCCTTAATTGGGATTTTTAGGGTTGAAGGTCATGGGGTCCAAATGACCTTGGAATGACTGGAAAATTAGTGGAGAGGACCATAGGGGCATTATAACCCTCTGGATAAAACTTTAGGGGATTTGGAGATCTTTAGCCCACTCAAAACCCTAACCCTAGTTTTGGGGCACCAAACTTGTTTTGAATATTAGGCTAGCAAATGAATTTAAAATCAGATGAAATTTGGGAAAGGTTGTTCTCTGGTAGAGATGACCCTAAAATAATTTTGGTAGAATTTTTGGGTTAATATAAATAGTACTTTATTCACAACCTCAAATATGCCCTAAGAGTTTATTTTGATGATTATGAAGTTTATGTTCCCCGTAACATTATGAAATTATGGAATAGGGCATTTTATAGCATGATAGATTCTTTGGATTTTTCTTGGAATTTTCAACTAGTTATTTCAAGTACTTGCTTCATAAATTCACTATTTGTGAGTTTTATTCAAAAATAAAAACAGTGCCCCATTATTGCTAGGAATATTATGAGATTAGAACAGTGTGTGTATCTGACCATGTTTGTTATTTCTATAATTTTCTCTATATTTTTAGATAAGTATAAACAGTACCTTCTTCATTAAGATAGGAAATGGAAAGTTTACATTAAATTAGATTCAGAGCCCCTCATGGAAGAAAAAATTGTAAAACTGGGTGTTTGATGGTCTGAAATCATTATTAAGCTCCTGTAATTTTGTTATAATTTTTGGATGCATAATTACAGTACTTGTTTCATTAATACATCGCTAGTAGATTTTGATCATAAATTAAATTAGGGGTTTTTATTCTCTGAAAAATTTAGGAGATCAATTTTAGGGTGTTTTTAGGCCATGATACACTTACAAGAATTTTGCTATAATTTTTAGAGTATTATTTATGGCCTTTGCTTCATTAAATGGTGTTGATGATCTTGACTTGTAAAATATGGAAGACAGCCCTAAACACCTCTGAAAATTCTCAAAACTTGGAATTGTAGTTTAAATGTCTTGTTAAATTTATCATAATTTTACGGTGATTTATTGCTTAATTAATGGTACACTTCATGTTCAGAATAGGTCATTTGGAGCAATAGTTTAAATAAATTAAATGCCCCGATAAATAAGAAAATTTGGAAACCTTGGAGTCAGTCATATTAGGTTATTGTAGACTCCCAGTACTGATTTTAGGACAATTGGATGAGGAAATAGAATACCCCCTAACAGGAGCACTATGTAGCTTAGTATGGTCTTCATATAGTGATAGGATTGGAGTAGGCTAGCTCGGAAGTTAAATTCACGCAGGAATAATGCTACTAAATTTAAAGGGGATTTGGTAAAGGGTAGAAATCAATAATATTAAGTGCCTTGGAAAGGGAACTTTGAGATTCACCCCATCGTAGTTCCTAGTACCGCTGCGAGCCCTTCACCGGGTAGACCTCGGGAAGTCCAAGGTTAACCTTAAATCTTAGGAATAAAATGAATAAGAGTAACCCTAATGTTAGCGGCATCTTACACTTACAATTGTACACTTAGGAAGAGGAATTGATATTGAATGGATAGAGTAGGACCGGGGTCTGAGGGCCTACTGGTGATGTTAAGTGGACTAGGTCATGAACGGGAAGTCCAGGGAGTTGGATGCTCGAGGACTTGGTATAAACTTGGAAGTTCAGGGAGCTGGATGCTCAGGGACTTGGAGAAATGTGACCTGGTAGTCTAGAGAGCTAGAAGCTCAGTGTTATGTAGATAAATATAACTGTCATGATTGCATGTGCATAAAAGTGGTGGGTCATCAGTACTGGACGATCGATCACACCGTCGTCAGTACGTTGACTCGGTACAGACTAGCTAGTTGCTAGGAATAGTACGGAAACGTACAAAAGGGACTAGGCTGGGTAGTGCGATTACCAGTCTAGGAGTGGAAGGCCCACCCCACTGTCTCCGTCCGGCCACGTCGGAGGCTCCTATGGAGTTTAGCTCACTCCAGAAGAGGGGAACTAAATGTCTGTGCGCATAGAGTCGTGTGGGTGAGTTGCACTTGCTTGTGCATTCCATAGCATATTTGCATGACATAGCATAAACATTGCATATAACCCCTGACACCTATCGTATAAATTGGTATGGGATGTTTTATACGATAGGCCCTGCAGAACGACCCCTTGGTCTATAGGGGTAATCCCTATAAATCAATGTTTATTTTTCTAGATTTCTTTACTTATTATCTTACCACCTATACTTTACTATTACTTCTATTGTACTCTCATTTACTCATGCATAGTTAAGTTATAATCTTGCCAACATTATTACCGTACTTTCCTTAAGATAGTTGTCACTTGCTTGTTTCCACCCTGATTTTGGTCCTCCTCTTCACTCCTCTCCGCCCGGTGCCTAGGAGCCACGAGTATAGGGGTGGAGGATTGTTTGACTGAGTCTAGTTTGACTGACGGTTTTCGAACCACAACATTTTAGGTGTACTATATGGAAGAGACACCGGTTTTGCAGATTCCGACAGAGTTGACCCCACGACCGTGCTACCATTGTCACCAGCCGGGGCATGCACGGGTCAAATGCCCCACGATGGGTGGGATCCCACCAACTCAGCGGCCAGGAGGCCGAAGACGTAGATACAGACGTGGATTGCGAGGCGGCGAATGCAGGCCGAAAAGGAAAAAGCACCCAAAGATGCAGCACCAGCAGAGTACAGAGTCGGTGGAGATGGTCCAGTCTAGCTTGGGTGCTCTCGGTTCAGTGATAGTTACGGTGACGCTTAGTTTTAGTTTTGCTTCCGTGAGTGACTTGTAGTGAGGATTACATGTACTGGGCATAAGCCCTCTTTTCCTATTTTACCTTACCATTTACTTTAGACTGTTATGTTGTGGACTATATGATGGTTTGATCTCCTATTTATTCATATTGTGGCCTTGGACACTTATGTCCCTTCTTACTACTTCTTCAGTCGATGGTGATTGAGATGGCCGGCAGAATCAGCGTTTTGTGGTGTCGACCATCCCGGAGGATGGTGTCACCGCAAAACGGCGGTTCTGGGCCTAAGACCCCGGTGGTTGTTGTAAAAAAAAACGGGGTCTTACATTTAGTAGGTGTCTTATCATACTTGGGCTTATAATCCTTTCTGGATGACTTCCTCCTGAAGTCCTTCCTAGCCATCTTGTAGAATCTTTTGTCTAACAGGCTCATCAGATCTTCATTTATAGATGGAGCCGCAGTCTCCTCAACAGCCTTGAATGCAAGGCTGTGCTCCTTCCTTACTGGTGGAGGTGTTCTTTGCTCAGTTGCTTCCCTGGTCTTGATCAGCTGTTCATAGGACTTTAACTTTCCTAAAAGAGATTCAGTGGAAATCTCATTTAGGCTTCTGGCCACCTTGATGGGCCAGATCCTTGAATTCCATGAGCTTGGGAAGCACATAAGAATTATGTCATTCACCTCAGTGAGGGTGATGTCCTTGTCCAAGGTTTTGAGCTCATTGATGATTGTGCTTAACCTGTTGTACATATCAGCCACTGATTCTGCTTCCTCCTTCTTGAAGTTCTCATATTGGGATATGAGATTTGATCTTCTGTCTTTTTTTTCATCAGCAGATCCAGCCACCATTTGATTCAGGGAATCCCAAATGGCCTTGGCTGATGTGCACTCAGCCACCTTCTGGAAAATGTCATCTGACATTGTTTGATCAAATATATTCATTGCCTTAGCATCAACAATCTTGGCCTTCTTTTGAGCCTCAGTCCACTCAGGTGGTGGAACAACATTGTTGCTGGTTGATGTTGTTGAACTTGAAGCTTGAGGGGGACCTGTCAAAATAGAATTGTAGATATCTTTATCAATGGAATTCATATAAAGCTTTATTCTTGCCTTCCAGATGGCAAACTTGTTCAGATTGCACACTGGAGGTCTGGTGCTTGCATAATCATTATTCTGGGCCATGCTGTTTATGTTAATCTAACACAAATAGGGAAACATCTAACTTAGGATCTTTGGTTCAAGGGTTAGCTTGTACAACCAAAAGAACTCTCCTCTGATACAAATTGAAAGTGAGGGTTAGATCTAATATACTCTAGAGGGGGTGAATAGAGTATATCTGGTGATTAAAACTTTTTGCTGAACAAGATACCTTATTCTAAGACTTGGATGATATATCACAACACAACAGATTAGACTAATAAAAATAGCAGTATCCTAACTAACACAGTCATAACAAGAACAAAAGAAAAAGGGCAACCAGACAACAGAAAAACTTTATAGTGGTTCCCCAACCTGGCTACATCCACTCTTCTACCACCATGGTAGGAATCCACTCAGGTTTTTGTTCAGGTGACTGCCACCAATAAGCTTTGGTAAGGTGCTCAAAAATCAAACCTCAAGTCTTTTGGTTAGGAGACATTCAACCAGGAATCACTTTTGAAGGGAGTAGAGAACCCTTTTTACAGAGGGGGTGAGAGAGTGATTGTGTCTTCTCTTTCTCAAACAACTGAGAAGACTTGTGGATTTGATGTTGACAAAATCTCCCCCTGAGATACTGAGTTTGTTCAGGATTAAATGGAGCTTTGCTTTAGGGTGATAGGCCTTCAAGCTTTCAACTTCAACTAGAAGAACTTTTGGAACTTCTTGACAGGTGCAGTAGTTGTTGTCCTATTGAAGATTCCTGAGAGAATGACAGAAGAATACTCTTGATTTGGATGATTGTTCTTCTTTTTCAGATATTTGTTCTTCTTCTTGTCTAGCAGTAGTTGATTTCTTGACTGATTGATTTTCTGTGTCTCGAGTATTCTGTATTTTTATTACTCTTCTGTCTTGTGTGTTGTATGTTCTACGGGAAGAAGGGAAATCTATATTTTTATATTTTCCATATGGAAGTCCATTTGAATTTTGAAATTCTTCCTGCAATTAATGCTGACGGCCTTGGAATTATTTGGCATTGATTTGTTTCCCCAACTGTCCCTTAGAAAAACGGCAGACAATAATCCTAATGAAGACCATAATTAATGTTCTTGTCTAACGGTAATATTCAGAGAATATTAGAGCATTAATTACTCAGGAATCATTGCAATAAAATAAGAATAGGAGAGGGAAACAACCAAGTCTGGATTCGTCGACCTGAGTCCACAGTTAGTCGAGCTGAGAATTGCTGTTCGTCGAGCTTAGTTCCAAGATCGTCGACCTCTGAATGGCTGACTATTGCTTGATGACTTTCTTATTCTGTGCACCAAGTTCATAGAGCTGAGATCCATGATCGTCGAGCTGAGTTTGCATTCTGGACTTAGAATATTTAAGATGTCTTCTGGTGTTGAGTGTCGAGACATTATCTGGCGTTGAGTGTCGAGACATTATCTGGCGTTGAGTATCGAAACATTATCCTGCATTGAGTATCGAGACATTATCTGGAGTTTGTTGAACTGAGAACAGGGAACAAAGAACAGAGTTCGTCGAGCTGATGTTCTGAGTTTGTCGAGCTGAGCACGAATTTCGTCGACCTGAGATTGACGAACGTAGAACTCTTTTTCTAAGTCTTGAATTTTCTCTAAGTCTTGAGTCTCTGGCAGTGTTGGAAGCTGGTCCTTTGTATTGTTGACTCTAAGGACTTGACCTAGACTCTAGGACACAACCATGACCCTGGCTATACATGTTGGCTCATATCCTGACTTAGTGAACCTATCCCAAATCCAACTAGGGATCCAACAGACTACAAGGTCAAGCTGCAGCCGGGCACATTGCAGATAAAGAGGAAGCTGGTTCCAGTGCTGAGGAATCTAGATGGGGGAATGCATTCATGATGGGCACGTGTGTCCGTGCCTTATCCACTATTGACTACAAAGTTGACTAGATAGTGGAATCGGGGTGTGGTCACCACCTCACCAGGGACGAGTCGAAGTTCTCCTCTCTGCGAACATTCTCAGGTAACAAAGCTATCATAACTGCTAATGATACTGTTCATACAGTCGTGAAGGAGGGTGTCATTTCTTTAGGTAGTGATAATGGTCCACTCACCTTGAGGAGTGTCTATCATGTACCGGGCATGAAGAAAAACCTCTTCTCAGTGGCCAACGCAGTGGATGCGGGCTATCACGTTCTGTTCTGTCCGATAGAAGTGAAGTTTCTCCGCAACGTGTCCGCGGTAAAGGCTAACGTTGCTCATCTAGGGAGAAGGGTAAAGGACTTGTTTATGCTATCAACAAATTCTTATGTTGATCGGATGAGAGCCAATGATAGTGCAACTATCTGACATGATTGGTTGGGATATGGTGGGATGGACAAGTTGAAAGTTATGGTAGTGAATAACCTTGTGAAAGGCTTGAATAAGTTGTCATCCTTCAATGACGGTCATGTCTACACAAGGTGTTAATATGGAAAGGCTCATCGCCTTCTGTTTGACAAGTCGCAGACCATGAGTAAAGTACCATTAGAGTGTATCCATGGTGATCTGATGGGGCCGACCGTTACCGCCAGTCTTGGATGCAGCATGTACATGATGGTGTTGATTGATGACTACTCGAGGTACACTTGGGCGTACTTAATGAAGGAGAAGTCAGACGCGTTCCTTTTATTTGTGGAGTTCAAGGAGCTGGTGAAGGGATGGCTTGGTCTGCGGATTAAAAAGTTAACAATAGATAACGGAGGTGAGCTCGTTTTAAATGAGTTCTCTAACTTCTGCAGGAAGCACGAGATCTGGAGAGAGCTCATATGTGCTCATACTCCACAACAAAATAGAGTAGCAGAGCGGAAGATCCATCATCTGACGGAGACCTGTAAGTGTTGGCTTCATGCCAAAGGAATTCTAAGGTTCTTTTGGGCGGAAGGGATGATATGTACAACTTACGTCATTAGTCGAATGCCTCTGAGTCTGATTAACATGAAGTCTCATCATGAGATGATATTTAAGGAGAAGCCTAGAGTTGGGCACCTTTGGGTGTTTGGGTCGACTTGCTACGTACACGTCACGGATGCTCTCAGGACAAAGCTAGATGCGAAGGCAAGGAAGCTTGTCTTCGTGGGCTATGACAAGCGAAAGAAGGGATGAAAGTGTATAGATCAAGTGATGAAGAAGTTAGTCATCTTGAGAGACGTGGTCTTCGATGAATTGACGTCATATGGAGGTGGCTCTTCTGTGGAGCTGCAGGAAAGCAGGTCGGACGGCGGGCAGGAGGAGGTTTTTAAGGATCTCCTGGTAGATCTGCCTGTGTCACTAGGAGCTCCAGGTGTTTCTAGCTTCAGGGGAAATGTTTCTGGTTCAGGAAGTAGGGGAGCGATGCTCCAAGTTTGCCCGGGAACGGAGCTGGTTCAGAAGAAGCAATGGAGGTGGTCAGCAAGGGTCAGAATATTCGGAGATCGAAGAGGACCATCAAACCGCCAGCTCATTATAGCGAAGGAAACATGGTGAGCTTCGTTTCTTGTTTCTTCGCAGGCCCTCTGGACAAGCGAGATCCTTCAAGATTTGAAGACGCCATTGGAGTCAAGAAGTGGGATAATGCCATGGATGAGGAGATGGCTGCCTCAGGAAAAACGAGAGGTGGGACCTTGTGCCCAAGGTCGAGGCGTTACTCCTGTGATATGCAAGTGGGTGTATAAGATGAAGAATAAGATAGATAGGAGCATTGAGCGGTACAAGGCTCGCCTTGTAGCTCGAGGGTTCTCTCAATAGTACGGAGAAGACTACAAAGAGATGTTTAGTCCTATGGCAAAAATGACTTCAGTACGGGTGGTTATGCCTTGACGGCTTGCCAAAGTTGGAAGATGTGGCAGCTGGATGTAAAGAATGTTTTTCTTTACGCGTAAATTTATAAGGACATCTTCATTGTTCAGCCACCGGGATACGAGTCTAAAGATTATCCAGGATACATCTGCAAGCTCTAGAAGGCTCTTTATGGATTAAAGCAGGATCTACGAGCATGGTATGGGAAAATCGCAGAATACCTCCAGTTCTGCGGTTATTTTGCCTTTGATTCAGATTCGAGTCTGTTCATCAAGAAGAGGGTGAGCTTCATGTCTTGGTGTTGTTATACGTGGATGACATGATCATCACGGGGAACTCTGAGGAGGAGGTAGCTATGCTCATGACAGAGCTAGCTACTCGGTTCGAGATGAAGTACTTGGGTGAGCTCCACCACTTCCTTAGACTCGAGGTGAAGAGGAAAGAGAACAACATACTCGTTTCCCAAAGGGGCTATGTGGAACAGATCATTTAGCGGTTCGGCATGTGGGAGGGTAAGAGTAGCTCTACTCCACTTGATTTGGCATCAAGCTTCGACGAGATGAGTGGAGGATACTTCCAGATCCTTTAGTGTTCCAGGATCTAGTAGGGATCCTTATTTACTTGACGGTTACAAGGCCAAACATTGCTTATGCTATAGGCCGAGTAAGTCGGTATATGACGGAACCTCGGAAGCCTTATCTAGTGGCGGCAAAGATATTCTGAAGTACGTGCAGTCCACTTCTGATATGGGTCTCCTTTATGGGAGAGACACGGGCTTCAACCTGCGCGGTTACATGAATGCTGATTATGGGGGAGATTTAGACAACCGGAAGTCGACATCTGGTTATGTTTTCACATGTGGATTAACGAGTATCTTGTGGTGCAGCAAGAAGAAGGATTCTATGTCCGTCTCTACTACGGAAGCAGAGTACAAGGCTTCGGCCTTGGCAGCTTGAGAATCTATCTAGCTTAGGAGGCTAGTAGAGGACGTCCATGAAGAACTGCGGGATCCCACTCTGCTATGCGGTGACAACGAAAGTGCTCTTAAACTGGTTAATAATCCAGTTTATCACGCGCAGACCAAACACATTGAGATTGAGCACTATTTCATTCGGGAGAAGGTGTTGGAGGGGTCTCTTGTGGTTGGACATGTGCGGAGGGAGGACAACATCACAGACATATTCACGAAGCTGTTGTCGAAGGGGCCATTTACACAGTTACGGGGACTGCTGGGGTTGATTTTCACTTCTCACTTCAAGGGGGAGTGTTGAATTTTTTGAAGTGAAAGTGGCGGTCTAGGCAGCCTGGGCGGACTGTTCGTGCAGACTGTGCAGATAGAGGTGGCGGTTAGTCAGGTCGGCAAGAGTGTTGTAGTCAGTTTGTTCCTTGGAGGTAACCGAGAGGATAGTATGGTTATCTGCGCAGTTCACCGGTTTGTGCGAACTGGTTCTGGTGTCCGGTGGTTTGGTGTTGTTTGGTCTGTGTATCCGCTAGTACTGTGTTCGCACCAGGGATGGCAGGTGGTGTGGACTTGGTCTAGTTCTATACCAAGTCAAGGTGTGCTCAGTCCGGAAGATCGCGCAGTTATCTCAGACTTGTTTCTTTGTCCACCGAGTTCGGCAGCTGCCAGCCTTGTGAGCTTTGGTTACGGGCTCGAAGTGTGCGAACTGGAGTAGTGTCCGCAGGTGCGTGAGGACTGGAGCGGTGTTCGCTAGTGTGCGGACTGGTGGTGTGTCTGCAGGGTCTGCTGGTGTGGCAGATATGTCCTGGCTTGGCTTTATGGAGACAAGGCAGATAGGATTTCTATCCGGCCTTGGTGGTGCGATCTTGGCGAACTAGCTGTCTAGTTAATCACAACGACAAGGCGAACTAGCATTGTGTCCGCGGTTTGGCGGATATTCTCAGTGCTCGCCGATAGATAGGGTGGCGATCCTATCGGCTAGGGCAGTGATCACACTCCTCTCTGCGCCTATAAATAAGACCCCCTGTCACATCAACATTACAACCAAATGAACAGTAAGTGAGCTCGGGTGGTTGCTGCATATAGGTTTTTGTGTTTGCGCGGTTTGAAGGAGTTGGCTGGTGTTTGCAGTACAGGTTGTGCGGACAGCGCTGAGAAGCCATGGACTTGGTTCTGACTTCGGTCAGGGATCAGTGCGAACTCTGCTATTAGCAATCAGCTATAGCAGCAGATCGCGGTTTGCGACCAGGCAGTCTTCTTTCTTCGACAACTTTTCCCAGTTCAATAAGCTGTCCGCTTCTGGCGGCTTAGTTAGTTTGGCAATAGCTGTTTGCGGTGATCTGGCGGCTAGGCAATCTCACAGTTAGGCAGCTTGCAGATCAACAGACAGAGTTCTTCAGCTTTGGAATAATGGGTTGTCCGCACGGCTAGGTTGCGGTCTGGCGACTTGGCGGCTTCAGCGGACTCCGTAAGCAGCTCGGTAGGGTCGTCGGTTACTCCTTGAGGCCGCGCGACTAGATTGTACTTTTTTGTTTTTGTTTCCATCGTGTCCATCAGCGAATCATGTCTCGCCATGTATACCTCGCATTGTAAAAATTGTTGATAGTACAAGGTTTATTGCTCTTTTAGTGCATCTGTTTTATTTGACTTGATTTTTGTTGGAGTGTTCCTATGTCTGGTTTCCCAGTTTCCGTGGTTCACAAATTTTTACAGGCGACGATGATGGCGATGGCAGCGGTGATGACGGTGATGGACGCGGTTGCCGCGACGATGGCAGCTGTGATGACGGCGATGGCGGCGATGGTGGCAGTGATGACGGCGATGGCGGCGATGGTGGCAGTGATGACGGCGACGACAACACTGATGGCGGCGATGGCTGCGGTTGCCCCGACGATTACATCTCAGATGGTTACGGCTTTAATGGGGGCTCGTTGGATAAGCGTAACCAATGCATGAGATACGGCTTGCGCACCTAAGAGGTTTCTCACATAACTATCATTTGATCTCAGAAAAAAAAATTAACATGCTCCCAAAAAATGATGTAAGATAAGAGGAGAAAAAAATAGTGGGGATAACCAAAATTGAGTTGTAATTATATAACTTTTGGGAGAGTAAAACACATCTAAAATAGAGTGTGGATAATCAAAATTGTTTTGCGGATAACGAACGCCTAAATTTAATTAATAGTTACTTAAACTTTTTTATTTTAAAATTTTATTTTGCCCTGATCAAAAAAATAGGTTTACATTACGTATGTAAAGTATTCCGAGGCATAGTCCTCTCCAATAATTTGAAAATACTGCGGCCTCTGCAACGGTCATTTGACCTCCTTCCCCAGCCGGCAACTGCTAGAACCCAGTAGGCCATGGCCTCCGTGGAGCGTTTGGTCTTGATCGATCTCTCGTCTTCATCTGATGAAGAAGACGAAGAAATGATCATAAAGAGGGAGGATAAGAAAATGGCAGTGAGCTCCATTAGGAGAGCTAAGGGGTTTTCCGTCGTGGAGGTCCTTACGAAGGAGCAGAAGACTAGGGAGGACGACGAATGCTGCATCCTCACCTTTGATCCCTATGATTCCCCCAGCATCAATTGCCGGATTTCCATAGACAACGACAAGGTCAAAGGAGGACCGGAGGAGGATCTCGCCATCCTTGCAGAAAAAGGCAAGGTACCTGTATTTTGGGATAAAAAATTCTAGAAATAACATTATCAGATTTTGGGCATTATGGTGTCTTGATTTGTCCTAAGGTCCTTAAAGCTAGAAGAGAAGTTCAACTATGAACCCAACATCTTGAATAACTCTTTCAATAGTTTCCCAGTAATGGATCCTGATCGCTGGCTATATTTTGGGGTAGCCCCTAATACTTGACTATATGCTTGAAAAATCCTTTGGAAGCGTTCTTTGCAATACAATCTTTTGTACATGAGATAAATGTCCCGTACTTGGAGAATCGGTCTACGACCACCATAATGGACTCGAAGCCCTCAGATCTTGGGAGAGCATTAATGAAATCCAAAGTCACAAATGTCCATGGATGATCTGGAACTGGTAATGGCATTAATGAAATCCAAAGTCACAATATTCCTAGATGACTCGCCCATCTACTGTCATGGCATTCTTTGATCAAATCCCTTTGTAGGTCTCTACTTCGGGATGTACAACCTCCTTACTTTGGTGTAGTGAAGGTCATCCTCTACCCAAAATTGTTTGGTCCTTCCTTACCAACTTTAGAATTTCCGCGGCTAAAGAATCTTGCCCAAGTCCTCCTATTCGAGGTAACAACTCCTCTTTTGTCACAGTTAGCACAACGAACTCTGTTTGGCGGCCTAAAGCGTTAGTAACTACATTCGCCTTACCAGGCTTGCACGTCATGTTGTAGTCAAACTCGTCAAGAAAATTTTGCCATCTTGTTTTTTTGGAGAACAACTTCTGAAATTGAAAATAACTTGTTTCCACATTGTCCGTTTTGACTGCGGTTTTTCTCCCAGGAAATTGTGTCGCCCTATTTGTAAGAAGTCAAATAGGTCAGTGTTCAAAAGAATATGATATTTATTCTTCATGATTACCTTGTTAAGGGCACAATATCGCAAGATCAACCAGCTTAAGTTTACAGCTTTTGTGACCCTCGTGAGGAAAGAAATGCATGTCAATTCTTCTTCTTCTTCTCCGATCAGTTGTGTTGGACTTGTAGAGTCAATACTTACGCGACCCAACTGGTTGGACCTCATTTTGACGAGTAATTAAGGAATTGATAAAATTGAGTTAATCTAACGTACATGTTGACTCAAAAATGCAATATCAGCACGAGCTCGGAATTGCCCCTGGTCAGCTGGTTTGTCTCGTGAATGTTGGATCTTGCAACACCCTTAGAGGGGGGGGGGGGAATAAGGGTTTTTAAATAATATTTAACTTCAGGAAGAGAATCAGTTTGATTCTTATTTTCTATTCCTATTGCCAGCGGTAGTGATACTGCCATGCATTAGTAACAAAAAATTCGCTTTCATTTAAACTTAGAATCAAAGGATTGTAGACATGCAAAGAGAGTAAAAATAATATTGTATTACAGAAGTTATAATTACAAAACTGTGACCCCAATCACGCTTGAGATCGATGCGACAATAAAAATTCATTTCTTTTTCTATACCGACCATTCTCCCAAGGGCCGGTTGGTTCTAGCTTTCTAGCCTATTTCTCCTAGATAAGACCTTGAACTGCCCCTAGATCTAACCTTGACCTAGCCGCCACAACACGCGGCGAATTACGAAATCCTCCCAGGAAGCCGACGTCCACACCGGACAATTTTTTTCCTTAAGTCTCGCAAGACTTAGTCGTCCCTACCCGCGGAAAATTTACAACACTCAGAAAAATAAAGGAGATAAAAATTACAGCAATAATAAAAAAACTCCCTCAATATGATGGGCTCGATGATGAATATACGTGATCGATCTTTCTACGAGTCTGTGTCCTTCACAAGCGTTGAGAGAAACTCTTGTCACCAAGGAGGAGGTTCTCATGAAAGTATAAGAGTTATGGCTTCAGTCGTGGCCTCTGCCTTATGTCTCGTTGCCATCTTTTTGAAAAGGAGTAATGCTCTTTTTATAGACACGGGACCTACCGCCAGCAATAGACCTACCGCCCCACGATAGCTACTTTAAGAAGCCTTTTTCTCCCATTGGAAATTAACATTTTATGCAACTTCCCCTCGCCATTTTTGGAAACTTTTTATTGCAATTTTAGGCAACTTTTGAACTTTGGAAATCAGCATTTTTGACAACTTTTTCTTCCGAAAATGGACTTTTCAAAAGATATCGCCTGACATTAGTGATACCGTCCGACGGTAGCACTTCCCTTTTTAGCAGCATCCTTTTAAGTCTGATATCCTTTCTTTTCTGTCGGATTGCTAGTGCTAGCGCCAGCGGTAGCGATATCGCCTGTGGTAGCAACAGAGAAGGATTTTGACTTGTCTTCAAGGGATACTAGACCTATAATTCCTCCACACTATATACACACATCTGATCAAATATAAAGTGGAATTTGTTATGTGCGTACTATAAACACACAACAAACACACTATAAACTAAGATATACGAAACGCATGTTCCAACAAACTTCCATTTTTGATAATAACAAATTCTCTATAAAGAAATAAAACATGAAAAGAAAGTGTTTGTGTTTATAGTAATTGATAAGCTTTTTGTGTGTACGCCCCTAAGATGGATACTCCCCCTACATAGATGCTTCCTAGTTTGTACTTCCCCTAAATGATATATTTCTTCAATTTTATTTTCCTCCTTTTGTTATTATCAAAAGAGGGTGGGGTAGAGTGTTTTGTCAAATAGAGTTCTTCAGCCTTCAGGGCCCTCGTCGTGTACATGAATCTAGATCACGTGGATTAAATTCCCAGGTAGGTTGTTGAGGCCCGAGATAGAACCCAGGACCTCCTTTATTCAGTTCTTAAGCAGAGACTTGATACTCAACTGAGTTGGCCATCTTTTGTTAGAAATCACGGTGGGACCCTTGTCAGGTACATGAATCCAGATCCGTGGCCGACTGCAGTCAAATGGCGAGAACATCCCCAACCAAATCTTCTGGGCACGTGTGGGACACTCGTCGGGTACATGAACCCAGATCACGCGAAATAAATTCTCAGGTAGGTTGTTGAGGCCCGGGATAGAACCCGGGACCTCCTTTATCAAGCTCCTAAGCGGGACCCTCGTTGGGTATCAAGTCTCCGCTTAGCTTAGGTATTGACCACCTTAGTATGATTTGAGTGAATTGTTGTTATGATTTGGGTGTTACCATAGCTTAGGTATTGACCACCTTAGTATTTTGATAAGTATTGTGAGCTATTGTGGCTATCTTTTTGTGGAAACGACTAGTTGGATGAAAAGTCGTGGCCTTTAAGATGTTAGATTTGTCGTAGTGATTCACCGGGTACTATAGTGGATGAATGTAGATGGTGCCAAATCTTTGGCGAACTATTGGTTGGAATCGTTGGATTAGACATGTTGTGTGGAATTAGCTTTGACATGTCAAAAAGGGCATAATCTTTACGATTAATTGTGTTACCCCTACACTTAGTGGTATGACCCCGATGGACGCAAACAAGCACAGAAGTTCATACTTAAGATTGATGATTAGGTAATAACACGTTGTGTCAATGACCGTGATGAATTACGATTCATGAGTGATGATGTTAAATTATGATAAATTTCTCGCGAGGAAGTGTAATGACATGACTAGTGGATTGAGTCAATGTCACAACCCGCATTTTTCACCGCAATTATTAATTTATCAGAGTAAAGAAAAATGCGCGTCATGATGCCACGTCAGCAGGGGATAACTGCGGACGCTCAGACAAAACTCCTACTTGATACATAAAGAAAGATTTTTAAGTTATTTAGAGAAAAATGCAGTTTAAGTTAAGTAGTTAGCTGTATCCCTCGGCTTAGTAGCTTATCTAGTCCACGGAGAAAATAGTTATACGCTGCGGAAAATACTTCTTTTATGAGATTAAACATCCTACCTGAGTGTAAATGTCCTCGAGGGACAACTCATGCTATGCAAGACCCTAGATTTATAATAAGTATAGTTAAAGTTTTTACACTAACCAGAAAGTAGTGACTTAATTTTGAAAGAGATGACATGTATGATATACTAATAATAGAGTTTTATAAGTTAAAAATATCTAACATGCAATCCTAGCATAAATCATCACAGAGAGCAAGTAATCCAATTCATCACAAAGAAAATAACTAGCAGTTAGCAACGTGTCCAAAATCAACTATCCTGTGGACGTCAACAATCTGACACGAACCCCCAAAAACAAAAGTATGTCTGAACTAAGTAAAGTAAACTGAAACAACAAACTACCTCGCAACGCCGAGGTGAAAACCACAGCCAACACTGCTGCTCGGGAATTTCAAAACCAGCTCCACTACCTGCTAAAGCTCCGAACCTGAGGCATTCCAAACACAGAACACCTCAGTAAGAAGGTACACGCGGTGCCAGAAAGGTAAGTCAAAAGTAAACAAAGGTTAAAAGAGGTACCAACCCAAGACCAAAAGTACTGAAGTAAAGTGCCAAAATCAGAAAATAGAACTTACGTGAATCGTCACGTACAACAAATCACACCAGATGCACAAGGCTAAAAAGGTGGAAAGTATGATTAAATCATAAGAAAAAAATCTCAAAACTTTTTTAGTCACATGTGGTCAACTCTACCCAAAAACACAGGCGAGGTGGTCGCTCATCCGGACACACTGATGCGCTCGCGGTAAGACTACCATTCACGGCCAAGTAATAATAATGAGGAGTAGCATCCCCGAGTATCGATCTCTCGCGGAGTGCAAGTAGGGAGCATGGGTTTTAGCATTTAGAGAAACGAGTGCAAGTGCTAAGTGAACAAGGGGGTTTGTTTTGGATATCCTACACTAAAACAATATAAAACCAGCGCGGGTCGCCTTCACCGCATCGCCTGGGTGAATCACTCCGAAGAGTAATAGCGGAAGCAAATGAACAAGTGAGGGTCGAAAACACCTCTTCTCAGCGCACACTTCTAGCAATGGCTAGAATGGACCAAACGCACTTTATACTAACGCAAAGATAAAGCTTTCTAACACATATAATGCTCAGGAAATCACCAAATAAACACACAGCGAAATCTTGAGCAAAACAAGGTTATGAAACTACAATATCGCTAGCAGGAGTCAGCAGAAAGGAAATCCAGAAAATGGAAAAGAAATTACAACCAAAACGTAGAAGCTTTCCAAGGTTTTCGGCCGGAAACTAGGGGTATCAACCCTCGTCCGTGCTCGGTCTTCGAAAGGAGTCCAGGATCCGAGAGGAGCTGTCACTTGCTCCTTCAAACCTATCTTCGTTGTGTAGAGGTTATGGAGGCGGATGGAAGCTTGGCGGGCTGCAGCAAGTATCTTGAACCGGAGCTTGGAAGGTAGCAATGGCAACGGAGGCCTAAGGCAAAGCTTTTGCAAGCTCAATGGAGTGGAGCGGGTGGCCGGATCTTCCCTCCAAGGAAGAGAGAGAAAAAAGGGGTTGAAGCTTCGTTTTCCCGCTCAAGGGAGCAGAAAAGGCGGGCTGGACGAACTATCCCCGTCATTGGCAAAATCTGCATCTTATTTAGTAAATCATCAGAAAAATGGCCTCGCACGGTTCGACGCATGACCGTGCGATATTCGCGCGAAAAACAACCTGAGAAGAAGAAGCGTTGACCCGTGCGTTTTACCCGCGCACGGGCGATTCCGCCCGTGCGTGAAGGAAATCGCACGGGTAACGACAGAATGAAGGAATGCAGGCAAAACAGTGGAACCGTGCGTTTTACTCGCGCACGGGCGCTTCCGCCCGTGCCTGAAGGAAAACACACGATTAACCACAGATCGGTGCTAAAATGAAATGTACAGGACAACCGTGCGTTTTCTTCTCGCACAGTTATGGTGAAACCGTGCGTTTAATCGTGCGTTTACGTCGAGTTCCACTCGACGCCATCAAACGCACGACCACGACGAAACCGTGCGCTAAGGAAACGCACGACCATGCGTTTTCCTCAATTCAGAATTCTGAAATGGGAAAAACGACCACCTGTAAGCAATGACAACTAAACAATGGGGCATCCTCCAGCAAAACAGAATTGCAGTAAAACTACTGGAACGATCCCCGGGGAGCACCACGTGCATACCCCCAACAATCAAATGCGCAATTGCGCACCCGACTAGAAAAGCACACAACACATGAAACGCATAAGGAAAGAAATAACAGTGAAAACTACACAATAGTGATGTGCAAAGGCATGAAAACCAGCCCAGAAGAGCCCGCAAATCCCTATATAAACGAGACTCATTACACCCCCAGACGTAAACATTTGCTCGTCCCGAGCAAATCATCTCTCCGTGAACTCGAAAATAGCTAGCTGGCTTAGAAATTTCAGAATAAAGTAAAGCGAGAAATCACATACTCATGGGCGTAGAAAATATAATAGATAAAATTCTTACTTATGCTACTAAGCTTATAAATTTCGACAGAGATAAATACATATTGAAACCACTCAAAAATAGAATGATGGAGAATCGTTCGTTCCTAAGTAGGATGAAAGTAGGCAGACCACTCAGTTGAGCATTGCCAAAGATCGGGGCTCGAGATCACCTCCAAAGGAATCCACCAATGTCGGGAACCATACGCTTGCCCATCTACACTCTCTCCACGACGCTAGTCAGACTCAAACGTGAATCAGTAGGGCATGTAGGATAGAATGGGGCTTAGGTGAAGGCGGGGTATACAAAGGGTAAACAAGACGGACACACATCCAAAATGAGACCGCCCGAAAACACTCACAGCTATAAACAACGACAAACACGTGCGACGCGCCACCTGACTTGGATTTTTCTACAGTGCGTGCACGCCAATCACGATTACAAAACCAACAACAAATCATAACTTAACGGCAACATAAATATTCAAGCTATTCCCAACTGGTAAATCTCGTTTCATCTTTTTTTTCTTTCTTTTAAAAAAAATCAAATAGCCGCAACTAAATACAAAAACACGGCAACACCACAAGCTGCACTAATACCACATGACAGCCACACAGAACGGATACAAAAGACAATAGACAATAAGACAAACTAACCGAGCGTTCACATCCAGATGTGCGAGAAGGTGAGGCTATAAGGCTTTGGTAGCGAGGCGTAGGGTTGACAAAGGAAGGGATAGGATCAACGGGGATAACAACAGATAGACGTCGGGTATTGTACAAGGCTCAAACTAAACAAATGACGGCCCACCTCACACTCACGCTTGACTAACCCTGCACCAATGCTTCGAGAGTAGCTTAGGGCAAGTTCTTAGTCACCGAAAAAGGTGATCCTTCCTCCCGACTCGAGCAATACGAGGCTAGTGGCGGCTACACACATTCCTACTCTACCGTTCGATCACTCTCGATTCCGCAATTTTGAGTAGTGCAAACAAACTTTACAAATGCAGAAAAGTATAAATTTAGAGCATAAATAAAAATTGAATCTATACTATTTCTACACCCCCTAAGTACTTGATTAGGAACACTGCATGAGTTTCGAACTAATCTATCCTAAAATCCTAAGCCAACACCGCTATCTTAGAGTTAGTAACAAAGAAACAAATTAAACTTGGGTCGAGCGTGTGCTTAAGTGCGCGCTCGTGCGGTGTAGGTGCACAATGCAGTGAACTACAAAATTCAAATAAAAGCAACTACTGGTATACACGTGTAGTGCAATTGCAACAGGTAACAATGACAGGCTCTCCCCTAGACTTAATCTAGACAATACAACAAATGATCTTGGAAATGAGATCAAAAAGAGGTGAGGGAAGAGGTTACCCAATGCTCAGAGATGAGCATACCAGAAGTTAGGCGTTTAAACTTGATCAACCAGCCTACGACCCAAGTAAAAATCACCTGCAAGAGCCAATCTCCAACCAAACAAAAATAGACAGCACAAGAAAAAAGCAAAATAAGCAAAAAAAGGCAAGCAATAGCCTTGAAACAAGGCTAAAGACGACAAACTTGGGTTGTCTCCCATAAGCCCTTTTCTTTACTATCCTTAAGGTGGACCAAATACCTGTATTAGCAGTTATATAGTATTGTTCAGGTAACAACATGAGCAAACAAAGTTTAAACAACCAACAAAAATAAAACAACTTAAGAAGTCTAGCAAACATCTGGATCATGCAACCAAAGGCAGTGCACGTCTTTCTCAATCACGCCACTTTCAAACCGCTTCAAGCGATGCCCATTCACTTTGAAAGTGTTATCCTTACTGTCCTGAATCTCAATTGCGCCGTAGGGAGAAGCACTCACAACCGTGTATGGACCGCTCCATATGGATTTCAACTTCCCAGGGAACAGTCGTAGGCGGGAGTTATACAGAAGAACCTGGTCACCCGACTTGAATTCCTTGGGCAAGATGCGACTATCGTGCCAGCGTTTGGTCCTTTCTTTATATATGCTCGTGCTTTCATAAGCGCGCAAGCGGAATTCGTCGAGCTCGCAAATCTGACCACCCCTCTTACGTGACGCCTCATTGAAGTCCATGTTGAGCAATTTAGTGGCCCACAACGCCTTGTGCTCCAATTCAACGGGAAGGTGGCAAGATTTTCCATAAACCAGTTGGAACGGTGACATCCTAATGGGCGTTTTGAACGCCGTTCGATAAGCCCAAAGAGCATCATCCACTCGCTTTGCCCATTCCTTTCGGTTAGAGTGGATTAACTTCTCCAGAATTCGCTTCAGCTCTCTGTTCGAAACCTCAACTTGACCACATGTTTGCGGATGATATGCCAAGGCAATCTTGTGATGAACACCGAATCGTTTCAGCGATTGAGCGAATTGCTGGTTGCAGAAATGGCTACCCCCGTCGCTGATTATAGTCCTCGAGGCACCAAAGCGGGAAAAGATATTTTTATGTAAGATGTGAAGTACTGTGCAAGCATCATTTGACGTCACCGCCTCCGCCTCAACCCATTTAGACACATAATCAACCGCGACCAAGATGTACTGTTTTCCATGCAACATGGGGAAAGGACCCATAAAGTCAATTTCCCAAACATCAAATAGCTCGCAGACTAGCATGTTGTTCAGGGGCATCTCATCACGCCGAACAATGTTTCCAGTGCGCTGACATTCGTTGAACTCTTTGACATATGTAAAAGCATCACGGAACAATGTAGGCCAAAATAATCCGCACTGCAGGACCTTTCGAGCCGTCCGTGTTGCACCAAAGTGTCCTCCTGCCTCGCGATCATGGCAATGCCTCATAATGTCTTTAACCTCAGGTCCAGGGATACATCGTCGCACCACTCCATCAGCGCAAGTGCGGAACAGGAGAGGATCTTCCCAAAGATAATATTTGACATCAGAGAAAAACTTTTTCTTTTGCTGATATGTCAAAGACGGAGGTAATGCTTTGCTGGCCAAAAAATTGGCATAATCAACATACCAGGGAGCCGGAGTATCAGAGGAAAGTGCGAACAAGCCTTCATCCGGAAAGGCATCAGGAATGGAGATTCCACGCGAGCCTTCGCTTCCTCCACCGTCAAGTCTCGACAAATGATCCGCGATCACATTATCAATTCCACGGCGATCCCTGATTTCAATATCATACCCCTGCAGTAATAAAATCCAACGCATAAGCCGAGGTTTGGCATCTTTCTTGCGCATTAGGAAGCGAATGGCCGCATGGTCAGAGTGCACCACCACCTTGGACAGAACCAAATAGGAGTGAAACTTTTCAAAGGCAAAAACAATCGCCAAGAACTCCTTTTCGGTTGTGGTGTAATTCCGCTGAGCATCGTTCAACGTTCGACTAGCATAAGCAATTGTGTGAAAGATTTTGTCCTTACGCTGCCCCAACACAGCCCCTACTACTATGTCGCTAGCATCGCACATTAACTCAAAAGGTGCCGACCAATCAGGGGACGAGAGAATCGGAGCAGATACCAAGCGATCTTTCAAACAATTAAACGCCCGAAGACAATTATCATCAAACACAAATTTAGCATCCTTCGTCAAAAGATTTGATAAGGGCTTGGCTGTAGCAGAGAAATCCTGAATGAAGCGCCGATAGAATCCAGTATGCCCCAAGAAACTGCGAATGCCATGTAGCGTCGACGGAGGGGGCAGGTTTTTAAACACCTCAACCTTTGCAGGATCAACTTCCAGCCCCAGCTGAGAGACTTTATGCCCCAAAACAATCCCCTCACGCACCATGAAATGGAACTTCTCCCAGTTGAGCACTAAATTAGTTGCCTCGCAACGCTGCAAGACCAACGAGAGGTTGCGCAATGCTCCATCGAAGCTATCACTAAATAGGGAGAAGTCATCCATGAATACTTCCAAAAAATCTCCAACCATTTCGCGAAAAATCGCAGTCATGCATCGCTGAAAAGTAGAAACACCGTTGCACAACCCAAAAGGAAGTCGCCGGAAAGCAAAAGTCCCCGACGGGCATGTGAACGTCGTCTTTTCCTGGTCCTCTGGGGCAATAGCCAACTGATAATATCCCGAGTATCCGTCCAAGAGACAGTAATACCCATGCCCAACCAGCCTTTCCAACATTTGTTCCATGAACGACAATGGAAAGTGGTCCTTTCGGGTCGCCGCATTAAGCTTTCGATAATCAATGCAAACTCTCCACCTGAGATAACAAGCCTCGAAGTAAGCGGTTCGTCGTTCTCATTATGGCTGACGGTGACACCTCCTTTTTTCGGCACCAGCTGAACCGGGCTCACCCATTCACTGTCGCTTATCGGATAAATAATTCCCGCATCCAAAAGCTTGATAACCTCCCTTTTTACCACCTCCTGCAGCATAGGATTCAATCGGCGTTGCGGTTGAGCAGTTGGCTTGAAGTTATCCTCCAGTAAAATCTTGTGTATACAAACAGCGGGACTGATTCCCCGAACATCTGAAATTTTCCACCCAAACGCTTTCCTATGTATCTTTAGCAATTCAACAAGACGGGCTTCCTGATCAGCCGTAAGATAGTCCGAAATAATGACAGGGTGAGTGTCATTCTCACCTAGAAAAGCATATTTCGGCAAGCTAGGAAGCTGCTTGAGCTCGCAAGAGCCTTCAGAATCGAACGGCGGTATGGTAGCATGCTTTTGGTCTCCATCCTGCGCCTCCTGAGACCCTGCCTGAGTGTCCATATTGGGATCCCACAACTCAACCTCATCCTCCTGAAACTCCACCGTGCCCAGCTCCGCTCGGTCAACTTCCCTTTATGCCTTATACATATTAAAGACTGTTTCTTCTGGTCCAAGACGCAACGTCAACAGACCCTTTTCCGCATCAAGGATGGCTCTGGCAGTGGCAAGGAATGGCCGCCCCAGAATAATTGGGGTATCAGACGCATTCTCAATGTCAAGGACAACAAAGTCGGCCGGAAAAGCCAACCCGTTAACAACATCGTGAGATCTTCAACCACACCAACAGGTTTTTTCTTCGATCGATCCGCCAGTTGTAGCATGACATTAGTGGGTCTGAGAACCCCAGAATCTAGCTCACGAAAGACAGATAACGGCATGAGGTTGATAGATGCTCCCGAATCACATAAAGCCAACCTAAGCTCGGATCGCCCAATGGTGCAAGCAATTGTAAAGCTCCCTTGATCCTTTTGTTTCAGAGGCCAATGCCTTACTGCCATAGTGGGGCAGTCCTCCTGGATCGAAATACTACCGCATAACTTGAAGGCCCGATGTTTAGCCAGAAGATCCTTCAAGCACTTAGCATATCGAGGCACCTGAGTTAGCAAATCAACCATGGGAATGCTCACCTGAATCCCCTTCAAAATATCCTGAAATTTTTGCTGCTGCCTCTCCTTTCTGATATTCTGCAACCTATGCGGGAAAGCAGGCCGCGCTTGCTAGAGTTGGACTTCGGAGGGAATGTTCACCGACGGTTCCTTGAAAGGCTCATCAGTGCTGAGCTCAGGCTGGCGTTCAGACTGCACGTCCTCCGGGCGCATAGGATTCTGCACCAGCCTGTCACTTCTAAGGTTCATAGCATTAACAGTCTCAGAAGGACAGCATGCCCATAAATCCAACATCTTACCAACAACGGAGATGGCGTCACGCAGCTGTTGCAATATTACAGATTGTGATTGCCACCACTTTTCAAACCATTCCAGAAAACCGCAGAAAAGACGTTCGTTCTCCCCCGCATTGTTAACTCTGAAACAGGAGTCTCCATCCGATCCAGTCACGGGAGGCATTTTCCACCAGCTACTCGAACGCGCCACATCGGCCACTATCCGCCAAGCATCATCCGTGGTCCGGTTAAGAAGGGCACCACCAGCGGCAGTGTCGAACAGATATCGAAACCGCACATTAATGCCAAAATAAAACGCTTGCAAAAACCGCACTCCAGAAGCATCCAGCCCCGAGCACCTGGATTGTAGCAGTTGAAATCTTTCCCAAGCCTCACAAAGAGTTTCGCCAGGGACCTGTGCAAACCAGACCAAATCTAAATTTACTTGATTCAATAGCTCGCACGAGCAGAACTTTCTGAGGAATAGAACTTCAACATACTTCCACGTGGTCAACTCACATGGGAAGATATCTCTATACCATCGTCTAGCTTTTCCTGTAAGAGAAAACGCGAACAATCTAATCATAGCTTCGTCCTGCACCTCCCTCGCATAGCAAAAAGTACCACAAAGCTCTAAGAAGCTATCGATATGAGCCCTGACATTCTCTCCTCGAAGCCCATTAAACAAACAATACTGCGAGACAAACTCGATTAGATCCGCCGATAGTTCAAAGTTATCCACCTTGTGGTTAGAAGCTAACAGAGTTTCCTGCATTTAGAATTAGTCTTTGGCAAAAAAAAATCAAACTAACAAATGCGAACACGAAAGAGATCAGAATAATCAAACAACACCCAAATCTCTAAAAATAAAAAGACATGCAACGGTTGCACTCCCCGGCAACGGCGCCAAAAACTTGATGCGCTCGCGGTAAGACTACCGTTCACGACCAAGTAATAATAATGAGGAGTAGCATCCCCGAGTATCGATCTCTCGCGGAGTGCAAGTAGGGAGTATGGGTTTTAGCATTTAGAGAAACGAGTGCAAGTGCTAAGTGAACAGGGGGGGTTTGTTTTGGATATCCTACACTAAAACAATATAAAACCAGCGCGGGTAGCCTTCACCGCATCGCCCGGGTGAATCACTCTGAAGAGTAATAGCGGAAGCGAATGAACAAGTGAAGGTCGAAAACACCTCTTCTCAGCGCACACTTCTATCAAAGGCTAGAATGGCCCAAACACACTTTATACTAGCGCAAAGATAAAGCTTTCTAACACATATAATGCTCAGGAAATCACCAAACAAACACACATCGAAATCTTGAGCAAAACAAGGTTATGAAACTACAATATCGCTAGCAGGAGTTCAACAAAAAGGAAATCCAGAAAATGGAAAAGAAATTACAACCAAAACGTAGAAGCTTTCCAAGGTTCTCGACCGGAAACTAGGGGTGTCAAACCTCGTCCGTGATCGGTCTTCGAAAGGAGTCCAGGATCCGAGAGGAGCTGTCACTTCCTCCTTCAAACCTGTCTTCGTTGTGTTGAGGTTGTGGAGGAGGATGGAAGCTTGGCGGGCTGCAGCAAGTATCTTGAACCGGAGCTTGGAAGGTAGCAATAGCAACGGAGGCCTAAGGCAAAGCTTTTGCAAGCTCAATGGAGTGGAGCGGGTGGCCGAATCTTCCCTCCAAGGAAGAGAGAGAAAAAAGGGGCTGAAGCTTCGTTTTCCCGCTCATGGGAGCAGAAAAGGCGGGCTGGACGAACTATCCCCGTCATTGGCAAAATCTGCATCTTATATAGTAAATCATCAGAAAAATTGCCTCGCATGGTTCGACGCACGACCGTGCGTGAATCGTGCGATATTCGCGCGAAAAAATAACCTGAGAAGAAAAAGCGTTGACCCGTGCGTTTTACCCGCGCAGGGGCGATTCCGCCGGTGCGTGAAGGAAATCGCACGGGTAACGACAGAACGAAGGAATGCAGGCAAAATAGTGGAACCGTGCGTTTTACTCGCGCACGGGCGCTTCCGCCCGTGCGTGAAGGAAAACACACGATTAACCACATATCTGTGCTAAAATGAAATGTACAGGACAACCGTGCGTTATCTTCTCGCACGGTTATGGTGAAACCGTGCGTTTACCTTCGTCGAGTTCCACTCGACGCCATCAAACGCACGTCCATGACGAAACCGTGCGCTAAGGAAACGTACGACCGTGCGTTTTCGTCAATTCAGAATTCTGAAATGCGAAAAACGACCACCTGTAAGCAATGACAACTAAACAATGGGGCATCCTCCAGCAAAACAGAATTGCAGTAAAACTACTGGAACGATCCCCGGGGAGCACCACATGCATACCCTCAACAATCAAATGCGTAATTGTGCACCCGAGGGCTAGAAAAGCACACAACACATGAAACGCATAAGGAAGAAATAACAGTGAAAACTACACAATAGTGATGTGCAAAAGCATGAAAACCAGCCCAGATGAGCCCGCAAATCCTTATATAAACGGGACTCATCACACACCCTCACAGATATAATATCCGTCTAGCTGCGGGGGAGACTCATACACTCCACCATTCACCGCAGACGCCCAAACACCTGGTAGAGTTCCACAAGGTACTAATAAAGGGAACAAACCTTGCGGCGGTGGTTTCGTCCACTAACTCCCGTAACAAAGGAAAACCATTATATACATCTCAAGACTTGGTACATCGGATTCTACTAGACATTTCTAGATTAAGAAGCGGTTGATCAACCTTCAGGAAGAATTTACAATCCTAGATAAACTCTAACACGTCCTACATAATAGTTAAGAGACGGCTAAAAGAGCAAGATTCAACCACATCATCAAAACATATACTACTATACAAGGTTAGATTAGCAAAATCAAGAACATGATAATACAAGTGTTTTTTTTTAAACAAAGGGTTAAGACAGCACTATAATCAACAAGTTATTAATGATAACGACAAAAGAAATTAGAAATTTCAGCAGATCGGGAGAAGGAAGGGAAGCGGGGAGTAAAACCACCACTTGTCTTGATTTTGCCGGAAAAACTCTCCAAATCGCTCCTTGTCGTAGATCGGGGCTAAAGAAGACGAGGGAAGTCGGAATCTAACAAGAATACCCAAAAGAAGAGGTTAGGGCCAAAAACCCTAATGAGAAAAACTCAAGAAATGGGGAAGATTTTACCACGATGACGAAGCTCTCGTTGAGAGATTTTAGGATCTATTATCGGTTCAAGGTTTCGAGCACCGGAGCACCGTCGACGGCCACCAGAAGAATCACGGAAAAACTTTCTCTCACGCTCACGCCGCTATAGTTCTGGAGATGAACAGGAAATTCGGTCTACATGAAGGAGGAAGAAGAAGTAGGTATATATATACTAAGGGTAATATTAGAATAACAGTACTTAAGAAAACGAACCGGGATCGGCTTAACCGGAAATCTCGAATTGAAGCATGGATTTCTCGTGAAGAGTCGGATTTCTCGAGAAGGGCAACTAATTTCTCGAGAGCAAGGTTGGATCTCTCAAGTACTGCAGAAGAAGGGTTCTCGGGAACTAAGATGGCTTTCTCGAGAACAGAAAGGAACCTCTCGGGAATAGGTAGAAGCATTTCTCGAGAACAATAGGATTTCTCGAGAACAACAGAAGGACTTCTCGAGAACAAGAGGGAAGAACAACCCCGTTCGACGAATTCTGCCCGAAGTTCGTCGAACACAAAAACTGTTCGACGAATTCTGGTCGGAGTTCGTCGAGTACAAAGGAAAACCCGATCGACTCTTCGTCGAGCGCCGCTCGACGCATCGTCGAGCGCCGCTCGACGCATCGTCAAATCTCAGACAGCGCCCAAAAAAATCATCTCCCGCCTCTGCTCGACGAAAACCTACCCTTAATGAGGGCTTCCCGAGAATCAAAACGGGCACAAGACTTTAATATAATAATCATATTCAAATAATTTGAACAAGGAAATACGAGCTCAAAACGGAGGCCCAAACACGCGTCGAATTAAACGAATTCAACAGCGAAGACAACTCTAGAATCCGACGCACCATTCTTGAGACAATAACATCAAATGCTTACACAAGCAAAAATCATCACAAAGATCCAAACACGCCCCGAGACTCCAAAATGCTCGGATCGCAATAAAACTGGACAAGTTCAAAACCTCAAAACTGCATCCCTTTCAATCAAGGAAAACATTCAATTCAATCAAAATCTCAAAATCTGGATAAACAGACCCAACGAACGCGAAAACGCACTAACAGTGCAGCGCCGTCAACATGACGTAAAAAGTAACGCCTTGACGTCATAAATATGACGATACCAAATCAGATAATATTATCGGAAAATCGGGGGCATTACAGTCACTCCCCCTAAAAAGAAGTTTCGTCCCGAAACTTATTACAACTTCAAAATCAAAGCAAAACGAGAAAAACCAACATTTACCAAAAACAGGGAGACATACCAGAAACTAAGAGAAGAGAGAGGATGAGATTCCCTCATCGCCGACTCCAATTCTCACGTCGCGCTCTCGACGTCTTGATTTCTCCAAAGAACCTTGACCATGGGCATGGTCTTTCTCCGTAACACTCGTTCTTGAGATTCCAAAACACGAATAGGATCTTCCACATACGAAAGGTTGGGCTGAATATGGGGCACCGAGTCAAGTACTTGATAATCACTACGAACACACTTCCGCAACTGGCTCACATGGAACACATCATGGACACCAGGGAAGGTAGCATGCAAATCTAGTCTATAAGCTGATACTCCGATGCACTCGAGAATTTGAAAATGTCCCACATACCGGGGGTCTAACTTGTGGTTCCTTCCAAACCTTTTAACACCTGACATCGGAGAGACTTTCAGAAAAACCATGTCCCCAACATCGAACTCCAGATCAACCCTTCGTCGATTAACATATTTCTCATAACGCTCTTGTGTTATACAGAGCTTTTCTCGAATATGAGTCACAACACAATTCATCTCTTCAAGGGCTTCCGGACCTAGCAACGGTCACTCACCAACTTCAGCCCAAAACAAAGGAGTCCTACAACGCCTTCCGTACAAGGCCTCAAACGGGGCCATCTGCAGACTCTCTTGATAACTATTATTGTATGCAAATTCCATGAGTCTGAGGCGTTCATCCCAAGCACCACCGTGATCCAATATATAATACCTTATCATGTCTTCCACGATCTGATTCACCCTTTCCGTCTGACCATTTGTCTGCGGATGATAGGCGGTGGAATACCTTAAATCAGTATCTAACCCCTCTTGTAAACTCTTCCAAAAACGAGACGTAAATCGGGAGTCTCGATCCGATACAATGTTAACTGACACTCCCTGTAATCTGATGACTTCATCAAGGTATAACTCAGCTATCTTCTTCATAGAATATCTAATCTTAAAGGGCACAAAGTGAGCACACTTAGTCAATCTATCAACTATCACCCAAACAGAATCGTGCCCACGGGGAGATTTTGGTAAACCGGTGATGAAATTCATCAAAATACTCTCTCACTTCCAACTTGGAATATCAAGTGGTGTCAGTTTACTACCAGACCTTCTGTGGTCAGCCTTAACACGCTGACACGTATAACATTCTGACATAAATTTTGTTATATCATTCTTCATTCCCGACCACCAAACAATTTGTTTCAGATCTTTATACATTTTGGTGGAACCAGGGTGGTAGGCAACACTGGAACCATGAGCTTCATTACAAATTTTAGCCCGAATATCCCCAAAAGCGGGGGTACAGAATCTACCCCGATATTTCAGAGTATCTAACTCGTCCAAAGTGAAATCGGGTAGCTCTCCCTTCTCAGTTCTAATTCGGAGATGCAACAAATCAGGATCATCCTTCTGGTGCACCCTGGTAAGAGAAATCCAAGAGGACTCTTCTGCTTCCAAACTAGCAGGCCCAGTACTACTCCCAACTTCAATGTCCATCAACATAAATTCTTCCACCAGGGATTGCACAGATAGATTGAAGATTTTGGCGGTCTTCCTACTCAAAGCATCGACTACTACGTTAACCTTTCCCGGGTGATACAGGATCTCCACTTCATAATCGACCACATACTCTAACCACCTACGCTGGCGCAGATTTAGCTCCTTTTGAGTGAAGACGTACTTCAAACTCTGATGGTCTGTGTAGATCTTGCACAACGCGCCATACAGTAAATGTCTCCAAAGCTTCAGCGGATAAATTACAGTAGCAAACTCTAAATCATGCGTAGGATAGTTTCTTTCATCAATCTTTAATTGCCTTGATCCGTACGCGATCACCTTTCCTTCTTGCATCAAAACACAACCGAGTCCAATGTGTGATGCATCCACATAAGCAGCGTACTCACCTCCTTCAGTAGGCAAAGTTAAAACTGGAGCAGTACATAATCTCTTCTTCAACTCTTGGAAGGCTTCTTCACACTTAAGCGGAGACTTGATACTCAACCAAGTCCAATGTGTGATGCATCCATGATACTCAACTCCTTCAGTAGGCAACGTTCTTCAGCCTTCAGGGCCCTCGTCGGGTACATGAATCTAGATCACGTGGAATAAATTCCCAAGTAGGTTGTTGAGGCCCGAGATAGAACCCAGGACCTCCTTTATTCAGCTCTTAAGCGGATACTTGATACTCAACTGAGCTGACCATCTTTTGTTAGAAATCACGGTGGGACCCTTGTCAGGTACATGAACCCAGATCCGTGGCCGACTGCAGTCGAATGGCGAGAACATCCCCAACCAAATCTCCTGGGCATGTGTGGGACCCTTGTCGGGTACATGAACCCAAATCATGCGGAATAAATTCCGAGGTAGGTGAGGCCCGGGATAGAACCCGGGACCTCCTTTATCAAGCTCCTAAGCGGGACCCTCATTGGGTATCAAGTCTCCGCTTAGCTTAGGTATTGACCACCTTAGTATGATTTGAGTGAATTGTTGTTATGATTTAGGTGTTACCATAGCTTAGGTATTGACTACCTTAGTATTTTGATAAGTATTGTGAGCTATTGTGGCTATCTTTATGTTGAAACGACTAGTTGGATGAAAAGTCGTGGCCTTTAAGATGTGAGATTTGTCATAGTGATTAACCAGGTACTATAGTGGATGAATGTAGATGGTGCCAAATCTTTGGCAACCTATTGGTTGGAATCGTTGGATTAGACATGCTGTGTGGAATTAGCTTTGACATGTCAAAAAGGGCATAATCTTTACGATTAATTATGTTACCCCTAGACTTAGTTGTATGACCCCGATGGACGCAAACAAGCACAAAACTTCATACTTAAGATTGATGATTAGGTAAAAACACGTTGTGTCAATGATCATGATGAATTACGATTCATGAGTGATGATGTTAAATTATGATAAATTTCTCGCGAGGAAGTGTAATGACATGACTTGTGTATTGAGTCAACATCTTGAAATATCATCTATTCATGGTGGATTGAATCAATGTTGTGAAATATTATCTCCTATGTGTGAAGCTACCTTTACAGAGGGGTATCAATATTATTACATTCATTTTAAAATGTTATATCAAAAGAAGATGAATAACCCCAATTTGAGATTAAATTGTTGAATCTTTGCGGCCGATTACAAATGTCGTATTACTTATTAGTACATTGTGAAGCTAGCCACTTTATGTTGACTTTGGATTCGATTGGGGTAGTGTTCTACATATTTGACTCGATGCACGAGTGGTCTTGGAGGATCCTTGCCTGAATGAATTTGATCTCCACCTGGAATGCATGGTAGATGCGATAGCAGTGTAGCATGTTTGTTTATAAATTTGAGTATGCGCTTTTGCTTGTGAATGTTGGAATAGGCATACGTTGAACCATACCCACACCATGGAGGGACAACCCAAGGAGAAGCCCTTTTGTATACTGAACCATGAGAGAGACTGTGAGACTGACTTGAGAATCTAGACTGGTAAGGGACTCAGTGAACATGGGAGTTGTGTACGCCTTGTTTTAGTTTGGGTGCTTGTATACACCATGCTTGTGTTTTGGGCCATAGTTAGGCCTTGAGTTTGTAAACTCTATGACTTGGGTTCTCGAGGGTCTGATGTGATTGTTTGGACAGGTAAATGTCCAGGTGTGTTTGCGGGGTTTGTAGACCCTATGTTGTGAGTGTCATGAGAGCACTAGTTTTGGCTCAATCCAGTAATTGACTTGATGAATACATATTGTTGTTTATATATGTTGGATTAGGCGAGTGGTTATTACTTTTGGTGTCATTTTAACATTGGTGTGTTGAACCATTTTGCTGCCAAGGTGTCACTTGTAGAGTCTTATCCTAAGACAATTATAACAGTCATACATATGATGTTGTTACAATATCGTATTTTATTTCTTTGTATTGGTGTATTTTATTTCTTTGTATTGGTGAGTCCACCTCTATATAAAGAGAGGACAAGCCTCATTGTAATCATCAATTGCAAGTTATTCAACATGGTATGAGTGCACAGGATGCCCTAATTCTTTCGGCCCGCCTTTGCCTCCTCGGTCTCGCTCGCCCGCCTTCGCCCGTCCCTAATCGACGACAGCAGCGCCTCGACAAACCCCTGCGCCTCCGTCGCCACTCTCCAGCGCGCATCCCTACGACGGTGTCTCCCGGCGGCGGACTCTAGCTGCGGCTCTCCTGCGCCGATCCGCAGTGGCGTCCCGTCGGCTTCTTCAGGCGCATCCGACTCTTTCTCCAGGCGCGTCCGGAGGCTTTTCCAGGGCTTTCCCGGCTTCCTAGGGCTGGGTGCCCTTCTCTCTCCGGCGTCGGCTATGCTGTGAGGCTCGTTCTCCATTCCGGCGTCGTCTCCTAGGGTTTCTTCCCTATTTTTTTCAGATGGAGTTGATTTCTATTCCTCCCTTCTCCTAATTCAGCGGGTTGTCTCCAGATTTATCTTCTAGGACAACTATGTCGATGCTCAGTGATTCTACCTCGACACCGGTTCCCTCTTTGATTACTCCAACACCTCTTTTGCGTGGGAGCCATGATCACAATACTCCGCAGATTATTACTATTCGCTTGGATGACTCAAATTATCTGTCCTGGTCGCGCTCCATCACTCTTGCGCTTAAGAGCCGTCGTCTTTTTGGATATGTCACTGAGACAACTGCGGAACCAGAGAAGTCTTCCCCTGACTGGCCACAATGGGATTTCGAAAATTCCTTAGTCATGTCTTGGCTAACGAATTCGATGCAGGAGTCTATCGCTCGCCATTACCTCTTTCTTGATACTGCCATGGATATTTGGCTCTGTGTTGAGACCACTTACTCTTGTAAAGGCAATGCTGCTCAGATCTTTCAGTTGCGGCGGAAGATATCCTCTCTCCGCCAGGATGATCGCCCCCCTTCCGCGTACTACTTGGAATTCAACCAGCTATATCAGGAATACGACCATTTCGATTCCCTCATATTTGTTAGCCCTGTTGATGAGGCTATGGTCCGTGCAAGGGAGGATCGCAACCGGACATTTGAGTTTCTTCATGGCCTCCTGAAAGTATGTAGTGTCAACCTAATCCAACTATAAGGGGGGGGGGGGAATATGTGTCGTGCAGTCTTTTGTGGAATTAAATTAACCTGCACAAGTAAGCAAATAAAACACAGAAAACCCACAAAGAATTATAGTGGTTTCCCGATTTGGGTACGTCCACTCTCCCCCTTCGACCTATCTCCCACCAAGAGACGACTCGGTCACTTCTCCAAACGGATTGAAATCCAATCCTCACACTAGGAGCAACGCTCCCCTAACCACGGAAGGAACCCTTCCAACAACGGAGTCACAACTCCACCACAACGGGTTGCACCCAACCCTTACAAATAGGAATGAAAATTCCTTTACAACAAAATTGAAAGTAAATAAAAATACAAATAATGCTTTATGGAGATTCCGATGTCCTTCGTTCGTTGAAGCTTGCACGAAAAGTACGAAGCGTGCATAACCGGATTTCTCACTTGGAATGGATCTTGTCAAGATCGACGGCGGCAAGCAAGTGCGGCGGCGATGCTTTGCAAATCCAAACTTCTTGACGAAGCAAGTTAGGTCTTCGAATGATCTCAGTCGGATTCAACGTCTCAACCGATTCGGAAGGGAGAACAAGTCTCGTTCAACGAATCGGAAGACAAGAGATCTCAAGAGAGACACGTGAGACTGGCTGCTTGCCTCGGTGCTGTCGTCGAGCGATCAGAGACGGGCTGAGATCAGCGGCGACGACTACTTCCGATCGGCGACGTGCGTGCGGGTGGAGATCGCGATGCGCTAGGTCACGACCGATTTTTGTATTCCGGTAGGTTGGTGTGTGCTGTAGACAACAAAAATAAGTCCGTATTTATACCCAAATGCAAACCCTAGAAGATCGTTGTGGGGCCCACCTCAGAAATCCCGAGATCTGGCCGAACAGAGCACGACGACCTGGACCGGTCCAGCGAGCGGCGAAATCTGCCTAAGGCAAAATCGGCAGGAGTCGTTGGTGATTCCCGTCGATGTCGGCGGGAATCACTCCCGACTCCCGTCGATTCTGCCTTGGCAGAATTTCTTATTTATTTTGCCAGCCGGAAGTAGTCGGCGGGAGACACTTAGTGATTCCCGTCGAAGTCGGCGGGAATCACTAACGACTCCCGTCGAAGTCGGTGGGAATCACTAGCGATTCCCGTCGATTTTTACTTGGAAGGATTTTCCTCTTTCCTTCTTTTGATAGCTTTGTCTTTGACCCATCTTTGCTCCTTCTGCTCTTGATCTACCTTGATCCTGTACTTGAAAATAAGTACATTCCAATAGAGAGAGCACACGCGGATCAACACACTGATCTACACAATGAGGGATTACGTTGCGCAGACCCGTGTATATTGACCCACTGCACTCTGACATTGGTGTGTACTTAACATGGAATAACTGCAAGCACAACTTGATAAAATTGTCAAATACATAGTCAATTCACCTTAGCTTGTTCATGCTCTCCTTCAAATCATGTCTATTGTGGATGCAATACCCAACAATCTCCCCCTATTTGAAGAAGCCTAAACCCTACAAGCTAAGGTGAATAGAACAGATGGAAATGAAAATCATAAAATGAAAGTTCAGTTGAGTGTTGATTTCATTACCATTTTCCTGAGAGCAACATAACCTTAGCCGAGGTGATCTCCCCCTATCTGAGAGCAGCATAGCCTTTGTGGCCTACTAAGCACCACCTTAGCCTTGGCCGAGAGGGTAATCTCCCCCTTTTCGGCTTCTGCAAACTTGGGACTTCACTTGGAGCAAAATGCTCCCCCTCAGTTCTTACATTCATGCCCGATCTTGAGTTCCTAGCAAACGCTTCCTCTTGATCCAAGAGCCTTGAGCCTTCCAGTCTTCAATCTTCAAGATTCAGCATGCCGAGTTCAGTTTTGAACAAATTGAACTTGGCCTCGTCTAGTGGCTTCGTGAAGATATCTGCAATCTGCTTATTCGTGGGGACATAGCAGAGAGATATATCTTTGTTCTCCACATGCTCCCGAATGAAGTAGTAGCGCACTTCAATATGCTTTGTTCTGCTGTGCGACACAGGATTGTTCGCAATTGCAATTGCGCTCGAGGAGTCGCAATACATGGGAACTTCCCTGAACTGCAAGTCATAATCTTCAAGTTGATTTCTGATTCATAGAAGTTGTGCGCAACAGCTGCCTGCTGAGATGTACTCAGATTCAGCCGTAGAGGTTGCAACACAGTTCTGCTTTTTACTGCTCCACGATATAAGTCTTCTTCCGAGGAATTGGTACGTCCCGGAAGTGTTTTTCCTATCATCCCTGCTTCCTGCAAAGTCAGCATCTAAAAAGCCTGTCAGCTCGACATCATTGTTTCTTTGGTACCACAAGCCAAGATTTGGTGTACCTTTAAGGTATCTAAGAATCCGCTTTACAGCGACATAATGAGATTTCTTAGTGTTCACCTGATATCTGGCACAAACGCATGTAGAAAACATAATATCCGGTCTACTAGCAGTAAGGTAGAGCAGGGATCCAATTATGCTTCTGTACTTGGTTTCATCAAAAAGTTTCCCTTTCTCATCCTTGTCCAGAGACACAGTGGATCCCATTGGAGTCCTCATAGAGGTTGCACTCTCCATTCCGAATTTCTTGAGGAGTTCATTTGTGAACTTCGTCTGAGAAATGAAAATTCCATCCTCAGACTGTTTCACTTGAAGTCCTAAGAAATACTTCAGCTCTCCCATACTGCTCATTTCAAACTTCCCCTGCATAAGTTTGGAAAACTTCTTGCACAGGTTGTTGTCCGTTGAGCCGAATATTATGTCATCGACATAGATTTGCACCAGCAAAATCTTGCCTTTGACTTCCCTAAGAAACAATGTCTTATCTATTTTTCCTCTCGAGAACTTGTTCTTAAGAAGAAAACTAGACAGAGTCTCATACCAAGCTCGAGGAGCTTGTTTTAAGCCATATAATGCTTTATTAAGAAAGTAAACATGATCAGGGAGTGTTGGATTAACAAAACCTGGGGGTTGCGCGACGTATACTTCCTCTTTTAAATTTCCATTCAGGAAAGCAGACTTCACGTCCATCTGATAGACAGTGAATATTTTGTGAGAGGCATACGCCAGGAACAACCTGATCGCCTCGAGCCTTGCAACTGGTGCAAAGGTTTGGTCGAAGACGATCCCCTCCTCCTGTCTGTATCCTTGAGCCACCAGTCTGACTTTGTTGTTGATGATGGCACCGTGTTCATCCAGTTTGTTTCTGAAGATCCACTTAGTGCCAATCACATTCTGTTTCTTTGGTCTGGGAACTAGTGTCCAGACGTTGCATCGTTTGAATTGATGAAGTTCATCTTGCATGGTCAATATCCACGACGTATCTTTGTTCGCTTCGTCGAACTTCTTTGGCTCAACCTGTGACAGAAAACTAAGGTGCAGAATCTCGTTAATTGTACCTCTGCGAGTTCTGACACCATCCCAAGGATCTCCTATGATCTGATCTCTTGGGTGATCCCTCACGTGTCTGAGTTCTAAGAGTCTGGCATCTGGAGCTCCAACAGCTTCTCGGGCTCCTCCATCTTCTGGGAGAATCTCCCCATCCTGACCGTCATCTTCTCCAGTTGGTGTTGAGGTGGATACCTTGACGTACTTGGGAGCTTCATTATTAGCAGTCTCATCTAGACTTAGCTGTTCAGGCCTTGCACCTGCATCTTCAAGAATGCCACTAGAAGAATTGCTGTGAAGCAAGCTTCGTTCATCAAATACAACATTAATTGACTCTTCTACCACTAGGGTTTTCTTATTGAAAACCCTATATGCCCGACTATGGCTACTATAGCCCATGGAAATGCCTTCGAAGCATTTTTCTCCGAATTTAGTACGTGGGTACTTCCCATTATTGAGTACATAGCATCTGCAACCAAAAATCCTTAGATAGGACATGATCGGTTTCCTGTCTTTCAATAGCTCATAAGGCGTCTTACGATGGTTCTTGTTGATCAAGGCTCGGTTTTGCACGTGACAAGCTATATTGACAGCCTCTGCCCAGAAGTACTCTGGAAGAGACGCGTCATTCAACATTGTCGTACATGCTTCAATGAGCGTTCTATTCCTCCTCTCCGTAACTCCGTTTTGCTGAAGAGTACGCGGGGAGGAAAACTCATGAAAGATACCATGTTCTTCACAGAATTCTGTCATAGCCCCAGACTTGAATTCTGTTCCATGGTCACTTCTGATTTTGACCACGGAGCAGTTAAGTTCGTTCTGAATCTTCTTGACAAAATTAGTGAAGATGTCAAACGTATCTGAATTTCATTTCAAGAAGAACACCCACGTAAATCGAGAGTGATCATCAACAATCACTAGCATATACGATTTGCCTCCTAAGCTATGAACTTGCACTGGACCGAACAAGTCCATATGCAGAAGATAAAGACATCTGGAAGAGTCTTTGTCTGCAATGCCCTTAAAGGTAGCCCGAGTCTGTTTGCCCTTCTGGCATGCAGGACAAGAGCTATCTTTGATGCACTTAATAGTAGGGGCATCCCTTACTAAATTCTTAGAAAACAGCATATTAATACTTTTGAAATTAATATGTGATAATCTCTTGTGCCATTGTTCACAGAGAGATGCACTGTCTTTTGCTACTAGGCAAACGGGGGTAGAAGAGTCTATGCTAAGCAAATCTAAGCAGAAAATATTTCTGCTCCTAATGCCAGTTAATACCGTCTCCGAAGAAGCACACGATATTATCAGGTACTTTTCCTTGCAGAACTTAACGTCGTATCCTTTATCACACAACTGGCTTACACTGATCAGGTTATGGTTTTAACCCTTCAACATAGACCACGTCTGTGATAAAGAATACATCGTTGGATATCATACCATAACCCTTGGTGACTCCTCAATCTGATCCTCCAAAGATGACTTTGGGTCCATTTTTGACTGGGGAGTAATCACGCAACAGGCTTCTTGTCCCGGTCATATGCCGGGAACATCCACTGTCCAAGTACCAGATTGGCGATTTGGTGGCCTTTGGACATACCTGCAAAACAGAACTAGTTTCCCTTAGGAACCCAATTAGACTTGGGTCCTAGATTCCTTGTTAGCACACTCCCCCTCGGGTGGTTAACCCTACGAATGGTCGGCCTCGCATTGCTAACATGAGGAGTCTCATTGTTTCTTGGATTAAACCAGCAATCCACGGCAAAGTGACCAACTTTTCCACAGCACCAACAGTCAAACCTGTTGTACCGTTTCCTAGGCTCCTGCTTCACCCTTGGAACGATGGGTCCAGCCGGGGCCTTGGATCCGGAGGTGGAGGCATCATGATGACAGCAGTCACATGATTCCTTCACTTCCTGTTCCTTCTGTATAACAGGCTTGGTCTTTGCTGCCTGCTTCCTATTATCGCCGCTAGAGAAGTGACCATAATTCTCCACTTGGATTTCCTCATAAGGTGCCTTGAAGACACTCTCACCGTAGTTGCAGGGGAAGGTCCATCCATCATACCGGCTCTTGGGCTTTTCAACCGAGGGCCGGAAGAGGTGGTCATAGGTTTACTCAAAGTCATGCTCATTGCAGGGAAAGCTAGGCTTTCAGAATGAAATAGGATCGAGTGGGGCCTTTCCCTTTTCTACAGCAGAGGCCTTCTTAGTAGCCTTATTTTTCCTCCGATTTCTGTTTCTCCTGGATGATTTACCAGGCACGGCCACATGCCCTAAGCCAGCCCCCTTAGCCTGAGCAGAGAATTCATCAACCAGAGGAAGAACGGTCTTGGGCATAGAGAAGCTTTTGACAATCTTCCTCTCGGTCGCAAGCTGTTCTTCCAGCTTGTTAATTTCTTCCTGCTTTTGGTCAAGGAGCCTTAGAGAATCTGAGTGCTCAGAAGTCAGGTCCCGGTGTTCCTGTCGGAGAGATATCAAGCCAATGATCTCTTCTCTTAGGGACACACCCTCAGCCTTAAGGAATTTGACTTCCTTTTTCTGAGCGCTCAACCTCTTTCGGCATTCTTCAAAAGTATTGAGCAGGAGCTCATGCTTTTCGAGGAGTTCAGCTTCACGAGCAGATGGGCTGTCCTCGCGATCATCTTCAGGAGACTCAGAGTCAGAGTCAGAGTCAGAGAGGGGGGGGGGTGCGATCTTTTACCTTCCCAGTAAATGAGGGACAATCTCCATCTGAGTCAGAGCGACCCACTAGCCCGAAGTAGGCTTCCTCATCATCGCTGGAGTCTGAAGAGTAAGAATCACTCAGTGTCTTTGGCTTCTTGGCAATGTAGGTCCTCTCCTTCTTCTTGTCTCGAGAGGACTTGTACTCCTCTCCTTTCCCCTTATCTCTCTTGCTTATTGCACCCAAAGCAGATAATGTCAGCAGAACGAAGTTTGTTCTGTTTAGAATCATACCTGTCAGAAGAGTAATTCTTCTTCTGATGTTTGGAGGAGGAGCCATCTCCTTTTCTCTGATTCCTCATCTTGAGGAACTTCTTGAACTCTCGAGTGATGAAAGAGAATTCTTCTTCAGATAGCTCTGAGCCGGATGAGCATGGCTCAGAGTCTTCTTCCTCAGCCTTTCTCCAAGAGCGGGACGAGGCTGCACCCTTGCCTTTCCTTGAGCTATTAGCTTTCAGGGCCACAGTCTTTTCTTTGGCTGCAGCTTTATCGGTCTCCTCTTCAGCTTTTCTGGTGTTCAGCTGAAGCTCGTAGGACATTAGCTTCCCAAACAGAATCTGAGGATCAGTTTCTGCCAGCTTGCCAAACTCTCTGATGGCGCAGATCTTGGTGTCCCACTCCTTAGTCAGGGATCTAAGGAATTTGTCATTTAGTTCACCATCGGTGAACACTCTGCCATAACCCTTCAGGGCATTGACGATCTTCAGGAAGTTCTCGAATGTCACTCCGATTTCTTCCTTGGGACCTTGCCTGAAGGTCTCATATTTCTGGTTCAGAAGGGATCTTCGATCATCCCTTACTTCATCTATGCCCTCCATCAGAATGATCAGGCAGTGCCAGATGTCCTTGGCAGTCCTGCAGTTGCTGAAATTCTACATCATTGAATCATCGACGGCGCTCACTAAAATGATTTGAGTTTTCTTGTCTAGTCCGACAAGCACCATCTCATCCTTATCCATTTCGGAGAGCCTCTTGGGCATCATCTTGGTCGGATCAATGGTGGAGGCCTTAATGGGGATATGAGGGCCCTCCTCCATTATTATGAAGAGTCGGGGATCGACTGCTTCCATGTAAAACCTGATCCTTTCCTTCCAGATGGGAAAATTCAGCTTGGTTCATACTAGAATCTTTCATGTATACTTGAGTCCGTCAATTCCTGAGATCTTCTTTCTTCTTGACACTAGACACAGGATCTTACTCAAGGTGTTAACCTTATTGATGAGTAACCTCCCTCTGATACCACTTGAAAGTATGTAGTGTCAACCTAATCCACCTATAAGGGGGGGGGGGGGGGGGGAATAGGTGTCGTGCAGTCTTTTGTGGAATTAAATTAACCTGCACAAGTAAGCAAACAAAACTCAAAAAACCCACAAAGAATTATAGTGGTTCCCCGATTTGGGTACGTCCACTCTCCCCCTTCGACCTATCTCCCACCAAGGGACGACTCGGTCACTTCTCTAAACGGATTGAAATCCAATCCTCACACTAGGAGCAACGCTCCCCTAACCACGGAAGGAACCCTTCCAATAACGGAGTCACAACTCCACTACAACGGGTTGCACCCAACCCTTACAAATAGGAATGAAAATTCCTTTACAACAAAATTGAAAGTAAATAAAAATACAAACAATGCTTTATGGAGATTCCGATGTCCTTCGTTCGTTGAAGCTTGCACGAAAAGTACGAAGAGTCCACAACCGGATTTCTCACTTGGAATGGATCTTGTCAAGATCGGCGGCGGCGATGCTTTGCAAATCCAAACTTCTTGACGAAGCAAGCTAGGTCTTCGAACGATCTCAGTCGGATCAAATGTCTGAACCGATTCGGAAGGGAGAACAAGTCTCGTTCAACGAATCGGAAGACATGAGATCTCGAGAGAGACACGTGAGACTGGCTGCTTGCCTCGGTGCTGTCGTCGAGCGATCAGAGACGGGCTGAGATTAACGGCGGCGACTACTTCCGATTGACGACGTGCGTGCAGGTGGAGATCGCGATGCGCTAGGTCACGGCCGATTTTTTTATTCCGGTAGGTTGGTGCGTGTTGTAGACAACGGAAATAAGTCCGTATTTATACCCAAAGGCAAACCCTAGAAGACCGTTGTGGGGCCCACCTCAGAAATCCCGAGATCTGGCCGAACAGAGCACGACGACCTGGACCGGTCCAGCGAGCGGCGAAATCTGCCTAAGGCAAAATCGGCGGGAGTCGTTGGTGATTCCCGTCGATGTCGGCGGGAATCACTCCCGACTCCCGTCGATTCTGCCTTGGCAAAATTTCTGATTTATTTTGCCAGCCAGAAGTAGTCGGCTGGAGACACTTAGTGATTCCCGTCGAAGTCGGCGGGAATCACTAACGACTCCCGTCGAAGTCGGCGGGAATCACTAGCGATTCCCGTCGATTTTTACTTGGAAGGATTTTCCTCCTTCCTTCTTTTGATAGCTTGGTCTTTGACCCATCCTTGCTCCTTCTTCTGCTCTTGATCTACTTTGATCCTATACTTGAAAATAAGTACACTTCAATAGAGAGAGCACACGTGGATCAACACACTGATCTACACAACGAGGGATTACGTTGCGCAGACCCGTGTATATTAACCCACTGCACTCTGACATTGATGTGTACTTAGCATGGAATAGCTGCAAGCACAACTTGATAGAATTGTCAAATACATAGTCAATTCACCTTAGCTTGTTCAGACTCTCCTTCAAATCATGTCTATTGTGGATGCAATACCCAACACCTCCATCGGGACTTGGATATAATTTGTGTTCACATTTTGGGCCGCCTGCCATTGCCCTCTCTTCCGGAGGTTTATAGCATCGTCTAGCAGGAATTTGATTGCTGGCAGTCTCTTCAAGATTCCACTCCTGAAAGTTCTGCTCTCGCTGCTGGTACCCCTTCGTTACTGGGGGCTCGTATTCTCCGTGATTCCAAGATGAAGGGTTCGGACAAAGACTATCTCATCTGTGATTACTGTGGAAAGCTCCGTCACACCAGAGACACCTGTTTTCAGCTTCATGGTTTCCCTCCATCGCGAGGTGGCGTGTCTTCTCGTGGTGGTCGTGGCTCTGGTCGTTCTGCTGCTCGCTCATCTCCTCGTTCTGCCCATCACAGATGCTATTGTTGACCCTTCTTCTCTCCTGCCGGATACTTTCTCTGCCGATGAAGTTCTTGCGCTTCGCTGCATGATGCACGATCTCTCTACGGAGGCTTCTGCATTGTCTTCCTCTGCCCACTTCAATCCCCAGAGTCGTATCATCGATCCGGGCTCGACATATCTGGTAAGTCGCCAATTGGCCCTGAACGGACCCAAAACCCATCCTCCGTTGTGGGTCCCTCCACTCCGCATCATTCTCCCCGGCTTGAAAGAATTCATCTCCCGATGAATAGAGATCAGAATTCTCTCGATGTATGCCAGGTAAAACTCAATGAGGTCCACCAGTGGTCGTCCAAGTGTCGTCGCTGAGAAAGTACCCTCGCCAATTAACTCCTCCGGACTGAAGAGCTTTCATCTCCAATGAATGGAGACAGTCGTACTAAAGTCGAAGTTCATGGGCGAATCGATCAAGCTCTGCTGGTAGCATCCAGTTGTTGTCAGTGAAGGGTCGACCGCGTCAACGAACCAGGTAGCGGCACACAAGACTGTCCGTAGAGGGGACAAACTCATGCATAATGATCTCAGAGATACGTTCATCGCTCAATGCACTAGTAAGAGGATACAATGGAATAAGTGGTGCCAATGGTGAAACCGGTGGGGAAAGTTTCCCGGGTAGGTGGGGGTTTGGTGTGGGCTGAGCAAGGGGCAGTGAATGCGATGACAAAGGCTCGGGTGTGGACTGGGTGGTGGGTGACAAAAGCGGTGGTGATGGCTCGGGAGGGCTGCCAATGTATGGGTCCGAATATTCGTGAGATACCAAGTATGACGTCAGGTCTTCGACATTGAACACGGGATGGGTACCCATACTCGCAGGGATGTCCAACTCATAATCATTTATCCCGACGCGTCTCAGGACTGTGTAGGGACCGATCCGTCTGACACTTAGTTTGTTAGCAGGCCCTTGAGGGAGCCTATTAATGCAGACTCTTACCATCATCTGCTCACCTACTAGAAAGATTTTTTCTTGTCTATGCTTATCTGCATGTTACTTATAATATTCATTGTTTATATTAATTTTGTGTCTGACTGACTCATGCAACTCATGCAAATGACAAACAAATGACTTAACATACTTATGCGGATAATGCAAGTGATGCAAATAAAACACGACAGACACAACACACTCCCTACAGGATAATCTGACAATGGCCTAAAATCTACAAAATGAGGTGGCCTATCAGGAGGCTCTCTCGATGGAGTATAAAAAAACTCATCCAGTGTGTGACGAGTGTCTAGGTGACCGTGTGAGACACCAACACTCAAATACGAGCTCGAAAAGAGCCAAATGTCTCTCTCATAGAATGTGACACATCATGGGGCTCATCGGGAGGTATGTATGAAAAGTCATCGCGAATGCGTCGGTCACCTGAATGAAAATCATGCACACCGACCTGAAGACGTGACGCTAGAGTGTGGTGAGTGTCCAAACGAGGGATCTTTATCTCTCAGAGAAAGTATACTCTGGATCTCCTTGAGAAAACTGGGATGAGTGGCTGCAGACCTGCAAACACCCCTATTGAAGCAAATCACAGAATAGGCCGTGACGATGGTGAAGAGGATGAAGATATACCTGAGTTTCAGAGGATTGTAGGAAGATTAATCTACTTGGCTCATACCCGCCCAGATATAACCTATGCTGTGAGTGTAATAAGCCAGTTTATGCACACTTTGAAGGCTCGTCATGCTAATGCTTCCAATAGAATTCTCCGGTACCTCAAGTCCTCACCAGGGAGTGGAGTCCTGTTCTCCTCCAATTCATCCCTAAACATTGAGGTGTACACTGATGCGGATTGGGCCAGGTCTATAATTGATCGGCGATCTACCTCGGGGTATTGTTCCCTGTTTGGTGGAAACCTTGTTACCTGGCGGAGTAAAAAGCATGTTGTGCCAAGATCTAGTGCTGAAGTGGAATTCTGTGCTATGGCCCATGGCGTGTGTGAAGGCCTCTGGCTGCGATCGGTACTGAATGACCAGGGGCTTCTTGGAGATGAGCCCATTCGGTTGTATTGTGACAACAAGGCTGCTATTAACATCACACACAATCCAGTCCAACATGATCGTACAAAGCATATTGAAGTGGACCGTCATTTCATCAAGGAAAACATTGAAAAAGGGCTTGTGTGTACTCCATTCGTTCCATCAGATAGACAACTTGCTGACATTCTCACGAAAGGTTTAAGTGGAGTGTTACAATATCGTATTTTATTTCTTTGTATTGGTGTATTTTATTTCTTTGTATTGGTGAGTCCACCTCTATATAAAGGGGGGACAAGCCTCATTGTAATCATCAATTGCAAGTTATTCAACACTTGTGATTGAGGACTTGAGTGTCCTTTGCGTGTTGATTATTTGTTTGTGGTATATAATGCCGCACATATATTGAGGACTTGAGTGTCCTTTGCGTGTTGATTATTTGTTTGTGGTATATAATGTCGCGCATATTGTTGAGTTTCGTTTGCCATTCTACTATGTGATTGGTGAAAATGTTGGTGCCCTCCCTTATAGGAGACCATCACAGGCAGTAAAACAACGGCCCTATAATTACCATCCTCTCTCCTGCACTAATGGGAAGAGTGATCGGTGAAACTCAAATAGTTGTGACAAAATTAATGCGTTGGTGCGACTGCTAGTGTGTTATCCATCCTTTTGACAACCATGCATATGTCTGCTATTGAAGGGACAACGTACGAGAATCGTGATTGGGTAACTTACTTTTTGAGTTTCCATCCACCTTTGTTCAACGGTGTCGAGTCACCCACGTCTGCTCAGGATTGGTTAGAATGAGTTAAAGACCTCATATTGGCCTTATGAGTTTCATTAGAGCTGATGGACACTTTTGTCTCATTTGCGCTGTTTGGGGAGCCTAAGAGATGGTTGTAAGAGGAGTGTTATGGACATTTTGCCCAACGCCCTTTGTCTCAAATCTCTATGGATGAGTTTACTGTTACATTTTGGGAATGCTTTGTTCTGACGACTACTTGCCTCATACTGCGAGAAGACTTTTTGAGTTGTTTATGGAGTCTTATCTCCAAGAGTTTTACGATTGAGCTGTTATGCGGATAATGTCCAGGTAAGTGATGAGTACAAAGCTCGATATTTCTGTAAGGGCTTGCGTTATGAGTGAAAGGCCCTTTTGCGTGCAGCGACATCTATCAGTTACCCTATTTTGCTTTATGCCGCCCGCACTTTAGAGCTTGGTAGTCGCCGGATGTAGAGTGAGGCGGAAGAGACGTTTAAAAGCAATAGATTGCGGGTTGTTGGATTTAAAAGAGCACGATTCTTTGAAGAAACGAAGGCCGGCGGCTCAAGGGAACCAAAGAAGAGACAGAAGTCACCTATTTTTTGTTTTTTTTGTGTGTCCATCAGGGCCACGTCACTCCTGAGTGCTGTTCTTTGACCATGAGGAGGTAGTAGGGACGGTTTCTGTTACCTCCCCTTTTTGTATAAGGTATTGTGCATTAGATTTTGTGTGCGCATGTAGTTGCAATTATGAGCAACGTTTTGGTACATATTCTAGACTTATATCCTCTTTTATTTTGAACTTTTTGGACGTTTATCCTCCTCTTTTGTAACTCTTATAGGTGAGTAAACTATCGATGAAAAGGTAGTTTTGTACTTGGTGCTCACGAATCATCAGTGTGGATGATGATTCTAACG